>CM055116.1:141995171-142595171 GCA_029206835.1 Rana muscosa | reverse complement strand
TTCACCTACAGGTAAGCCTAGATTAAAGCTTGCCTGTAGGTGTTTGAAATATCTTGGTTGGTAACTACACGGTTTAGGAGATATTTCCAATTCCACATACGATCATTTCTTCTGCGCATGTGACGATTGTATTAGGCGCATGCGCACTTTAGAAAGGGCACGCTGTGCTGTTTCTAGCTGGGGTCATGCCGTGACTAACGGCTACCGCAACTCTGGCCAGTCGTAGAGCCGGAGTCCGTGGCCCCAGAAGGAAGAGGGCTGAAGATGGACGCTTCCTGCAACAGGGGACAGCGGTGACATTGCAGGCTTCGGTTTCAGGTAAGTGACACATATGGGCTACTATGCTTTACCTTTGCAAGGAAACAGAGGAAGTAAAACCCATCAGGGTTTACTTCCTCTTTAAGAGTTCCCCTTACTGGAACTAAGGGGCCAAGCTCAACCCCTGAAAAACAACCCCACACCATAATCCCCCCTCCACCAAATGATTTGTAGCACAAACCAAGGTCCATACACACGCCTAGTCCTTGTGGATAGCCTTCCCAGAAGAGTTGAAGCTGTTATAGCTGCAAACGGTGGGCCAACTCAATATTGAACCCTGCGGACTAAGACTGGGATGCCATTAAAGTTCGACAATATAGTGTATGAATACTCCACAGAGGAATTGATGGAATTGTTCCATTTGTACTGCTAACAGCATAACTTGTCATCTTACAAGTTCCAAAATTGTGGGCCATGACCATTGTAACTATGCAGACTATTCCATTGTTGGCTGTATGCTGATCTTTTAATCCATGTTATTAAAAGCTTTTTTTTTGGATGTCCTTATTTTTCCAGCTGATGGAGAGTTGGTACTCCTTGGATAAAAAGTCTCAGAACAAATACATGAAGCGAGCGGCCCATCAGCCTGACCCTTGCTTTTCAGTCTTTCAGCCTGATTTGTATTTTGGATCTGTATCTGAATCATTTCAAGAGAAGGTGGATCAGTACAGCCACCAAGTCACCACGGAGGAAAGCAACGCTTACTACAAGTCCAATGTTACAGCTGATAGGTATGTAGCAGTTTTTGTTATGGTGTAAACTCATTTAACGATGTTGAGATGCATAGTTATCATAAAACAGGGCCCTCTGATTCCTACTGTATTGTATTTGTACTGTCTACCATCAAGTTGTAAAGTGCTGCGTAAACTGTCAGCGCTATATAAATTTTGTATATCAATATTAATAATGGAAGTAAACCCGCATGTTTCACGTGATATTACAGATTTTTTTTTCCATTAAAATAAGATGTTATACTTACCTGCTCTGTCCAATGGTTTTGCATAGAGTGGTCCCTTACCTTCTCTTCTGCAGTCCCTTAGCTGTGTGCTATGTGGGAACCTGTACGAGCGCGGTCCCGAGCCGGGATGTGTGCATCCATAGACGCAGCGCAAAGTAGTTACGTCCCTCGATCCTTTCTTTTTTCAACAGTGGGTATTCCTTTGTATGGCTGCCTTTGCAGCTGGGGTGGTGGTGGGGGGGGGGGGGAGGTAAAAATACTAACCAAAGAGGAGAAAAAGTGAGTCCTAGAACACCTCAGATAGTGTAGATCCTCTACACCATTTGTGCAACAGGAGAAATTAGAGGAATTTTTCCTGATGGTGGACCCTACACCATGGATGGGTATTTTACCTTACCTGGTTTACGATTCTCCCCCACCCCCAGACCCTGTGCATCCTTATCTGATTTTGAGACAACAGGTGCTTTGCTTCTTTTTTTTTTTTTACTAGGCTGATATAACAGTTGGTCTGTCTGATGTATATTATATAGTCGCTCCAGCTCCTAGGAAAGTTTGCGAAACGTGTTGAGCTCAACCGACATCTGCTAATAGTCAGATTTGAGAGATTATTTGTGTAATTAGTGATATTGTGCAGTACTTTATCTGCCTCATATGATATCGAAATAATTCTTATGGCTATGTGATTAATATGCGATTTTATAGTTATTGATGTATGCCTATCTGTGCCTTGCGTCCCATTATCTTAATTGTTTTTTTGTTCTAATGTGCCGTACAGGGATGTTGGCACTCTAACTTTCAAGAAGGATTCCTACCCCCACACTATATATGTATGCTTATCCTGCAAGGCAACTTTTGTTTTGCATTAGAACAAGAAGTGTTGAGGCTCAAGCCATAGATTGAGCGATTTTCTTTCCTGCAATCACTCGATTCTTCCATCGGCACTGACTGAAATTGTGTTCGGGGGGGAGCCTCCTGCGGCTGGGAGATTAAAACGATCTATGGCCGGCTTAAGGTAGTT
Organism: Rana muscosa; assembly: GCA_029206835.1. Classification (NCBI taxonomy): domain Eukaryota; kingdom Metazoa; phylum Chordata; class Amphibia; order Anura; family Ranidae; genus Rana; species Rana muscosa. The sequence goes on along the minus strand of CM055116.1, from coordinate 142,592,877 downwards.
TCTTCTTTTGCCTCATTAAAGAGATTGCTCTTCCATCCCTGTTCACCAGAAGAGGATTCCCCTCCATTTTCTTAAGGTGATATTTTTCATCCTTAATGGACCCTTGAAGGTTACACTGGCTTCTATTTCCACCATCTCTGTGTCTTAGGCAGACCATCATCCAGTGGTCTCAATGAATTGGGTTCCACATTTTCCTGTCAAGGTGCACTCTACTAGATCTGTGAGTGTTCCTTTGGGCTTCTAGACATCAAGCAACTGTTGACCAGATTTAAAAGGCTCTCACCTGGTCTTTTGTTTGCACTTTCTCTAAGTTCTACCAGGTAGATGTTTCGGCCACATCTGATTCCAGCTTCAGGGGAAAGGTCTTACAGGTGGTTCTTTGAGTTGCAGCAAGTCCCCAGTTTTCTTTTGCTTTTTTCTTGGGATTGTTAGCGATTGCTGTGTTGGCCACCCCTCATTGGGACTTTTTTTTTGCATTCCAAAAGTTGAACTTCCTGTGTCCCTCAGTGAATAAGAAAGAATATAGGATGTTTATACTCCCCACAAAAGGGGGTTAGTAGGAGGGTAGTTATTGGGGCTGTCCTATAGTGGTGTGTTTTTTTTTTCTCTTTATAAACCCATTTATGTCTAATTTAATTTACATTCCATGGCCATTTGTGGTACACCTCATTTAAAGTCCCAGGGCACAGGTGTGTCTTTGTATGTATGGTTATTAGGGATGGAGGTGCACCATTGGTGACACCAGACTACTTTTTATAATTGTATTTTTTGCATGTGTCCTATCCTCCTGTAGGAAGCAATATGACTTGACTGTCCCTCAAGAAAATAATTTTTGTTTCAATGTTTTTATTAACGTTTTCACATTAGGTATAAAAACAATAGCAAGATATTTAAATATTATATCAATTGCACAGTACCGGATGTTCGTTAGCCTAAGAAAAGACAATGGGTACTTTTTATTGGCATTTAGGTGGTACTTATCGAGCTCTTAAACAATGAAAATGGAAAGTGGGGAGAAGAAAGGAAAGGGGGAGGGGGAAGACCCCAAGCTCTGGTCCGCGCCGCCCGAAGGCCCCTCAGACCCGAGCCACACGGGGGTCATCAGTCAGCTGATCCACGGACCCCAGACTTTTTAAACACCTTTATTTTGTCATTCAAGACTGCCAAGAGCCTTTGATTTATCATGAGCCCGGAGAACTTGTACTTAAGTTGGTCAAATGTGATGGCTGCTGACTTCCAATTTCTGGCTATTGTGTTTCTGGCAGAAATTAATATGAAAGTGAGAAGCCTTCTCTGTTTTTTTGAGGCCTCATCAAATTTAAACCCCAACAGGGGATGTTTAGGAGATTTAATGAGGTTGATTTGGGCAAGGGTAAAAATAAAGGGAAAACCCTTTTCCAAAATCGTCGCACCTTGGGGCATTGCCACCATTTATAGTATGTTTATCCGAGAAGCTCCCGGAACATATGAAGCCAGTCTGGTCGAGACCATGCACCATCTTAAAAGGACCTTATATATATGCCTTTATAATGGAGGTGTTAAGTCATTTGGAAGCTGCTTTGGCAATCGTTTGCCACTCCTCTAGTTCAAGGTTTTCTTAAGAAAATGATTTTATGGTGATGACTAAAATCCAAATTTTTGTGCCTGCAGATTGAGGACATTGCTGCAACTGAAGTGGCAGAGAGCGCTGTGTGATCCCGGGGAGGCCGTGGGGCTTCTGGCAGCTCAGAGTATCGGGGAGCCTTCTACGCAAATGACACTAAACACTTTCCACTTTGCTGGCAGAGGAGAAATGAATGTCACGTTGGGTATTCCCAGGTGAGTGATGTAGTGAAAGCCTCTATTCATCATCTGTATTGTAATTTCCATACATACAGCCATAAATTCACTTTCCTGATGCCGCTTTACACAGTGGAGTCAGATTATATAGGAGAGCAAAACTGATGTCCGCTCTCTGTTTATACTCTGCTCGGCTGTGTTTGCTTTGGCTTGCTTTTTACAGTTCAGTCATACAATGTGAGGCGGGCTGTGAATCTTGGCGTTACTATGTGATTTGAATAGAGATTGTTGCCTCACTTTGAGACTCCATGCACACTGGGCTTAAAAAAAAAAAGTATGTTCGATTAAGAGTAAAAAACGCTCATATAGAGCATTTTTTGTACAACGTTTTTTTTAGTAGAGTTTTATGTTTTTTCTGCCAGTAAGCTCCAATCAGAAATGCAAACTAAACGTTGATCTCAAAATATGCCTCTAAATGTCCTACTGTGCATGGACATATAGGATTACATTGAGCTGCTTCTACAGGCAGAACACAAAACTCCTGAAGAAGCAACGTTTTTTTTAAGCCAGTGTGCATGCAGCCTAACAGGTCATACGATTGTGCTCACCTTCTGGCTCCACTGGAGCTAGCTCTCCCACCTTTACAACTGCCCTTATCTACTGCTGCTGGTGTGACCTTAAAGCCATCACACACCTTACAATCTGACAATAAAATCTCCTTTCTACCAACAACTGAGGTTCAAGGGCCTGCCCAATTAAATAGTTCAAGAAAGTCCTCCTATTACTTAGTTTGGTAAATCAAAAGTAAAGTTTACCGAGATCGCCAGTCTGCGCCACATGCTTCAATCACAAACCAAGTTCACTCATATGGCTTTAGAAGATTCTCAGTTTATTAGGTATGTTATGAGGGAAACAGACAAAAAGGATATGATAGTTTGTGTATATAGAACTTTATTAACACAAGTTCAAGACTCCGCTAAATTTCCCTGCAGAAGGCAATGGAAGGAATATGTGGACCACGTAGGTGGTGAGCACTGGGAAGCCTTCCTAGCATCCATTCCTCTTCTGTCTTTATTGGGATCTCAGAAGCTATCACTACTTTTTATTTTTTAATGTGTCTACAGGACACTTGAAAAGCTTTATAAATGGGGCAGAAGGGACACACCTCTGTCTTAAGTGCAATACTGAAGAGGCAATCTAATACATATGTTCTGAAGATGTCCAAAACTGTTTAGATGCTGTTGTCACTATTTCCTCAGTATTTGCCACCTCTATACTTTATGACAAATGGTCTGTCTCCTGGGTGTCCTAGATGAGGAGTTTTATTCACCTCCTATCTAAACTACGGTTTTATGTCCCCCTTTATGTTGCTCGTAAGCAGATTGCCCAGTTGGAGCTTTCCCCACACTCCACCACTCTCCAACAGTGGATTACCCAGGTTAAGGCTATGAAGGTACAGAAAAAAACTTCCTTAACAGCATCAAAATGCACCTACAAAACGTAAAAAAAATTGGCAACCGTGGCTAGACACTCCAGGCTTAGCACACTTCCAGCTAATTAAGGATAAGCTTTTACAGATCCAATTGAGCTTTCATAATGAATTAAGGGCAGGAACCGTCTTTGGGTCTGTAACTGTCACTTAATCAGCTTTTATTGTTAGATTGAACAACAACTACCTTATGCAACTGCCATGCTTAAAGCGAAGCTCCACCAAATAGGGGAAGTTCCGCTTGTCCGCACCCTCCCCCTCCATGGCCACATTTGCCACTTTTTGTGGGGATCGCTGCACTGTGATCTACAACATTTACAGCCCCTCCTCCTTCCCCCGAGTGCCTTATGGGACACACAGCGGTCTCCGAAGACGGCGGGCCATTCAGAAAGCGCCACTCGCACATGCACAGTAGGCGCCTGCACCCAAAACTGATTGACAAATCAGATAGGGATGCATTGCCAACATCGTGGCATCTCTGGACAGGTAAGTGTTCTTATATTAAAAGCCAGCAGCAACACCCACTCACTGTATTAAAGTGCACATAAACCCGATTCATGAATTTTGACCTAAGCACATATATTTGTAGTGCTTATTTCTCTCCGAAGCCCTGAGTCCTGTGTCTTTCTGCTGCTCTATTCTTCTGTTATCCAACAACAGAGATAAAACCAGCCTGAAATTTGTGTCGGGGCGGGTGCTATAAGATTAGCAGAGAGCTGATCTTTTCACAGCACAGTTTCCTTCCTTCTGCCTATATGGGGGGGGGGGGGGGGGTTCCTTTTTGTCCAATTGCTGTCACTGTGTATGCCCAGACTTCACTCTCAGTGCTGAACAGGAAGAAAAAATTCTAACACGATGTGCACTTTCTAAAGCATATAGCAATCTAAAGACTGCAGATATACATGTAAAACTTATGTAGGAGGATTTGTGTGATCACTGTGTATCATCTCAGGCTGTTAACTTCATTGGGTATAATGTGAGGGTTTACATTCAATTTAAATCTAGGGAGGAGCAGTGCTTTCATCTTGGGTAAAGAGGTGTGCTTGGACTATAGAACACCTCCCCCTGTCTTATCTCTGTAACAGGGCTTGTGGTCTATAGTCCACTGAGAGAACTTGCAACAAGCCATCTCCGAACACAATCATTTTGTAAAAATGAAACCAACAAGACAGTTTGCACATTGTTTTAACAAAAGTAGCCATCTAGTTAGGGTTTGCCTTTTACTTTTTACCTTTTTTTTTTATTTTTTATATTTTTAACCTATCCGTTTTTATAATTTTTTTTTTGTTCCAATAGATGTTATTATTTTTCCAAAATGGCATACAGTACATTATGCTCAAACATTCATCATAAGATTGTTGAAACAGGGATGCAATATACATCGTGCTCAATGGCTCTGATCACATAGGTAATAACAAAACCTATTAAGAAAGGTTACATTATGGCCAGAGAGGCTTCTTTGTCTCCTGGTAGCATCCTTCAAACCAAATAGTCTCCCCTCCCTCTTACCTATCTGTTTTTAAATGTCTCTGCTTCTGATCTCCTGCTGCTTCTTTGCAATCACTTCTTGTCTACAATTACTCCATTTGAAGTTGTATGTTGTTGCTAAGAGCAACTGTTCTGCTGCTGTTCTTTTGTCTCTACTGGAAGTGAATGGTGAAGGGTGACAACTCAGGGGTACAATTGGGAGACAGTGACAAACTGTTGTCACTATATAACCTGGTTCTTCTTTTGAAGGGTCACTAGGAATTATTTTAAAGTGGTGTTCCGGCCGAAATTACACTTTTAAAATAAAAATACCTCTATAATACACAAGCTTAATGTATTCTAGTATAGTTAGTCTGTAAACTGAGGTCTGTTTTGTTAGGTTATTACAGCATTTTGAAAGTTTATAAACTAGAAATAGACCGTTGCCATCTTAAGTGTGGGCATCTGAAGCCAGATTGTATTTCTTCCTGGATTTCATTATTGCACATCAAATCGCATGGCCCACAGCACATTGCATAACCCCCAGCACATCGAATCGCATCACTCACAGCACATTGCAACACCCCCAGCACATCGAATCGCATGGCCCACAGCACATTGCATCACCCCCAGCACATCGAATGGCATCACCCCAGCACATCGAATCACATGGCCCACAGCACATTGCATAACCCCCAGCACATCGAATAGCATCACTCACAGCACATTGCATCACCCCCAGCACATCGAATCGCATCAATCACAGCACATTGCATCACCCCCAGCACATCAAATCGCATCACTCACAGCACATTGCAACACCCCCAGCACATCAAATCGCATGGCCCACAACACAATGAATCGCATCACTCACAGCACGTTGCATCACCCCCAGCACATCGAATCGCATCACCCACAGAACATTGCATCACCCCAGCACGTCAAATCGCATGGCCGACAGCACATTGCGTCAACCCCAGCACATCGAATCGCATCACTCAGAGCACATTGCATCACCCCCAGTACATCGAATCGCATGGCCCACAGCACATTGCATAACCCCCAGCACATCGAATCGCATCACCCCAGCACATCGAATCGCATGGCCCACAGCACATTGCATCACCCCCAGCACGTCGAATCGCATCACTCACAGCACATTGCATCACCCCCAGCACATCGAATCGCATGGCCCACAGCACATTGCATCACCCCAGCACATCGAATCGCATGGCCCAGATCACTCACAGCAGCACCCCCCCCATCATCATCATCATCATCATCATCATTAGACCAGCTCAGGGTGGGGGTGGCACAGTCAGCTAATATCAATTATATAGTGAGTGCTGTCTGTCTGATAGGGGGGGGGTGCTGCTGGACACAGATATATTATATTAGATATAGGCACAGTAGCGGAGTTAGCTGGTCTGGTGGGGGGAGGGGGCAGCTGGACCAGCTATATTACATAATATATAGATATATTATCTATAGCTGTGACACTGTCTAGCAGACCATCTTGCACCCCCCCCTCCTTCCTTATCACACTTGCACAGGGTCCCACTGTCCGAGACTGAGTCCTCCCAGGCTCCCACACTAGCAGTATAGCAATGGCCCCACCCCGGGCCGGTGGAGGACTGTTGACACCCACCCCACCCCTGCCCGCACCTGTTGTTCCGAATCTGGGCGCCGCGGCCGGCACCAGCTGGAGTCTGGGCAGCATCACAGGTGCAGCCGCGCCGTGGAGACATACTACAGGAGACGGTCAGAGACTGGAGAAATAATACAGGAGATGGTCAGAGACTGCAGACATGGTACAGGAGATGGTCAGAGACTGCAGACATGGTACAGGAGATGGTCAGAGACTGCAGACATGGTACAGGAGATGGTCAGAGACTGCAGACATGGTACGGGAGATGGTCAGAGACTGCAGACATGGTACGGGAGATGGTCAGAGACTGCAGACATGGTACGGGAGATGGTCAGAGACTGCAGACATGGTACGGGAGATGGTCAGAGACTGCAGACATGGTACGGGAGATGGTCAGAGACTGCAGACATGGTACAGGAGATGGTCAGAGACTGCAGACATGGTACAGGAGATGGTCAGAGACTGCAGACATGGTACAGGAGATGGTCAGAGACTGCAGACATGGTACAGGAGATGGTCAGAGACTGCAGACATGGTACAGGAGATGGTCAGAGACTGCAGACATGATACAGGAGATGGTCAGAGACTGCAGACATGGTACAGGAGATGGTCAGAGACTGCAGACATGGTACAGGAGATGGTCAGAGACTGCAGACATAGTACAGGAGGTGGTCAGAGACTGCAGACATATTACAGGAGACGGTCAGAGACTGGAGATATAATACAAGAGATGGCCAGAGACTGCAGACATAGTACAGGAGATGGTCAGAGAATGCGGACATGGTACAGGAGACGGTCAGAGACTGCAGACGTAGTACAGAAGATGGTCAAAGACTGCAGACATACTACAGGAGATGGTCAGAGATTGCAGACATACTACAGGAGATGGTCAGAGACTGCGGACATGATACAGGAGATGATCAGAGACTGCAGTTCCTATGGACGTTAGATAATGGCGGATTGGCCCTCTCACCTGACCCAGTGATACAGCAACAACGGTTCCTTTGATCAGGAGTCTGCTCACTCTGAATTGCCTGTGGCGACTCCACTGGGTAGAGCCCAGATCTGTATTCTGACAATGAATCCATTCCTTTCTCTGCCAGGCTGTGTGGCTTTCCCTCTGGTGGCGCAGGGCAGCGGGGTGTTCTCTCTGATGGTGTTCTCTAAGCACTGTCCTCTCCCTCTGGAGTCCTGGGTGCACTTCCCTGAAAGCTTTCCCGGGCTCCTGGCTCTCTCTCTCTCTCTCTCTCCCATTCAGCTGAGCATGCTGTGTGGGCTGCAGTTTCTGTGTTACAGTGGGGCTGCCAGTCCTCAGGACTATATGTCCCACAATCCTCTTCTTTGCTCTTTTTTTTTTTTTCTTCCCTGGCCGATATGAAGACGAGGATGAAACAGTGCGCCGCTCACTAGTACAGCAGCGCGCGCGCGAGGAGGAGAGGGAGAGGGAGAGGGGAAATAAGAGCCCGCGGCTGCAGTGGCGTCACTAGGGTTGGTGTCACCCGGTGCGGTAAAACATGGTGTCACCCCCCTCCACAAACTATTGTCGCCCCTCAGTACAGACCCCCCTCCACTAAGTGCAGACCCCCCACTAAGTATAAACCCCTTCCTCAGTACAGACCCCCCATCAATATAGACCCCCAGGACAGACCCCCCTCCAGGACAAACCACCCCCTTCATTAGTACAGACCCCCAGGACAAACCCCCCCACCATTAGTACAGACCCCCCAGAACAAACCACCCCCCTCCATTAGCACAAACCACCCCCCTCCATTAGTACAGCCCCCCCCAGAACAAACCACCCCTCTATTAGTACAGACCCCCCCTCAGGAAAAAACACCCCCTCAGGAAAAAACACCCCTCTCCATTAGTACAGACCCCCCAGAAAAAAAACACCCCCCTCTATTAGTACAAACCACCCCCCTCCATTAGTACAGACCCCCCAGGACAAACCACCCCCCTCCATTAGTACAGACCCCCCCCCAGAACAAACCACCTCCTCCTCCATTAGTACGGACTCCACTAGAACAAACCACCCCCTCCATTAGTACAGACCCCCCCAGAACAAACCACCCCCCTCCATCATTAGTACAGAACAAACCACCCCCCTCCATCATTAGTAAAGACCCCCCCAAAACAAACCACCCCCCCTCCATCATTAGTACAGACCCCCCCAGAACGAACCACCCCCTCCATTAGTACAGACCCCCCTCAGGAAAAAACACCCCTCTCTATTAGTACAGACCCCCCCAGAAAAAAACACCCCCCTCCATTAGTACAGACCCCCCCAGGACAAACCACCCCCCCTCCATCATTAGTACAGACCCCCCAAGGACAAACCACGTACAGACCCCCCCAGAACAAACCACCCCCTCCATCATTAGTACAGACCCCCCAGAACAAACCACCCCCCCCTCCATCATTAGTACAGACCCCAGGACAAGCCACCCCCCTCCATTAGTACAGAGGAGGAGAACTGAAACACGTCGGGCATAGACCGCCCCCCCAGCAACGTTACTGCGCGGCTGGTCAGAGACAACTTACTTCGATCTCCAGCTGTTTCGCTCTCCTCCTCTGACAGGAGGAGGGAGGGGAGGTAGGCTTCGGCAAGGACCACAGCCGTGGCGGCGGCGGTGGTGATCGGCGGAGAGAGCCACCTACAGACAAGGAGAGGAGGAGAAGGAGGAGGGAGGGGAGCACTCTGGCGCTTCAGCGCCCCCACCTCTGTGGAGCCTGGTCATATCATCACACAGTGCAGTGTGAGATGTGACAGGCTGAGGCTCGCTGGGTAGGGAGGGAGGAGCGGAGGAAGAAGGACACACACCAGGCGGACCGAGGGAGGGCAGGATGGGCGTGCCTTGATGACCATGGGAACGCAATGCTACGACCCAGGGCCTCCTGGGATTGATGACAAACATCTCCCAGGAGGCATAGCGGTCAGTGGATGACGCAAGGATTCTGCTGCGGCCACGGCGGGAGAAACAAATAAAGGACAATAAAACAGTGAGTTTAAAAAAAAAAAAATATGCCAATTATTCTTAAGGGGACAGAAATAAAGAGGATGCAACAAAGTTGAAAAAGAGGGTGGAACTCCACTTTAATGAAAGCTGTAGGTCTAAATAGATTGAGAATTACTTTTGAAATTGCATTAACATGTTAAAGTTTTAAAGAAGAGATTTAGTAGCGAATAGGCAGTGCTCCGACACTGTAGAAGTTGTGATGGGGATGGTGGGGGTTGTACATAACTGACCAGTTTAAGCACTGCGCTGATTATTTGAAATTATCCTAATATTTTTTTACAGGCTTAGAGAAATTCTGTTAATTGCCAGCTCCAATATTAAAACTCCTATGATGCGAGTTCCTGTCCTAACCACCAAGAGAGCCTTAAAGAGAGTGCAAGCCCTGAAGAAAAGGCTCACCCGAGTCTGTCTCTCAGAGGTAAGTAAACAGATTAAATGTTATTCAGCAAGACCTTTGCATAATCATCCCTGCGCTGCCTTATTAAATAAACCTGTTATGAATAGACTGGTCATACCTCAAGGCGGTTCTGGAAACCCTGGGGTTAGGTCCTCACATGCTCCAATGGATTATGGCCCTCTACACTTCCCCCAGTGCGAAGGTCAAGGTTAACGGCCATCTGTCCTCTGGATTCCCCATACGGAATGGCACGAGGCAGGGGTGTCCCCTATCCCCCCTCCTGTTCGCCTTAGTTCTGGAGCCTCTTCTTAGAACAGTACGGGCAAGTAAGGATATCAGAGGGGTGACGGTAGGGTCCACGGAACACAAACTCTCAGCCTATGCTGACGATGTGCTTTTTCACCTGACCAACCCCCTTGTCTCGCTGCCAAACCTTATGAGAGAACTTACCATTTTCGGACAAATATCAAATTTTAAGATCAATCACACCAAATCTGAGGTCCTGCCCATTACTATACCCGAACCGCTGGCCGTTAACTTACAGCAAGCTTTCCCATTCCGTTGGGCCAAATCCTCTATTAAATATTTAGGATTTCAACTCACGGACCAATTTGACACACTATACTCAGCTAATTTCCCTACTCTTCTGGGCACGGTGCGTAGAGACCTGCAAAACTGGACCAAGACCTCTTTTATGTGGCTAGGCAAAGTTAACATACTTAAAATGAATGTCCTCCCAAGGGTCCTTTTCTACCTGCAGATGTTGCCTATCTCCCTCCCCAAAAGCTTTTTCACACAGCTTCAAAGCCTAATGATTAGTTTCATATGGCAACATAAAAAACCCAAGCTGGCCGTGTCCCTACTACAGAAAACTAAGGAGATGGGAGGTCTAGGCCTCCCGGACATACGTCGCTTATTATAGAGCCATAGCTCTCCAACACATTCTCAACTGGCGCCATCATACCGGCTCCAAAATGTGGGTCTCCCTCGAGAAAAGCCTAGCAGGTCGCAACCTATCGTATGCACCTTGGCTGCCCCGGGAATACAGAGGGCTCTTACAAACAGCTTCTCCACTGACCACTCATGCCCTCCGTGTCTGGGACCGCACTAATGCTCTGTATGCCCTAGCAGCCCCCGGCTCCCCGCTAGCACCGCTGGAAGGATTCCTGTGGTTCCCTCCTGGGGAACAGGCAGCCTTTTTTGGGTCCTGGGTCACGGATGGTAACTATAGCTGCGGCAAATTCTTGGATAGGGACGGGCTGATACCCCTAGACACCTTGAGGGTGGTTGATTCCCAATGGACTGGTGGCGGCACAAACAGCTCCAACACTTCATTGCGACCCATGGTGCTTCTATAAGAGGGTTAGACACTCTTACCCCCCTTGAATGGCTGTTCGTGGAAGAGGAACCCACTCCCCATCTGATTTCCGAACTGTACCAGCTTCTGGGATCAGCCCCTGCTGACACCAAACCAGCCTTTATGCGAGAATGGGAGCGAGACTTAGGAGTCGAGTTCTCAGCAGAGCAATGGGCACACATGTATAGACTCGCGCACTCCAGCTCCATTGATTCCAAGACGCAGGAAACTAATTACAAACTGCTGACCCGTTGGTACCGAGTGCCTGCGGCATTATCACGTATATACCCTTCAGTCACAGACCGCTGCTGGCGTGAATGTGGCCAGAAGGGTACTCTCCTCCATATTTGGTGGGATCGCCCAGTGGTCAGACCATTCTGGCTCGAAGTTTGTGACCATATCAAAGATGCCCTGCAGATCGACATCCCGTTTTCCCCAACTCACTTTCTCCTGCACCTCCCTGCCCTTCCTCTGAGCCGCTACAAGAAAAGCGCACTCCCTCATCTCTTGAACGTTACTAAACGGCTTATACCTCTCTACTGGAAACGCCCGCAGATTCCTACTATCAGAGTGGCTGAAGAAGGTAGAAGACATTAGAGTGGCGGAGGAGTGGGTGGCGAGGTGCAAGGACAGGAGTGACTGTTTTAAGGGGATCTGGGCACAGTGGCAGACTTATGCTGCTGACCCAGACCCTATGCAATCTAGCCTGGATGTTGCGCTGCTGGAGTTAGCGGAGCCCTCACTGAAGCTGAAGAGACCTGCTATTGGTAATGCGCATACCTGATTGTGTCCTCTCATACACTCTGCTTGCAGATGTGTAATGTGTACCCCTCTATCTCTCCCCCTACACGGTCTATATGGCCAATATTGGAGACCTATCCTATGGTGCACCACGTTCTTTGCAACCTGTTGTTCTGTTTCCCTTTAGTTGATTTATTTTTGTTAATTTTACAATGGTTGGAGAACTCATCTTGTAACCCTGGTGCCCCGACAGGACCTGCACCTGAGAGGGCCGCGGAGGGAGCACGGGAGGTGTTCCCCCTAGATGGAGGTATGTCCTGGGGGGGGGGGGTGCCTGTCGGGTCCCCGCTGGCCAAGGGGCGGAATTGTGCCCCAGCACATTGACTGAGAACTATAACGAGGTGCGGGCCCCTGCTGGGATCACTGGGATGGCACTTTCAATATGCATTGCAGTGATACCGTTGTTTTTTTTTGTTTTTTTTTTTATTTCCCTCCACATGCTTCCCCAGTTATGCTGGTTTTTGCTTTACTTCAACTCAAATGTTGTGATTTTACGTGATTTAAAAACAAAAATATTAAAATAAAGATTATATAAAAAAAATAAACCTGTTGTAAAAAGAAAATATTAATAGATTTTGGTTAGTTGTGTCTAAAATATAAGCTTTTTTATTTGGCTAGAGTGGGGGAATGTTAGAATGCCTTTTTTGTCCCCTCTAGGGAGACTCAGTAAACTACATAAAGTGTGTTGGCCATTCCTACTCCATCCAAAACTGGAAAAATTGGCTTGGATATACAGTACTTCAGCTTTTTAATTTGTGTGAAATTTGTATGTTATGTTATTATGTAATGACAGGGGACCTCCATGTTAGTTTGCAGTGCATTGGTTTTCTATGTAAACCTAGCTCTGACTGCATACTTTTTGGCAGCCTGTCTATAACTGAATTCTGTCCATGAATGGCTCAGTAAGACCAAACTATGCTGCCGGGTCAAACATTACTTGTTATTAAACTTTCATATGCAAATATAGAAAAAAATCAGCTAGCTAAAAGGTACCACATCCATATATTTCTATCTACCAAAAAAACTTTCTGTATTGCGGACTACTGGTACCAGAGAGAGACGGTCACAGACGTATTGAAAATATTATACATTTTTATTACAAAATCACTATTAAAATTTTTTTTAATATAGAGAATAATTCTCAGTTACAATGTAGGCCGTATTTATGAATTACCACCAATTATCCTTGCTGTGTGATCCAAGGGGTCAACACGTTTAACAACCTGCTTCTTCAGGACTTCCTTGGCTTAATGGCAAAGAAATGGCCTACTCAAAAAAGAAAACATACATAAGCACCAAATCATGTAGTACATAGTCTTGTATAGAAATTATTAAGCATATTCTGTCAAACTTACACATCATTTTTTTTTTTTTTTTTATCAAAAAGGTGTTTATTGAATAAAAAGCAAAAGGGTATACTCAAAACAGGCATGTAGCCAAACAGGCTGTATAAATTGCCTTGACAGTCGTACAAATACAAGGAGTACTTATTCAAACTCAATACCATCACTGAAATAGTTGTCTAGTACAACTTCCATCCTGCTCTTTGCTATATCTTCCATAAGGAGGAACATAAACACAAAACCTAAAACTTGAAAGGACAAAACAAACATAAATTATTTCAACCTGACGGTGCCATTATATAATTTCTCATGTCACATGACCCATAACCCATATGTCCCTTCTCACTAAAGTAATTTCAAATCCGTACCATCCTCCCACTTGAGCTATCAACATTATAGTAATCTGTTCAGGACCAATTGTGGAGGAGCTACTTCTGGTGCACCCAACCAGCATTGCCATATGTTCTTGAACTTCCGTGGGGGATTTCTTATGAAAATATGTGTTTTTTTCCCCTTATAAGAATGTCGTTAATTACCTGGATCCACTGTTTGCTCGTCGGAGTCCGGATGGACAACCAGTATCTTGCTATGAGCTTTCTTGCCAAATAAAGTAGTCTAATAAGAGCAATATAGGTAGGAGGAGAATACAAATCCTCATCGAGACCTCCAAGCAGGCACACCAGCGGATCCACGGGCAACTCAACCTGAAAGGTAGAATTGATTATTGTGACCACTGCGTTCCAATATCTCACAAGTTTGGGGCACTTCCACAGCATGTGTAGAAGGTCACCTGGGTGAACCTGACATTTGGGACATATGGGTGTGTCTCTACTTCCCTATTGCTGCAATTGCGCCGGGGTCCTATACACTCTATGTAATATAAACAAGTGCAACAGTTTTTGTGCCGCTGATACTGACACCAAGGGTCCAGCTTACAGTTTTTGTTCCCATTGCTCCCCGTCAATGGGACCAATATCGCGCTCCCACTTCTCCCTGGAGGGCAGAATATCGGGCGCCTGTATATGGGCCAGTAGCTGTATATATGTTTCTGAGAGGATACCCTTTTTTCAGTTTCATCAAACGCAGACTCTAAAAAGGTTGAGTCTGCCAGGCGCGGGGACGAGCAATTGCTCTGGGATCTGACTGTATGACTCGGTCTAATATACTGATAGTGGAAATTACCCAATAAGGGGAACTCCCCTCTCAGCGTCTCATAAGTTTTAAGGCAATTTACACCAGGCAACACATTTAGTTTTAAACTTCTGTAATAGGGGCTTTAGATTAAGGGATATATAATCTGTAGGATCCTTTTGTCACTACTATGCCTAAATACTTAAAGGTGTCTACTACCTGTATCCGGGACACACTGCCTGGTAACGTCGAGGGTAGATCATCTAGCGGAAGGGGCACCGATTTATGCCAGTTAATGGCAAAAACAGAAAACTCCCCAAACCGTTCGATGCGTTGCATGGCAGCAATTAGGGATCCATCCGTATCCCCCAAGTACAATAAGGCGTCGTCAGCGTATAACGATAGTTTATCTTCTCTATGGTTCGGTCTAAAGCCCACAATATCTGGTGATTTCTGATCCTAGTGGCCAAGGGTTCCAGTGCAAGGGCAAAGAGCAGGGGTGACAATGGGCACCCCTGTCTGGTACCCCGGAACGATGGAAAGGCCTCTGATAACATTGTTTATTCTGATCCTCGCCGTTGGTGCTGCATACAGAAGTTTAATCCAGGATATGAACCCTTCTACACATCACTTTATGAGTATAGCTTTATGATGGCGACAGGACAATCGCATTGGGTATAAACGTGGATGTATCTCAAATTCAGATTGCAGTCAATAGAAATATGTACATGGGTAGACCTTTATGGCAATACATATATAATGTATGTGATTGTGTGTGTATGTATGTATGTGTGTGTGTGTGTATATATATATATATATTTATATATATATATATATATATATGATATGTATGTGTGTGTGTGTGTGTGTGTGTGTGTGTGTGTGTGTGTGTGTATATATATAGTGTGTGTGTATATATAGTATGTATATTATTTACACACACACACCTAGAAGTACCAAGAAGTTGGCCAAAGAATGTTGTATCGCATATAGGGGGTTTTCAGGTTTTCTACTTACTTCTATACAGGCTCTTTTACTATTCTCCAGAGTAGAAGATATCAGAGAACATATTGAGCAAATATCAACTGTTATTGTTTTACAATACAAAACCAAAAAAACACGACAGCGCTGACACTGTGCCCATCCTATTTATATATGATAAAATCTCATATACCAGGTTAAAAAAATAAGTATTGAAAGATACTTATTCCCGGAGGTATAGGAATTGAAAAGGACAATTGGTGGAAAATGGCTGACACACTGGTCCTGGTAAGGCTGCTTTCATATGTGGGCTGGAAATCCACAATCTGTAAAATAGGAAGGGAAGGGAAGAAAGCGCCAAACCGGCATAGTGTAGCACAATTTATTAAGTAAAATACCATATGAAACAAATGGAACACACACGCGGGTGAGGAGGAGAGAGAGGATGACAGTCCACAGTGGATTGTAATGAGCTGGGAGCTGTGTGGTAGTCCTTGGGGGAGAAGAAAGCCGGCTGTGGTGGGGAGCAAGATAAGCAGGGAGACCAGCAGCAGGCTGCCCTGTATGGCCGTGATGAGAGACATATATATATATATATATCTATACATCTCTGGATATACCATCACGGCCACACAGTAGGGCAGCCTGCACGTATATAGACGTGATCCTGCTATAGTGCGCTCCCACTGATATCGGCAATAAAATTTTGTTTAAATTTAGATCTGATTCCTACCCGGTGGGGTCACGGGGCAAGGATTTCGATCTTTTTCAGAAAATGGTTGAAAGGGACCTCACCCACTTGGCTCGCCATTGTCGTAAGGGACATATGTCCAGCAATTTGTCTACCTTAGAACAAACTGCATTTAAGAATCTAGAGTCGGACAGGAGTATAGTTATCAGGAATTCAGAAAAAGGGGGAGTTGTAGTGGTTCTTAGTTCAGATTCGTACAAAAGAGAAGCGCTACATTAACTCTCAGATACTGATATCTATCAAGTCCTTAGAACTGATCCTACCATTCCTTTTACTGCAGTTCTGTCCTCGTTATTGGATAGGGCCGTCCATGCCGGCATCTTTTCTGCCAAAGAGAAAACCCTCTTCATTCCGGAGAACCCAATAATGCCTGTCTTTCACCATCTGCCAAAGGTCCAAAAGGGGTTAAACCCCCTTGTGGGCAGACCTATAGTGGCAGGCATTGGGTCCCTGAATGAACAGCTGGGCAAATGGGTTGACAGCCAACTCCAACATTTAGTCATAGATCTTCCAGGATATTTACGAGACGCAAAACAGCTTCTCATTAAACTCAGGGATTTTCAATGGCTGGAACGCTACAGATGGGTTACATGTGACGTGACTAGTTTATATTCCAGTATCCCACACCACTTGGGTGTACAGACTGTGTCCACATTCCTTAGGAAATCTAGACACTTTTCACTGGCTCTTCAAGAGTTCATTCTACAGTCACTTGATTACCTACTTACCAACAACTTTTTTATGTTTGACAGGGGCTATTACCTCCAAAGATACCCCCTCTATGGGTGCGAAATTTTTGCCCTCACTCGCCAACCTCTACATGGGTTTGTGGGAGAGGTCCTGCATCTTTGGACATGATAGCCCCCGCCGTATGGACACGATCTTCTTCTGTCGGTACATAGACGATCTGCTCTTTATATCGTTCGATGAGGAGACCAATTTGGATGTCTGGTTGACATACTTTAACTGCAACGATTTTAACCCCCAATTTACGGGAACACTCCAGACAGTGACCATTGACTTTTTGGATGTTAAACTCTCGGGTTTACATGGTGTGGTGGTCACTAGCCTTCATAGGAAGCCCACGGCTGGCAATTCTCTTTTAAGAGCCGATTCTGGCCATCCCAGCCATACCGTCCGTGGGGTCCCATATGGACAATTTCTCAGGCTCAGACGACTGCAGTAGGTCAGAACTATGTAACCAAGGCAGATCAAATGGCCCAGAGATTTAAGGACCGAGGGTACTCCAACAAAATCATTGACAGAGCTCGTACTGCTGCTAATGCCATCCCTAGAGACACACTATTGAGTGACTGCACTAGGAGACGTAATCACACCTCTATCACGTCTTTCAAAAATGTCCCGGTTTTTCCCACCCCTTTTTGTTTGGAATACAATAAAATAAAACATACGGTCACCAAATATTTACCAATTTTATTAAATGACCCAGCTTATCAGGAAATTCTTTCCAAGGGCGTCAAAACGGTGTCACGGAGAGCCCCCACTTTGGGGAGCCGGCTTTTACCCAGCCTTTTCTATAGCAACCCCCCCCAATTCTAACTGGTTAAACTTCCAAGGCACTTTTAAATGTGGTACCAAGGGGTGCAACTACTGTAAATATATTAAAATGGGTCAGCTCATACATTCCAGGTCTACCGACAAAAGTTTTGACATCAAACTATTTATTAATTGTAATACTAAATCTATAGTCCATGTCATTAACTGCGATTCGTGTCATGTTCAATACGTTGTACGCACTATTCGCAGATTAGAGGGATCGATTGTATGATCATCTCTATGACATAGAAAAAAACAAGAACACTAATGTCGCTAGACACTGGAATGTAGTACACCATCGGGATGTTTCTAGTCTCTCCATTCAGAAGATGGAAAAGATAAATATCCCAGCGAGAGGGGGAGACAGGTTTAGGATACTGTGCAGACGTGAGGTATACTGGATATTCACGTTGCATACGAGAATACCAGTGGGATTAAATTTTGAATGGGACGTTTCCCATTATTATGATTGACTTGTTCTATTCCCCCCTTCCTCACGTCTGTGTAGTCCTTTCCTATTCCCGCTCTGCCCCTTTTCTGTTTCTGTTCCTTTCCTTTCATTTATAGTCTCTTTTTGGGGTGGCCTTTTGGAGTTTTCTTGCTCCTTCAGTTTATTGATTTGTTTATTCATCCATTTTTTGTCCATTTTTGCTCATTCTTAGTTTGTTAATTTTTACAGTAAATTTTGATCTCCATAGTGCCCTTAAACATTCTGTGGCCATCTCATGTCCACATACAATTCCCATTACATCAGCAACCGGGTCACAGCGTTCTGCATCATATATCGGGTGATCATTGGAACCGGAGAAAACATGGGTTTAGTAGGGCATTACATATGAAACACTTGCCTTGATTGGGTCTTCACAATCACTGGAGCTTCTAGTTTTCTAGAAACAGAGAGGATGCCTTTTCATGGGGGTACTTACAAAGTTTCATGGAGTGTCTGACCTGTCTATCTGTACGATTTATCTGCAGATGTCAGACAATCAGGTCTTCTAGGTGTATGTCCGTTTATGCGAGGGTCCTGTTGTCCCTCCTTTTCTCTTATTTTTCCTTTTGTTTCTTTCATAGTTTGGACTTTTTTAACTTTGTGAGAAGAGGAACTGGTTCGCTCATGCACTTGCACATTGGAAATCAGTGCAACATTGTATATGTTATTAGAGCTGCCACGACTCATCGACGTAATCGATTACGTCGATTACGAAAATACGTCAACGTGTGTGAAAGGCGTCGGCTAATCGCTCCGCGGCCTCGACCTTAGGAAAGCCCGCGGCTTTGGCCTAGGTGCGCGCTGACGTCATCACCCCTCACCCTCACTGCTCGTGGATCTGATCTGGCCGGCTTAATTTCTGTGGGGGAGATTGTGGATATTACAGTGAGTGGGGGAGATTGTGGATTTTACAATCTCCCCCACTCACTGTAATATCCACAATCTCCCCCACTCATTGTAAAATCCACAATCTCCCCCACTCATTGTAATAGCCACAATCTCCCCCACTCACTGTAATATTCACAATCTCCCCCACTCACTGTAATATCCACAATCTCCCCCACTCACTGTAATATACACAATCTCCCCCACTCACTGTAATATCCACAGTGAGTGGGGGAGATTGTGGATATTACAGTGAGTGGGGGGGGGAGATTGTAAAATCCACAATCTCCCCCACTCACTGTAATATCCACAGTGAGTGGGGGAGATTGTGGATATTACAGTGAGTGGGGGAGATTGTAAAATCCACAATCTCCCCCACTCACTGTAATATCCACAATCTCCCCCACTCACTGTAAAATCCACAATCTCCCCTACTCACTGTAATATCCACAATCTCCCCCACTCATTGTAAAATCCACAATCTCCCCCACTCATTGTAATAGCCACAATCTCCCCTACTCACTGTAAAATCCACAATCTCCCCCACTCACTGTAATATCCACAGTGAGTAGGGGAGGTTGTGGATATTACAGTGAGTGAGGGAGATTGTGGATTTTACAATCTCCCCCACTCACTGTAATATCCACAGTGAGTGGGGGAGATTGTGGATATTACAGTGAGTGGGGGAGCTTGTGGATTTTACAGTGAGTGGGGGAGATTGTGGATTTTACAATCTTCCCCACCCACTGTAAAATCCACAATCTCCCCCACTCACTGTAAAATCCACAATCTTCCCCACCCACTGTAAAATCCGCAATCTCCCCCACCCACTGTAAAATCCGCAATCTCCCCCACTCACTGTAATATCCACAATCTCCCCCACTCACTGTGGATATTACAGTGAGTGGGGGAGATTGTGGATATTACAGTGAGTGGGGGAGATTGTGGATATTACAGTGAGTGGGGGAGATTGTGGATATTACAGTGAGTGGGGGAGATTGTGGATATTACAGTGAGTGGGGGAGATTGTAAAATCCACAATCTCCCCCACTCACTGTAAAATCCACAATCTCCCCCACTCACTGTAAAATCCACAATCTCCCCCACTCACTGTAATATCCACAGTGAGTGGGGGAGATTGTGGATATTACAGTGAGTGGGGGAGATTGTGGATATTACAGTGAGTGGGGGGAGATTGTGGATATTACAGTGAGTGGGGGAGATTGTGGATATTACAGTGGATGCCTCTTTTGAAAAGTGTTAGGCAGAATTTATATGGCATTTTCATGCCTGATGCTAAAGTGTTGTTTACATTTTATTTTTGGCACTTTATTTTGTATACTGTAAAAACTTCAACCACACATTGTTTTGGGGAAAAAATAGGATTTTTATAACAGCTTACCTGTAAAATCCTTTTCTTGGAGTACATCACGGGACACAGAGCGGCATAGTCATTACTATGTGGGTTATATAGTTTACCTTCAGGTGCTGGCACTGGCAACTTCCAAACCGGAAGTACCCTCCCCTATATAAGCCCCTCCCATCCGGGAGCACCTCAGTTTTGTAGCAAAGCAATAAGTGTCCCCAAAAGAGGGGTGGGAGCTCTGTGTCCCGTGATGTACTCCAAGAAAAGGATTTTACAGGTAAGCTGTTATAAAAATCCTATTTTCTTTCTCGTACATCACGGGACACAGAGCGGCATAGTCATTACTATGTGGGATGTCCTAAAGCAATGCCCAATGAGGGGGGGGAGGGATACACCATACATAAGCTGAGCGCTATCAGACATGAGGATCTTTTGCAGCCTGCAACACACTGCGCCCAAAGGCGACATCCTCCTGACTTCTAACGTCCACCTGGTAGAACCTAGTAAACGTGTGTACTGAAGACCATGTTGCGGCCTTACAGATTTGAGCCAGGGAGGCCTGGTGATGCACTGCCCATGAAGTTCCAACTGCTCTCGTGGAGTGCGCCCTAACTTTGAACGGAGGCGGTCTCCTTCTCAAGCCATAGGCTTGCATAATGACCTGTCGAATCCACTTGGCTAAAGTAGATTTTGACGCTGCCTGACCCTTTCTGGGGCCTTCCGGCAGAATAAACAAAGTATCCGTTCTGCGAATCTGAGCAGTGGCTTTTAGATAAGCTTTAACTGCTCTTACTACATCCATAGAATGTAATAATGTTTCCTCTACTGAACTAGGTTTGGGGAAAAAAGAAGGAAGAACCACATCTTGGTTCAAATGAAACCTCGATACCACCTTAGGAAGAAAGGCTGGATGAGGACGTAACACTACTCTGTCCTTATGGATAACCAGATATGGCTTCCTACAGGACATAGCGGCCAATTCCGACACTCTTTTAGTCGAACAAATGGCTACTAGAAAAATCAATTTCCTGGTGAGAAGAACCAGGGAAATATGCTGTAATGGTTCAAATGGTTGTTTCTGTAGAACCGACAGAACCAGGTTTAAGTCCCATGGACATATGGGAATATTAACCGGAGGGCTAATACGCATCACTCCTTGTATAAAGGCTTTGACTAGTGAATGCGAAGCCAAGGGCCTCTGAAAAAATATTGACAAGGCCGAAATCTGACCCTTGATAGTACTCAAGGCAAGCTTCCTATCTACAGCCCACTGTAGGAAGTCCAGAATCCTACCTATTACGTACTTACGTGGATGCCATTTCTTGGCCTCACACCAGGCGATGTACGCCTTCCAGATTCTATAGAAGAACTGCCTGGATACCGGCTTCCTGGCATTGATCATGGTAGATACCACAGGATTAGAGAGACCTCTCTTTTTTTAGAATGTGGGCTTCAATAGCCAGGCCGTCAAACCTAGGGCTGGTAAGGAAGGGTGGTATATCGGTCCTTGCGAAAGCAGGTCCGGACGATGTGGGAGGGTCCAAGGACTTCCCACAGACATTTTTACAATCTCCGCGTACCATGCTCTTCGGGGCCACGCTGGAGCCACCAGAATCACTGGTTTCTTTTCTACCCTGATTCTGCGGAGTAATCGAGGTAACAATTGTGGCGGTGGGAATGCATATATCAGCTTGAACTGATCCCAAGGGAACACTAGGGCATCCGAGCCGCAAGCTAGGGGATCCCTTGTCCAAGAGACAAACCTGTCCACCTTTGCGTTGAATCTGGATGCTAGCAGATCTACATCCGGTGTTCCCCACCGCTGACATATTGTCCGGAAAACCTCGGGGTGAAGGGACCATTCCCCTGGGCATAATTGTTGGCGACTTAGAAAGTCCGCCTTCCAATTCTCCACTCCTGGAATGAATACCGCGGATATGGCTGGGACATATCTTTCTGCCCATTTCAGGATGCAATTTACTTCCCTCTGGGCTGCACGACTCCTGGTGCCACCCTGATGATTGATATATGCCACTGCCGTGGCATTGTCCGATTGAATTCTGACAGGGGACCCTTGGAGTTTGGATGTCCATGCTACTAGGGCATACCGGGCTGCTCGTATCTCTAAGAGATTGATGGGCAGGGCCTTTTCTGCATCCGACCATCTGCCCTGGAGAGACCATTGCTCCAGTACTGCTCCCCAGCCTATAAGGCTGGCATCTGTAGTGACCACCTTCCAAGAAATCGGACTGAAGGATTTCCCTTTTTCCAGATTCTGGGGAACCAACCACCAACGGAGGCTCTTGCGAACGGAAGGGGACAAGGACATTGGTAAGTCTAGGGCCTGAACTTTTTTGTTCCAGGCTGACAGTATAGCCCTTTGCAAATTCCTTGAATGGAATTGACCGTAGGGTACTGCTTCGAATGATGCCACCATTTTTCCCAGCAGCCTCATGCACAGGCGTATGGATGGCTGTCTTTTTGTACCCACTAGGTGGATCAAATCTCTCAAAGACGACAGTTTTTCTTGAGGCAAGAAAATTTTTCTCTGGTCTGAATCCAGCCTTAGCCCCAAGTATTCCAGACTTTTGACTGGTTTTAGGGCTGACTTGTCTCGGTTGATAATCCAACCGTGAGATTCCAGATACTCGATTGTCTCGTGAACAACCACTTCTAGTTTTTCCACTGAGTGGTCTATCAGCAACAAGTCGTCTAGATATGCCATTATCGTTACACCTCGTGTTCTTAAATTGGCCAATAATGGGGCCAGAATTTTTGTGAACACGCGTGGTGCTGTGGCCAGACCGAAGGGTAAGGCTCTGAACTGAAAATGGCGCCCTTCTACTGCAAAGCGTAGAAATTTTTGGTGGACTGGAAAGATGGGAATGTGCAAATCAGCATCTTTGATGTCGATCGAGGCTAACCATTCCTCCCCTTGTAGGGCAGTGGCCACCGATCGGATCGACTCCATCCGGAAAGTCCTGATATGTAGGAATTTGTTTAGCCCTTTTAGATTTAATATGGGCCTCACGTCCCCGTTTGGCTTCGGGACTGTAAAGAGGTTTGAGTAAAACCCGAACCCCCATTCTTCTAGGGGGACCTCCATAATTACTGCTTGGAGCAATAGTTGTTCTAGTGCCAACAGGAGGGATCCTCTCTTCCGGGGATCCCTTGGCACGTTCGACCTTATAAAATGGGAAGGAGGGGAGTCTTTTAACTCCAATTAACTCCAATTTGTATCCCAGACTTACTGCGGAGAGCACCCATCTGTCTCTGATCGTGTCCCGCCAGGTCTCTGCGAACAACTGAAGTCTTCCCCCCCACCCGATTGAGTGGGGGCAACCCTTCATGCATTTGACTTTGGGGGAGGTTTTGTACCTCTCCTGACCCAGGGCTTCTTGTTACCCTGCGATTGTCCCTGATTTTTACCCCCGGGATTTGACCGAGGAGGCCGTCGGAACTGTTTCACAGCCGATGTACTAGGGACTGGAGAAGCAGGCCTCTTAAAAGAGGGACCTCTAACTCTGTTTTTAACCGGCAAGAGTGTACTTTTACCGCTGGAAATTTTCTGGATATATCGGTCCAGGTCTTCCCCGAATAAGCGTTCACCATGAAATGGGAAGCTGACCAGCAATTTTTTACAGGGGGCTTCAGCAGACCAGTTTTTGAGCCATAGCAGCCTGCGCATATGTACTACAGACAGCGTAAGGCGGGAGGCCTGATGGATTGAATCCTTTATAGCGTCAACCGCAAAGCATAAGGCCCTAAGTAGATCAGCTAGGGCAAGGGCCTGCTGATCTGGCAAGTCCCTTAAGACCTGTTTCAACTGATCCTTCACTGCTTGGCAGACCCCAATAGCTGCCACTGCTGGTTGTGTCACCAAGCCTGCTGTAGCAAAAGTCGATTTCAATAAGGACTCCAATTTCTTTTTCGTACATCACGGGACACAGAGCGACTTAGTCATTACTAATGGGTTATATAGATTACCTTCAGGTGCTGGCACTGGCCACTTCCAAACCGGAAGTACCCTCCCCTATATAAGCCCCTCCCATCCGGGAGCACCTCAGTTTTTTGCCAGTGTCTAAGGTGTTGGCCAAAGAGTAACATGTGTTTTCACTGGGCTTGCGTAAGCTGTTCCGGATCCCACCAAAAAAGCTTCATAGCTAAACGGTCGGTACCCGGGCCTTGCAGCAGAAGAGCAAGGTTTTGCCTGTAATGCCTCTCTTAGGAGGGCTGGACCCTGGGATCCAGAGCTCTGGTCATACCCACGACCAAGATGTTGTCTGTGCAGGGTGCTATACAGGTCCAGGGGAGTGGAATCCTTGGGAACCCGGTCCCTGAAGGTTTAATTACAATGCCTGCCGTGATAGGTGAAGTTTGGGCTTCTGTGGACCAAACAAAGTCCTGCGGCGGGGATCAGGTAAGTGGGGGCCCCCAGGAACTTGGTTCTATTGGGGGACCCCCAAGCCTAATTTGTCTTTCTGTCTGTTACCTAACGGTATTCCCGCTAATATCTGTGTATGCCTGTAACTACTGAAAATGTAAAATTTTAATAGTAGTCAAGAAAAAAAAAAAAGGACCGCGGTACCTGTGTTAAACCACTAGAGGCCGCTGTGGTCCATTTTTCTTGTCATGTGGATCTTTGGTTTTCTCAAGTCAAAAGATCCAGGCAGTTGGTAAGTTTCTCTGTGGGAATCCACTTCCTCTGCCCTGTTGCTGCGCGCATCCACCGCACAGGCCCTCCGGCAAAAAGGGCCCTGGCTCCTAGTCCCTGTTTGATTTTCGAAAAGGGCGCCAATGGCGCACGGGCGCGGGCACGTGCACGCGCCTCCTATGAAAAAAAGGGGCGGGGCGGGTGGATGACGCTCGATGCGCGCCACGGCTCTTCTGCGCATGTGCAGGCGTCCCAGCTTGTATAAAGACACAGTACAAGTGTCAGCTGGATGCAAACAGAGCTAGCAACAAACAGTGGCACACAGAGGCGGTTGATGCAGGCATCCCCATAGAAAGGCACTTTAGTGGACACCAGCGGGTATATAGCAGCAACTGTGTTAGACTATTACCAGCAAAATTGGTGTATGACGACGGGAATACCTCAGCTTTGTGCTTATAGGATATGTCGTCCAGACGCTCTGGAAATAGATCTTCCAAGAAGCGAAAGGGGTCTCCGTCGGGCTCTGAGGATTTTGGGCATGCTGTACTGCGCCAATCTCCCCTGAAATTTCAGAGGTCAGTAGCCGTAGGAACCCCGCAGGAGTACCTGGTACTGCGGCTGTCCCCAGTCCACCTGCTCCTGTATATATAACAGAGGAGGTTTTATCCTCAACTCTGGGAGGATTGGAAGAGAGATTAACAGCATTGATCGCTGCTTCCCTGTCACAGGAAAAGCGCGTCCGATCTCCGTCTCCTCCTGCAGAGTGCCTGTTAGTGGAGGAACAGTCCCAGAGATCGACCTACCTGAAGGGGATCAGGTGAGGTTGATAAAGTTAGAGGAATCAACAGTGGAAGAACCTTTCTCAGCATCTCAGGCTGAAAGATTATGGGTTCAGTCTCTGACTAACATGGTCCGAGCAGCATTATTAATGCCTCTGGCGGAACCATCAACCACTACTGTCTCCTCGCTGGGGTCGCTGAAAGCTCTCCAGACTGTCTGTTCCTTCCCAATCCACCCTTTATTGGAAGGAATTATTTACCAGGATTGGGAGCATCCTGTAAAATATTTACTCCCCCCAAGAGATTTCCAGTGATCTATCCCATGGAGGATAAGTTCATAAAAAAAAATAAAAAAAATGGAGGGTCCCTACAGTGGACACAGCCATCTCTTGTGTAAATAAATCACTGACATGTCCAGTAGATAATGTTCCAATGTTCAAGGACCCAATAGATAAAAAATTGGAGTCTTTACTAAAATGTGCTTTCTCTACAGCAAGCATGGTGACACAACCTGCAGTAGCAGCGATTGGAGTCTGCCAAGCAATGAAAGATCAGTTGAAACAAGTCTTAAGGGACTTACCAGATCAGCAGGCTCTTGCCCTAGCTGACCTACCTAGAGCCTTGTGTTGCGGTGGACGCCATAAAGGATACAATCCAACAGGCATCCCGCTTTACGCTGTCTGTAGACATATGCGTAGGCTTCTATGGCTCAAAAAACTGGTCTGCTGAAGCTCCCTGTAAGAAATTGCTGATTAGCTTCCCATTTCATGGAGAACGCTGATCTGGAGATGATCTGGACAAATATATCCAGAAAACTTCTGCCGGTAAAAGTACACTCTTGCCGGTTAAGAACAAGGGTAGAAGTCCTTCTTTTAAGAGGCCTACTTCTCCAGTCCCTGGCACATTGGCTGTGAAACAGTTCCGACGGCCTCCGCGGTCAAATCCAGGGGGCAGAAATCAGGGACAATCACAGGGTAACAAGAAACCCTGGGTCAAGAGAGGTACAAAACCTCCCCCTAAGTCATGAAGGGTTGCCCCCACTCAATCGGGTGAGGGGAAGACTTCAGTTGTTCACAGAGACCTGGCGGGACACCATCAGAGATGGCTGATCTCCGCAGTAAGTCTGGGATACAGGCTGGAGTTAAAAGACATTCCTCCTGCCCATTTTATAAGGTCAAACGTGCCAAGCGATCCCCAGAAGAGTGGATCCCTCCTTCTGGCACTAGAGCAACTATTGCCCCAAGGGTAATCATGAAGGTTCCCTTGGAAGAAAACGGGTTTGGGTTTTACTCGAACCTTGTCACAGTCCCCAAACCAAATGGGGACATGAGGCCCATATTAAATATAAAAGGGCTAAACAAGTTCCTACATATCAGGACTTTTTCGGTTGGAGTCGATCCGATCGGTGGCCACCGCCCTACAAGGGCAGGAATGGTTAGCCTCGATCGACATAAGGGATGCTTATTTGCATATTCCCATCTGTCCGGCCCACCAGAAATTTCTACGCCTTGCAGTAGAAGGGCGCCATTTTCAGTTCAGACCCTTACCTTTCGGTCTGGCCACAGCACCACGAGTGTTCACAAAAATCCTGGCCCTATGATTGGCCAAACTAGGAACACAAGGTGTAACGATAATGGCATATCTAGACGACTTGTTGCTGATAGACCACTCAGTGAAAAAAACTAGAAGTGGTCGTTCACAAGATAATCAAGTATCTGGAATCTCACGGTTGCATTATCAACCGAGACAAGTCAGCCCTAAAACCAGTCAAAAGCCTGGAATACTTGGGGGCTAAGACTGGATTCAAATCAGAGAGATTTTCTTACCTCCGGAGAAGGTGTCGTCTTTGAAAGATTTGACCCACTTAGTGGGTACAAAAAAGAAAAACCATCCATACGCCTGTGTATAAGGCTGCTGGGAAAAATGGTGGCTTCATTCGAACCAGTACCCTACGGTCAATTCCATTCAAGGAACTTGCAGAGGGCCATACTGTCAGCCTGGAACAAAAGTTCAGGCTTTAGACTTACCAATGTCCCTGTCCCCTTCCGTTCGCAAGAGCCTCCATTGGTGGTTGGTACCAGAATCTGGAAAAAGGGAAACCCTTTAGTCCGGTTTCTTGGAAGGTGGTCACTACAGATGCCAGCCTCATAGGCTGGGGGGCAGTACTGGAGCAATGGTCTCTCCAGGGCAAGTGGTCAGAAGCAGCAGGGTGGCACCAGGAGTCGTGCAGCCCAGAGGGAAGCGAATTGCATCCTGGAATGGGCAGAAAGGTATGTCACAGCCATATCCGCGGTTTTCATCCCAGGAGTGGAAAATTGGAGAGCGGACTTTTTAAGTCGCCAGCAATTATGCCCGGGGAATGGTCTCTTCACCCCGAGGTTTTACAGGCAATATGCCAGCGGTGGGGAACACCGGATGTAGATCTGCTAGCATCCAGATTCAACGCAAAGGTGGACAGATTTGTGTCTCGCACAAAGGATCCCCTAGCTTGCGGTTCGGATGCCCTAGTGTTCCCTTGGGATCAGTTCAAGCTGATATATGCATTCCCACCGCGATTAATCCGCAGAATCAGGGTAGAAAAGAAACCAGTGATTCTGGTGGCTCCAGCGTGGCCCCGAAGGGCATGGTACGCGGAGATTGTAAAAATGTCAGTGGGAAGTCCTTGGACCCTCCCACATCGTCCGGACCTGCTTTCGCAAGGACCGATATACTACCCTTCTTTACCAGCCCTAGGTTTGACGGCCTGGCTATTGAAGCCCACATTCTAAAAAAGAGAGGGCTCTCTAATCCTGTGGTATCTACCATGATCAATGCCAGGAAGCCGGTATCCAGGCAGATCTATTATAGGATCTAGAAGGCGTACATCACGTGGTGTGAGGCCAGGAAATGGCATCCACGTAAGTACGTAATAGGTAGGATTCTGGACTTCCTACAGTGGGCTGTACATAGGAAGCTTGCCTTGAGTACTATCAAGGGTCAGACGGCCTTGTCAATATTTTTTTCAAAGGCCCTTGGCTTTGCATTCATTAGTCAAAGCTTTCATACAAGGAGTGATGCGTATTGGCTCTCCGGTTAGTATTCCCATATGTCCATGGGACTTAAACCTGGTTCTGTCGGTTCTACAGAAACAACCATTTGAACCATTGCGGCACATTTCCTTGGTTCTTTTCACCAGGAAATAGATTTTCTTAGTAGCCATTTGTTCGGCTAAAAGAGTATCGGAATTAGCCGCCTTGTCCTGTAAGGAGCCATATCTGGTTATCCATAAGGACAGAGTAGTATTACGTCCTCATCCAGCCTTCTTCCTAAGGTGGTATTGGGGTTCCATTTGAACCAAGATGTGGTTCTTCCTTCCTTTTTCCCAAACCTAGTTCGGTAGAGGAAAAGTTATTGCATTCTTTGGATGTAGTAAGAGCAGTTAAAGCTTATCTTAAAGCCACTGCTCAGATTCGTAGAACGGATACTTTGTTTGTTCTGCCGGAAGGCCCCAGAAAGGGTCAGGCAGCATCAAAAATCTACTTTAGCCAAGTGGATTCGACAGGTCATAATACAAGCCTATGGCTTGAAAAGGAGACCGCCTCCGTTCAAAGTTAGGGCGCACTCCACAAGAGCAGTTGGAACTTCATGGGCAGTGCATCACCAGGCCTCCCTGGCTCAAGTCTGTAAGGCCACAACATGGTCCTTAGTACACACGTTTACTAGATTCTACCAGGTAGACATCAGAAGTCAGGAGGATGTCGCCTTTGGGCGCAGTGTGTTGCAGGCCGCAAAAGAGCCTCATGCCTGATGGCGCCCAGCTTGTGTATCCCTCCCCTCATTTGGCATTGCTTTGGGACGTCCCATTAGTAATGACTAAGTCGCTCTGTGTCCCGTGATGTACGAAAAAGAAAAAGGGATTTTTATAACAGCTTACCTGTAAAATCCTTTTCTTGGAGTACATCACGGGACACAGAGCTCCCACCCCTCTTTTTGGGACACTTATTGCTTTGCTACAAAACTGAGGTGCTCCCGGATGGGAGGGGCTTATATAGGGGAGGGTACTTCCGGTTTGGAAGTGGCCAGTGCCAGCACCTGAAGGTAATCTATATAACCCATTAGTAATGACTAAGTCGCTCTGTGTCCCGTGATGTACTCCAAGAAAAGGATTTTACAGGTAAGCTGTTATAAAAATCCCTTTTTTTTATCTATTGGGTCCTTGAACATTATCCACTGGACCTGTCAGTGATTTATTCACACAAGAGATGGCTGCGTCCACTGTAGGGACCCTCCATTTTTTGACGAACTTATCCTCCATGGGATAGACCACCTGAAATCTCTTGGGAGGAGTAAATATTTTATCAGGATGTTCCCAATCCTGGTAAATGAGCCCTTCCAGTAAAGGATGGATTGGAAAGGAACAAACAGTCTGGGGAGCTTTTAGCGACCCCAACGAGGAGACAGAAGTGGATGATGGCTCCGCAAGGGGCATTTTAAATGCTGATCGGACCATGTTAGTCAGGGACTGAACCCATAATCTTTCAGCATGTGATGCTGAGAATGGCTCTTCCACTGTTGATTCCTCTACAACAGAATCAACCTCATCCTGATCCCCTTCAGGTAGGTCGATCCCTGTATGGGACTGTTGCTCTGCTAACAAGTACTCTGAGGGAGGAGACGGAGATCGGGCGCACTTTCCCTCTGACAGGGAAGCAGCGATCAATGTTGACAATCTCTCTTCCAGCCCTCCCAGAGCTGAGGAAAAAACCTCCTCTGTTACATACACAGGAGCAGGTGAACTGAGGACAGCCACAGTACCAGGTACTCCTGAGGGTGCTCTACGGTCACTAACCTCTGATTCTTCAGGGGAGATTGGTGCAGCCGAAGCATGCCCAAGATCCTCAGAGCCCGATGGAGACCCCCTATGCTTCCTGGGATTTTTAGTCCCGGAGTTTTTAAACGGCATATTCCTAAGCCCAAAGCTGAGGTATTCCAGCCGAAATACACCACTTACTGACAATAGTCTAGCACAATTGCTGCTATAAAAACAGTTGGTGTCTACTAATGTGCCTTTCTATGGGGATGCCTGCATCAACCGCTTGCTGTATGCCTTTTTTTAAATGTTGCCAGCTCTGTCTCTGCACTCCATAGCCAGCTCACAACACATAATTGTGCCTTTTAACATGCTGGGACGCCCGCACATGCGCAGAAGCGCTGCGGCGCGCACAGAGCGTCATCCCCCAAGCTCCGCCCCCTTTTCCAGCTCACCTCTATATATATACCTCTATATATAGAGGCGCGTGCAGCGCCTTCGTCGCTCTTTTTTGAAAAAGGAAACTAGGGACAGGAGACAGGGCCCTTTTGCCGCAGGCCGGGGGATGGACGAGCATTGCAACATAGCAGAGGAAGCAGTTTCCCACAAGAGAACTCACCATCTGCCTGGACTTGACTCTGATGAAAAGAAAAAGTCCACATGACAAGAAACGTTCCACAGTGGCCTCTAGTGGATTAACACAGGTACCGCGGTCTGTCTATTTTTTATTTATTTTTTTTCTTGACCACTATTAAAATTATTACATTTTTTAGTAGTTACAGGCATGCACAGATATTTAGCGGGAATACCGTTAGGTAACAGACAGAAAGACAAATTAGGCTTGGGGGTCCCCCAATAGAACCAAGTTCCTGGGGGCCCCCACTTACCTGTTCCCCGCCGCAGGACTCTGTTTGGTCCACAGAAGCCCAAACTTCACCTCTCACGGCAGGCATTGTAATTAAACCTTCAGGGACCGGGTTCCCAAGGATTCCACTCCCCTGGACCTGTATAGCACCCTGCACAGAAAGCATCTTAGTCGTGGGTATGACCAGAGCTCTGGATCCCAGGGTCCAGCCCTCCTAAGAGAAGCATTACAGGCAAAACCTTGCTCTTCTCTGCAAGGCCCGGGTACCGACCGTTTAGCTATGAAGCTTTTTTGGTTGGATCCAGAATAGCTTACTGAGGCCCAAAAGAACCTGTACGCAAGCTCAGTGAAAAACACTTGTTACTTCTTGGCCAACACCTTAGACACTGGCAAAAAACGGAGGTGCTCCCGGATGGGAGGGGCTTATATAGGGGAGGGTACTTCCGGTTTGGAAGTTGCCAGTGCCAGCACCTGAAGGTAAACTATATAACCCACATAGTAATGACTATGCCGCTCTGTGTCCCGTGATGTACGAGAAAGAAAATTTAATAAAAGTTGAAATATTATATTAGAAGTTGTACTTATCATTTTTTGTAAAGTTATCCAAAGGATTAATTAGCTAATCACAAAAAGAACACACTAGATTAAGTAAAAATGAAATAAAAATAATCGTTATAGTCGTTGACTAATCGAATAAATAATCGATAGATTGGTCGACAGACAAAATAATCGTTAGTTGCAGCTCTATATGTTTTGTGTTATGTTTGATGGTTTCTATTCTTGGGTCATTAGTGTTTAAATCACATTGTGTTTTAGGCTCATATCATTTCTTTTATTCCAAAGTTTTAGATTTTGTGATCTATGGCGTTTTTTATAAATTTTGTAGCATGTTTGTTGTTTATATGCCTGAATAATTTGCTGGACACTGATATGAACTTTTTATAAGTGTGCAATATGTACCATAACTGTGATGGTGGGATACTTAGCCACTCATGACCATACAATCGCATATATATATATATATATATATATATATATATATATATATATATATATATATATATGAAGGTTTAATTTATTCTTATTTCTATTTTTAATTTGACTTTATCTTTATCTCATTATATATATTCCTTCATTTATATAGTGGCTTTTCCACCAGTGTCCAACACGAAGCCCACAATTGGGTCACACTTTATCTTGACCCTCTCGTATGGGCTTCAATGCATTACACTTCACCCCTTGCAACTCAATCTTTTTTCAGATTTTTGTAATCTTTTTTGATCTACTTGACTTTGATCGATCCGTGTTTACCATTATATATTCCGATTGTCAATATTTTACATTTTACAGGTTGTTTTTTTTTTTTTTTTTGTGTATGCTCTTGTACTATACTACATCATATCATAGCAGTCCAGCATCAGGCCATACAGTGGGTATTGAAAGTTTGGGCACCCCAGGTAAAAATGTGTATTAATGTGCATAACGAAGCCAAGGAAAGATGGAAAAATCTCCAAATGGCATCAAATTACAGATTAGACATTCTTATAATATGTCAAAAAAAGTTAGATTTTATTTCCATCATTTACACTTTCAAAATTACAGAAAACAAAAAAATGGCGTCTGCAAAAGTTTGGGCACCATGCAGAGTTAATATCTTGTACTGCCCCCTTTGGCAAGTATCACAGCTTGTAAACGCTTTTTGTAGCCAGCCAAGAGTCTTTCAATGCTTGTTTGAGGTATCTTTGCCCATTCTTCCTTACAAAAGTCTACAGTTCTTTGAGATTTCTGGGCTGTCTGTCACGCACGGCTCTTTTAAGGTCTATCCATAGGTTTTCAATAATGTTGAGGTCAGGAGATTGTGAAGGCCATGGCAAAACCTTCAGTTTATGCCTCTTGATGTAATCCCCCGTGGATTTTGAGGTATGTTTAGGATCATTATCCATTTGTAGAAGCCATCCTCTCTTTAACTTCAGCTTTTTCACAGATGGCATCAAGTTGCCATCCAAAATTTGCTGAAATTTTATTGAATCCATCTTTCCTTCTACTCGTGAAATGTTCCCTGTGCCACTGGCTGCAATACAACCCCAAAGCATGATTGATCCACCCCCATGCTTAACAGTTGGACAGGTTCTTTTCATTAAATTCTGTGCCTTTTCTTCTCCAAACGTACCTTTGCTCATTCCGGCCAAAAAGTTCTATTTTAACCTCATCGGTCCACAGAACTTGTTTCCAAAATGCCTCAGGCTTGTCTATATGTTCATTTGCAAAGTTCAAACGCTGATTTTTGTGGTGAGGACATAGAAGAGGTTTTCTTCTGATGACTCTTCCATGAAGTCCATATTTGTACAAGTATCTCTTTATAGTGGAATAGTGTACCACAACTCCAGTGTCTGCCAGATCTTTCTGGAGGGATCGTGCAGTCAAACGTGGGTTTTGAATTGCTTTTCTCACAATCCTGCGAGCTGTTCTGTCTGATATTTTTCTTGGTCTTCCAGATCTTGCTTTAACTTCCACTGTTCCTAATGACTGCCATTTCTTAATTACATTCCGAACAGAGGATATTGACATCTGAAAACGCTTTGCTATATTCTTATAGCCTTCTCCAGCTTTGTGAGCGTCAACTATTTTCAGTTTAAGTTTTCTAGACAACTGCTTAGAAGAACCCATGGTGCTGATTGTTGGGGCAAGGTCAGATGAGTCTGGCCATTTAAAACCTTTGAGATTGATATCACCTGGTCTTCCCAGACGATGATTGAGAACAATCCATGACACTGGCAGGTCTCAGCTTTGCAAAGGGGGCAGTGCATGCTATAAATTCTGCAGGGTGTCCAAACTTTTGCAGACGCCATTTTTTTGTTTTCTGTAATTTTGAAAGTGTAAATGATGGAAATAAAATCTAACTTTTTTTGACATATTATAAGAATGTCTAATCTGTATTTTGATGCCATTTGGAGATTTTTCCATCTTTCCTTGGCTTCGTTATGCACATTAATACACATTTTTACCTGGGGTGCCCAAACTTTCGATCCCCACTGTGTGTGGGGATCGAAAAAATATATATTTTATATATTTATATATGTATATATATATATATATTTATACATTCATGCATACATGCTATTGCACTACCAGCCACGTCTATAACGATATTTATACATTTTGGTGCCCGATGTACCACAACGAACCGTCACACTATTGTTGGTCACATTTCTCTCTTCCTTTGGTTGAGGACTTGACACGTTTTTTTATTGGACTATTATGGTCCATCTATTACACAATTTATCATTATTTCTCTCTCCCACACACATATACTATTTTCTGCCATGCAGATGTACTTGTTTAACTACACACTCATCATCATTATTGTTTAACCACTTGACAACTGGGCACATAACCCCCTTACTGCCCAGGCGAAATTTCAGGTTTCAGCACTGTCACGCTTTGAATGACAATTGCGCGGTCGTGTGACGTGGCTCCCAAACAAAATTGCCGTCCTTTTTTTCCCACAAATAGAGCTTTCTTTTGGTGGTATTTGATAATTTCTGCGGTTTTTATTTTTTGCGCTATAAACAAAAATAGAGCGACAATTTTGAAAAAAACACAATATTTTTTAATTTTTGCTATAATTAATATCCCAATTTTTTTTAAAAAAAAACTATTTTTTTCCTCCGTTTAGGCCGATACGTATTCTACATATTTTAGGTTAAAAAAAAATCGCAATAAGCGTATAGTGATTGGTTTGCGCAAAAGTTATAGCGCCTACAAAATAGGGAATAGAATTATGATTTTTTTTTTCTTATTATTTTTTTATTTATTTTTTTACTAGTAATGGCGTCGATCTGCGATTTTTATTGTTTTATTTTTTTTTGTGTGACTGTGACATTATGGCGGACACATCGGACACTTTTGACACATTTTTGGGACCATTCACATTTATACAGCGAACAGTGCTATAAATATGCACTGATTACTGTATAAATGTGACTGGTAGGGAAGGGGTTAACCACTAGGGGACGATCAAGGGGTTAATATGTTCCCTGCTAGATGTTCTTACTGTGGGGGAGGGGACTGACTGGGGGAGGTGACTGATGGTTGTCCCTATGTACAAGGGACACACCATCCGTCTCCTCTCCCTGACAGGACGTGGA
This sequence comes from Rana muscosa, assembly GCA_029206835.1. Classification (NCBI taxonomy): domain Eukaryota; kingdom Metazoa; phylum Chordata; class Amphibia; order Anura; family Ranidae; genus Rana; species Rana muscosa. The sequence continues at coordinate 142,557,183 of CM055116.1, read as the reverse complement.
TCTCTGTGTTTACACACAGAGATCCACGTCCCTGGCTCTGTGACAGCCGATCGCTCGTACCTGGCGGACATCGCGGCCGCCAGGCACGCGCATCGGCACCCGCCTGACACGGCGGGCACAGCTTTTCCCCGATGCGCGCCCGCGGTGGCGCGCATCGCGAGAGTAAATGGGAGGACGTCCATGGGAGGACGTCCATAGACGTCCTATCAGCAATTGGCGACCGCTTTGCGGACGTCTTTTTCATATGGCCCGGGCGCGAAGTGGTTAATGTCATTTAATTTCACTAGTTTCACTTAGTGACGTGTCATGTCTATGTTTATGTATTTGCACACCTTATTATTATATACCATGACACACCGGTCATGGTATTTACTAACTTTATTTTGGTTGCCTTCATTAAGCAACCTCTGCACATATCCATACTTCATTTCACTTATAGTCACTTTTACTTCCTTTTTTTTTCCAACTCAATTACATTTTATTCCATTTTATAAACCTTAATTGATAGTTCACACATATTTTCATTTTATTATCATCATTATTATTATTATTTTTTCTGCCCATTCCACATCACAAATGTCACTTTTTTGTTCTCTCTACAATTTGATTTACTTTATTTTATCATGTTCACAGGGGCTGTTTAATTACACATTTTCTTAATTGAATAGTTAATTAGACAAATCTCACCACCCTTGTCCATGATCATGTGACCTTATGAGAGTTATATACATTTGTTATGTGACATTGTGCTAGTCAGCTATGACTAAACACTAGATATAGTGTGAAACGCGTCAGCTGTCCGAGGTTTTTGTTTGCTGTGACTTGTAGTGCTGTCCTCATTTTAATAAAGGCAACTATTGTTCAAGAGTGCGGCTGTCCAGAAATACATCCTTGTTTTTCCTGGTTAATCAGGCAGTTGGAAGCCCTTATTAAGCCCCGTACACACGGTCGGACTTCCATCTGACTTTTCCGTGGTTTTTTGTCCGAACGGAGTTGGTCGGGAACACCCATAGCATACACACGCTCGGACTTCTCTGCAAACTTTCCCAAAACTTTTTGCAACATCACGTGATTTTTCTGCTCTTTTCTGCTCTTTACCGCCACCCTTTGGTCAACTTCTGCTCTTGTTGGTTGATTTTAACATTAGTTGTTTAGTCCATCGGACAAAAGTCCGATGGCTTCCTGTACACACGGTTGGACTTTGCTCCTTAGGACTTTTGTTGGGCAAAAGTTTGTCCGTTTGCAGACCCAACTTTTGTCCGATGAAAACAAAACCAAACGAAAAAAAAAAGTTTGTCCGATGGAGCATACACACGGTCGGATTGTTGGTCCAACTTGCTTAAAACGAAGTTTGTTCGGCAAAAGTCCGACCGTGTGTACGGGGCTTTACACACGTTTTTTTTAGGGCTGTTACTGATTAAAATTTTCGTGTTCGATTAATCGATTTTTTTTTATTTTTATCGATTAATCGACTAATTTCGATTAATTATAATGCACATACAGATCCAACTACTTTTAGCTGATCTCCTTGCAGGCTGATTCCCAGTGCAGCTACCAACCACTGGAAAAATGGATAGCAGGATACATAAAACACACAAAGGCAGCACTCGATGGGAATAGAATTAAAACTTTTATAGTCTTCAAGTAGGTAACAAAATAAATATTGCACTGGAGATAAAATCGATGTAGCTACATAAACTGTAAAAATGGTGAGAGTTATACCATACGGTAGCAAAAGCAGTCATAAAAACATGTAGCTAAGTATGATACTGGTATAAAAATGTGTACAACGATACCACTGCTGAATCCAGATGAGGAGGGGTTAACATCAGTCCCTCGGCATGTAGATGTCCCGTGAAGGGAACCATCACAACTCCCAGTGGATGGCTGTAGAATCCCAGGTTGATAGAGGGAAGTGATAGAGGGAAGTGTAACAGCCCTTGCGTGTGGCAGATAGTAAGGTCCCGCCGACATGCAGATATGAAGGCACAGCAAAGGAGCCCTTCAGATGGACACGGCAAGCCCAAAGAATTTTGATCGATCAAAACAATTAATCGATTAATCAAGGAATTAATAGTTAATTTCCTCAGCCCTAGTTTTTTTTAAACTTTTTAATAAAGTTGCAAGCTTTTGGGACATCAGATAACTTGCTCAGGCGTTCTACAATTCAACAAATCTTCCTGGAAACCAGGTCGATCTTGTGCTGTGTATGAGCCACTGTTGGTGTAAGGGCCAATTCACACTGCGTGTACACTTCCATCCAGTTTAGTCACGTTTTGACACGCACTGGCGTCCGTTGACGTACTATTTTTATTTTTTACTGCTCTAAAATGCAGCCCTTTGTTTACGCACCTGTGTGTACAGGCACATTGTAAACAAGTGCTGCATATTTTTAAAGCGGTTTTATACCGCAAAACTTTTTTTTAAACCTGCAAGGCAAAGGCATAATGAGCTAGTATGACTAGCATACTAGCTCATTATCAATCACTTACCTTAGATCGAAGCCCCCGCAGCGGTCCTCGGACACATCCTCAGTCGCCGCCATGATACCCGGAGTGACTTCTGCGTATCGCCGCTCCGGCGCTGTGACTGGCCGGAGCGGCGATGACATCACTCCCGCGCACGCACCAGGAACGGCACGATCCCTGCGCATTCCGGCAGGCTCCCATTCAAGAGCAGCTGCGCTCAGTGCGCCTACGCCATTATCTACGGCGTGCATGCGCCGTAGACATTGGTGCTCGCTTCTCTGTATATATCTCCTTAGCTATGTAGGTTAAGGAGATATTGCAAGCAGGTGCATGTAGTATATGAGGGTATACAACCGCTTTAAGTTAAAAAATAAATAAAAAAATTTACTTTGCACTTGTATTAACATATGAGCATAAATATTAATGAATTTTCCCTGGGAATGTTTTGTGCGTGGGAATGCACACGCATAAGTGCGCACAAAACAAACACCTGAAATTATGACTTTCATCAGTTAGCTGCGCTTTGCCATAGACTTCTATTATATCCTGCATTCAGAAAGTGCACCAAACCTGCAGGATATAATAGAAGTCTATGGCTAAGTGCAGCAAACCTGCTGGAAAGCTGCAGGTACACTGCACTGCACCCGTGGTGTGGGTAAACCGCAGCACATCAGTGTGACAGCAGCCCTATACTATAATGCCTAAAAACAAATCTGATGTATATTAGGGTTGCACCGGTACCGTTTTTTTTTTTTTGCAACGAGTCAGAGTACAGATACTTTCGGTTAAGGTACTGGTCGATACCGAGTTTTTTGTGCGATTTGCATCAATACAAAAAAATGGTGCTAATCGCACAGGAAATTATTGCGTGTGTGTGTACAAAGGGATTAAAGTGCCATCTAGTCCATTTAAACAATGTTAAAACTCTCACATTACATATCTGGTAGAAAACAAGGGCCGCTTGAGGTGCTCAGAAGGCTGGAGAAGTACTGGGACCCTGTGGGTATAGGGCGGAAGTGATGTCAGCTTGGGGGCAGACCGCCTCTAGATCTCCTCCAACCTTGTGAGCAGCTACCAGACATACTGTGAGTTCTAAACTGCCCACTAGATGGCGCTTTAATCCCTTTCTACACAAACACACGCAGTGGGGGAAATCGCATGCGGTTCGGACAGGAATCACACCACATTCCTATTCAAATTGCATGCGATTCTTTGCAGTGCGGTTTGCACCCATTCGTTTTGTATTGACGCAAAACGCACCGCAAAGTTTCAGTGTCGGGAGTAGGGGTGCAACGGATCAAAAACCTCATGGATCGGATCGATCCTTGGATCAGAGCCACGAATTGGATCATTTTCGGATCGGCAAAAAAAAAAAAAAAATTTTTACACCCACCGGAATTTTCGATTTCACAGTTATTTTCAACACAAAACGGAGCTTATAAGCTTAAATACAGTATTTGTAAATCCAACGGACTCTTTTCATGTTAAATTTTAAAAGCAGCAGCAAACCTGCTGACCTTACATGGTTGCTAATGTGACAGAACACCTCTGATTTTCACATTTAACTAAATGTTAAATGTGAAAATCAGAGGTGTTCCGTCACATTAGCAATCATGTAAGGTTTGCTGCTGCTTTTAAAATTTAAAATGTAAACAGTCCGATGGATTTCAGCTGATAAGCTCCGTTTTGTGTTGAATCGTTGGGTGTAACAAGATGTCTGCTTGGCCCCTTCTCTCATTACTGTGCAGGAGTGTGGGGTGGAGCAAGATGGCAGTGAAACGTCATTACAGCGGCCGCCGCCGGGTGTACCAAGATGGCCCCCGCTCCGGAGCTTTCCTACGGCCGAGGCTCCGGAGCGCTCGGCTGATCGCGTGGTGATCCGATCCGAACAGGGTGGCCCGTTCGGATCACGGATCACCACCGATCCGTTGCACCCCTAGTCGGGAGCATTTGGGCAAGTACCAATACTCGCTCTAATGTCTGATATCGGTGCATCCCTAGTGTACAAGTTTTCCAATAACTGCACAACAAAAATTACAATTTCAGGGCTTGTTTATGATATTGTGTGGGTTGACACACACTCTAAAGCCCCGTACACACGGTCGGACTTTTGGCCAACAAACTTCATTTTGAGCAAGTTGGACCAACAATCCGACCGTGTGTACGCTCCATCGGACAAACTTTTTTGTTTTTTTTTGTGTTTTCATTGGACAAAAGTTGGGTCTGCAAATGGACAAACTTTTGGCCAACAAAAGTCAGATGGAGCAAAGTCCGACTGTGTGTACAGAAAACCATCGGACTTTTGTCCGATGGACAAAACAACTAATGTTAAAATCAACCAACAATGGCAGAAGTTGACCAAAGGGTGGCGGTAAAGAGCTGAAAAACCACGTGATGTTGCAAAAAGTTTTGGGAAAGTTTGCAGAAAAGTCCTGTGGTGTGTATGCTATGGGTGTTCCCGACCAACTCTGTTCGGACAAAAATCCACGGAAAAGTCAGATGGAAGTCCGACTGTGTGTATGGGGCTTTATACACATGTGCATTAAGGTATAACTAAAGGCAAAACTTTCTTAGTTTTGGATAGAGGGATTAGAACACTTGTCACTTTTTATTGCTGTCTGGGCCCCCGTTCGAAAGATTCCACCCCTCTCCCCCCTCCCACAGGATTTAGAGACCATGCCGCCAACATAAAAAGGTTTGATGCAACGGTTCTGTGAAATTGCTTTTATTCTGGGTTTGGTGGTGTAGCATTATTTATTATTATTATTATTATTATTATTATTATTATAAAACCTTTATTTATTTTTTAATGTATATACTTTTATGTGATATGTGGTTTATTATTGTCGGGTAAGACGCTGCTCAAACCCGATCCAGTGCTTCAGATGTGGATATAACTGTGTATGGCCTCAGTCATGGCCATGCCCCCAGACATGTTTTACCCGCCCCGCTTGTGACCAGGCACCAGTAAGCAGTCCAAAACGTGAGGCTGGCTGAGGCCATACACAGTTCTATCCACATCTGAAGCACTGAGGTCAGTTCCTGGTACAGTTCAGACACTTCATTAAACTTTTTTTTCCATCCATGGTGCACGCAGAATCAAAGAACAGCTCTCTCTTCACTTTACAGCATTATATAGCGGAGGGGGTGACGTGTCACATAATTAGTTTGCTTATTCATTTGGGACCTAAATGCCTTTATTGGTTAAAGTGGTTGTAAATGATCACCTTGTAAAACATCCCATTCAGTGTGAAATAGAAATAAAAGGCAACACATTTTTGTGTATAGATAAAAATAAAAAAAAACATAAACACCCTTTTTCCATTTTTTTTATAAGCGATTACATTCCCTCTGTTCTCAGCTGCATAAGAGCTGGAGGAGAAGAAAGTGCAGCACACCGGTCTTCCCAGTTAATGGCTGTGCTGTGTGAGGTGTGTCAGCACAAGTCTGATCATTGGAGGAGAGCAGGCTGAGCTCTCAGTATAGCTAGAGAACTGACAATGCTGCGCTCATGCCGAGTGTGGTCTGTTTTTGATAGGAAAGCATAGGGACTGGCAGGAACATCAGGGATTTCACACAAAGGGAGCAATACATAGAACAGGATACTTTTTCATACAAACACATTGCACAGCAGCCACATATATGAAATATAAAATGTTGGGGTAACATATTCTTTAAATTTCAATGTTTCAGCAGATCCTTGTGTTAAAGCAACATCTGTTTATTCCACAAGCTTTGTTCTGAAATAACATCTTTCCCAACAGCGAAAATATTCTGTAAAGACTTGTGCAATAAAACAAAAGGTTTCTCTGCAATTTAAAGTTGACGCCAGCCGAAATGTATTTCTGTTCGAGTGAGGAGAAGGGTTCGAAGCTCTGTCAGATGTTTTTTTATTAGGCTTTGAATGGGAAATTTTCCTTCAATCTCTGTCCTGGTGAGAACTTGTCACCAGGACAGGAGGTAAGGGAAATGCACAATGGGATCACAGCAATAAAGAAAAAAAACCTGACAGGTTTTGGCATTCTCCCACTAAAACAAGTATTTTTGTATTATGAACTAAAATGGAAAAGGAGTTATAGGGACTTTTCAGGTGCAACATACCGAATAACAAAACTTCATTTATATACACATATATAAAATTAATTTGTTTTTAGAAAATAAAGTTAAAATTTATTGTGTTCATATAAAACCATATACGGTCATGACCCATTTCTTGTAGTCCTTGATTTCATAGCAGTATTGTGATGATAAATCCCAACATGTTTCGCCCGCTGGGCTTCTTTAGGGTATATAATATCCGCTAATGGTCATGGCACTCTATCAAATAAAGGCAAGGTATAAATTCATAATCTATATAATATTACGATTGTTCTAAAATATTAAATTATATTGATCCAGCGTGCTTACCGCAGGGTTAATAATATATAGCTTAGATATATAATGTGAACTATTCAAAAGATGTTCCCAGTATTTGTATTATGGCTTTGTATCTTTCCTGGATGTTTCTCCCTCAGTTCCTGTTGGAAGTAAAATCTAATGGAAGTTCTAACCCTGCACACTATGCAAAACAAAAAATAATCCTAGATATATGCGCTCTAACACAAGTGTTGATGCGTTTTGGGTGGAATTTTTTGCAGCAAACTGAAAATAACCTGGAAAAAGGAAGCAGACATCCAACAGTTATCAGATGATAGGAAGTGATCCACCCACTTATTGATGTTTCGGCTGCCCTAAAGCTATAGACATTTATATATAGAGACAATTCTTGTTCTCGGTACAGAGGTCAAGGCTTTTCTTGCCCTGATCTCAGCACTGGCACTACTTGTTGCTGAACTGTTGCATTTGGGCCCGTGCAGCAAGAAATTTCAGGCCTATACTTACTTTAGGGAGCAAGTGCAGTGTTAGGGGATAGGAGGTAAATTCTTTCTGTAGTTACAGACTAAGTTCACCTCTAGGAACATATTTTCATATGCTCACATTTAGGGTGTATTGTCTAGTACACACAATAAGAAAATCGGATGGAGACTATCACTTTCAAAACAATCGTCTGATAATCTGATCATTAGTACACAACTTTCGAGAGCCGATTCGATGTGAAAGATGTTATCGTACGATAACAAAATGAATGATTTTCATGTAATTAGTATGGCATTTGTACAAAAAAAAAATCATACGACCAAGACCACGCATGCTCGGAAATGAAAGCATATATTACAATACAATACATGACTTCCGAAGTTGTATTCTGTCGTATGAGAATTTTTGTAACCTTAGTAACCTATTGATTTTTAATATGAGACTAGCATGCAAAAAGAAAATGGACGATCATTCGTCCGATATTCTAATCTTGTGTACTAGGCAAGACTTGTTCCTAATCACCTGCTAACCCACCCGGCCAACCCCCCGTAATAGCATGTGGAAGTTCCTCTCTGTAGCATTGACGTTGATAGATGGGGCTCTGCCCGCACAACTGCGTAATTTATTAGCACAGATCTGCGAGTGCATAAACAAGTAGTCCTGTCCACCTCCACGATAGATGGACCTGTAGTTCTCAATGGACCATGAATGCAGTATGAGGCACACTCAAAGTTTAATGACCCTTCCTTCAGCTTTTTAACAGGAAGAGTGTGCAGGAGCCTGAAATTACACTCGAGGCATAGTGTAGTCCAGTAACTGTCAACTGATGTATAGGGGTGCCTCAATTTCGACCCCTGCCACACAAAATCTTTAGTATATGTAATGCTTGAGAGGACTGCCATGAACTGCAGACATACTAAAAAAAAAATGGTCAGGAGGCTGGGGATATGCTATAGGTTTGGTTGAAGACTGGAGACCACCTGCAGACGACAGTGAGAGAGTCAAGCCCCATACACACGGCCGAGAATCTCGTCGGGAAAAAACTCGTCGTTTTTTTGGACGAGATTCTTGGACAAGAAACTTGTCCCGGCCGAGTGTACACACGCTCCATTCAAAGAACCCGCGGTTCTTTGAATGGAGCGAACGCGGTGACGTAATCAACTACGACGAGCATGCGCTCGTCGCATTCGATGCCGTCGCTGCGAACTTGCTACACCCTACCTATGCCTAGGAAGCTACCGTGCATGCGTCAGTCATTTCGAGCATGCACAGGTTTCCACGGCGACAGGTAAGTGTACACACACACACACTTTTCTCGTCGAGAAACATGCTGACGAGAAAATAGAGAGCAGGTTCTCTATTTTTCTCGTTGAGATTCTTGTCGGTTTTTTTGACGAGAAACCTGATAGCCGGGTACACACGACCGATTTACTCGGCAAGAAAGCTCTGCCAGCAAGTTTCTTGTTCTTTGAGGAGAAACTCGGTCTTGTGTACGAGGCTTAAGGGGATATTTAATGAAGTTGATGAGCTTGCTGTTAACTTTTACAAACCAATGCTTCCACTCCCACTACAGACTGCTGAGGTCTGAGGGCTGCACAAACAAGTATCATGCACGTAGTCTACGGGCTGCAGATTGGATATCAGGGGTGTAGACAGACCTCTACAGGCAGTCATACTTATGCAAAAACACCACTTTTTTTATGTTTATTTTACTATGATCAAGACTTTCAAATTGTAACTTTTTTTTTTCTTTTTTTTAATATTGGTTTTCATTGTTTTAGTTGGGATATCATCAAATGATGCATATTAATTATCCATATTTCACACAATTGGTTGATACCTAGGCTCCTTTTCTCATGTTTACCTATCCTTCGTTTTTGGAGAGAAAGAAAACCAGCCTGTTAACATAGTTTAATAGCTACGAATGAATTGGAACAACCACTCTGCCTGCTTGCTGTAATAAGATGGCAGTCTGGCATTTGTTAGAGCGAGAGTCTGAAGGAAATCTGCTTCTTCTTTGCTCTCTGTAGAAAACCCATTATGTGCTGTGGGACAGATGCCGTTGGTGAACCCCATCTTAAATGTTTTATACACCTAATAGAAGATCTTAACATCAGTCTTGGGAATTTTAAACTAAATACAAAAAACAAATTTACTTGACTTTGTAAAACTATCTGTGATTTCTATGGATGCATCTAGACAGTTCAAGCTAAATATTTTTTGGTGGCTATTGCACTCACCAGTCACCATTTTGTTCAAACTGCTCCGTATACTTCTGTCTAGAGGTCGACCGATATGGGTTTTTCTGTAGCCGATGCCGATATTTAGAAATCGGGGCGGCCGATTTTTTTTTTTTTTGGCACTGGCACATGGCACTAACAGGTGACACTGGTTGGCAGTTGGCACTGGAAGATGGCACTGATTGGCAGGTGGCACTGGCAGATTACACTATTTGGCACTGGCAGGTGGCACTGATTAGCAGGTGACACTGGCAAGTGGAAGTGGCAAGTGGCAATGGTTGGCACTGATTGGCAGGTGGCACTGGATGTCACTGGCAGGTGGCACTGGATGGCACTAGTTGGCACTGGCAGGTGGCACTGGATAGCAATAGTTGGCACTGGCAGGTGGCACTGGTTAGCATTGGCAGGTGGCACTGGATGGCACTAGTTGGCACTGGCAGGTGGCACTGGATGGCCCTAGTTGTCACTGGCATTGGCTGGCATTAGCAGATGGCACTGGCAGGCAATGGCAGGTTTCACAGCTGATAGTGTAACTGCGTGAAACTGCTCTCTGCAGCGCAGCGGTGTGTGAAACTGTATGGATTCAGCGTGATGTCGGAGGTGGGCGGGACCAGCAGCTATCCAGCCAATGATTGGGCTGTTTAAGAAAGGGGCGGGACCACATACACATAGCGGTCCGCCCAGATCCCATCCAATTGGCTGGTGTTGGATAGCTGGGTCCCGCCCACCCCAACATCCAACCTCAATTATGACAGCTCCTCTCTCTCTCTCACACTCACACTCACACACACACACACACACACACACACACTGCTGGCAGAGGTGCGGCCAGTGTTAAATATCGGCCCAATTTGGATAATAATCGGCCGATGCCGATTTCTCCAAAATGGTCAAATATCGGCCGATATATCGGTCGACCTCTACTTCTGTCCTTATGTACAGATGACATTTTAAAAGGATTCTACACAAGTTAAGATTTACTTGGCCACAGCAGCCATTCTTCCTTTTTTTTTTTTTTTTTTTTTTTGGTACAGAGAGTGAAGATTCTGAAACTTCATGGGGTAAATTCAGCAGTGGTGCTTATGTTACCCTTTGATACATTTATGTTGTCATTATTGATGCTGGTAAATGGAGGAAATTAAATATTAGGATTTAACAAGAAACCTAGCTTTTGGAATTGAGTACATTATGGTGTGTGTACTATGTAGATAAATATTTGGAGGAACTCCATGTCCTCTTACCGACACATCTTAGGCCTTCTACAAATTCACCATAGCATCCTTCTTCGCTGCATCACAATGGGGGAGATTTACTAAAGTTGGTGCACACAGAATCTGGTGCAACTGTGCATAGTAACCATTCCTCTTCCAGGTTTTATTGTCAAAGCTTAATTGAACAAGATAAAGTTAGAAGCTGGGTGGTTACAGCGCACTGCTGCACCAGATTCTGAGTGCTTCAGTTTTAGTAAATCTACCCCAAATGGCCATTTCCAGAGAACTTACTACCGGTAGCACTGCCTGTTAACACAGAGAGAATTAGGTGGGTGGAGGCTCTTTTGTTTTGACTCTGTAACACCATTGTAGAGGTAATTCAGTATAGAGTGCAAAGGAAGTCCCATCATCCTATAGAAGTTCTGTGATGTGCACCCATCATGCAGGGTTTTAGATCTCTTTTGTCATGCTTACAGGTGATGCATAAATTGGATGTGGAGGAAACCTTCCGGATAGAGGAAATGTCCCAAAAACATCAAGTGTATAAACTCAAGTTTCACTTCCTGCCATACGAATATTACCGTCAGGAAAAATGCTTGAGACCTGAAGACGTTATCCGATTCATGGAGATCAGGTTGGTTCTGTCTCATTGGGTGAGGGCAATGGATGTGTAGATCTTCTTTGCAAAGTGTTATCATTTAAGAACTATTTCAAGGCAAAATAAAGAAACCTTTTTATTACATCTCTGCAATACATTAAAATTTTCTCATGTTTATCTCTTGCTGAAAGTACAAAAGTATAACTGTTGTTGGGCAAGAAATGTAGACTAATTTGTTACATAGTGGAAAATAATAGTGGTGGAAAATAAAAAAAACACAAGTCCCATCTAGTTCAATCATTAAAAAGGGGGGGGGGGGGGGGTTACAATCCCATACCCACAGTTGATCCAAAGGAAAGCCAAAAAAAAAAAAACAGCAAAGCATGATCCAATTTGGGCGATCAGGAAAGAATTTTCGCTGGAGCAATCAGATATCCCCTGGAGCAACGTTGCCTATAAATATTAGTATCCAGTTATATTCTGTACATTTGGGAAAGAATCCAGACCCTTTAAAGCAATCTACTGAGCTGGACAGAACCACCTCTGGTGGGAGTCTATTCCACATTTTCACTCCATAGAAGCCTTTCTGTGTTTAGAGAATAAATCTCTTTTCCTCCAATTGTAAAGAGTGCCCCCTTGTCCTCTGTGATGACCGTAAAGTGAATAACTCAACACCAAGTTTACTATATGGACCCCTTATACATTTGTACATGTTGATCATATCCCCCCTTAATCTCCTCTTCTCAAAGGAGAATAAATTGTCTCTCTAATCTATCCTCATAGCTCATATACTCCATGCCTCTTATCAGTTTGGTTGCCCTTCTCTGCACTTCCTCCAGTTCCCCAATATCCTTTTTGAGAACTGGGGCCCAAAACTGAACTGCATATTCCAGATGAGGTCTTACTAATGATTTGTACAGGGGCAAAATGATATCTCTCTCTGGAGTCCATACCTCTTAATACAAAGGATTTTGCTCATATTGGAAACCGCAGCTTGGCATTGCATACCATTATTGAGCTTATGATCTACCAAAACCCCCAGATCCTTCTCCACCATTGATGGTGTGTGCCGCTACCTTCCTTTTGGAGATGTCACACTTCCCGTAATTTAGCAAACTGTCGTAAACACCAATTAGAAATCTGTCTCCTGTCCATACAACAAATGGTGCAGCCAGGGCTGGTGCAGCCAGAGCTGGTGCAAGGATCTTTGACACCCCAGGCGAAACCTAATTTTGCTGCGCCCCTGACTCCACTTTACCCTGCCCTTGCAACACATGTGACCTATCTGACCCCTACACTGACCCCCTGTCCCCTACACTAACCCACCTGACAATTACACTGACCTGACACATACACTGACCCCCCCTTACCTGAAAAATACACTGACCCCCCCCCTTACCTGAAACATACATTGACCCCCCTTACCTGAAACATACATTGACCCCCCTTACCTGACACATACACTGACCCCCTGTCCCCTACACTAACCCACCTGACAATTACACTGACCTGACACATACACTGACCCCCCCTTACCTGAAAAATACACTGACCCCCCCTTACCTGAAACATACATTGACCCCCCTTACCTGAAACATACATTGACCCCCCTTACCTGACACATACACTGACCCCCCTTACCAGACACATACACTGACCCCCCTTACCTTACACATACACTGACCCCCCTTACCTGACACATACACTGACCCCCCCTTACCTGACACACTGACCCCCCCTTACCTGACACATACACTGACCCCCCCTTACCTGACACATACACTGACCCCCCCCCTTACCTGACACACTGACCCTCCCTTACCTGACACATACACTGACCCCCCCCTTACATGACACATACACTGACCCCCCCTTACCTGACACATACACTGACCCCCCCTTACATGATACATACACTGACCCCCCTTACATGATACATACACTGACCCCCCCTTACATGAAACATACAGTGACCCCCCTTACATGAAACATATAGTGACCCCCCTTACATGAAACATACAGTGACCCCCCTTACATGAAACATACACTGACCCCCCCCCCCTTACATGAAACATACACTGACCCCCCCCCTTACATGATACATACACTGACCCCCCCTTACATGAAACATACACTGACCCCCCCTTACATGAAACATACACTGACCCCCCCTTACATGAAATGTACAGTGACCCCCCCTTACATGAAACATACACTGACCCCCCCTTACATGTGAAACATACACTGACCCCCCCTTACATGTGAAACATACACTGACCCCCCCTTACATGATACATACACTGACCCCCCCTTACATGAAACATACACTGACCCCCCCCTTACATGAAACATACACTGACCCCCCCCTTACATGAAACATACACTGACCCCCCCCCTTACATGATACATACACTGACCCACCCCCCCTTACATGAAACATACACTGACCCCCCCCCTTACCTGACACATACACTGACCCCCCCTTACATGAAATGTACAGTGACCCCCCCTTACATGAAACATACAGTGACCCCCCCCCTTACATGAAACATACACTGACCCCCCTACATGAAACATACACTGACCCCCCTTACATGAAACATACACTGACCCCCCCCTTACCTGACACATACACTGACCCCCCCTTACATGAAATGTACAGTGACCCCCCCTTACATGAAACCTACACTGACCCCCCTTACATGAAACATACATTGACCCCCCCTTACATGAAATATACAGTGACCCCCCCTTACATGATACATACACTGACCCCCTTACATGAAACATACACTGACCCCCCCTTACCTGAAACATACACTGACCCCCCCTTACATGAAACATACATTGACCCCCCTTACATGAAATATACAGTGACCCCCCCTTACATGATACATACACTGACTCCCCTTACATGAAACATACACTGACCCCCCCTTACCTGAAACATACACTGACCCCCCTTACATGAAACATACACTGACCCCCCTTACATGATACATACACTGACCCCCCCTTACCTGAAACATACACTGACCCCCCCTTACCTGACACATACACTGACCCCCCTTACATGAAATGTACAGTGACCCCCCCTTACATGAAACATACACTGACCCCCCTTACATGAAACATACACTAACCCCCCCCCTTACATGAAACATACACTGACCCCCCTTACATGATACATACACTGACCCCCCTTACATGAAACATACATTGACCCCCCTTACATGAAATATACAGTGACCCCCCCCCTTACATGATACATACACTGACTCCCCTTACATGAAACATACACTGACCCCCCCTTACCTGACACATACACTGACCCCCCTTACCTGACACATACACTGACCCCCCTTACATGAAACATACACTGACCCCCCTTACATGATACATACACTAACCCCCCCTTACCTGAAACATACACTGACCCCCCCTTACATGAAATGTACAGTGACCCCCCCTTACATGAAACATACACTGACCCCCCCCCCCCTTACCTGACACATACACTGACCCCCCTTACATGATACATACACTAACCCCCCCCTTACATGAAACATACACTGACCCCCCTTACATGATACATACACTGACCCCCCCCTTACATGAAATATACAGTGACCCCCCCCTTACATGAAACATACAGTGACCCCCCTTACATGAAACATACAGTGACCCCCCTTACATGAAACATACACTGACCCCCCTTACCTGACACATACAGTGACCCCCCCTGACTCCTACTTCCTGCACTACTCAAACACACACCCCCCCTCCCCCTCACACAGCATGTAGATCGATCTGTCCTCCTCCTTACCTCTGCTCTTTGGTGCTTCATCAACCATCATCAGGGCTCTGCTCAGGGGCCAGGCCAGAGCCATCCATCCGCTCCACGGAGTCCCCGCCAGGGCCAGGCCAGCGCCGCCAATGCCATCCACCCGCTCCATGGAGTCCTCGCTGGGCAGGAGGTCAGCTACTCCTCTCAATGCTCCCTTCTTCGTCAAAACCCCGCCCCTCCGCTGCACACAAAAGACACACAGCGCCGCACCAGAGGGACAGGCTGGAGCAAAGGAGTCCCGGAGCGGCGCTGTGATTATACCTGTCTGAGGACTGAGGAGATGTGACAGCGCAGCGGGGCGCTCTGCGCTACACATGGGGGGATTGGTGGCGCCGTGGCAGCACACTGAATGGGGCCATCGATCAGGAGAGGAGAGCCTAGCTCACAGAGGCTGTGGTTGCGCCCTAGGTGGTAGTGCGCCCCTAGGCGGCTGCCTACTTCGCCTAGTGGTAGCGCCGGCCCTGGGTGCAGCTTATGACAAAGTCATGTAACTTGTCAGTAAGGTGTATATTAATCTGTTGCAGATTTGCCAGAGAATGAATTTAGTCTTCAACACAACAACTTTTAATGGTACAGTTAGCAGATCAAAAGGAAGCAAAGAGAAGTTCATTGTTGGGGTTTACTTACACTTTTATTATATCATCTGCCAATGGTTTTATAAAACATTTTCACCCTTCTAATTACCTTAGGGGAGCATGCAGTTTAGTGTTCCACTCCATTGTTGCACAAACATGCAAAGCAAAGTTTTGCCAGCTAGTTCCACATAATTATCTAATACAAACATTGTACAAGCTAGGACTTAACCCTTGGGTGGTTCAGTGGATATACAGTTGGCGAAAGGATAGATATCGGAGTTTGGTTGTAAATGGGGTTCACTCAGAACAGAGACCAGTCACTAGTGGTGTACCACAAGGTTCTGTTCTATTTAATCTATAGGTAAGTGATATAACTAAAGGTTTGTTGGGTAAGATGTATTTTTGCTGATGGCACAAAGGTGTGTAATAGGGTTGATATCCCTGGAGGTGTCTGTAACATGGAACACGATTTGGCATTGCTGGAAGATTGGTCAAAGCAGTGGAGACTGCAGTTCAATGTTTCTAAATGTAAAATAATGCACCTATGGAAAAAGAATCCCCTGAGAGAGTACAACACTGGTGTTGGCCAGCACTACAGAAAAAAAAGGTTTGGGGGGGTAACGTAATATGTGCACCCTGGAGGAAAGAAGGGACAGGGGAGACATAATTGAAACCTTTAAATACATCAAGGGGGTGAATAAGGTTCAGGAAGGCAGTTTTTCTTCAATATGAAATCATGAACACGGGGACATGACCTCAAACTAACTGGAGGAAAGTTCAAAACTAATCTTAGAAAGTATTATTTTACTGAAAGGGTAGTTGCCTGGCATAAACTACCAGCAGAGGTAGTGAGACAGTCAACAGTAAATGGCTTCAAACATGCTTGGGATAAACACAGATCTATAGTCGGACAATAAAGTTAACGGAAAAAAAATAATAATAAAAGAAAACAAAAAATGGACAAACTCAATGGACTACTCAGTCTTTTTCTGCTGTCACTTTTCTATGTTTCTATGCTTAGAAAGAGAAATCCATCTCCAAGGTGTAATGAATTAAAGCGTAACTTCACCCAAAAGGGAAAGTTCCACTCTTCCTTCTCCTCCCCACCCCCTCCTCCTTTTATATTTAGCACATTATATTTTTTGTCCTCCTCTGATGTCCTAGGAATCCTGTCTGTCTCTTCAGGTTCTTGCAGACCCCCCCAGTGATTTGCCACAGGGTCCACCCACTGCCCCCTGTGTGTCCCTACTCCTGGAGCCTCCTGGTGGAAAGCTTTTGTATTACAGCTTGGAGGCTGTTGACCTTGTATGGAAGTAGTGGCCATCCATACTGGTTTGCCTTGAATGACACTGGAGATGTAAACATGTTTTTCCACAGAACAAAAAAATCCTAATTTAACCACTTGACAACTGGGCACATAACCCCCTTCCTGCCCAGGCGAAATTTCAGGTTTCAGCACTGTCACGATTTGAATGACAATTGCGCGGTCGTGTGACGTGGCTCCCAAACAAAATTGACATCCTTTTTTTCCCACAAATAGAGCTTTCTTTTGGTGGTATTTGATCATTTCTGTGGTTTTTATTTTTTGCGCTATAAACAAAAATAGAGCGATAATTTTGAAAAAAACACAATATTTTTTTCATTTTTGCTATAATTAATATCCCAATTTTTTTAAAAAAAAAAATATTTTTTTCCTCAGTTTAGGCCGATACGTATTCTACATATTTTAGGTAAAAAAAAAAATCGCAATAAGCGTATAGTGATTGGTTTGCGCAAAAGTTATAGCGCCTACAAAATAGGGAATAGAATTATGATTTTTTTTTTATTTTTTATTTTTTTTATTTTTTACTAGTAATGGCGTCGATCTGCGTTTTTTTTTTTTTTTTGTGACTGTGACATTATGGCGGACACATCGGACACTTTTGACACATTTTTGGGACCATTCACATTTATACAGCGAACGGTGCTATAAATATGCACTGATTACTGTATAAATGTGACTGTCAGGGAAGGGGTTAACCACTAGGGGGCGATCAAGGGGTTAATATGTTCCCTGCTAGATGTTCTTACTGTGGGGGGAGGGGACTGACTGGGGGAGGTGACTGATGGTTGTCCCTATGTACAAGGGACACACCATCCGTCTCCTCTCCCTGACAGGACGTGGATCTCTGTGTTTACACACAGAGATCCACGTCCCTGGCTCTGTGAAGGCTGATCGCTCGTACCTGGCGGACATCGCGGCCGCCAGGCACGCGCATCGGCACCCGCCTGACACGGCGGGCACAGCTTTTCCCCGATGCGCGCGCGCATTGGCGCGCATCGCAGAAGTAAATGGGAGGACGTCCACAGACGTCCTATCAGCAATTGACGACCGCTTTGCGGACGTCTTTTTCATATAGCCCGGGCGCGACGTGGTTAAACTACACATTTGTTTTTATAATGGTTTTAAGCTTACTATTTTAATATACACACACCGGCCACTTTATCAGGTACACCTTGCTAGTACCGGGTTGGATCCCCTTTTTTGCCTTCAGAACTGTCCTAATTCTTCATGGCATAGATTCAACAAGGTGTTGGTTAACATTCCTCAGAGATTTTGGTCCATATTGACATGATAGCATCACACAGTTGCTGCATATTTGTCGGCTGCACATCCATGATGCAAAGCTCCCATTCCAGCACATCCCAAAGGTGCTCTTTTGGATTGAGATCTGATGACTGTGAAAGTAGCCATCAGAAGATGGGTACACTGTAGTCATAAAGGGATGGGCATGGTCAGCAACAATTCTCAGGTAGGCCGTGCCGTTTAAACAATGCTCAATTGGTCCTAGGGGGCCCAAAGTGTGCCAAGAAAATATCCCCCACACCATGACACCACCAGCCTGAACAGTTGATACAAGGCAGGATGTATCCATGCTTTCATGTTGTTCATACCAAATTATGACCCTACCATATGAATGTTGCAGCTGAAATCAAGACTCCTCACTCAGACCAGGCAAAATTTTTCCAATCTTCTATTGTCCAGTTTGGTGAGCCTGTGATAATTGTAGCATCAGTTTCCTGTTCTTAGCTGACAGGAGCGGTACCTGGTGTGGTCTTCTGCTGCTGTAGCCCATCTTATTTGCCTTTCTGTTGCCTTTCTATCATCTTAAACCAGTCTTCCCATTCTCCTCTGACATCAAGTCATTTTCCTCCACACAACAGCCACTCGCTGGATATTTTCTCTTTTTCGGACCATTCTCTATAAACCTGAGAGATGTTTGTGCGTATAAATACCATTCGATCAGCAGTTTTTGAAATACTCAGACCAGCCTGCCACCAACAACCAAGCCAAGTTCAAAATCACGTAAAACCCCTTTTTTCCCCATTCTGATGCTTGATCAGCAAGTCGTCTTCACCACATCTAGATGCCTAAATACATTGAGTTGCTGCCATGTGATTGACTGATTAACAATTTGTGTTACCAAGCAATTGCACAGGTGTACCTAATAAAGTGGTCGCTGAGTGTAGTTGTATTAATGGGGAGTTTTATATCAGCATGTGGAGTGCTCAGGTCTTGGTTATTGCTTATGTTCTTTCTGTGAATCTCTGACTTCTGCAGGTTTTTCAAAATTATGCTTGATGCCATCAAGAGGAGAAGTGCAAAGCTTGCCTCCTACAGGGATGTCTCTGCCCGAAAAGCAACACGGAAAGATATGGATGAAGGAGCAGAGGGTACTGGAACCCAGGTGAGTCACTGGGACTCAACATTTATCCATAGTAGGCAAAGTGACAGGTTAGTGGACATAATAAGCAACCTGTACTTGGCTTAATTTCTGTCTCCTGCAGTTCCTATCCACTGCCAGAGCCCATAGAAAGCACAGTGCAAGCACAGAATGTAATTTTTGAAAGAAGGAGAATAAACCCCATCTTGTTGAAATGCGTAAAAATGGTGGAAGGGAAGAGAGAGAGATTGCGGAGGGGGTGGAAGAGGGACTGGAGAAGGTGGGGGATAGGAGAGGGGGGAAACAATGAAAAACAGACGTTTGTATATACAAGTCTTAACTAAGTAAGAAAAAGTAGGCCCACACATGCATAGACCCCTACAAATTGCTACTGAACACATGTAAGAAAAAATCATGAGGACATTAAGTCCAGATATGCAGAGATGGTATTAAAGAAGAACCAAAGGACCCTAATGAGCAGCATTTGATGCACAAAAAGAATCCAAGGTAATGCAATAATTTTTAACAATGTCAAGTCTCCCTAACCAGGAATGGTAGAGAGAAAGCCAGTGGTGTAAGTCACCCCTTATCTGATTAAGTAGAGGTAGGTAATTGGCCCTGATAATCCCAAACAAAGGAGTGTGGTGTATACCCAGATATTTCAACTGCTGAGACTTCCAAACAATGGGAAATCCTGGCATAACGCGTGAACCCTGGCGCTCCCCCATAGACTATCCCACTGCGTCATCAAGTCTAATTTAGGACTTTGGACCCTGCTTTGCTCTTGATGACGTCAAGACCCTAGAACGCTGGAGCGCGTGGTAAAAGAAGCTGCAGGGACCGGTCTAGCTTTGGGAGGAGTAAATGATTAAGTAAATCTTCTTTTTTTTTTTTTTCTGCTTCCCCCTAGACCAAAATTAGCAATTAACCACTTAAGGATTTGCCCCCTTTAAAGTGGTTGTATACCCAAAATTTTTACTTTTACCTACAGGTAAGACTATAGTAAGGCTTACCTGTAGGTAAAAAGAATATCTCCTAAACCTGTATGATTTAGGAGATATTCCCCTCGCAATGAGCCGCTGACTGCAGCCGCGCATGTGCAGCGGGGATTCTCGACTGAAGCCCGGCAGCCGCCGGACCTTGCCGACGCGCTGGAGTGACGACATCGCCGCTCCAGCCACTCACAGCGCTGGAGCGGCGATACCCGGAAGACACGCCGAGGCAAGATGACATCTTCCTCGGCGTGGACCAGGTAAGTTCCCGATGCCTCGTTCTAAGGTAAGCAAGTATGCGGTGCATTACAGGTATTCTGGAGAGGGGTTTTTGAATTGATCAATCTGAAACTGGACTTGGAGCTTCCCGTGTCGCCAGAGCTGGCCTTGTTTGGGGTCCAAGATGATGAGCAGAGACCCCGCCATAGAAAACAGTTGATTGCGTATTTGTTATTTTATGCCAAAAAGTCTATTTTCTTTCTCGTACATCACGGGACACAGAGCGACATAGTCATTACTATGTGGGTTATATAGATACCTTCAGGTGCTGGCACTGGCAACTTCCAAAACCGGAAGTACCCTCCCCTATTTCTTTCTCGTACATCACGGGACACAGAGCGGCATAGTCATTACTATGTGGGTTATATAGTTTACCTTCAGGTGCTGGCACTGGCAACTTCCAAACCGGAAGTACCCTCCCCTATATAAGCCCCTCCCATCCGGGAGCACCTCAGTTTTTTGCCAGTGTCTAAGGTGTTGGCCAAGAAGTAACGTGTTTTTCACTGGGCTTGCGTACAGGTTCTTTTGGGCCTCAGTAAGCTATTCCGGATCCAACCAAAAAAGCTTCATAGCTAAACGGTCGGTACCCGGGCCTTGCAGAGAAGAGCAAGGTTTTGCCTGTAATGCTTCTCTTAGGAGGGCTGGACCCTGGGATCCAGAGCTCTGGTCATACCCACAACTAAGATGCTTTCTGTGCAGGGTGCTATACAGGTCCAGGGGAGTGGAATCCTTGGGAACCCGGTCCCTGAAGGTTTAATTACAATGCCTGCCGTGAGAGGTGAAGTTTGGGCTTCTGTGGACCAAACCGAGTCCTGCGGCGGGGAAAAGGTAAGTGGGGGCCCCCCGGGAACTTGGTTCTATTAGGGGACCCCCAAGCCTAATATGTCTTTCTGCCTGTTACCTAACGGTATTCCCGCTAAATATCTGTGCATGCCTGTAACTACTAAAAAATGTAATAATTTTAATAGTGGTCAAGAAAAAAAAATAAAAAAATAAAAATAATATAAGACAGACCGCGGTACCTGTGTTAATCCACTAGAGGCCGCTGTGGAACGTTTCTTGTCATGTGGACTTTTTCTTTTCATCAGAGTCAAGTCCAGGCAGATGGTGAGTTCTCTTGTGGGAAACTGCTTCCTCTGCCATGTTGCAATGCTCGTCCATCCCCCGGCCTGCGGCAAAAGGGCCCTGTCTCCTGTCCCTAGTTTCCTTTTTCAAAACAGAGCGCCGAAGGCGCACGTGCCCGCCTCTATATATAGAGGTGAGCTGAAAAGGGGGCGGAGCTTGGGGGATGACGCTCTGTGCGCGCCGCAGCGCTTCTGCGCATGTGCGGGCGTCCCAGCATGTTAAAAGGCACAATTATGTGTTGTGAGCTGGCTATGGAGTGCAGAGACAGAGCTGGCAACATTTAAAAAAAGGCATACAGCAAGCGGTTGATGCAGGCATCCCCATAGAAAGGCACATTAGTAGACACCAACTGTTTATATAGCAGCAATTGTGCTAGACTATTGTCAGTAAGTGGTGTATTTCGGCTGGAATACCTCAGCTTTGGGCTTAGGAATATGCCGTCTAAAAACTCCGGGACTAAAAATCCCAGGAAGCATAGGGGGTCTCCATCGGGCTCTGAGGATCTTGGGCATGCTTCGGCTGCACCAATCTCCCCTGAAGAATCAGAGGTTAGTGACCGTAGAGCACCCTCAGGAGTACCTGGTACTGTGGCTGTCCTCAGTTCACCTGCTCCTGTGTATGTAACAGAGGAGGTTTTTTCCTCAGCTCTGGGAGGGCTGGAAGAGAGATTGTCAACATTGATCGCTGCTTCCCTGTCAGAGGGAAAGCGCGCCCGATCTCCATCTCCTCCCTCAGAGTACCTGTTAGCAGAACAACAGTCCCATACAGGGATCGACCTACCTGAAGGGGATCAGGATGAGGTTGATTCTGTTGTAGAGGAATCAACAGTGGAAGAGCCATTCTCAGCATCACATGCTGAAAGATTATGGGTTCAGTCCCTGACTAACATGGTCCGATCAGCATTTAAAATGCCCCTTGCGGAGCCATCATCCACTTCTGTCTCCTCGTTGGGGTCGCTAAAAGCTCCCCAGACTGTTTGTTCCTTTCCAATCCATCCTTTACTGGAAGGGCTCATTTACCAGGATTGGGAACATCCTGATAAAATATTTACTCCTCCCAAGAGATTTCAGGTGGTCTATCCCATGGAGGATAAGTTCATCAAAAAATGGAGGGTCCCTACAGTGGACGCAGCCATCTCTTGTGTGAATAAATCACTGACATGTCCAGTGGATAATGTCCAAATGTTCAAGGACCCAATAGATAAAAAATTAGAGTCCTTATTAAAATCTGCTTTTGCTACAGCAGGCTTGGTGACACAACCAGCAGTGGCAGCTATTGGGGTCTGCCAAGCAGTGAAGGATCAGTTGAAACAGGTCTTAAGGGACTTGCCAGATCAGCAGGCCCTTGCCCTAGCTGATCTACCTAGGGCCTTATGCTTTGCGGTTGACACTATAAAGGATTCAATCCATCAGGCCTTACGCTGTCTGTAGTACATATGCGCAGGCTTCTATGGCTCAAAAACTGGTCTGCTTAAGCCCCTTGTAAAAAATTGATGGTCAGCTTCCCATTTCATGGTGAACGCTTATTCGGGGAAGACCTGGACAAATATATCCAGAAAATTTCCAGCGGTAAAAGTACACTCTTGCCGGTTAAAAACAGAGTTAGAGGTCCCTCTTTTAAGAGGCCTGCTTCTCCAGTCCCTAGGACATCGGCTGTGAAACAGTTCCGACGGCCTCCTCGGTCAAATCCCGGGGGTAAAAATCAGGGACAATCGCAGGGTAACAAGAAGCCCTGGGTCAGGAGAGGTACAAAACCTCCCCCAAAGTCAAATGCATGAAGGGTTGCCCCCACTCAATCGGGTGAGGGGAAGACTTCAGTTGTTCGCAGAGACCTGGCGGGACACGATCAGAGACAGATGGGTGCTCTCCGCAGTAAGTCTGGGATACAAATTGGAGTTAAAAGACTCCACTCCTTCCCATTTTATAAGGTCGAACGTGCCAAGGGATCCCCGGAAGAGAGGATCCCTCCTGTTGGCACTAGAACAACTATTGCTCCAAGCAGTAATTATGGAGGTCCCCCTAGAAGAATGGGGGTTCGGGTTTTACTCAAACCTCTTTACAGTCCCAAAGCCAAACGGGGACGTGAGGCCCATATTAAATCTAAAAGGGCTAAACAAATTCCTACATATCAGGACTTTCCGGATGGAGTCGATCCGATCGGTGGCCGCTGCCCTACAAGGGGAGGAATGGTTAGCCTCGATCGACATCAAAGATGCTTATTTGCACATTCCCATCTTTCCAGTCCACCAAAAATTTCTACGCTTTGCAGTAGAAGGGCGCCATTTTCAGTTCAGAGCCTTACCCTTCGGTCTGGCCACAGCACCACGCGTGTTCACAAAAATTCTGGCCCCATTATTGTCCAATTTAAGAACACGAGGTGTAACGATAATGGCATATCTAGACGACTTGTTGCTGATAGACCACTCAGTGGAAAAACTAGAAGTGGTTGTTCACGAGACAATCGAGTATCTGGAATCTCACGGTTGGATTATCAACCGAGACAAGTCAGCCCTAAAACCAGTCAAAAGTCTGGAATACTTGGGGCTAAGGCTGGATTCAGACCAGAGAAAAATTTTCTTGCCTCAAGAAAAGGTGTCGTCTTTTAGAGATTTGATCCACCTAGTGGGTACAAAAAGACAGCCATCCATACGCCTGTCCATGAGGCTGCTGGGAAAAATGGTGGCATCATTTGAAGCAGTACCCTACGGTCAATTCCATTCAAGGAATTTGCAAAGGGCTATACTGTCAGCCTGGAACAAAAAAGTTCAGGCCCTAGACTTACCAATGTCCTTGTCCCCTTCCGTTCGCAAGAGCCTCCGTTGGTGGTTGGTTCCCCAGAATCTGGAAAAAGGGAAATCCTTCAGTCCGATTTCTTGGAAGGTGGTCACTACAGATGCCAGCCTTATAGGCTGGGGAGCAGTACTGGAGCAATGGTCTCTCCAGGGCAGATGGTCGGATGCAGAAAAGGCCCTGCCCATCAATCTCTTAGAGATACGAGCAGCCCGGTATGCCCTAGTAGCATGGACATCCAAACTCCAAGGGTCCCCTGTCAGAATTCAATCGGACAATGCCACGGCAGTGGCATATATCAATCATCAGGGTGGCACCAGGAGTCGTGCAGCCCAGAGGGAAGTAAATTACATCCTGAAATGGGCAGAAAGATATGTCCCAGCCATATCCGCGGTATTCATTCCAGGAGTGGAGAATTGGAAGGCGGACTTTCTAAGTCGCCAACAATTATGCCCAGGGGAATGGTCCCTTCACCCCGAGGTTTTCCGGACAATATGTCAGCGGTGGGGAACACCGGATGCAGATCTGCTAGCATCCAGATTCAACGCAAAGGTGGACAGGTTTGTCTCTTGGATAAGGGATCCCCTAGCTTGCGGCTCGGATGCCCTAGTGTTCCCTTGGGATCAGTTCAAGCTGATATATGCATTCCCACCTCCACAATTGTTACCTCGATTACTCCGCAGAATCAGGGTAGAAAAGAAACCAGTGATTCTGGTGGCTCCAGCGTGGCCCCGAAGAGCATGGTACGCGGAGATTGTAAAAATGTCTGTGGGGAGTCCTTGGACCCTCCCACATCGTCCGGACCTGCTTTCGCAAGGACCGATATACCACCCTTCCTTACCAGCCCTAGGTTTGACGGCCTGGCTATTGAAGCCCACATTCTAAAAAAGAGAGGTCTCTCTAATCCTGTGGTATCTACCATGATCAATGCCAGGAAGCCGGTATCCAGGCAGATCTACTATAGAATCTGGAAGGCATACATCGCCTGGTGTGAGGCCAAGAAATGGCATCCACGTAAGTACGTAATAGGTAGGATTCTGGACTTCCTACAGTGGGCTGTAGATAGGAAGCTTGCCTTGAGTACTATCAAGGGTCAGATTTCGGCCTTGTCAATATTTCTTTTTCGTACATCACGGGACACAGAGCGACTTAGTCATTACTAATGGGTTATATAGTTTACCTTCAGGTGCTGGCACTGGCAACTTCCAAACCGGAAGTACCCTCCCCTATATAAGCCCCTCCCATCCGGGAGCACCTCAGTTTTTTGCCAGTGTCTAAGGTGTTGGCCAAAGAGTAACATGTGTTTTCCTGGGCTTGCGTACAGGTTCTTTTACGGGCCTTAGTAAGCTGTTCCGGATCCCACCAAAAAAGCTTCATAGCTAAACGGTCGGTACCCGGGCCTTGCAACAGAAGAGCAAGGTTTTGCCTGTAATGCCTCTCTTAGGAGGGCTGGACCCTGGGATCCAGAGCTCTGGTCATACCCACGACCAAGATGTTTTCTGTGCAGGGTGCTATACAGGTCCAGGGGAGTGGAATCCTTGGGAACCCGGTCCCTGAAGGTTTAATTACAATGCCTGCCGTGATAGGTGAAGTTTGGGCTTCTGTGCGTTGCCCCCACTCAATCGGGTGGGGGGAAGACTTCAGTTGTTCACAGAGACCTGGCGGGACACCATCAGAGACAGGAGGGGGGCTCTCCGCAGTAAGTCTGGGATACAAGCTGGAGTTAAAAGACACTCCTCCTGCCCAATTTATGAGGTCAAACGTGCCAAGAGATCCCCAGAAGAGAGGATCCCTCCTTCTGGCACTAGAACAACTATTGCTCCAAGGTGTAATCATGAAGGTTCCCCTGGAAGAAAGCGGATTCGGGTTTTACTCGAACCTTTTCACAGTCCCCAAACCAAATGGGGACGTGAGGCCCATATTAAATCTAAAAGGGCTAAGCAAGTTCCTAAATATCAGGACTTTTCGGATGGAGTCGATCCGATCGGTGGCCACCGCCCTACAAGGGCAGGAATGGTTAGCCTCGATCGACATAAGGGATGCTTATCTGCATATTCCCATCTTTCCGGCCCACCAGAAATTTCTACGCTTTGTGGTAGAAGGGCGCCATTTTCAGTTCAGAGCCTTACCTTTCGGTCTGGCCACAGCACCACGAGTGTTCACAAAAATTCTGGCCCCACTATTGGCCAATCTAAGAACACAAGGTGTAACGATAATGGCATATCTAGACGACCTGCTACTAATAGACCACTCAGTGGAAAAGCTGGAAGTAGCTATTCACAAGACAATCAAGTATCTGGAATATCACGGTTGGATTATCAACCGGGACAAGTCAGCTCTAAGACCAGTCAAAAGTCTGGAATACTTAGGGCTAAGGCTGGATTCAAATCAGAGAAAGATTTTCTTACCTCCAGAGAAGGTGTCGTCTTTAAAAGATTTGACCCACTTAGTGGGTACAAAAAGAAAACCATCCATGCGCCTGTGCATGAGGCTGCTGGGAAAAATGGTGGCTTCATTCGAAGCAGTACCCTACGGTCAATTCCATTCAAGGAATTTGCAAAGGGCCATACTGTCAGCCTGGAACAAAAAAGTTCAGGCTTTAGACTTACCAATGTCCCTGTCCCCTTCCGTTAGCAAGAGCCTCTATTGGTGGTTGGTGCCCCAGAATCTGGAAAAAGGGAAACCCTTCAGTCCGGTTTCTTGGAAGGTGGTCACTACAGATGCCAGCCTCATAGGCTGGGGGGCAGTACTGGAGCAATGGTCTCTCCAGGGCAAGTGGTCAGAAGCAGAGAAGGCCCTGCCCATCAATCTCTTAGAGATACGAGCAGCCCGGTATGCCCTAGTAGCATGGACATCCAAACTCCAAGGGTCCCCTGTCAGAATTCAATCAGATAATGCCACAGCAGTGGCATATATCAATCACCAGGGTGGCACCAGGAGTCGTGCAGCCCAGAGGGAAGCGAATTGCATCCTGGAATGGGCAGAAAGATATGTCCCAGCCATATCCGCGGTTTTCATCCCAGGAGTGGAAAATTGGAAAGCGGACTTTTTAAGTCGCCAGCAATTATGCCCGGGTGCAATGGTCTCTTCACCCCGAGGTTTTCCAGGCAATATGCCAGCGGTGGGGAACACCGGATGTAGATCTGCTAGCATTCAGATTCAACGCAAAGGTGGACAGATTTGTGTCTCGCACAAGGGATCCCCTAGCTTGCGGCTCGGATGCCCTAGTGTTCCCTTGGGATCAGTTCAAGCTGATATATGCATTCCCACCGCCACAATTGTTACCGCGATTAATCCGCAGAATCAGGGTAGAAAAGAAACCAGTGATTCTGGTGGCTCCAGCGTGGCCCCGAAGGGCATGGTACGCGGAGATTGTAAAAATGTCAGTGAGGAGTCCTTGGACCCTCCCACATCGTCCGGACCTGCTGTCGCAAGGACCGATATACCACCCTTCCTTACCAGCCCTAGGTTTGACGGCCTGGCTATTGAAGCCCACATTCTGAAAAAGAGAGGGCTCTCTAATCCTGTGGTATCTACCATGATCAATGCCAGGAAGCCGGTATCCAGGCAGATCTATTATAGGATCTGGAAGGCGTACATTACATGGTGTGAGGCCAAGAAATGGCATCCACGTAAGTACGTAATAGGTAGGATTTTGTGTTTCAATCTTTTTATTCAAGTTTTGTCATACAAAATGTATAAAAGTCGCCACATAACATTGTACAGTCACAATCAACATTTGGGGTAACACAATGAAGATCACCAAGTGTAGGGGTCCTTGGAGTAGTCCGAAGCTCCGTAGAGCCATTAACCCCTATTAGCATCGCAGATCATATCTGAACTGTCCACCCAGATGAGCCGCCCCCCCATCCATCTATCGGGGGGGGCGCAACTCAGCCGGCCGTGTGGGCCGCCCAGAGGTCTGATCAGACTGACAATGGTCCCGTAGGAGCTGAGAAAACAGGGAGCAGCACAAACCTCTAAGGTCTGGATCTGACTCCAAAAATAAACAATAAACAAATTTCAAAAGAGAGGAAAGAGGACAGTGACAAAGAATAGAAGGAAGGAGACAGAGTAAGGAAAGGACAGTTGAGGAGGGGGGAATGGGGGGAGGGAGGGGGGGAGGAGCCCCGATTCAGCATCCAGACATCTCAACCTAATCCCCTAGGCTATGCTGTAAACATCCCCGGGTCATTAGTTAGGTAACGAAGCCATGGGTCCCAAACTCCATGAAACAGTTTCATTTTATCTTGGGCCAGAGCGGTCAAGCGTTCGTTTAGCATCAACCAAGACAATTTGCCTTTAAGCTGATCGAATGGTAGAGCTGCCGATTTCCAGTTCCTAGCAATAGTGATTTTGGCTGAAATAAAAATAAATGTCAAGAGCCTCTTGCAGGACTTGGAGGCTTCCACATCTCCTCCCCCCAGTAGTGCTTGCTTAGCTGATTTAGTTAGGTTTAGTTGGGTAAGGGAGTAAACTAAATTATACACCCTGATCCAAAACCTCCGGACCTTTGGGCATGTCCACCAAATATGATAGGTGGTGCCCATCTGGCCACATCCTCTAAAGCACAACGGGGTAGCTCCTGAGACAAAAGTTGCCAGTCTGACCGGCACCATATACCACCTCAGTAGAACCTTATAATTGGCCTCAATTATTGAAGTATTGACGAGCGAACGAGATGCTGTCTCGGCTATCCTATGCCATTCGTCCAGATCCAGGGTTTCCTGCAAGTCGGTCTCCCATTGGACCATATAAGTCAGCTTTGTCGATACACTCAGCAATATCGAATATATAGCAGATAAATGTCCTTTAATTTTATCATAATTTTTGCATAGATGTTCCATGGGAGTTTGGGTTGCTAGGTTGCTCTTGCGAGCCAGGGTTTGTACATAATGTGAGATTTGGGCGAACCTATAACCCTCCGCTGGAGGCATTTGATGTCTGTCAGCCATAGTCCGTTCGGTCAGCATACCTCTATGATCGCACAAGTCAGCAATACACTTAAAACCCTTATTAGTCCACCATTCGAACGCTAGTGGAGTGAGACCCGGGGTGAATGCTTTATTTTGAAGCAGAGGTGTCAGTGGAGAATGAGGAGATTTGAATTTGTGAGATCTGGAGAGTCTGTCCCATAGTTCCAGTGACATGGATAAAGTAGGGCAAAGTATAGGAGGTCGCTCCTTGATAGGGAGCCATAAAATATAAGAAATAGGTTTGGGACGGCAGGAATAAGATTCCATAGCCATCCAAATGGCCTGTGCCTGTTGGGAGTGAAACCTTGTAAGTTGTGCTATCTGGGCAGCATAAAAATATTTTAATAAGTCTGGAAGACCAAGTCCCCCTCTCCGCTTCAACGTGTATAGAGTGCTCCTATTCACCCTGGGTCTCTTATCACCCCAAATAAACTGTAGTACTTTATTCTGGAATCGTTTAAGGTCATCACGGGCCAATGAAACTGGCAAGGTACGGAAGAAATACAATAATCGAGGTAGAACATTCATTTTAATTGAGTGAAGTCTGCCAAACCACGATGGCGGGTGAACCTGCCACTTAGCCATGTCAGCTGTTAGCCGTTTGAAAAGGGCTGGATAATTCTCTTTGTACAACTCACCAATAGATGAGGTCAGCTGTATGCCTAAATAAGGGAGAGCTGTGGATTCCCATCGGAATTGAAATGATTTTTCAAGCGTAGCCTGAGTGGAGCTTAGCAAAGATAAGTTCAGTGCTCTTGACTTACTATGATTAATTGCCAACCCGGAAATGTTGGAGAAAGGCTGCAAAATAGCATACAAGTTAGGTAGGGATGTGATCGGTGAGGTCAAGGTCAGCAACAAGTCGTCCGCAAAGAGTAAACATTTGTGTTCATAGTCTCCGCAATAAATGCCCTGTATATCTCTGCAGGCGCGAATTTTGAGCGCTAGTGGTTCAATCGCCAGGGCGAATAATAGTGGCGACAACGGGCAGCCCTGTCTAGTTCCTCTCCTGATAGGAAATGTTTGGGATGTATATCCTCTGAGCATTAGCGAGGCACTGGGGGAATCATATAATATGTGAAGGAGATCCAGAAAGCGTCTCCCAAATCCAAAGCGTGTGAGAACATCAAAAAGATAGTCCCAGGAGATAGAATCGAACGCCTTCTGGATATCTAATGAAAGTAACATTCCCCTCCTAGTCCCCTTTCCATCCCAATCAGACCGAACTGCCGAGATAAGGTTAATTATCCGGCGGGTTTGGTCCGATGCCTGTCTTGTCGGGACAAAACCTGCTTGGTCAGGATGGATATAACACTGAAGAAAAGTATTAAGTCTCTGGGCCAGTATTTTGGTTAGAATCTTAAGATCCGTATTGATCAGAGAAATTGGGCGATAATTGGAACAGTCTGTATGGTCCTTTCCTGGTTTCAGGATAACACTTATATAGGCTACATTTTCATGGCTGGGGAGCTTGCTGCCGCTTCTCAGGTCATTAAAGTAAGTACAGAGATGTGGGGCCAGAAGATCGTGATATTTCCTATAGTAGTGACCCGGGAATCCATCTGGCCCAGGGGCCTTGGTAGGGTGTAGGGTTTTGATTGCAGCCCTGACTTCAGGCTCTGTAAGAGCACCGTCCATCAGTTCCGCATGGGCTTGTGTCAATTTAGGCAGCTGTAAGTCGCGAAAGAATGTGCTCGCTTCAGATGAATCGAACTTGTCCTGCACTCCATACAGCTTAGCATAAAATTTGTGAAATTCTCCAATTATCCGTTCGGGGTTCTGGGAGGTTAGGCCCGTGGATAGTCGTAGTTTAGGCAAAGTCGGTGTGTACGGTCGAGGAACCAGTTTTCTAGCTAACATTGTGGTAGGTTTATCACCCATCGTATAGAACCTGTGCTTAGACCAACTAATATGTTTCTCCGCTTGAGTAGTCAAGCTAAGATTTAGTGCTAGTCGAGCCTCGTCAATTTTATGCCTTATATCTACCAGGGGATTTCTGTGCTGTTCACTAAGTAAGTTATCTAAGTTAGTTTCCAGAATCTTATTTGCCTGTTCCCTATTGCGTTTAATCCTGGCTGCCACTTGTAACAATATGCCCCTAATCGCTGCTTTATGAGCTACCCAGTTAATTGCGGGGGATGTGTCCGATGCCTTATTAAGTCTAAAGTATTCCTGTATTTCCTTTTGAATCTCTAAAAAGATTGTAGGGTCATTCAGCAAGCTCACATTAAGTCTCCACGGGGAGGGTCTAGATTTAGTCCATAGCCCTGAAGTAGAGAGTTTTATCGGGGAATGATCAGACCAAGGGGTAGATAAAATCTTAACCGACTTAATAAATGGTAGCAAAGGCGTACGTACTAGAACGTGGTCTATCCTCGAGTAAGTATGATGGGCTTGTGAAAAGTGTGTAAAGTCTCTGACCGTAGGGTTATTTTCTCGCCAGGCGTCGATGAGGTCATAGAAATGAAACAGACGTGCAACCTTGCTGCTTCCAGTCGGTGGGCGTTTCAATGTTGGTCTAGAGGAGTCCGATTTATCCATAATTCTGTCCAAGGGAATATTACTATCGCCTCCCATAATGACCTGACCCTGGACTTTGGGCATAAGAATCTTCAGCATTTTGCTAAAGAATTCCGGCTGTCCAGTATTCGGGGCATAGTATGATATAAAGGACACCTCCTGGTCATGGAGCCGCCCCACTGCCATAATATATCTACCTCTCTTGTCCTTAACGATAGCGATGGGGGTAAAGGGGGTCCGTTTCGAAAAGCAGATGGCTACACCGCCCTTCTTTTCCCGACCCCCTGCCAAGTAAAACTGTGGATACTTCCCATTGAGGTAACGGGGCGCTGAGACATTGGAGAAATGAGTTTCCTGCAATAGCAGGACTTCAGCCTTCTGTTTATGATAGAACTGGAAAGCCTTAGTTCTTTTAGTAGGGGAGTTAAATCCATGTACATTGTGGCTAACTATCGAATAGTCTGTGTTATATGTGGTGGCCATCGTGGTAGGGCAGAGCACTCTTACCTTGCATAATGAATGAAGCGAGAAGGGTCCCGATGATGATGACTGTTTGGCTATGTGACCTCTCAGACCATGACATAAGGGAAGGGCGCTGAACCGAGGCTCCGAAGAAAGAGGGGGAAGGGAGAGAAGGAAAAGGCATTAGAGAAGAAGAGAAACAAAAATAAAAGCAAAAAAACATATACATAGGCCTTAGGCCCAAACAACCAATATAACTCAATCCTAGCTGATGAATGAAGGAATGGGGAATAACCCCTGCCGGAGACAACATCCGGCAAATTAGGTGCAAGGGTACCATCCTTGTCGTAGGATAGGTAGTCTTGCAGTTGGGTGGCAAGCATGACCACCCCGACCCAAATATGATTACACTCTGTACGAGCAGGCTATTCGAGGTCATATCGGAAATGACAAAATCAATCAATACAGTTTTAACATAACAGGCTGTCTATAGGAACATGCATTCCCAAGGCCAGTGGCGCCGGGGCCGGAAGGGTCCCCATCGGTCGTTCCGGTCCCCGAGCCACAGCCCAACAGGGGAACACATTGCGGTCCGACTAAGGCCCCCAGACTGCTAAAAAGCAAAAAGCAAAATTTCTTCGACCAGGTTGGGCCCGTCGGGGTTGTAAAATATTCGGCTGGCAGCCAGTCCGAAGAACCAGGAACTCCAGTAACTTTGTAACCCGTGACTTTGTAACCTGTGAACTGTGAACGGTAACGATGGCCCCATCAGGCCCATAGTCCACCATGGGCCCAGGCCATATCCGTGCAATCAAGCACTAACAGTTCCCAAAAGGGGGCAAAAAAGCAAAAAGAGAGAAGAGCAATAATACTCAGGTATTCCGGCGAGCATTTCTGGCCTGTGAGCGTGTGCGATCCTGCCATATCGGGGAGAGGGGACGATGATCCAGACGAGGGGGAGATGAAATCGGAGTCGGAGAGTCCCGTGCAATGATGCCGAGACTAAGCAGTAGGTCTTCGCCTGCTTGGAACGTGGAAAAGGAGTGGGACTTTCCGTTGTAAGTGAATGATAACTTAAAAGGGAACGACCATCGATACTTAATCTGTTTGGCCATAAGTTGCTGGAGTAATGGCCGTAGGTTTCTGCGTTTCTGGACCGTTGATGGCGCCAAATCTGTAAAGAGCTGTATTGGTGTTCCAAATAGCGACAGGTCCGGCCTGTTGCGAGCCGCAAGCATCATCTTATCCTTAATGCGGTAGTGATGTGGCTTAACAATAATGTCTCGTGGTAGGCCGTCGGCCCTTGGGGCTGTCAGTGCTCGGTGAACGCGATCAACTTCCATGTGGTGGTTGGCTATATCAGGGATAAGGGTTTTCATCAGGTCTTTTACAGCCCCCTCTAGATCTGTGTGAGTTTCAGGGAGGCCACGCACGCGGACATTGTACCTACGAGAACGATTCTCCAAATCTTCAATTTTTGTGAATGCCTCTTCTAATCTATCCTGGAGGTCTGTCACCATGGCTGAGTTCTGGTTGACCCTTTTGATGGCTCCATCCACTTTGGTTTCAATTAGCTCAAAACGCTCTCCCAAGCTATGGATGTCTTTTTTCAGGTCAGTGGTGATTAATGTGCAGGCCTTAGAGAGCTCCTGCTGCAGCATGGTGGAGAATCTGCCCAACAGTACAGCATCAGGGGAATAGTGTGAGAGCTGGGGAATTGGCATATCCTGGCTGGATTGGCTAATGAGGACTTCTGCTAAGTCTGCCATGTTCCTATCCATGGAGGAGGCAGGGGAGGCAGGGGAGTTTGGAGAGTCATGTCTATCAGCGTATATGGCTGGGGATGGGGGATGTGATAGTGACTCACCCCGCTGTCCGGTCTCCACCTCTCCCGAGGATTGTGAGGAGAATGGATCCCTAGTTGGCTCCAGATTTAGCTGCCTGTCTCCTCTCTGTGTAGCTCCGTCGGATCTGGCTGCTGCCGTGCTGCCTCGTGTGTCTGGCTTACGCGGCGCCATCTTGGATCGCGGCTGTGCTGTAGGGGAAGGCCCTGCTCTCTTCTGGGCTGTAGTTTGCGTATCGTGTCCTTTCCGCGGCTGCCCCTGTGCCCTACGGTTCATCGCCACTTCGGGGCTGGTGTGGGATCGGTCCTGGCTCACGGACCTCAGTGCCTGCGCTATCGTTAGCTCTGGTGGGTCGGGGTGCCGGGAGCTCGGTCAGCACACGTCCTTCTCCGAGTCCCCGCGCATGCGCACTCTAATAGGTAGGATTTTGGACTTCCTACAGTGGGCTGTAGATAGGAAGCTGGCCTTGAGTACTATCAAGGGTCAGATTTCGGCCTTGTCAATATTTTTTCAAAGGCCCTTGGCTTCGCATTCACTAGTCAAAGCTTTCATACAAGGAGTGATGCGTATTAGCCCTCCGGTTAGTATTCCCATATGTCCATGGGACTTAAACCTGGTTCTGTCGGTTCTACAGAAACAACCGTTTGAACCATTGCAACACATTTCCTTGGTTCTTCTCACCAGGAAATTGATTTTCTTAGTAGCCATTTGTTCGGCTAAAAGAGTATCGGAATTAGCCGCCTTGTCCTGTAAGGAGCCATATCTGGTTGTCCATAAGGACAGAGTAGTATTACGTCCTCATCCAGCCTTTCTTCCTAAGGTGGTATCGAGGTTTCATTTGAACCAAGATGTGGTTCTTCCTTCTTTTTTCCCCAAACCTAGCTTGGTAGAGGAAAAGTTATTGCATTCTTTGGATGTAGTAAGAGCAGTTAAAGCTTATCTAAAAGCCACTGCTCAGATTCGCAGAACGGATACTTTGTTTATTCTGCCGGAAGGCCCCAGAAAGGGTCAGGCAGCATCAAAATCTACTTTAGCCAAGTGGATTCGACAGGTCATAATACAAGCCTATGGCTTGAGAAAGAGACCGCCTCCATTCAAAGTTAGGGCGCACTCCACAAGAGCAGTTGGAACTTCATGGGCAGTGCATCACCAGGCCTCCCTGGCTCAAGTCTGTAAGGCCGCAACATGGTCTTCAGTACACACGTTTACTAGATTCTACCAGGTAGACGTTAGAAGTCAGGAGGATGTCGCCTTTGGGCGCAGTGTGTTGCAGGCCGCAAAAGATCCTCATGCCTGATGGCGCCCAGCTTATGTATCCCTCCCCTCATTTGGCATTGCTTTGGGACGTCCCATTAGTAATGACTAAGTCGCTCTGTGTCCCGTGATGTACGAAAAAGAAAAAGGGATTTTTATAACAGCTTACCTGTAAAATCCTTTTCTTGGAGTACATCACGGGACACAGAGCTCCCACCCCTCTTTTTGGGGACACGTATTGCTTTGCTACAAAACTGAGGTGCTCCCGGATGGGAGGGGCTTATATAGGGGAGGGTACTTCCGGTTTGGAAGTTGCCAGTGCCAGCACCTGAAGGTAAACTATATAACCCATTAGTAATGACTAAGTCGCTCTGTGTCCCGTGATGTACTCCAAGAAAAGGATTTTACAGGTAAGCTGTTATAAAAATCCCTTTTTTTTCAAAGGCCCTTGGCTTTGCATTCACTAGTCAAAGCTTTTATACAAGGAGTGATGCGTATTAGCCCTCCGGTTAATTTTCCCATATGTCCATGGGACTTAAACCTGGTTCTGTCGGTTCTACAGAAGCAACCATTTGAACAATTACAGCACATTTCCTTGGTTCTTCTCACCAGGAAATTGATTTTTCTAGTAGCCATTTGTTCAGCTAAAAGAGTGTCGGAATTAGCCGCTATGTCCTGTAAAGAGCCATATCTGGTTATCCATAAGGACAGAGTAGTGTTACGTCCTCATCCAGCCTTTCTTCCTAAGGTGGTATCGAGGTTTCATTTGAACCAAGATGTGGTTCTTCCTTCCTTTTTCCCCAAACCTAGTTCGGTAGAGGAAAAGTTATTGCATTCTTTGGATGTAGTAAGAGCAGTTAAAGCTTATCTAAAAGCCACTGCTCAGATTCGTAAAACGGATACTTTGTTTATTCTGCCGGAAGGCCCCAGAAGGGGTCAGGCAGCGTCAAAATCTACTTTAGCCAAGTGGATTCGACAGGTCATAATGCAAGCCTATGGCTTGAGAAGGAGACCGCCTCCGTTCAAAGTTAGGGCGCACTCCACGAGAGCAGTTGGAACTTCATGGGCAGTGCATCACCAGGTCTCCCTGGCTCAGATCTGTAAGGCCGCAACATGGTCTTCAGTACACACGTTTACTAGGTTCTACCAGGTGAACGTTAGAAGTCAGGAGGATGTCGCCTTTGGGCGCAGTGTGTTGCAGGCCGCAAAAGATCCTCATGTCTGATAGCGCTCAGCTTATGTATGGTGTATCCCCCCCCCTCATTGGGCATTGCTTTGGGACGTCCCACATAGTAATGACTATGTCGCTCTGTGTCCCGTGATGTACGAGAAAGAAAATAGGATTTTTATAACAGCTTACCTGTAAAATCCTTTTCTTGGAGTACATCACGGGACACAGAGCTCCCACCCCTCTTTTGGGGACACTTATTGCTTTGCTACAAAACTGAGGTACTCCCGGATGGGAGGGGCTTATATAGGGGAGGGTACTTCCGGTTTTGGAAGTTGCCAGTGCCAGCACCTGAAGGTATCTATATAACCCACATAGTAATGACTATGTCCCTCTGTGTCCCGTGATGTACTCCAAGAAAAGGATTTTACAGGTAAGCTGTTATAAAAATCCTATTATTTGCAAGTGGATATCCCCTAGCTCTCCGTCAGTGTCCTCCTGGCTGGCCATGGTTGATGCTGTAATTCCACTGTACAGGCTGACATATATCAGCGGGGGATGCCCCTGGAAGTTTGACAGGGTGTGGTTGCCCTGGATATCACCTTAACTGATCCTACAACCCCCTTCTAGACCCTTGTGCCCAGTTGAGATAGGATGGCCAATGGGGTGGGCGGGCCCCCCCCCCCTCTTCAGAAGTTATATTCTTTAAATTATCCCTTAAAATGTCACTGTTGCCTGCTGAATACACTGATTTGTATGTCACAAGTTGTAATGTCGTCATATTCCTCGGCTATGTTGGCCGAGTTCTTTTTTTATGTTCATGTATATATAACTGCTCAATAAACACAACCTGACTGTTAAAAAAAAAAAAGTATGCAGTGCATATTAGCTCATTATGCCCTTTGCCTTTCAGGTAAAAAAAAAAAAAGCAGCAGCGGGTATACAACCGCTTTAATGACCAGGCCAGTTTTTGCGATCCGACACCGTGTCATAGCGTAGGCGGTGAAATATCGGTAAAACGCCGCCATTTTAACCGTCGGATTTGCGGCACATTTCGGCTGCTTTTAACCCCCGCTTGCTTCCGAGAAAGGGTTAAAACCGCCCACAATGCGCCATTACAGCAGCGTTTTGCCGGCGGTACTGCCCGGGCTTTCACACTGGAGTGAATGGAGCAGCTGTTTAAGGGCGGATTGCAGGCGCTATTTTTAACGCTATAGCGCCTGCAAAACGCCCTCGGTGTGAAAGGGGTCTAACTGAAAATTGCATGGTCGTGCGACGCTGTACCTAAACAAAATGTATGTCCTTTTTTTCCCAAAAAATAAGCTTTCTTTTGGTGGTATTTGATCACCTCTGCGGTTTAAATTTTTTGCGCTGTAGTGCGGCAGGGGGGGGGGGTGGGAGGCAGGGTGCGAGAGTGTGAGTGTGTGAAGGTTGTGTGTATCTGCTCTCTACGAGCTTGTTTACAACTAATGACTATGGATACTGTATACTATTAAGGGATGTACTGGGGAACCTTGGGTGTCCCACTCGGCTCATCCAATACCCAGTAAATGTTGTTACTTTCCTCCATTGAGGATTTGGGGGTTAATATTGTCCTCAGGGTTTTTTATTTTGTACTCCTAAAGCGAGATATATTTTTCTCTATGTCGGATGTAGAAGATATGTGCAATGTAACCGTTTATGTACCTCCTTGAACGCTGTACTGTGTAAAAATTTAAATAAAAAGAGTTTTAAAAAAAAAAATTTGCGCTGTAAACAATTTTGAAAAAAATATATATTTTTTACTTTTTGCTATAATAAAGACCAAAAAATTATTAAAAAACAAATTTCTTCATCAGTTTAGGAAAATATGTATTCTTCTACATATTTTTGGTAAAAAAAATCGCAATAAGTGTATATTGATTGGTTTGTGCAAAAGTTATAGCGTCTACAAAATAAACGAGGGGATAGATCTCTTTTTTTTTTTTTTTTTTTTTTTTTATACTAGTAATTGCGATCTGTGATTTTTTAGCAGAATTGCGACGGACAGATCGGACACTTTTGACACTTTTGGGACCTTTTTGACATTTATACATCGATCAGAGTTAAAAATAGCCACTGATTACTGTATAAATTTCAGGGAAGGGGTTAATACTAGGGTGCGATTAAGGCGTTAAGTGTTCCTTAGGTAGGGGGGAGTGTACTGACTGGAGGAGAGAGATCGCTGTTCCTGATCATTAGGAACATTAGATCTCTCTCTACTCCCCTGTCAGAACGGGGATCTGTCTGTTTATATACACAGATCCCCTCATTGTGGAGCGATCGCGGGTGGCCGAAGGACATCGCAGCCATGCGCATCAGCTCCGGTATTCCGCCACGGGCGCGCGTGCCCCCTATCGCTCTTAAAGCGGCCGACGTATACCTACGGTGATTCGCGCAGCCGTGCCAACCTGGCGCAGTAGTATAATGACGGCGGCTGGTCGGCAAGTGGTTAAAAGAGAAGTTCAGGTTTTTTTTTGTTTTGTTTTTTGCAACGAGGAGGTAAGTATAGCATGTATGTTCTTTAGATAAAAAAATTAAATAATTTACAATCACTTTAACACTTACAGGTCTTTCCCCTCCCTGGCCTGTGAATGGACAGTGAAAGGAGAAAAAGCACACTACTGACCTCCTCTCTGTCACTTTGCTCTCTCCTCCTATCAGCATTTTTTTGTTAACACATTAGCACCGCAGCACAGCCGACTGGCTCTTTTGTGCTGCCCCTCTGAGTTCTCCCGTACAGATTGTAAGTTGTTAATACCAGATATATCAATTGTATTTGTCTCTAATACCTGCTGGAGTAAAGCATTATTACATAAGTGAAGGCACATCCACTGTTGATGGAGAATATTACCAGCGAGGAACCTTATGGAAAATTGTGATCTAGTCCTGTAGATGTTATATTATTTCTCACAATGTAATAAAAGTCATGTCTGTTGTTGCATGTCTCATCAGGAGGAGAGTCAGGAGTTGGACAATGAAGAAGCTATTGTGGATGCAGAGGCCGATGAAGGAGATGCAGACGCTACTGACGCAAAGAGAAGAGAGAAACAAGAAGAGGAGGTTAGTATTATGGTTTTTAGGCCTTTACCAGACTTGCAAATAAGGACATTAGACAGCTTTATAGAACTCCAGTAATTGCAGCACGTGCTGGTTATCAAGGTGTTAAGTCCAGTGAGGTGTATGCAGGGGCGGACTGACCAGTCGGGCACTTGGGCACAAACCGAGGGCCAGAGGCCATTAGGGGCCCGGACTCGGCCCCATGAGAGGCCACTTGAAGCAGCTGTAGTAATGCCATTGTCGATTATGCCGAGAATAATACTGCTAACGGCGCGCTGCTCCCCGCCGGCCCCTCCTTTTCCCTCCCGTCTGTCCCAGGTGCTTGTACTGTATACGTCGTGACATCACCTGGGACGGACGAAAAGAGAGGAGGAACACCGGCGGGGAGCAGTGCGCCGTTAGCAGTATTATTATCGGCATTGGTGGGGTGAGTGAAGCTGAGACACCAGGGCCGTCATGGGGGGGGCGCCCACCCCCACAGTGTGTCCCCCTGTGTGTGTGCTCTCCCTCCAGTGTCCCCCTGTGTGCGTGTGTGCTCTCCCTCCAGTATCCCCCTGTGTGCGCTCTCCCTTCAGTGTCCCCCTGTGTGCGCTCTCCCTTCAGTGTCCCCCTGTGTGCGTGTGCGCTCTCCCTTCAGTGTCCCCCTGTGTGCGTGTGCGCTCTCCCTCCAGTGTCCCCCTGTGTGTGTGCGCTCTCCCTCCAGTGTCCCCCTGTGTGTGTGCGTTCTCCCTCCAGTGTCCCCCTGTGAGTGTGCGCTCTCCCTCCAGTGTCCCCCTGTGAGTGTGCGCTCTCCCTCCAGTGTCCCCCTGTGAGTGTGCGCTCTCCCTCCAGTGTCCCCCTGTGTGTGTGCGCTCTCCCTCCAGTGTCCCCGTGTGTGTGGGCTTTCCCTCCAGTGTCCCCCTGTGTGTGTGTGCGCGCGCTCTCCTTCAAGTGTCCCCCTGTGTGTGTGTGTGTGTGCACTCTCCCTCCAGTGTCCCCCTGTGTGTGTGTGTGTGCACTCTCCCTCCAGTGTCCCCCTGTGTGTGTGTGCGCTCTCCCTCCAGTGTCCCCCTGTGTGTGTGTGCGCTCTCCCTCCAGTGTCCCCCTGTGTGTGTGTGTGTGCTCTCCCTCCAGTGTACTCCTGTGTGTGTGTGTGTGTGCGCTCTCCCTCCAGTGTACTCCTGTGTGTGCGTGTGTGCTCTCCCTCCAGTGTCCCCCTGTGTGTGCGCGCGCGCTCTTCCTCCAGTGTCCCCCTGTGTGTGTGCGCTCTTCCTCCAGTGTCCCCCTGTGTGTGTGCGCTCTTCCTCCAGTGTCCCCCTGTGTATGTGCGCTCTCCCTCCAGTGTCCCCCTGTGTGTGTGTGCGCTCTCCCTCCAGTGTCCCCCTGTGTGTGTGTGCGTGCTCCCTCCAGTGTCCCTGTGTGTGTGTGTGCAGGCGCTCTCCCTCCAGTGTCCCTTCTGTGTGTGTGTGCTCTCCCTCCAGTGTCCCCCTGTGTGTGTGTGTGTGCGCTCTCGCTCCAGTGTCCCCCTGTGTGTGTGTGTGTGTGCGCTCTCGCTCCAGTGTCCCCCTGTGTGTGTGTGTGTGCGCTCTCGCTCCAGTGTCCCCCTGTGTGTGTGTGCGCTCTCGCTCCAGTGTCCCCCTGTGTGTGTGTGCGCTCTCCCTCCAGTGTCCCCCTGTGTGTGTGTGCGCTCTCCCTCCAGTGTCCCCCTGTGTGTGTGTGTGTGTGTGTGTGCGCTCTCCCTCCAGTGTCCCCCTGTGTGTGTGTGCGC
This sequence comes from Rana muscosa, assembly GCA_029206835.1. Lineage (NCBI taxonomy): Eukaryota > Metazoa > Chordata > Amphibia > Anura > Ranidae > Rana > Rana muscosa. Next base: position 142,515,449 of record CM055116.1, on the reverse strand, counting down.
TCTCCCTCCAGTGTCCCCCTGTGTGTGTGCGCTCTCCCTCCAGTGTCCCCCTGTGTGTGCGTGTGTGTACGCTCTCCCTCCAGTGTCCCCCTGTGTGTGCGTGTGTGTACGCTCTCCCTCCAGTGTGCCCCTGTGTGTGTGTGCGTGTGCGTGTGCTCTCCCTCCACAGTGTCCCCCTGTGTGTGTGTGTGCGCTCTCCGTGCAGTGTCCCCCTGTGTGTGCGCTCTCCCTGCAGTGTCCCCCTGTGTGTGTGTGTGTGTGCTCTCCCTCCACAGTGTCCCCCTGTGTGTGTGCGCTCTCCTTAAAGTGTCCTCCTGTGTGTGTGTGTGTGTGTGCACTCCCTCCAGTGTCCCCCTGTGTGTGTGTGTGTGTGTGTGTGTGTGTGCTCTCTCCCTCCAGTGTCCCTTGTGTGTCTCCCTGTGCAGGTGTGGCTTGAGTGTGGGCGGGGACACAGGGGGCCCCATGATCTTCTATTGCCCGGGGGCCCCATGAGTTGTCAGTCCGCCCCTGGGTGTATGCCACTTATTGAGTGCATACTATACTTTACATGGACATACTTTTTAGTAAGCCAATATTTCTGTATTAAAAATCTTATGTAATAATCTAATTTTCTGAGAAACTGAATTTGGGGTTTTCACTAGCTGTAAGCCATAAACGACTAAATTAAAATAAAAAAATGCTCGAAATATATCGCTCTGTGTGTAATGAATCTACATAATATGAGTTTCCCTTTTTTGATTGATTTACTGAAATGATTACTTTTGGATGATATTCAAAACTTTTGAGATGTACCTGTATATCATAAGACATTACAGCTGGTTATAGTAGGGTAGGTCAGTATTTCCGGAGTGTTACATAAGGGCTTTGATACGATAATAAGACGGTCCAACTGCTTACAGAGGTATCAACAGAGCTCTAAAAATGGAATGAGCTGTAAAGTAAGCAGAACACACCCTGTAGCTATTTGACATCTGGGCTCAGTGCATCGGGTTTGAGAGAGTACATTGTACCTTTTGACCGAACAAGCTGTACAATAAGGAAGCTCTGTAGTGAATAGGTTGGTTATTTACACACAATACAAATCTGCAATGGAACTTGGTGGCAAAGAAATGCAGCAAAGTGTATCTCTGTAAATGCAGGAGTATGGTTATCAGGGGGAGGGATTGCATTTGCATGACAGCTGTGTTCCCCACGGATGCACATAAAAGCATGGGGATTTTGCCCATTCCTCCTTGCAAAACTGCTCCAGCTCCTTCAAGTTTGCTGTTCACAAGCGCAAACCATCCATCTTTAAGTCTGACCACAGATTTTCTATTGGATTGAGGTCTGGGCTTTGACTCTGCCATTCCAACACATTTACATGTTTCCCCTTAAACCACTCAGTGTGTTTGGGGTCATTGTCCTGCTGGAAGGTGAACCTCCGTCCTAGCCTCAAATCACACACAGAGTGGTACAGGTTTTGCTCAAGAATATCCCTATATTTAGCACTATCCATCTTTCCCTCAACTCTGACCGGTTTCCCAGTCCTGACTGCTGAAAAATATCCCCACAGCATGATGCTGCCACCACCATGTTTCACTGTGGGGATGGTGTTCTTTGGGTGATATGATGTGTTGGGGTTGCGCCAGACATAGCGTTTTCTTTGATGGCCAAAAAGTAACATTTTAGTCTCATCAGATCCAAGCACCTTCCTCAATACATTTTGTGAGTCTCCCACATGCCTTTTTGCAAACTCAAATCGTGCTATTTTGTTTTTTGCTGTAAGTAATGGCTTTCTTCTGGCCACTTTGCCATAAAGCCCAACTCTATGGAGCGTACAGCTTTTTGTCATCCTATGTACAGATACTCCAGTTTCTTCTGTGGAACTCTGCAGCTCCTCCAGGGTTACCTTAGGTCTCTGTGTTGCCTCTCTGATTAATGCCCTCCTTGCCCGGTCTGTGAGTTTTGGTGTGCGGCCGTCTCTTGGCAGGTTTGCTGTTGTGCCATGTTCTTTCTATTTGGTTATGATAGATTTGATAGTGCTCCTAGGGATCATCAAAGATTTGGATATTTTTTTATAACCTAACCCTGACTTGTACTTCTCAACAACATTATCCCTTACTTGTTTGGAGAGTTCCTTGGTCTTCATGTCAGTGTTTGGTTAGTGGTGCCTCTTGCTTAGGTGTTGCAGCCTCTGGGGCCTTTCAAAAAGGTGTGTATATGTAATGACAGAACATGTGACACTTAGATTCCACACAGGTGGACATCATTTGACTAATTATGTGACTTCTGAAGGTAATTTGTTTCACCAGAGCTATTTATGAGCTTCATAACAAAGGGGGTGAATGCACGTGCAAATTATCAGTTTTTTATTTCTGAAAAATAGTTTTATGTATTTATTTTTCTAATTTTACTTCACCAACTTAGACTATTGTGTTCTGATCCATCACATATAATTCGGATTAAAAAAACTTTTAACTAAAGGCTGTAATGTAACAAAATAGGTAAAAAGCCAAGGGGGGTGAATACTTTTGCAAGGCACTGTATATTGCCATGAGAGTGTGTCCCTGTGTCCCCTATTGTATTTTGTCATATAGTGCACCTGGTTGATTCTGGGAAATAGAGCGGATAGAGACAGAGAACACGAGTGTATTGCCCTTCATTGAGCTGACACCGTTGTCTGCTTCCTGTCCCTGGCTCTCTCCCACCATTCCAGATCTGTTAGCTCACATGCATTGGACACAGCTATAACTTGAGCGGGCTTTCCATCCATCTAGTGCCCTTCCCCCGGGTGTGTCTGTGCACGCCTGGCTGCATTTTTTTAAAATGTTATTTGATTTTGTGTTGTATGTAGTTTGCTCACTTACATCTATACTGTATGAACTTTTGATACTAATAAAGATATTTTTAATTGTTGGAAGAAGACTGCAGATTGCCCAATCCTTTTATCCCGTAGAACTATCTGGGTTCTTTCCCACTACCTTTTTTCCTCATACAGAAGATACAGACCTGTATCTTTAGTGGGAAGATGCAGGATGTAAACCAGGGGTCTCAAGCTGGCGGCCTTCCAGCTGTTGCGAAACTACAAGTCCCATCATGCCTTACCCTGTGGAAGTCATGCTTGTAACTGTCAGCCTTGCAATGCCTCATGGGACTTGTAGTTTTGCAACAGCTGGGGGGCCGCCAGCTTGAGACACCTGATTTTAAACTGACCACCGTAGCATGGATTGGCTGCCATGCTACTGTGGTCAGATTACTTGTAGGGGGAGCCGCACAGACAGGATCAACCAGGCATATCTGTGCATCTGCAGCTAGAAATAAGATACAGAAATGAATATTCACATTAAACTAATTTTAAAGAGACTGCAGTTTTTTCTTTCTCGTACATCACGGGACACAGAGCGACATAGTCATTACTAATGGGTTATATAGATACCGTCAGGTGCTGGCACTGGCAACTTCCAAAACCGGAAGTACCCTCCCCTATATAAGCCCCTCCCATCCGGGAGCACCTCAGTTTTTTGCCAGTGTCTAAGGTGTTGGCCAAGAAGAAACATGTGTTTTTCACTGAGCTTGCGTACAGGTTCTTTTGGGCCTCAGTAAGCTATTCCGGATCCGACCAAAAAAGCTTCATAGCTAAACGGTCGGTACCCGGGCCTTGCAGAGAAGAGCAAGGTTTTGCCTGTAATGCTTCTCTTAGGAGAGCTGGACCCTGGGATCCAGAGCTCTGGTCATACCCACGACCAAGATGTTTTCTGTGCAGGGTGCTATACAGGTCCAGGGGAGTGGAATCCTTGGGAACCCGGTCCCTGAAGGTTTGATTACAATGCCTGCCGTGATAGGGGAAGTTTGGGCTTTTGTGGACCAAACAAAGTCCTGCGGCGGGGAACAGGTAAGTAGGGGCCCCCAGGAACTTGGTTCTATTGGGGGACCCCCAAGCCTAATTTGTCTTTCTGTCTGTTACCTAATGGTATTCCCGCAAAATTCTGTGCATGCCTGTAACTACTAAAAAAATGTAATAATTTTTAATGGTGGTCAAGAAAAAAAAAAAAAAATTTTTTTTATATATATTTAAGATATTAGACTGCGGTACCTGTGTTTGTCCACTAGAGGCCGCTGTGGAATGTTTTCTTGTCATGTGGACTAGTTTCTTCTCAGCAGAGCAAGTCCAGGCAGATGGTGAGTTCTCTTATGGGAAACTGCTTCCTCTGCCATGTTGCAATGCTCGTCCATCCCCCGGCCTGCGGCAAAGAGGGGCCCTGGCTCTTGTCCCTAGTCTCCATTTTTCAAAATTAGCGCCGAAGGCGCACGTGACCGCGCGCGTGCGCGTGCACGCGCCTCTATATATAGAGGTGAGCCAGGAAAGGGGGCGGAGCCTGGGGGATGACGCTCTGTGTGCGCCGCAGCGCTTCTGCGCATGTGCGGGCGTCCCAGCATGTAAAAAACACAGTTTTGTGTGGTGAGCTGGCTATGAAGTACAGAGACAGAGCTGGCAACATTTAAAAAAGGGCATACAGCAAGCGGTTGATACAGGCATCCCCTAGAAAGGCACATTAGTAGACACCAACTGTGATATAGCAGCAATTGTGCTAGACTATTCTCAGTAAAAGTGGTGTATTACGGCTGGAATACCTCAGCTTTAGGCTTAGGAATATGCCGTCCAGAAGCTCCGGAACTGAATCTTCCAGGAAGCGAAGGGGGTCTCATCGGGCTCGGAGGATCTTGGGCATACTTCTGCTGCACCAGTCTCCCCTGAAGTTCAGAGGTAAGTGACCGTAGAGACCCCGCAGGGGTACTTGGTACTGTGGCTGTCCTCAGTTCACCTGCTCCTGTGTATGTAACAGAGGAGGTTTTTTCCTCAGCTCTGGGAGGATTAGAGAGAGATTGTCAACATTTATCGCTGCCTCCCTGTCAGGGAAAGCACGCCCGATCTCCGTCTCCTCCTTCAGAGTGCCTGTTAGCAGAGCAACAGTCCCATACAGGGATCGACCTGCCTGAAGGGGATCAGGATGAGGTTGATTCTGTTATAGAGGAATCAACAGTGGGGGAACCTTTTCTCAGCATCTCAAGCTGAAAGATTATGGGTTCAGTCTCTGACTAACATGGTCCGATCAGCATTTAAAAATGCACCTTGCGGAACCATCAACCACTACTGTATCCTCGTTGGGGTCGCTAGAAGCCCCCAGACTGTCTGTTCTTTTCCACTTCACCCTTTACTGAAAGGGCTCATTTACCAGGATTGGGAACGTCCTGAGAAAATATTTATTCCCCCAAGAGATTTCCGGTGGTCTATCCCATGGAGGATAAGTTCATCAAAAAAAAAAAAAAAAAAAATGGAAGGTCCCTACAGTGGACGCAGCCATCTCTTGTATGTATAAATCACTGACATGTCCAGTGGATAATGTCCAAATGTTCAAGAACCCAATAGATAAAAGATTGGAGTCCTTATGAAAATCTGCTTCTTTCTACAGCAAGCTTGGTGACACAACCAGCAGTAGCAGCTATTGGGGTCTGCTAAGCAGTGAAGGATCAGTTGAAACAGGTCTTGAGGGACTTGACAGATCAGCAGGCTTTGCCCTAGCTGATCTGCCTAGAGCCTTAGGCTTTGCGGTTGACGCCATAAAGGATTCAGTCCATCAGGCCTCCCGCCTTACGCTGTCTATAGTACATATGCGTAGGCTCCTATGGCTCAAAAACTGGTCTGCTGAAGCTCCCTGTAAAGAATGGCTGGTTAGCGTCCCATTTCATGGTGAACGCTTATTCAGGGAAAACCTGGACAAATATATCCAGAAAATTTCCAGCGGTAAAAATACGCTCTTGCCGGTTAAAAACAGAGTTAGAGGTCCCTCTTTAAGAGGCCTGCTTCTCCAGTCCCTGGGGCATCGGCTGTGTAACAGTTCCGACGGCCTCCTCGGTCAATTCCCGGGGGTAAAAAACAGGGACAATAGCAGGGTAATGAGAAACCCTGGGTCAGGGGAGGTACAAAACCTCCCCCAAAGTTAAATTCATTGAAGCCCCCACTCAGTCGGGTGGGGGGGAGGACTCCAGTTGTTCGCAAGAGACCTGGCGGGACACGATCAAGACAGATAGGTGCTCTCCGCAGTATGTTTGGGATGCAGTTTGGAGTTAAAAGACTCTCCTCCTTCCCATTTTTGAGGTCAAACGTGCCAAGGGATCCCCGGAAGAGAGAGTCCCTCCTGTTGGCACTAGAACAACTATTGCTCCAAGGAGTAATTATGGAGGTTCCCCTGGAAGAATGAGGGTTCGGGTTTTACTCAAACCTCTTTACAGTCCCGAAGCAAACGCGGACGGGAGGCCCATATTAATTCTAAAAGGGCTATACAAATTCCTGTATATCAGGACTTTCCAATAGAGTCAATCCGATCGGTGGCCACTGCCCTACAAGGGGAGGATTGGTTAGCCGCGATCGACATCAAAGATGCTTATTTGCGCATTCCCATCTTTCCAGTCCACCAAAAATTTCTACGCTTTGCAGTAGAAGGGCGCCATTTTCAGTTCAGAGCCTTACCCTTCGGTTCGGCCACAGCACCACGAGTGTTTACAAAAATTCTGGCCCTTTATTGGCCAATCTAAGAACACAAGGTGTAATGATAATGGCATATCTAGATGACTTGTTGCTGATAGACCACTCAGTGAAAAAACTAGACGTGGTCGTTCACAAGACAATCAAGTATCTGGAATCTCACGGTTGGATTATCAACCGAGACAAGTCACCCCTAAAAACCAGTCAAAAGTCTGGAATACTTGGGGCTAAGGTTGGATTCAGGCCAGAGAAAAATATTCTTGCCTCGAGGAAAGGTGTTGTCTTTGAAAGATTTGATCCACTTAGTGGGTACAAAAAAGACAGCCGTCCATACGCCTGTATATGAGGCTGCTGGGAAAGATGGTGGCATCATTCGAAGCAGTACCCTACGGTCAATTCCATTCAAGGAATTTGCAAGGGGCCATACTGTCAGCCTGGAACAAAAAAGTTCAGGCCCTAGACTTACAATGTCCTTGTCCCCTTCCGTTCGCAAGAGCCTCCGTTGGTGGTTGGTTCCCCAGAATCTGGAAAAAAGGAGATCCTTCAGTCCGATTTCTTGGAAGGTGGTCACTACAGATGCCAGCCTTATAGGCTGGGGAAGAGTACTGGAGCAATGGTCTCTCCAGGGCAGATGGTCGGATGCAGAAAAGGCCCTGCCCATCAATCTCTTAGAGATACGAGCAGCCCGGTATGCCCTAGTAGCATGGACATCCAAACTCCAAGGGTCCCCTGTCAGAATTCAATCATCAGGGGGGCACCAGGAGTCGTGCAGCCCAGAGGGAAGTAAATTACATCCTGAAATGGGCAGAAAAATATGTCCCAGCCATATCTGCGGTATTCATTCCAGGAGTGGAGAATTGGAAGGCGGACTTTCTAAGTCGCCAGCAATTAGGCCCAGAGGAAGGGTCCCTTCACCCCGAGGTTTTCTGGACAATATGTCAGCGGTGGGGAACATCGGATGTAGATCTTCTAGCATCCAGATTCAACGCAAAGGGGGACAGGTTTGTCTCTCGGACAAGGGATCCCCTAGCTTGCGGCTCGGATGCCCTAGTGTTCCCTTGGGATCAGTTCAAGCTGATATATGCATTCACACCGCCACAATGGTTACCTCGATTACTCCGCAGAATCAGGGTAGAAAAGAAACCAGTGATTCCGGTGGCTCCAGCGTGGCCCCGAAGAGCGTGGTACGCGGAGATTGTAAAATTTCAGTGGGGAGTCCTTGGACTCTCCCACGTCGTCCGGACCTGCTTTCGCAAGGACCGATATACCACCCTTCCTTACCAGCCCTAGGTTTGACGGCCTGGCTATTGAAGCCCACATTCTAAAAAAGAGAGGGCTCTCTAATGCTGTGGTATCTACCATGATCAATGCCAGGAAGCCGGTATCCAGGCAGATCTACTATAGAATCTGGAAGGCGTACATCGCGTGGTGTGAGGCCAAGAAATGGCATCCACATAAGTACGTAATAGGTAGGATTCTGGACTTCCTACAGTGGGCTGTAGATAGGAAGCTTGCCTTGAGTACTATCAAGGGTCAGATTTCGGCCTTGTCAATATTTTTTCAAAGGCCCTTGGCTTCGCATTCACTAGTCAAAGCCTTTATACAAGGAGTGATGCGTATTAGTCCTCCGGTTAATATTCCCATATGTCCATGGGATCCAAACTTGGTTCTGTCGGTTCTACAGAAACAACCATTTGAACCATTACAGCATATTTCCTTGGTGCTTCTCACCAGAAAATTGATCTTTCTAGTAGCCATTTGTTCGGCTAAAAGAGTATCGGAATTAGCAGCTATGTCCTGTAAGGAGCCATATCTGGTTATCCATAAGGACAGAGTAGTGTTACGTCCTCATCCAGCCTTTCTTCCTAAGGTGGTATCGAGGTTTCATTTGAACCAAGATGTGGTTCTTCCTTCTTTTTTCCCCAAACCTACTTCGGTAGAGGAAAAGTTATTGCATTCTTTGGATGTAGTAAAAGCAGTTAAAGCTTATCTAAAAGCCACTGCTCAGATTCGCAGAACGGATACTTTGTTTATTCTGCCGGAAGGCCCCAGAAAGGGTCAGGCAGCGTCAAAATCTACTTTAGCCAAGTGGATTCGACAGGTCATTATGCAAGCTTATGGCTTGAGAAGGAGACCGCCTCCGTTCAAAGTTAAAGCGCACTCCACGAGAGCAGTTGGAACTTCATGGGCAGTGCATCACCAGGCCTCCCTGGCTCAAATCTGTAAGGCCGCAACATGGTCTTCAGTTCACACGTTTACTAGGTTCTACCAGGTGGACGTTAGAAGTCAGGAGGATGTCGCCTTTGGGCGCAGTGTGTTGCAGGCCGCAAAAGATCCTCATGTCTGATAGCGCTCAGCTTATATATGGTGTATCCCCCCCCCTCATTTGGCATTGCTTTAGGACATCCCATTAGTAATGACTATGTCGCTCTGTGTCCCGTGATGTACGAGAAAGAAAATAGGATTTTTATAACAGCTTACCTGTAAAATCCTTTTCTTGGAGTACATCACGGGACACAGAGCTCCCGCCCCTCTTTGGGGACACTTATTGCTTTGCTACAAAACTGAGGTGCTCCCGGATGGGAGGGGCTTATATAGGGGAGGGTACTTCCGGTTTTGGAAGTTGCCAGTGCCAGCACCTGACGGTATCTATATAACCCATTAGTAATGACTATGTCGCTCTGTGTCCCGTGATGTACTCCAAGAAAAGGATTTTACAGGTAAGCTGTTATAAAAATCCTATTTTTTATCTTTACCTTTACAAACACTTGTTCCCCTTTTTAAAGTGGAAGTAAATGCAAAACCTAACTAAACTTCAGCCAAACAAATGAAGCCTTAGATTGCATCAGTGGTCTCTATGCAGGAAAGAGGGAAACCGCAAACAAGATTATAAAACCTGTCCATAACTTTCTGTCCCTAGACCAAAAACCAGCTTCCTGGCCTCGCTGATCTATTGATAGCAAACATTTACAAAGCACGGCTATAGCTTTCAGCAAACTTTAAGCAACTTTGCTGAAGCTTTTAAAGCACCCTTTAGCACTCGTTTGGGAATCTTAAGACACAGGTGGGTGCTGGTTATCTCCAATTCTAAGCTTAATTTATCTAACCCTGTAAAGAAAAGATCGTTCTACTTACCGGTACTTATTCTGAAGCCGCTCCGTTTCGGTCCCAGGCTGAGCTGTCAGCAGCAGCTTCGGTGTATAGGAGAGGCAGCTGACAACGGAGGCCCAATTGTAAGTCTATGGGTGACGTTGCTGCTCAGGCATTGCTTTCTCCTGCATACAGAGGGCGCCTCTGGAGATTGGACTGGAGCTGCTGCAGAATAGGCAAGTATAGCGATCTTTTCTTTACAAGGTTAGATAGATCAGACTTAGAATGTGGGTGGGAGTAGGTTTAGAGTTAGTTAGGCTTTGCCTCTTATTTTCACTTTAATAGTAATAGTACATGATATGTACAGCTTAAAGTGCTTCAGATTATCTGCTTTAGGTTCTGTAATGAGAATTCCGCCTCGATGAACAGAAGTTGTTTTTTTTTTTGTTTTTTTAGGCCTTGTACATACGGCTTTAGTTTGCATATCAAGCTTTACCAGAGCATTTGCAAAGCTTTCAGCGGAGTGTTTTTGAAGCCTTTAAACCACCACTTCTGGGAGATTAAACACAGACCACAATGGGAGTACTGACTTTAAATAACCTGCTAGCCGACTTCAGTAAGCTTTGGCGCTATTTGAAACTTGCTGGAAGCCTGCTGGTTAAAGGAGATAACCAGCAGCACCCAGCGCTCACCTGTGTTTTAAGATTCCCGAATGAGTGCTAAAGGCTGCTTTTAAGAGCATCAGCAAAGATGCTTAAAGTTTGCTGAAAGCTATAGCCGTGTTTTTGTAAATGTTTGCTGTCATTAGATCAGCGAGGCCAGGAAGCTGGTTTTTGGTCTAGGGACAGAAAGTTATGGACGGGTTATAAAAACTTGTCTGCTGTTTCCTCTTTGATAAGCAGATGCCAGGGAACGTCAGGAGTATATCTCCTTTCCCTCTTTCCTGCAAAAAAACACCACTGATTTGATCTAAGGCTTCATTTGTTTGGCTGACGTTTGGACAAAAGACCTGGCATGATGGTTGGATCATGCCTGCATGGCAGTCTGGTCCTCTAATTGCTAGGAAAAAGTTGGGCTGCTAAACCTCTCCAACAGAACCATGTTGAATTTGCGGTCTGTAAAGTTCATCAGTCCTAGGCATGTTGGAAGAGAAAAGCATTTAAAAAATCAATCTAGCCATAATAAAAGCGTTTGTCTTTTTTTTTGTTTGTTTTTTCCTGGTTGACTACAAATGCTAAATCTACATTATACAGAGCCAACCATACAGTTCTTAGAGAGCTTTTCATGGTGTTTTCTCTCTCAGGTGGATTATGAGAGTGAAGAGGAGGCGACCCCGGAGGATGAGGAGAACAAGCTTCAGGAGGAAGAACCGGAAGACTCTCAGCTGCTCAATGAGGAGGAAACTACTTCATTACCCTCGGCAAGATCCAGAAAGAAAAATAATCAAACAGGCCTCACCAAAGAAGTGCTGGCAGAGAATCGGATCAATGATGTCCTGAGCCTCAACACTTCCATTGAAGAGTACTCATATGATACCGACAAGAGCCTGTGGTGTGAGGTACGATCGGGTTTATATATTCCTAGTATTTTTCCTAGGTACAATACTCCATGGGTACAGTCAATAGGACTTTCAGGGTGATCAAGGGATTCCCCCTATCCACACATTCAAGGTAGTTGGGGGAATCCTCCCCACTGTGTCCTATGACTCCCCTGCTGGCAGAAAACACTGATCAGTGCTGCAGCCGATTGGCTGCAGTGCTGATCGAAGAACATCTTTCCAACAAGCCTGTTCAAGAGCAGTTTGTCCTTTAGATTGACTTTTGTGGAACTGCAATGGCCAAAATTAAGCCGGTCTCTGCTGCACCATCCCAATTTTAATCCATCTATGGCCAGCCTAATTGTTTAATACAAGACAAACAATCCTGAGGGTTGTAACTCAATCCGTTCCGATGTCTCCTTCATTCTGTCTGCCTCCAACACTCCCGGCAGTGTCTGTTATTGTGCTCGCAGATTCATAGTTTTTTACTTTGGGGTTTAAAGTTCGGTAACAGTCGGTCCTGAATGGTATGTGCAGCTAGAATAGTAAAGGCACAAACCCTATAATTTAGTACTTTAAAATCCAAAACAAATGTATTAAAATTGTACATAAACATATGTGCTGCTGGGAAGTTGGGCATTAATACAAGCCTGTTCTCTGCCTTGCATGGAGGAAGCATGTTTGCTTTGAAACCCAACTTCAGGAATTAGGGAAAAAACTACCCTTGCAATGTTGCACTGGCTATTTTGTCAGTATGCAAGCTTATGGTAAGTTTCTTTGCTATGTTGTACGTGGTATGGCCATTGTGTCTCAGTAATGCAGTGGTCATACTCTCCAACACCTTCTTGAGCAGTGGTCATTAATACAAATATGTTCAGAGAAAATTTTATAGTGTTGGGTGAGTTGACAATGACTCATCTAGTTTTTAAAAGAGAAAAACCTTGTGCTGCCAAAGACTACTAAATAAATCAATTATTTAAATTAATATGAGCTGCTGCATTCCCCTAAATGTATTCCCACATACAGATAACATATTGGCAGCACAGCACTACATTTTCATATATTTTTATTAAAAACACTTCATATATGTGAAACTGTAATCTTCATAAAACAATGAAAAGGTCAAAATAAAGAAAACGCAATGTGAAAAATTCATATAAAACCAAATGATAATATGAACGAATAAATGCTGAGAATACTAAAGTAATCACCCCTCTGCCTGTGACATAGAGGAACTGCCTTGGCACTTCACTGTTTGGACCATCTTGAAATGTATTTTTGTCTTTGCACAGCTAGTGCACAAAAAAAATAATGACCGCAGTGTGTTTACATACCAACCTCAAGTGATCACCATAATTGTCTGTCATGGTGATGACCTGTTCACAGTATGCCGTTTCTTCAGAGCGCATACGCCCGTGACATCACCAGCAGCTGCTCCCTAGAAAAACTCTTAAATGGTGCACGTTTATTGTAAGCGTACCTGTAGGTTAAAATCAAAATACAGACTTTACTATCACTTTAAATCCTGGGTGCAGCATATATTTGTTCCTCTATTTGTAACACACTCTTAGCACAGAGACCAGATCTATTGAAAATGGATAAATAAATAAAAAAATTTAACTAGTTCAGGACTTGACCCAGTTTAGTGAGTGTCAGTGCACAGTAGGCGTCAGTGCTAGTGGCAGTGTCAGCAGCAGTGTAAGGGCCAGTTCACACCACAATTTCCGCGTTCTAAGTGAATTTCTGCATGTGAGTTTTTGATGCATTCCTATGCTTCTTTCTGTCTTTCCTTCCTTCCTTCCTTCCTTCCTTGCAATTAAGGACCAGTGCGGCCTGGTGCATTTTTAATGCGTTCAATATAGAAAAAATGCAACATATTCTACTGCACTGGAGTGAAGTAGGGCCTTTGGAATACATGTTAAACACTGTCCATGCATTTTTGATGCGGAATAAATAACGCACTGGACTGCATCTGGTGTGAACCGGCCCTAAATGTTAGTTTAAAGGGGTTGTAAACCCTCGTGTTTTTTCACCTTAATGCATCAGATGGATTCTGAACCAGTGTTTGGAGTCTCTGGGTATAGTCCTGAACATAGCTAAGGTCCCAGTGTGTTTCTTCTTAGGAGAAACTTTAGACTCTCCAATTTGAGTTCTTTGGTCCAGGAATTGTCAGACTCTCCTCATTTTACAAGAGTCTTGGGTCTGATGGAAGCCTTCATTCAGGCAGTCCCATGTATCCAGTTTCATTCCAGACCTGTACAACACAACATCATGTTGTCTCAGAAAAAATTCCCTGGACAGAGTGAGGAGGAACCAGAAGTCTTGCCACAGCAAGAGAGTTGGATTCGATTCACTCTTGGACAGAACTGCACAGTACTGCCTTGTCAGAAGTGTGTATCCCAGGCATAGAGGATTGTCAGGCAGACTTCTTGCACCCATGGGTGTTTAGGACCTGTGTCAAAGGTGGGCTCCATGGTCACTACCAGATCGTCCCAAGGACTGATTTGGAAGGCATACTTTCCTTGGTGTGAGTCTTCCACCCCAGAAGTTTGTCTTGTTGAATGAATCCTCTCCTTCCTACAGCTGGGCCTGGATCAGCATTTGGCTCTCAGCACTATCAAGGGCCATGTTTGTGACCTTTCTGTTCTTTTTGACCATTGACTTCTCACTCCTTGATTTAAGACTTTGTACAGGGAATCGCCTATGTAGCTTCTTCTGTGACTCCATGGGATCTGAATCTGACTCTGTGTGGTTCAGAAAACCCTGTCTGAACCCACTGGTGACATATCCCTCTACTGTCACCCACAAGGTAATATTCCTTGTAGCCATCGCCTCTGTAAGAGGAGTGTTTACACTGGCTGCTCTATCCTGCAAAAAAACATATTCTGGTTTTGCAAAGAGGCCAAGGACTTCCTTCTTGCCTAAGGTAGTTTCTGTCTTTCACCTCAACCAGGACATTGGTCTTCAGTTTGGCTCCAGTTCACCAAAAGAGGTCTCTATTTTCTGGATGTGACTCAGGCTTTGGGAGTCTCATTCTTAAACCCTGGTTCTTCAAGAAGACTGATTTACTTGCAATACTGTATGAACCTCGTAAAGGTGTGATGGCTTCTCGTTTTATGATCACTCGGTGGCTAAAACAGACCATTATCCAAGCTTATGGTCTTAAGAGTTGGGTTCCACCCTTACCTGTAATGGTGCACACTACCAGGTCTGTGAGTGCTGATGGTAGGATGGGACATTTTGGGCACGGCTACAGTTTTTTGTTTTGTTTATTTGAAAGACTTCTATATCCCTGTATAGTATGTAAAAAAAAATAAAAATTTTTTAATGGTTGTGTTATTCTTGCAGGTCACAGTAAAATTGCCGTTAATGAAGGTTCACTTTGACATTTCATCTCTTGTTGTGACTTTGGCACACAATAGTGTTATTCATGAAACAAAGGGAATAACTCGATGCCTCCTTAATGAAGCCTCCAACAAGAAAGGGGAGAAAGAGCAGATTCTCAACACAGAGGGCATAAACCTGCAAGAGCTCTTCAAATATTCTGATGTAAGTAAAGTAAAAGCAGCATTGTAATATTACGATCAGTATCTCAACTTGTGTGACGTGTCAGTGGATAACACTGCTTTGCGCGGAAGTACAAGTCCTACGAAGTGCAAGTTCCACTTGGTGGTATGGGGGTGGGCCATCATTTTTCAGGCACTCCCAGCACATCACTGTTTTTGGCTTGTGTTCTGATTTCTATGTATGTGTGATTGTTGTTGCACAACCAGAGGGGAGTTTTTTTTCCAGCACAGAAGCAGCTCAGCCCTCTGATGCAAAATTTCCCCTTCATATAAATATATGTAGAAAGTGGCAACAAAGTGTTTGCACCCTTGTAGTGGACAGTGAGGGTTAGATTTAGGTACTTTGAAGGACATATTCCTAAGAGATAGAGGAATACACGTGTGTTCAACAGCCCCCTTCTCCTCAGTGCCCATCCAATACTGGAGTACTCATTTAGATTGGATGAACGCTTTGCAATATTTTCCTATTTGTAGCGCGTTAAAATGGTGACTGTCATACACTTGTAAAGCTTCATTACCAGCATTGTAAAAGTAAAAAACTGCGCCAATTCAAAGGGGAAATAAAGCTGCAACAAAAAGTGTTATACAACACTAAATAGAATGTAAAAAGAAAAAAGTTGCGCTGTGAATTAAAAAAATAATTAAAAAAATGTCAATGTAAGGTGATAATGAATGGCTATAAATGAAATAACCAAGCAAAGCTAATTGGAGCAGGTATCGATGGTGATGAGTGACCAACCAAAATATATGTATTGACAAAACCACTAAACTAATACAATGGCGAGCACGGCGGCTCAAAAAAGTATTACACATGTGTGAAACAAACATAAAATGGGAAAAAAAGCTAGTCACATAAACACAATTAAGTAATCAAGCAACACAAAGAAAAAAGGAGGCTCTCTGTGTGGTGGCGGTGCACTTGATTGTGATTCATCTACTGGGTGTTTTTTCTATGCATTTTCTGTTTTTTACACTCCTTAATTTCTTTCTTGGTCACACTGGGACCGTACCTCCATCCTCGTGAGTGATAACACCCTTATTGAGATGCACATCTCTCCTGCTGGATGCTGTTTTCTGGATAGACCCAGGCTGGGTTATAAGCCATAGGCGCTTCCTGATCCTCTATCATAAGGGATCATCTAGTTGCGGTAAGCGGCAGTGTGTTTCAAGGTAGAGGTTCCCCTTCCTATCATCACTTCATCCATTTTTGGTGTTTTTTTCACTTTGGGACTTTGGAGTTACGGTGGAAGATTGTTATATAATTTTTATGGACTCAATTTTTCATTACCAGCATTGTCTGGTTTAGGCAAGGCACTAATAACTGTGTTCTGAACAGGTGTAACTTTTTGGTTTTCTTGTTCATTATCAGGGCCGGTGCTAGACTATTTTGCACCCTAGGCAAGACCAGCTACTTGCGCCCCCCCCCGAAAAAAAATAAAAAAGCTCCCAAAAGTGGGACTATTGTGGAGGGCTGGAGGGTGGATGTTTGCCAATGAATCCCCACAATCCAGTATACAATATTTGCCCATATACTATCTACATGAGAGGGATTGGGGATATGATAGAGGGGGGATGATAGAGACAGTGTGGATTGGGGATGAGAGAGGGGGGGGGGGAGAGGGATGAGAGAGGGGGGGGGGGAGAGGGATGAGAGAGGGGGGGAGAGGGATGAGAGAGAGGGATGAGAGAGGGGGGGAGAGGGATATGAGAGAGGGGGGGAGAGGGATGAGAGAGGGGGGGAGAGGGATGAGAGAGGGGGGAGAGGGATGAGAGAGGGGGGAGAGG
Organism: Rana muscosa; assembly: GCA_029206835.1. Classification (NCBI taxonomy): domain Eukaryota; kingdom Metazoa; phylum Chordata; class Amphibia; order Anura; family Ranidae; genus Rana; species Rana muscosa. Next base: position 142,498,948 of record CM055116.1, on the reverse strand, counting down.
GATGAGAGAGGGGGAAGAGGGATGAGAGAGGGGGGAAGAGGGATGAGAGAGGGGGGGAGGAGGATGAGAGAGGGATGAGAGAGGGGGGGAGAGGGATGAGAGAGGGGGGGAGAGGGATGAGAGAGGGGGGGAGAGGGATGAGAGAGGGGGGGAGAGGGATGAGAGAGGGGGGAGAGGGATGAGAGAGGGGGGGTGAGAGAGGGGGGAGAGGGATGAGAGAGGGGGGAGAGGGATGAGAGAGGGGGGAGAGGGATGAGAGAGATGGGGTAGAGGATGAGAGAGAGGGGGGAGGATGAGAGAGGGGGGAGAGGATGAGAGAGGGGGGAGAGGAAGAGGGGGGGGAGAGGATGAGGGGGGGGAGGGGATGAGAGAGGGGGGAGAGGATGAGGGGGGGGATGAGAGAGGAGGAGAGAGGGGGGGGATGAGAGAGGGGGACCCTAGCAGTGTCTGCAGTCCCTTCTGTGCACCCCTTGTCCCAGTCTGTGGGTAAGTGTACCTCCTTCCATAGACGTTCACGCTGGCCAGCAGCAGGCCATTCTTCTGGCTGGTGGGGATGGGGGTGGTCTGTTCTATGCAATTAGACCGTGGTAGCAGTCCCTGGCTGCATGCGCCCTTTGCCGGTCCTTGAGGGGGGGGTGAGGGGGCGACCCGCTCATCCTTCGGCCGCTGTCGGAGCTGGGAGTGGAGACCGGAGAGGAGGTTTAGTAGAATCCAGCCTTTGGGTGGCGCTGCCGCGTAAGGGTTGCTGAACCTGTTTCTGCTCACCTCATTGGTGGTCAGGGAGCTCTTCTCCCTCCCGGGCACTCACAGCTCGCCGCGCCTGCTGCGCCGCCACCGGTCCAGACCTGCACTGCACAGTGTGAGTGACACAGTCAGTAGCATTATTCCGGCAGAGCCGCGACGGTCGCGGCTACCGCTGGGAAGGCGAACCACCACACGAGTGATCCATCTGAGCCGGCTTGCACCCTCGCTAGGCTAGGCAGCAGTGCGCCCCTAGGCGGCTGCCTAGTTCGCCTAGTGGGAGCGCCGGCCCTGTTCATTATCATTTTTAAGCTTTACTGAATAGTAAAACAAAAGCTGTTTAGTTTCTCTGTGGTGCTGTGACAAGTTATAGAAAAGTGAATTGCTGCGCAATGGTTTAAAAAAAAGATTCCCTTTTTAAAGTCTTAATCTGGAAAGGTAGAAGCCCTAGGATTAATTTGCCAATCCTGCAATTGCCCAAAAATGAAAGGGGCCTTTCCGTTTCCTCAGCAAAACTATATTTTCTAGCAGCTCAGCTTGCATCACTTTGCAGGTTGGGGCATTAGTGATAGAGACCCCATTCAAACCATTTTGCTGTCCAGATGATGGATATACTCTTTAATAGCTCAACTAGAGGCAGGGGTTTGGCAAGATTCCCATTATCCCACATTAATTCTCATGTCTAAGGTATAGGATGAGATAAGGCGGATTATGAAATATGATGGAATTACACAGTATTTACCTATCTGGGAGAACTGCAGAAGCTACAGGGATTTGAGGGATGGTATGCCAGAGGGACCCAGTTCCTTCACCAATTATATATCAATGATCAATTAAAATAATTTCCAGAATTACAGCAGGAATTTGGTATGCCCTCATGTAGATTTTTTTCAGCTCCGTCATGCCCTCTTTGACTCATTTTAGTCCGATTACTGCTCCACTTGTAGACCAGCTAACATCTACTACAGAAAAGAGGTGTCTCATTTTTTTTCTTTATGGTTCGTTGATGAATAGTTTCCTTGGTAACATACAGTTGCCAGGTAGGACAGGCTAGGCTAAGGATATTGATTGACTAGATGGGGAAATGTGGCAGGCTATTTTGGAACAGGTCCTTCTGGTTTCTACAGTGGGGATCGAAAGTTTGGGCACCCGAGGTAAAAATGTGTATTAATGTGCATAACGAAGCCAAGGAAAGATGGAAAAATCTCCAAATGGCATCAAATTACAGATTAGACATTCTTATAATATGTCAAAAAAAGTTAGATTTTATTTCCATCATTTACACTTTCAAAATGTCAGAAAACAAAAAAATCTGCAAAAGTTTGGGCACCCTGCAGAGTTAATATCTTGTACTGCCCCCTTTGGCAAGTATCACAGCTTGTAAACTCTTTTTGTAGCCAGCCAAGAGTCTTTCAATTCTTGTTTGAGGTATCTTTGCCCATTCTTCCTTACAAAAGTCTTCCCGTTCTTTGAGATTTCTGGGCTGTCTGTCACGCACTGCTCTTTTAAGGTCTATCCATAGGTTTTCAATAATGTTGAGGTCAGGAGATTGTGAAGGCCATGGCAAAACCTTCAGTTTACACCTCTTGATGTAATCCCCCGTGGATTTTGAGGTGTGTTTAGGATCATTATCCATTTGTAGAAGCCATCCTCTCTTTAACTTCAGCTTTTTCACAGATGGCATCAAGTTACCATCCAAAATTTGCTGGAATTTTATTATTGAATCCATTTTTCCTTCTACTCGTGAAATGTTCCCTGAGCCACTGGCTGCAATACAACCCCAAAGCATGATTGATCCACCCCCATGCTTAACAGTTGGACAGAGGTTCTTTTCATAAAATTCTGTGCCCTTTCTTCTCCAAACGTACCTTTGCTCATTCCGGCCAAAAAGTTCTATTTTAACCTCATCGGTCCACAGAACTTTTTTCCAAAATGCCTCAGGCTTGTCTATATGGTCATTTGCAAAGTTCAAACGCTGATTTTTGTGGTGAGGATGTAGAAGAGGTTTTCTTCTGATGACTCTTCCGCGAAGTCCATATTTGTACAAGTATCTCTTTATAGTGGAATAGTGTACCACAACTCCAGTGTCTGCCAGATCTTTCTGGAGGGATCGTGCAGTTAAACGTGGGTTTTGAATTGCTTTTCTCACAATCCTGCGAGCTGTTCTGTCTGATATTTTTCTTGGTCTTCCAGATCTTGCTTTAACTTCCACTGTTCCTGATGACTGCCATTTCTTAATTACATTCCGAACAGAGGATATTGACATCTGAAAACGCTTTGCTATCTTCTTTTCTTTTTCGTACATCACGGGACACAGAGCGACTTAGTCATTACTAATGGGTTATATAGATTACCTTCAGGTGTTGGCACTGGCCAATTCCAAACCGGAAGTACCCTCCCCTATATAAGCCCCTCCCATCCGTGAGCACCTCAGTTTTTTGCCAGTGTCTAAGGTGTTGGCCAAAGAGTAACATGTGTTTTCACTGGGCTTGCGTACAGGTTCTTTTGGGCCTTAGTAAGCTGTTCCGGATCCCACCAAAAAAGCTTCATAGCTAAACGGTCGGTACCCGGGCCTTGCAGCAGAAGAGCAAGGTTTTGCCTGTAATGCCTCTCTTAGGAGGGCTGGACCCTGGGATCCAGAGCTCTGGTCATACCCACGACCAAGATGTTGTCTGTGCAGGGTGCTATACAGGTCCAGGGGAGTGGAATCCTTGGGAACCCGGTCCCTGAAGGTTTAATTACAATGCCTGCCGAGATAGGTGAAGTTTGGACTTCTGTGGACCAAACAAAGTCCTGCGGCGGGGATCAGGTAAGTGGGGGCCCCCAGGAACTTGGTTCTATTGGGGGACCCCCAAGCCTAATTTGTCTTTCTGTCTGTTACCTAACGGTATTCCCGCTAATATCTGTGTATGCCTGTAACTACTGAAAATGTAAAATTTTAATAGTAGTCAAGAAAAAAAAAAAAAAAAGGACCGCGGTACCTGTGTTAAACCACTAGAGGCCGCTGTAGTCCATTTTTCTTGTCATGTGGATCTTTGGTTTTCTCAAGTCAAAAGATCCAGGCAGTTGGTAAGTTTCTCTGTGGGAATCCACTTCCTCTGCCCTGTTGCTGCGCTCATCCACCGCACAGGCCCTCCGGCAAAAAGGGCCCTGGCTCCTAGTCCCTGTTTGATTTCGAAAAGGGCGCCAATGGCGCACGGGCGCACGCGCCTCCTATGAAAAAAAGGGGCGGGGCGGGTGGATGACGCTCGATGCGCGCCGCGGCGCTTCTGCGCATGTGCAGGCGTCCCAGCATGGATAAAAGACACAGTACAAGTGTCAGCTGAATGCAAACAGAGCTAGCAACAAACAGTGGCACACAGAGGCGGTTGATGCAGGCATCCCCATAGAAAGGCACTTTAGTGGACACCAGCTGGTATATAGCAGCAACTGTGTTAGACTATTACCAGCAAAAATTGGTGTATGACGACGGGAATACCTCAGCTTTGTGCTTAAAGGATATGTCGTCCAGACGCTCCGGAAATAGGTCTTCCAGGAAGCCAAAGGGGTCTCCATCGGGCTCTGAGGATATTGGGCATGCTTGTACTGCACCAATCTCCCCTGAGAATTCAGAGGTCAGTAGCCGTAGAAACCCCGCAGGAGTGCCTGGTGCTGCGGCTGTCCCCAGTCCACCTGCTCCTGTATATATATAACAGGAGGTTTTTATTCTCAACTCTGGAAGGATTGGAAGAGAGATTAACAGCATTGATCGCTGCTTCCCTGTCACAGGAAAAGCGCGTCTGATCTCCGTCTCCTCCTTCAGAGTGCCTGTTAGTGGAGGAACAGCCCCACACAGAGATCGACCTACCTGAAGGGGATCAGGATGAGGTTGATTCAGTTATGGAGGAATCAACAGTGGAAGAACCTTTCTCAGCATCTCAGGCTGAAAGATTATGGGTTCAGTCTCTGACTAACATGGTCCGATCAGCATTTAAAATGCCTCTGGCGGAACCACCATCCACTACGGTTTCCTCGCTGGGGTCGCTAAAAGCTCCCCAGGCTGTCTGTTCCTTCCCAATCCACCCTTTATTAGAAGGGTTTATTTACCAGGATTGGGAGCATCCTGATAAAATATTTGCTCCCCCCAAGAGATTTCCGGTGATCTATCCCATGGAGGATAAGTTCATAAAAAAATGGAGGGTCCCTACAGTGGACGCAGCCATCTCTTCTGTTAACAAATCACTGACATGTCCAGTAGATAATGTTCCAATGTTCAAAGACCCAATAGATAAAAAATTGGAGTCTTTACTAAAATCTGCTTTCTCTACAGCAAGCATGGTGACACAACCTGCGGTAGCAGCGATTGGAGTCTGCCAAGCAGTGAAAGATCAGTTGAAACAAGTCTTAAGGGACTTACCAGATCAGCAGGCTCTTGCCCTAGCTGACCTGCCTAGAGCCTTGTGTTTTGCCGTGGACGCCATAAAGGATACAATCCAACAGGCCTCCCGCTTTACGCTGTCTATAGTACATATGCGTAGGCTTCTGTGGCTCAAAAACTGGTCTGCTGAAGCTCCCTGTAAAAAACTGCTGGTTAGCTTCCCATTTCATGGAGAACGCTTATTTGGAGAAGATCTGGACAAATATATCCAGAAAATTTCTGCCGGTAAAAGTTCACTCTTACCGGTTAAGAACAAGGGTAGAAGTCCTTCTTTTAGGAGGCCTACTTCTCCAGTCCCTGGCACATCGGCTGTGAAACAGATCCGACGGCCTCCGCGGTCAAATCCAGGGGGCAGAAATCAGGGACAATCACAGGGTAACAAGAAACCCTGGGTCAAGAGAGGTACAAAACCTCCCCCTAAGTCATGAAGGGTTGCCCCCACTCAATCGGGTGAGGGGAAGACTTCAGTTGTTCACAGAGACCTGGCGAGACACCATCAGAGATGGGTGATCTCCGCAGTAAGTCTGGGATACAGGCTGGAGTTAAAAGACATTCCTCCTGCCCATTTTATAAGGTCAAACGTGCCAAGCGATCCCCAGAAGAGTGGATCCCTCCTTCTGACACTAGAGCAACTATTGCCCCAAGGGTAATCATGAAGGTTCCCTTGGAAGAAAACGGGTTCGGGTTTTACTCGAACCTTGTCACAGTCCCCAAACCAAATGGGGACATGAGGCCCATATTAAATATAAAAGGGCTAAACAAGTTCCTACATATCAGGACTTTTTCGGATGGAGTCGATCCGATCGGTGGCCACCGCCCTACAAGGGCAGGAATGGTTAGCCTCGATCGACATAAGGGATGCTTATTTGCATATTCCCATCTGTCCGGCCCACCAGAAATTTCTACGCCTTGCAGTAGAAGGGCGCCATTTTCAGTTCAGAGCCTTACCTTTCGGTCTGGCCACGGCACCACGAGTGTTCACAAAAATTTTGGCCCTACGATTGGCCAAACTAGGAACACAAGGTGTAACGATAATGGCATATCTAGACGACTTGTTGCTGATAGACCACTCAGTGAAAAAAACTAGAAGTGGTCGTTCACAAGACAATCAAGTATCTGGAATCTCACGGTTGCATTATCAACCGAGACAAGTCAGCCCTAAAACCAGTCAAAAGCCTGGAATACTTGGGGGCTAAGACTGGATTCAAATCAGAGAAAGATTTTCTTACCTCCAGAGAAGGTGTCGTCTTTGAAAGATTTGACCCACTTAGTGGGTACAAAAAAGGAAAACCATCCATACGCCTGTGTATAAGGCTGCTGGGAAAAATGGTGGCTTCATTCGAAGCGGTACCCTACGGTCAATTCCATTCAAGGAACTTGCAGAGGGCCATACTGTCAGCCTGGAACAAAAAAGTTCAGGCTTTAGACTTACCAATGTCCCTGTCCCCTTCCGTTCGCAAGAGCCTCCATTGGTGGTTGGTACCAGAATCTGGAAAAAGGGAAACCCTTCAGTCCGGTTTCTTGGAAGGTGGTCACTACAGATGCCAGCCTCATAGGCTGGGGGGGCAGTACTGGAGCAATGGTCTCTCCAGGGCAAGTGGTCAGAAGCAGAGAAGGCCCTGCCCACCAATCTCTTAGAGATACGAGCAGCCCGGTATGCCCTAGTAGCATGGACATCCAAACTCCAAGGGTCACCTGTCAGAATTCAATCAGACAATGCCACAGCAGTGGCATATATCAATCACCAGGGTGGCACCAGGAGTCGTGCAGCCCAGAGGGAAGCGAATTGCATCCTGGAATGGGCAGAAAGGTATGTCACAGCCATATCCGCGGTTTTTATCCCAGGAGTGGAAAATTGGAGAGCGGACTTTTTAAGTCGCCAGCAATTATGCCCGGGGAATGGTCTCTTCACCCCAAGGTTTTCCAGGCAATATGCCAGCGGTGGGGAACACCGGATGTAGATCTGCTAGCATCCAGATTCAACGCAAAGGTGGACAGATTTGTGTCTCGCACAAAGGATCCCCTAGCTTGCGGTTCGGATGCCCTAGTGTTCCCTTGGGATCAGTTCAAGCTGATATATGCATTCCCACCGCGATTAATACGCAGAATCAGGGTAGAAAAGAAACCAGTGATTCTGGTGGCTCCAGCGTGGCCCCGAAGGGCATGGTACGCGGAGATTGTAAAAATGTCAGTGGGAAGTCCTTGGACCCTCCCACATCGTCCGGACCTGCTTTCGCAGGGACCGATATACTACCCTTCCTTACCAGCCCTAGGTTTGACGGCCTGGCTATTGAAGCCCACATTCTAAAAAAGAGAGGGCTCTCTAATCCTGTGGTATCTACCATGATCAATGCCAGGAAGCCGGTATCCAGGCAGATCTATTATAGGATCTAGAAGGCGTACATCACGTGGTGTGAGGCCAGGAAATGGCATCCACGTAAGTACGTAATAGGTAGGATTCTGGACTTCCTACAGTGGGCTGTACATAGGAAGCTTGCCTTGAGTACTATCAAGGGTCAGACGGCCTTGTCAATATTTTTTTCAAAGGCCCTTGGCTTTGCATTCATTAGTCAAAGCTTTCATACAAGGAGTGATGCGTATTAGCCCTCCGGTTAGTATTCCCATATGTCCATGGGACTTAAACCTGGTTCTGTCGGTTCTACAGAAACAACCATTTGAACCATTGCGGCACGTTTCCTTGGTTCTTTTCACCAGGAAATTGATTTTCTTAGTAGCCATTTGTTCGGCTAAAAGAGTATCGGAATTAACCGCCTTGTCCTGTAAGGAGCCATATCTGGTTATCCATAAGGACAGAGTAGTATTACGTCCTCATCCAGCCTTTCTTCCTAAGGTGGTATCGAGGTTCTATTTGAACCAAGATGTGGTTCTTCCTTCCTTTTTCCCCAAACCTAGTTCGGTAGAGGAAAAGTTATTGCATTCTTTGGATGTAGTAAGAGCAGTTAAAGCTTATCTAAAAGCCACTGCTCAGATTCGCAGAACGGATACTTTGTTTGTTCTGCCGGAAGGCCCCAGAAAGGGTCAGGCAGCATCAAAAATCTACTTTAGCCAAGTGGATTCGACAGGTCATAATACAAGCCTATGGCTTGAAAAGGAGACCGCCTCCGTTCAAAGTTAGGGCGCACTCCACAAGAGCAGTTGGAACTTCATGGGCAGTGCATCACCAAGCCTCCCTGGCTCAAGTCTGTAAGGCCACAACATGGTCCTTAGTACACACGTTTACTAGGTTCTACCAGGTAGACGTCAGAAGTCAGGAGGATGTCGCCTTTGGGCGCAGTGTGTTGCAGGCCGCAAAAGAGCCTCATGCCTGATGGCGCCCAGCTTATGTATCCCTCCCCTCATTTGGCATTGCTTTGGGACGTCCCATTAGTAATGACTAAGTCGCTCTGTGTCCCGTGATGTACGAAAAAGAAAAAGGGATTTTTATAACAGCTTACCTGTAAAATCCTTTTCTTGGAGTACATCACGGGACACAGAGCTCCCACCCCTCTTTTTGGGACACTTATTGCTTGGCTACAAAACTGAGGTGCTCCCGGATGGGAGGGGCTTATATAGGGGAGGGTACTTCCGGTTTGGAATTGGCCAGTGCCAACACCTGAAGGTAATCTATATAACCCATTAGTAATGACTAAGTCGCTCTGTGTCCCGTGATGTACTCCAAGAAAAGGATTTTACAGGTAAGCTGTTATAAAAATCCCTTTATAGTCTTCTCCAGCTTTGTGAGCGTCAACTATTTTCGGTTTCAGTTTTCTAGACAACTGCTTAGAAGAACCCATGGTGCTTATTGTTGGGGCAAGGTCAGATGAGTCTGGCCATTTAAAACCTTTGAGATTGATATCACCTGGTCTTCCCAGACGATGATTGAGAACAATCCATGACACTGGCAGGTCTCAGCTTTGCAAAGAGGGCAGTGCATGCTATAAATTCTGCAGGGTGCCCAATCTTTTGCAGACGCCATTTTTTTGTTTTCTGTAATTATGAAAGTGTAAATGATGGAAATAAAATCTAACTTTTTTTGACATATTATAAGAATGTCTAATCTGTAATTTGATGCCATTTGGAGATTTTTCCATCTTTCCTTGGCTTCGTTATGCATATTAATACACATTTTTACCTGGGGTGCCCAAACGTTCGATCCCCACTGTATATCACCAACCCAACGTCTATCTCAACTTTTTATAATACATAGAGCCTATAGAACGCCACTCAAATTATTCCAATGGCAGAGAAGAGAGAGTCCGGAGTGTCCTAGATAATATGGAGGTTCTCCTGCGGACCTTCTTCATATGCCCAAAGTTAGTACGCCATTGGCAGGGCATTATTATTACCATCAATCAGGCTTTTCGATCTTTGCTTCATAATGACTTGTGTACTAGGATTCCTAGATGAGGAATTATTTACTCCTCTAGTTCAGACCTCCATCTCTAGGTTACTGTTTTTGGCCCGGAAATGTATTTTATTAAAATGGATATCTTCGATCCCCCCTGCTTTAGAGGATTGGCAAAAGCAAGTTAATTTTAACCTGCAGAAGGAACGACAAATTCTGTTGCATAAATTTAACAAGCTGTGGGATCCATGGTTACAGGTTAAAGGATTGTCTCCCTTTCCATTAATGTTAGAGATCTTTCAATGTTAATTATTGTAGACGTGGCTGTTATTTGATTGGATGGGTGGGTCACGCAGGAAATGGAGTGCCGCAGTCACTGGGTACACATCTTATTCTAATACCATAATTGTATGCGGCATAGGACAAAGCATGGTTACTATTCTTAAGATTTGAAAACACAGTTTACCAAAAATTAAGTATTACGGTTTTGTTTTAGTTGGAGTTTTTTAGCACAGAAAACTTTGAGTAATAGTGATTGTAATGACTATAATAACCTTTTTAGTTTGTATATTGAACTGATTAATGTTTTTTTTAGCTAACTAAAGCCCTGTACACAAACCAATCGTGTATGGGCCCCATCTGTCTCTTTTTCATCAGTGATTAAAAATAGAACATGTTTTAAATTTTGGATTTAATTCCATCGGAAATCCGATCGTGTGTACAGGGCTTTATAGTTTTTGAATAGTACTAACAAGCATTTTTACTAATATTAAAGTCATGTATGACTATCAAAGTATATTGTGCTATGTTTTGGATTTCTGTTTTATTTATTTTTTCTTCCTTTCGTAAGAATTGCAATTCTTGGATTAAAAAAATTATTGGAAAAAAAAAAAAACACGGTATAGAAAAGTGAGAAAACAAGATGGGTGAATTAACTTTTTACAATTTTTCAAGTTTGCAAAAAGACATAGTTCTATCCAGGTCAACCTGTGTTTATTCGTGTGCATAATTTTCTTTATTTTCTAGCAATTCTCCTATTTCTGAATATTCTGCTTCCTGAACTTGTCTACACACTCAGCTAGTACCACTTTCAGGGGGAGGTGGTTCACATTTTTACTGCTCAGCAGTAAAGATCCCTTTCTGAAATCTAAGGTTAAACCTCCTTTCTTCTAACCTCAAATCGTGGCTGTGTAACTTCTTAAGGGACCTTAGAGTAAACAGTATATTACAGTTACTAGTGTCACCTTTGATATATTTGTACATTGTAGTCATGTACTACTTTAAGGGCCTCTTCTCCATAGTAAATAAGTGTACTCTAATGTAATCATTGTTCATAACTGAGGTCCTTCTTCCCCATTTTTTATTTGGTTTACCGTTTGCTGAACTCTTCCTAAAACGTAATTCAACAACATCTTTCCTGAGGATCCGTGACCAAACCTGAACTGCATTTTCAAGATGAGGCTGAACCAAAGTTTTGTAATAGAGGAAGAATTTTTGATTTAACTGAAAGCATTTTGCTAGCTTTGTTAGCTGTGGTTTGGTATTTCATGCTCTATTATTAAGTCTGTAATCTTACTTGTACACCCAGGATCATTTTCTGTCACTGATTCCCACAGGGGAGCCCCTCCCAATGTGTATTTTGCATGTGTATTTTGCATGTGTATTTCGCCACCCAAGTGCATACCTTTACAATTCTCGATATTAAATTGTATCTGTCATGTAGCTGCCCAACTCCCTATTTTATCGGATTCTTCCTGTTATGATGCTACACCCTGTTCCAGTTTTATTTACCTGTGTAATTTGGTATCATCAGCAAACACTGAATTTAAGCTCCTAATTCCAACCTTTGTATCATTAAAGTGGTTGTAAGAGTAAAAGGAGGTTTACCTTAATGCATTCTCTCCATTAAGGTTAAAAACATTTCCGTGTCCGCTCCTCCAGCCCCCCTTAAATACTTTCCTGAGCCCGATCTCCATCCAGTGGTGTGCCTTCTCTCCCCCTCTTCTCACAGGAGACTTGGCAGCAACAGGAGCCATTGGCGCCTGCTGCCATCAATAAAATCCTGTGAGCAGGGGGCAGAGCTGAGCCACACAGTGTGTGTCTATAAACGTACACAGCTCAGGATCGAGCCTGCACAAGTGCCCCTATAGCATGCAGCTTTCTATGAGGGCACTTAGAGAAGAGGAGGAGCCAGGAGCACCAATGGGGCACCCCAGAAGAAGAGGCTCTGGCTGCTCTGTGCAAAACCATTACACGCGATTACACGTGTTACATGTAGGTTTGTATGTGCTTGCCTCACATGTTGATAATTTTGTTTCATGGATAAAGTGGGAGAAAACTCCCATGTATAATTTTATACCTATAGGTAAACCTATAATAAGGCTTACCTATGGGTACAGTAGATATCTCCTAAACGTCCACCGTTTTGGAGATATTTACTTTAGATGCAGCCGGTGAGGTCAGGAGTGACGTCATCGCCGGGTCAGCCATTCATATTGCCGAAGCCCGCAAACCCGGAAGAAAGACCAGGTGAAGATGGAAGCACCTTCAGCAGTGACAGTGTGCCGCTGGAGGACTTTATTTTCAGGTAAGTCTGTCAGGATGTGCTAATATGCGTTGCATACTAGCATATTATAACTTTAACTGCCCGGTGGTTATTTTATTTTAGTTTTTTTATGCAGTTTACTATCACTTTAACTGCACATAAAACACTCGCTGGCATAAATCCATGGCTAAATACTCACAATAATGCACAAGGCTTTATATAAGACCTTTTTAAATGAGGTTAAAATTTAGAAACCACTTATAAAGCTTGAGCATGGCCATACCACTGTAAATAGAGTGCTATAAAAAGGATTTTTAAGATGCCCATTTTTCATTATGTAAATCTTTCCCATTTTTTAAATGATGGAAAATGTTGTTTTGAGGAACACAGGAAGTCTTTAACCACTTGTCACCCACCATATAGCAAAATGACGTCGGCAAAGTGGTTTATATATCCTAATCGAACGTCATATTATGTGATTAGGATAACAAGCCGCAGGGGGCATGGAGCAATCATTGTTGCGGCGTGTCAGTCTGACACACCGCAACTCCGATCTAGGTAAAGAGCCTGCCGGAGACTCTTTACCACGTGATCAGTTGTGTCCAATCACAGCTGATCACAGTGTAAACAGGAAAAGCTGTGTATCTGTCAGACGCGAGTAGAGGAGAGCCGATCGCTGCTCCTCTGACGGGGGTCTACGCTGATTGATTATAAGCGCAGCCCCCATGAGGATGCCCACCCAGGAAAACCAGGGATGCCCACCACTTGTGACCACCAGGTATGCCACCCATGGCCACCAGGGATGCCAATCAGTGCCCATAACTAATGCCTGCCAGTGCCTGCCAATCAGTGATGCCCACCTGTGCCATCTATCAGTGTACATCAGTGCCACCTATAAATGCCAATCAGTGCTGCATATTGGTGCCACCTTGTCGGTGCCCGTAGGTGAAGGAGAAAACTAAGTTATTTACAAAGTTTTGTAACAACATTTTTGGTCTTTTCTTTTTCTGCTAAAAAAAAAAAAAATTCCACTAACAGCATGCCCGTTTTTTTTTTTCTAATCGGTCTCCTAGGAGGATGGACTGCTTTTTTACAGCTCTGCTATGTTAAATCTAACATTTTGTTTTTTCTTGAATCATTTGAATCAAGACTAATTTCTACCAGTGACGGCTGGTGCTCGATAATGATGGGGAGGGAGGGGGGGGCAAACCAATGCCAAGGGCCCATACCCCCCCTCTGCGGGAGACGGACATTAACGCAGGGAACATGACCCGCTTCCTGATTGGCTGGGAGGAGAATCAGTGTGAGAATAGCGAATAATCATTCACTATTATCACACAACTGGTTCTGGTTCTGTGGGTTATGGAGTTTTTTGGCAGGGTCATTGGTCAGTGCTCTATGCCCTATGCCCACCCTTTTTTAAAGCCTATTAGAGCCTCTGGCTCTAGTCACATGCTTAAAAAAAAACTCTACTGCTTTCTACATTGCTGATGAAACTTCATCTTCATTCTAGTAAAACTTAGTTGCAGAGTGATCCAGAGGCACCAAAGGCTCATTAGTTTTTAGGCCAGTCGAGTCGAGCACCAGGAGCTATATCAAATATGAGAGTCACTGGGCACCTCTAATCCCTGTTCCTGTGACTTTTGCTAAAGAAAGGGTTAACATGGAGGGACTGAACACTAACATCATTTGCTGAGCACATTGTCACACACTCCACACTCTTTCTCTCCAGACAGTATCTATTTGCTGCAAAGAGCCACAAGGGACCTCAATCTTTGATTTGCTCCTGATGCCGGCCTACAGTGAATATGGTCACCTCTGGCCGTTGTACCATTAGTTGCTCAGATGAATCCTGAACTTTCAGAAATCAGCGCAGGAACCGACTCATCGTTTGAAGGTTCTGGATATAGTCCTGGACCCAGGTCAGGCCAGAGTGTCCCTTTCGGGGGGGAAAAACTTCAGAATCCTCGCTTCTGCGTGAGTTTTAGTTTGAATGGTAGCTACTTCTGCCTCTTCTGAGTCAGTCTCCTTTGCCCAGTTTCACTCCTGACCACTCTGTGCTCTATTTGGTCATCAGGATCTTCTGTCCCAAAGACCGATTTACCTTACCCTTTGTGGTCACTGAATTTAATGACATGACTGTTGAAACCCTTTCCTGTCAAAATGCACCATACTAGATGTGTGATTGCTTCTTGGGCTTTTCGGCATCAAGCAACGGTTTCCCGAATTTGCAAGGCTGCCACCCTGTCTTCCGTTTACACGTTCTCTAAACTCTAACTGGTGGACATTGTGGCCTCACCTGATGCCAGCTTCAGGCTTAACGTTTTTAAGGTGGCTCTTTAGGCTGCAGGCTGTACCTTGTTCTCTGTTCTTTTCTTGAGACTGTTCGTTTGTTTGCGATGTTGCCTGTTCTTCAGTTAAGCTGCTTTTGTACATCCCGAAAGTTAGACTTCCATAGTCCCTCAGTGGACAAGAAACAAAATAGGATATTTGTGCTCAGCCAAAAAAATTATTCACCCCCTTTTGAGGGACACGGGTCCCATCCCTCTGTTTTATGATCATGTTCTCAGTATTTGTTTGCTACAAAACGGAGACATGCTGGTAGTGAGAGGGGCTATCCTGGTGTGGTATCATGGGAAAAAAAATACTATTTTCTGATATTCACTTCACCGTTTTCATATTTTTACATTATATTGCAATGTTGGAGATTTGATTGTGTGTGCTGATAACATACTGTAGTCTGCAGGAATGCTGTTCAGGAAATATCGTTTGATTTTGGTCTTTATCGGTGAAGGAACAAAAAAATAATTTTTCTACCATAATGGGGTTTACAAGTCACAAGATAACCTCGTACAAGTGACCAATTCTCTTTAAAGAGAATTCAAAGGTCTCTTTATTTTGTTCCTGAGCGTTATACTGGCCTGATTGATACGACTCATGTATTTCTGTCTACACACACGCAAATAGTGTCATTGGGCATCTGGCATAGGTGTTTGGTTTCCAGCTCATCTGCCAGCTTTTATGGGTTTTTTTTTGGTCGTGCTTTAGAAATAAGAGATAATCTGAACAAAGACAAATTTCTCTAAAACCCATTGAAGGACACAGGATTCTTTTAACTTTGTCATACTGATGCCTACAAGATAATTCAGCAATGGCAACAAAAACATGTTGTCCAGCCCTGGGTACACCCTCTCCTGTTACCAGCATGCTTCAATTTTTTTTACTAAGAAGATGGAGATATTTTCTTAGCTCTGCTGACCTTCACACATCAATTGACCATCATGAGACAAGTATGGGGGGCTACCATTTTGAATCCTTTTTTTGAAAATAGCAGTTTCCTCTGACACAGACCCAGAGCAAGCATTCTCTAAATTCTTGATCTCTATCATTGTCTTGGGTCAGTGACTTGGCAACAATACATCAAAAGCATCGGCATGTCAGCCAGGGAACTACAGAATCCAATAACCATAGCAGAATTGGGAAATTCTTTATTGAACAGTTGCTGATTGAGTGAATCAGGCCTTCTACTCATGGAGTCTCCATCAGTGCAGCTAAGAATTAGATTTTTCTCAGAGGAGCATGCTAGTGGAACTCACTGTGGCTGAGGCACTGCAGGGAAAGCCTGGTGGAAGTATCCTTTGGATGCCGGGACCTGCTTAGCTGGTTTTCCAGCTTAAGCTCTGGTCTTTCATTTCAGAGTGCATTCAGTCTAGAGATGTGGCAATGCTGTTGTAGCAGTGATCCTGTCTCTGGAGACTTACATTTATGTGAGCAGGCCATGTGGACTAGATACCTAATCTATCCAGTGTATCGGCCTGTAGAGCATTTTTCAGATTTTCCTCCTGTCCTAGCCAGCAGCAGCAAGCTGACAGAGGGGCCCTGTTGTCATAGGTTCAGGTGGCATTTATGCACACTGCACCCTCCTACAACATAAAAGTGTCTCCCTGCTGCTCCTGTCTTCCAGAGACACATGGAACACAGGCCTCTGTTCAGTTCCTGCTGCCTGCCTGCAGTGATATTGAAGCTCGCCCCCTGCCTATTTCTTTGCTTTGCTCAGCCTACTGGTCTTGAGCTCCTACCCAGCTGCACAGGTTCCTTGAGGGCTGATGTCTAGCCTCCCACTTTCAATCTGTAAGTTACCTTTCACCATTCTGGCCGCAATGTGTCTGACTCTGCTGACTTGAGGGGATTGTTCTACACTGGTCCTGCTGTGCTTTGCAGTCCCTTCTTTGATAGCAAGGGACCGTCACTGTAGTGGGTCCAGCTTCCCTGTGCTGATCCCAGCTAAAAAATAAAAGCAGCATCACCGCCAAAACCTTTTTTTCTTTCATCAAAAAGCTTTATTTCATGTACCACCTCAACTCTTTGCAGTTGTTTCTGTTTGGCTTGATTTCAATTGTGGCCCACTCGGGCAGTGTACTGTACTGCATTCTATGACAATGCTGTGGTTCTAACTTCAAGTAAAGTATTTTTTCTTGGTTCAAAAAAAAAACTTTATTCCAAAAGGAACCCTTGCAATTGCATACAACGCTGTCCATCAGATGCCACGGCTCCTGACATGTTTACCCAAGAGACGTGTACTCCATAAGAAAGTACCACCCCCCTTCCCCAAAGGAAGAGAGCTGGTCTTGCATTGAGGCTTTCTGCCCTACTCTGAATTAGGGTTGTCCCGATACCACTTTTTTAGGACCGAGTACAAGTACCGATACTTTTTTCCAAGTACTCGCCGATACCGATTACCGATACTTTTTTTTGAGTGAGTGAGTAACTTGTATAGCGCTGCAATTGCAAACTAAATCGCCTCAAGGCGCTTTGCATCCAGTGTCGTTGAGATCGTTAGAAGAGATGGGTCTTTAGTATTTTCCGGAAGGCCCGATGGTTTTCTTCCATGCGGATATTCGTGGGTAGCGCATTCCATAGCCTTGGTCCTTGGACAGCAAACCTTCGTTCTCCCTTGGCTTTGTAGCGGGTCTTGGGGATGTGGAGGAGGTTTTGGTTAGTTGATCGAAGGTCACGAGTAGTGGTGTAGTGTTTTATTTTCTCGCATAAGTATTCAGGAGCGTTTCCTTGTGCGCATTTGTGGGTGAGGCAGAGGGTCTTGAATGTGATCCGATCCTTTACGGCTAGCCAATGGAGGCTTTTCAGGGATGGTGCGATTGATTCCCAGGGTTTTTTCCCTGTTACCAGTCTGGCCGCTGTGTTTTGGACGACTTGTAGACGTGCAACTTGGTATTTGGGTAGTCCTAGGTAAAGTGAGTTAGCGTAGTCAAGCCGTGAATTGATAATGGTTCCGACTACTACTGCTCTGTCTTTTTCCGGGATGAACGGGATGAGTCTTCGTAGCAGGCGGAGAAGGTGGTGGGATCCACTGACTACTGATCCTATTTGTGCGTCCATAGTCATGTCTGAGTCAAAGATAACTCCCAGGCTTTTAACTTTGGTGCTTGGGGTTATGTTTTGTCCCAGGATGGTGGGTGGCGTCCATGTGGTCCTGTCGTTTTTCTTTCGGTTAGCGTGGAAAATGAGCAGTTCTGTTTTGGATCCATTAAGCTTGAGGGAGCTCTCTGTCATCCAATTGTTGATCAATGTAAGGCATTTTTCCAGTCCGTAATATTGATCTTTTTTGTTGTTGATGCGAAAGTATAGTTGAGTGTCATCTGCATAGGAGTGATAACGCATGTCCTGTTCACTGATGATTTTGAGGAGTGGCCGAAGGTAGATGTTGAAGAGTACCGGTGACAGGGGTGATCCTTGAGGTACTCTGCATGTATTTGTGCGTGGTGCCGAGGTAAAGGCTCCCAGTTTCACTGTCTGGGATCGGTTTTCTAAGAAGGATGCGAACCATTTCAATGATTTCAATGTAATGTGACAGTTTGACAGATGGGGACTGATAGGTGGCACTGACAGGTGGCTGGCACTGATAGGCGGCACTTATGGGCACTGACTGGTGACTGGCGCTGATAGGCACTAATAGGTGGCACTGATAGATGGCACTGATTGGTGGCACTTATGGGCACTGATAGGTGGCACATATAGATGGCACTGATAGGTGGCACTTGTGGGCACTGATAGGTGGCACTGATTGCACTGATAGATGGCACTTGTGGGCACTGATAGATGGCACTTGTGGGCACTGATAGGTGGCACTGATTGCACTGATAGTGCTACCAGTGCCACCTATCAGTGCCCACAAGTGCCACCTATCAGTGCCCACAAGTGCCACCTATCAGTGCCCACAAGTGCCACCTATCAAGTGGCACTGGTAGATGGCACTGATTGCACTGATAGGTGGCACTTGTGGACACTGATAGATGGCACCGATAGGTGGCTGGCACTGAAATGCTGCAAAAAATGACACAGGATTTATAAAAAAAAAAAAACTGAAAAAAGCTGCAACGCCCATCTTGGTACACCCTGCACTCGGCTGCAGTAAGCAGCAGCAGACATCTTGTTACACCCAGCCCATATAGCTCGGACTGGGTGTAACAAGATGTCTGCTGCTGCTTACTGCAGCCAAGTGCAGGGTGTACCAAGATGGGCGTCGGGACGTTCAGCCGCTGACGGCGACCGAATGTGACAGCACCGGTCACCGATCCCGATGCGGCTGTGCCCTACACCCCTGCCAGCTTACCAGGTGAGGGACTCGCTCTCTGCCCGCCAAATCCATCCACCGACTGTGCCCGCCCTCTCCAGCCAGACTCCGCCCACACTTTCCTTCCATAGACTCTGCCAGACTCCGCCCGCACTCCCCCGCCCTCCCCAGCCACTGACTCCTCCCGCCCTCTCCAGCCACACTACACTAGAAAAAAAAAGTATCGGGTGAAGCATCGGGAGCATTTGCGCGAGTACAAGTACTCGTGCAAATGCTCGGTATCGGTCCCGATACCGATACTAGTATCGGTATCGGGACAACCCTACTCTGAATACTCTGAAGCTGTCACCTCTGCCAGTTCAGTGTGTCTGTAAATATTTAAAATCTCGTGAGCTGCTGTTCTAGTTAAAGCTGCCAGCACTAAACACCCTAGGGGGTACTGCACTTATTTTGATTTCAGTTTAGTGTGTGGTCTTGGCTCTTAAAGTGGTTGTAAACCCTTTACAACCACTTTTTACTAAAGGTAAGCCCATAATAAGGCTTACCTGTAGCTACCCCGGATATCTCCTAAACCTGCACGGTTTAGGAGATATTCCCTGTATCTGCATGTACCAACGTCATCGGCACATGCGCACGGAAGCAATGGCATGTCCATGCTATTGCTTCGGTTAGTGTGCCGTTACCGGCGGCTCGCAATACCCGGAGGTAACTCCGGGAGCGATGTCGCCAGCTGGAGCAGTGTACGAGGACAGCCCTGGGGGCTTCGATCTCAGGTAAGTAATTCATAATGAGCTAGTATGCTATGCATACTAGCTCATTATGCCTTTGTCTTGCAGGTTTGTTTTTTTGTTTTTTTACTTAGTGGGTTTACAACCACTTTAAAGGCCATGCAAAATGCACAAAAGTGTTCCCTCATTGCCCACTGCTCAATGATTGATTTTTATTTATTTTTTAATACAAGGGCTGGAAACATTCAGAAAAAATTAGTTCCTTCTTCCAACTTCTTTGAACTCTTGTATACTCATAGGCCTGTTTTCACACAGGCTTCAGCTTGTATAAGAGCAGTGTGAACACTGAGTTTTGCAAAGCATTTGCAGAGCTTTCAGCAAGCTTTGAAGCTTTTAAAGTATCATTCAACTTCAGTTTGTAAGTTCAACTAAGATCCTAATGGGAGTGTTGATTGCCACTTTAAGCAAGCTGCTAGCAGACTTCAGCACTTCTTGAAGCTTGTTAAAAGCCTGCTGGATGGTACTTTAAAAACTTTAACAAAGCTTGCTAAATGCTTTGTCAAAGCTTGCTGCTCACACTGCTCTTATATAAGCTAAAGCCTGTGTGAAACAGGCCTTACTAATGGTTTGGTTAACAACTGGTCTATACCACCTGCTGTTGACTCCTGTTTCTCACCCTAAAAAGGCAACCACTATTCTGGTTGAGGATGCTCCTTTACTGAGGGGTCCCATTATAAGATGGTAAGCTCTTTCCAGACATGTTTTGTGCTTACTGATTACTTTCTGCACCCACTATTGGATCTGGCCTTACTGTTGCAGCCTCTGGCTCATTTTTCAAATTCACTAATATAAGCCTGGACTAACAGTGAATCCTGTAGACCAGATAGCCATCTTGG
The DNA here is from genome assembly GCA_029206835.1 of Rana muscosa. Taxonomy (NCBI): domain Eukaryota; kingdom Metazoa; phylum Chordata; class Amphibia; order Anura; family Ranidae; genus Rana; species Rana muscosa. The sequence goes on along the minus strand of CM055116.1, from coordinate 142,478,684 downwards.
TGAATTTTGTGTGATGTGTCTGATAATGCTAGCCATTTGCTTTCCTGTATAAGCCCTATTTCAGAGGACCCTTCAGTCTCTGGTTTGTGCCCTTCAATTCCAGAGTAGACCTACTTTCCTACTCCTTACCTGCCCTGTTCCACTACAAGAACGTGGAGCGCAATATCTTGTCAACATGTGGGACAGGTCATCTTTGTCCCTGGACAGACTGAACTGTCTGGCCTCGAGGACCATGAAGTCTTATGCCGAGTACACACGATCGGAAATTCCGACAAGAAAAGTTCGATGTGAGCCTTTGGTCGGAAATTCCGACCGTGTGTATGCTCCATCGGACATTTTCTGTCGGAATTTCCGACAACAAAAATTTTGAGATCTGGTTCTCAATTTTTCCGACAAGAAAAGTTCTTGTCGGAAATTACGATCGTCTGTGTGCAATTCTGACGCACAAAAAAACATGCATGCTCAGAATCAAGCAGAAGAGCCGAACCGGCTATTGATCTTCATTGATCTCGGCTCGTCGTACGTCACCATGTTCTTGATGTTCGGAATTTCCGACAAGATTTGTGTGACCGTGTGTATGCAACACAAGTTTGAGCCAACATTCCGTCAGATAAAAATCCACGGTTTTCTTGTCGGAATTTCCAATCGTGTGTACGCGGCATTAGTCTTGGTGGCTTTGGGACCAGGCTCGGGCAAGTTTTTCTATTTCATTGGAAAATACTGACCATATAACATCTTACAACTCCAAGCAATCCAGTTGTGCCTTAATGCATGAAAAGATCTTTTACAAGAAAGACCTAGAAGTGACCGGATCTTGAATTGCAACTGCTAACCTTGGTGTTGGAAGAACATTCCTTGAAATCAGTTGGATCATTCTGTAGTCAACATTTTGAATTTGCTGTGTTTTGTCAACACCCCAAATGTATTTTTTTCAAAAGATTATAGTTTAACTTTTTTTTTGCCATCCAAAAAAATTTTTGATTTTCGGAAAAGCAAAAAAAAAAAAAAAGTTTTTAACATCCAATCAGAATAATCCTTTAAGTTTCACTATTGCTAGGTAGAAAGTGAAAACTAAAGCCCAAAGGGTTGAAATTGATGTACTTCCCCACTTTGAGGGGTTGTAAACCCTTGTGTTTTTTTTTTATTTTTATAAATAACAAACATGTCATACTTACCTTCACTGTGCAGTTAGTTTTGCACAGAGTGGCCCCGATCTACATCTTCTGGGGTCCCCCGGCAGCGCTGGTAGCTCCTCCCTGCATTGGGTGTCCACGTTGGAGAAGCGCTCTCCTTGGTGGACAACCGTGTCCGCACTCCTGAGTCCTTCTTTTGCATGTATTCACACAGAAAGCAGGACTCGGCCCCCGCATCTTTGGATTTGATTGACAGCAGCGGGAGCCAATGGCTGCGCTGCTATCAATCTATCCAATCAGGACACGAGACACAAGATAGAGCTGGTGTGCTCGTCTTGGACCGGAGAAAGACAGACAGCGTACAGGTAAGTAAAACAGGGGGGACTGGGGGGCTGCCGCACTACAGAAGGTTTCTTACCTTAATGCATTAAGGTGAAAAACCATGAGGGTTTACAACCCCTTTTAGCTTCCCTAAGCTAGTTATGTGTTGCTTGTTGTCTTGGAAGTTACATGGGGCTAATAATTCCTTCTTTTTTTCTTTTTTTTTTGCAGATCCTAAACCTGAAAAGGTTGTATTCAAATGACATTCATGCAATGGCAAATACATACGGCATAGAGGCTGCCTTGAGGGTAGTCGAAAAAGAAATAAAAGATGTGTTTGCTGTTTATGGTAAGTAACCATGATCTGCATAAGCCAGTTTGCTTTGGGCAAGTGAGAACATTCTTTCCTTGGTAACCAAGTTCCCATTTTCTTTTTTGCATACTACAATTTGAGTAAACAATTGGTCGTGGGATTTAATAAATGAGGCTTTGGGTGTTTGATAGGATCGTCAAACTGATGTATGTCATTCTGTGATCTTTGTCCTTAATGCATCCTTGTTTTCCAGCATTCTCACCCATCTGCTGTCTGCTTTTGTTCTGCCTAGGTATTGAGGTGGACCCTCGTCACCTGTCCCTTGTGGCAGATTACATGTGCTTTGAAGGAACGTATCGTCCCTTAAATCGCTATGGCATGCAGTCAAGCTCTTCCCCTTTCCAGCAGATGACATTTGAGACCAGCTACAAATTTCTAAAGGATGCTACCATGTCAGGTAATTCTCTTTTGTAGATCTGTATCGAACAGCAACATCTTTCACAGAACTTCAATAAATATCAGCTCAGAGAATATTCTTCTACTCTGGCCATAAAATATTTAAATCTATTTGGAAGAGATGCCGGTTGATAGCAGTGAAGTGACAGGGTGACATTTGGGCAAGTCATTATTTTCAGAAGTAAAATAGACTCAAAAGACTTTGAGGCTCAGTTAGTTACTAAAGCGGTTACATGCGGTTAGGGATAGATGAGCGACCCTGGACACCGACATCCTCAAACATCTGTCCCTAACAGCATGTAACACTTAGTGACGTGTCATCGGGAGGCGCCATCCTCCTGATGTCACAGGAAAACATGACGGCACTGGACCTGATCAGTGACTGCAGAGAAGTGGGTCTCAGCAGGGCAAAGCTGGATCCGCTGGGTAGGTAAGTATCTGAAATGTGCAGGGCCCAGCATTAGGTGAGCAGGAAATACTAATAAAAAAAAGAAATGCTAACAGTGGAAGTGGACTAGCAACACGGTACACAAGACCCATCATGTAAAGTTAAGTAACAATAAGACCACTTTCACACTGAGACGCTTTTCAGGCGCTTTCACGCTAAAAAAAAGCGACTGAAAAGCTTGCGAAAACGTATTTCCATTAAAATCAATGAATGCTTTCACACTGGAGCAGTGCGCTGAAAAAACGCCCCTCTCCATTGAAAGCGCCTGAAAAGCGCTCATTGTTTTACTGGCAGTTTTTCAAGCGCCTCAGTGTGAAAGTGGCCTAAGTGAAGTCTATATCTGTGTGGATCGTACAGTTGGCATAAATATCAGTTAAATATAACATGTGAGTAGGCTGCCCTTTGTATCAGCACCTGTGTCATAAAGTTAGGGTCCACCTGTTGCCAGTAATGACATAATAATGTTTTTTGCTTGCCTGTTGGAAGTTTTCAAGCGCAATGCACTCTTCATGCCGTCTTTCTCATAAAAGAGTAATGTGAGGTTTCTTGTGGGCACCAATCGCATTCAAACCAACCCTAATAGTTAAAATTTGGTTTGTAATACAGTGACAGGGAAGGAAGCTGACCCCACCCATTCAGTGTGTGACACGCTCTCTGGAATTTGGCTTCATTGGATTAAATAGAACTCAGATTAAGATAAACTAAGCAGACTTTCTGATTTTACCACTGATGAAGAGAAACTAAATTCTACACCAGTAAAAAGGTAGACTGCGAACAAAGAGTTATTCAGCAGCATAGGCTCCCTGCAGATTATCTTTTCATATTAAAGCAGATCTCCAACCTCCCATTAACCACTTGCTGACAAACCAAAATCTTCTGGGTTCAGCCAGCAGCTTCCCTATGCACTGCCTGGCTCCGCCCCCTCGTCATTTCTCAATGAAGGACTATGCCTCTAGGATTTGTGATGTACATATCCTAGAAAGCACAGCGGGCAAAGTGCACATCATTCACCTAGGCAAATAATGTGCATGGGCGAGCAGGCTAGAGGGTTTTCATTTAACAAAAAATAAATACAAATCTAAACTAAAAAAAAGCCCAATTTGCACAGAGGAGGAGAGAAGGAAACATCCTGTTGATGGTGAAGATCTACTTTAATGACTTTCAATGTCTTGTTCTGCGCTGTATGTGTTGAAGCATCCATCTTGGTAGAAGCAGGGCTTTGCTTCCTTGTGTCATAGTCTCCAGCATGGAGAACGGTGAGCAGCACAGTAGTGACATTAATCTCACTCCAAATCTTCTGAGACTCGCAGTTAAAGGGGAGTTCCAGCCTTTTTTTATGTTTATTAAAAGTCAGCAGCTACAAAAAGTGTAGCTGCTGGCTTTTAATAAACATACACTTACTTACCTGTTCCACTGTCCAGTGACGCGACGCCCGGCGCTCCGCTCCTCTCCCCCCCTTCTCCGCTGGCGCCTCCATTCATAGTGTGGGCACCCGGCCGTGACAGCTTTCCGCCTCACGGCCGGGCACTCACTGCGCATGTGCGAACGGCGCAGCGCTCTCTGAGTGGACAGGCAATCGCCTGGGACCTGTCACGTCCCAGGTGATCGCCTACAGGGAGGGGCCGCCGAAAGGCGATATGACAAATCGCCTAGGCGGCCCCAGGGCGGAAGGAGGAAGTGGGACAGGAAGTCCCACTCCTACTGAAGCCCCCACTCCCCCCCAAAAAAAATTACATGCCAAATGTGGCATGTAAGGGGGCGAGGAGTGGATTAAGCAGAAGTTCCAAATTTGGGTGGAACTCCGCTTTAAAGAGGAAGTAAACCCTCTCTAAAAAAAAAAAAACGCCCTGCAAGACAAAGGCATAATGAGCTAGTATTTCTTATTTCTTGCAAATATCTCCTTAACCGTGTAGGTTAAGGAGATATTTCTTACACCTACAGGTAAGTCTTAATCTAGGCTTACCTGTAGGTCAAAGTGGTCTGTAAGGGTTTACAACCACTTTAATGACAGCAGTGCCTTCGATCTCACACTGCCGATCTACAGCTATGAGGCTGTAGGCACACTCACATATTGGAAAGTGTACTGCTATTTTCAGGAGGAATTTCAAAAATGACAAAAGTTTAATTTTCCAGGTACTTCTTGGGCACAGTTAACATTTCTAGATGATCATTCGGACACAGAAAATATATATGGATTTTTTTAACCACTTGCTAACTGCCCTATAGCATTTTTACTGCTACAGGGTGGCAGCTGTGCATGTTTGTATGTATGTATGTATGTATATGTATGTATGTATGTATATATATATATATATATATATATATATATATATATATATAATTATGTGTGTGTGTGTGTGATCCTGCACTTCCAGCTGCAGTGGGAATGCTGCTTCTGCTGCAATAATTCACAGCAGAAGCTGATCTGCAGGTCTCAGGGACACTATGTCCTCCGGGGCACCCACGATCAATAGGAAAACACAGAACTGAGATATGCCTATGTAAACAAGGCATATCTAAGTTCTGACATAGGGGAAGGGACAATCATGTGTGTCTGCAAAGTGGAGACTAGAATCCATCTCTTCCCTTACTTAAAGAAACTGTGTACACACAAACACTGGCTAGGCGCAGTTAACCCTTTGATCAGCCTAGATGTTTAACCCCTAGCCAGTCATATCATTAGTACAGTGACAGTGTATCTTTTTTAGCACTGATCACTGTATTAGTGTCACTCGTTCCTGCAAAGTGTCAGTGTCCAATAGTCCGCCACAATATCGCAGTCCCGCTATAAGTCACCGATCGCCACCATTACTAGTATAAAAAGAATAAATAAATATTCCATAAATCTATCCCATAGTTTGTAGATGCTATAACATTTGTGCAAACCAATCAATATACGCTTATTGGGTTAAAATATGTTTTATGGCAGTCTTTTTTGTTTATGGCGCAAAAAAATTAAAACACAGAAGTGATTAAAAGAAAGCTTTATTTGTATGGGGGAAAAAAGGCAAATTTTATTTGAGTACAGTGTACTCATGCAATTGTCATGTAAAATAGCGCAGTGCCGTATTGCAAAAAACTGCCTAGTCATGAAGGGGGGTAAATCTTCCGGAGGTCAAGTGGTTAATTTTTGAGTTCAGTTACACTTTAAACTATCTCCAGGGCAGCTTTACCATTTACTCAATTGTTTTTACTGGTCTGCAGTTGCTTTCAAATACCTAAATGATCGTTATCCTATGTGAAATCTATTTGTTGTCGTTCTGCATAGGTGAACTTGCTTCATAACTGCGCGCGTGTGTGAGAACTAGGTGAGAAGCTGAAGCTTTGTGTTGCACTAAAGGACACAATATGATTTTTGTTGAGTCATGCGACATTCCACAAATACTCTCGATATTCACATTTATATTACGCAAGAACCACTCAGGTGATTTATTCTGAAACTCATTCATTCTCGTCACCCTCATTTCCCCTTCCTGTATTCAGTAAACAATATTTCATGTAGGTTCGCATTAACCACTTTCTGACCAGACCTTCCTGGAACTTTTTGTTTACGCATTTAAATCAGTATTTTTTTGCTATAAAATTACTTAGAAACCCCAAACATATATTATATTATATTATATTATAATATAAATATATATATATATATATATATATATATATATATATATATATATATATAGATCTTTATATATGTATGTATGTATATATATATATATATATATATATATATATATATATATATATATATATATATATATATAATTTTTTATTATTGTATATAAAAAATATAATAGATATATATATATATAAAAATATATATGTGTATATTTGTGTGTTTGGGGGTTCTAAGTAATTTTCTATCAAAAAAGCCTGATTTAAGCAGTATATATGTATTTTATGTGTGTGTGTGTGTATGTATGTATATATGTGTGTGTGTGTATGTATGTATATGTATGACGTGGTTTTTGTTTTGTTTTTTAAGCAGAGACCCTAGAGAATAAATTGTCAATCAGTGCAATATTTTTATGTCACACTGTATTTGCGCATTGATCTTTCAAACACAATTTTTATTTTATTTTTTAATAAAAAAATAAAAAAAACACAATAGTTTTTTTGTATAATGTTAAAGATGTTAGGCCAAGTAAATAGATGCCTAACAATATGGAATGGTTCCCCCAAGGGGTTTAAGCAACAAATTAATTTAGTCAAAAATAATGATTTTTGATAATAAAAGTATTTTTATTATACCAAAATAGGATTCAAATTCATGAGTTTTTTTTTTTTTAAATATGAGCTCTGGTTACACATTAAATGACATGGTCTCATCCAAAAATCATTTGAGCACCACCAGCTTAGTTGTACATTGCAGTTTTGTGCCACCATACATTACACTGCCAGTCACATACAAGTCACTTCACCTGCAAAGGTAATTTAGTTTATTTTTGTTTGCACATTTTAGTTTTCATTTCTTTAGATCTATGGCTTTTATGCAGTTTTTCACACATGTACACTTCAATACTTCGATCCCACACTGATTGCCACATGGATACTGCTCACATATACCCATTCATGTTTATTATGTTGGGTCTTCCCCTCATATTAAAACGCACACACACACACACACACACACACACACTAGAAATCCATTTCTTCGCCAATATACACGATTTTTTCTAAAAATCTTCATATATAATTTTTTATATTGCTGTTCTTATTGGAACTTTAAAGAAGACACACATACAAGACAAATAGTGTGAAAAATATACATATTACATGAATATATTTTACAATTAAAATCAATTTATATGAACAATGCTATAAATATCCTCCCTTTTCTTTTTCTCCTAGGCTGGTATTTTCTGTCACTCTGTCAGTACTATCAAAGTATGACTATCTATTACTTAATTATTTATTGTTATTAATTGGGAACTGCATCGCAGGTGCTGTCTGTCTTCTCCTTTTCTGGAGGTCCAAGAGTGTGGCTTCTTGTAAGCTCTTTGGAGTTGCATTCTGCCTTGCGGAGATGGGGATGGCTCATGGAGGCCTCTGGATCACTAAACGTCTTTTAAATTTCTGGTTATGGGACATTTTCCCAATTCTACCCTCTAGCAGTAAATATACCATTATTACTTATGTAGATGCCTGTATATTACATGTTAGAATTATGATTTTTTTAAATCTTTCTAGAATATAAATCCCCCTGAAGAAGACTACTAGGGTCAAAACGCGTTGGGGTATTAAATGTGGCTGGCATTCTGTAATGTTTTACTCCACTGTGATAATATCGATATCTATGATGAAACATGTCATTTAATGTGTAACCAGAGCTCATATTTTAAAAAAAAAATTTGAATTCTATTTTGGTATAATAAAAATACTTTTATTATCAAAAATCATTATTTTTGACTAAATGAATTTGTTGCTTTAACCCCTTGGGGGAACCATTCCAAATTGTTAGGCATCTATTTACTTGGCCTAACATCTTTAACATTATACAAAAATAAAAATAAAAATTGTGTTTGAAAGATCAATGCGCAAATACAGTGTCACATAAAAATATTGCACTGATTGACAATTTATTCTCTAGGGTCTCTGCTTAAAAAAACAAACAAAAAAAAAACACGTCATACATACATTATATATATATATATATATATATTGTGAGGGGGTTAGCTCGGCAGCGGGTGTGTGTGACCCCCGGGATGGGCTCCCCACACAAAACAGGCCCAGCAAACGGAGGTTGTGGTTTTCAAAATCAAAAAGGTGCGGTTTATTTTCTATTTACAGTGACAAAACACAGCAAAGCAAAAGAAACATAACCAAAATAAATCCTGGTCAAGTTGACCTCTGACTAAACATACAGGTTTCCTAACTAACAACTGGGATCAGCCTAGTGCTGTCCTAGTCCCTAAGTCCCTGGTTTAGTAAAAGTCCAAACAAATAGCCACACAGGCTTTTCCTCACCGCACAGGGGTTCACTCTCCCTAGACAGTCCACACAGGTCTGGTTCCAGGCATGAGCTAACATCTAATGAAGCTGGGAGTTCTTATAGAGGCCTAAATGAGCTGACAAGGTTCAGCTGGTCTCCTCATCTCTGTCTGCACGACGCCCCACACTCTCCCTAGAGGTATGAGTCATCCATGAGCCCACTAGCCTTAGCTGGGCTTATACAACTCTCCACCTAGTTGTATAAGTCAGCGTAAAGCCTGAATCTGGGCGAAATATATCTACCCCCCTGGATGCAACCAGGTGACTTTACCTTCCTGCTGTCACATACCCCCCCCCTCTTGTTTTAACCTCGGGGTTGGAACACCAGCAATCAGGCATTCATGTACTCGAGACAAAGCATCCACATTCCCCATTTGAACGCCAGGGCGATGCTTTACTGTGAAGTTGAATTCCTGGAGGGCCAGGAACCACCTATTCACTCTTCTATTTGTTTCCTTGTTTTGAGCCATCCACTTTAACGGAGCGTGATCCGTAACCATGTCAAAGTGCCTACCTAGCAGGTAGTACCGAAGGGAATCTAGAGCCCACTTCACCGCTAAACACTCCTTTTCAACGGTGGCGTAATTTACCTCATGGGACTTCAATTTCCTGCTGAGGTAAATGACTGGGTGCTCTTCCCCGTTCCAGACCTGGGACAATACTGCTCCTAACCCCACATCTGACGCATCACTTTGTACGACAAAGTCTTTAGAGAAGTCGGGTGAGTACAACACTGGCTGGCTACATAAGGCTTGTTTCAAGAATTGGAATGCTGCCTCAGCCTCGGGGGTCCATTTAATCATGACCGACCCTTTCCCCTTCGTCAGGTTGGTTAGGGGCACAGCCTTAGAAGCAAAGTGGGGAATGAATCGCCGATAATACCCAGCGATTCCCAGAAAGGCTCGTACCTGCTTCTTGCTGTTGGGACGTGGCCAACTCTGGATGGCCTCGACTTTGTTGAGTTGGGGTTTTATTACTCCCCTCCCAATGGTGTACCCAAGATATTTGGCCTCCTCCTGCCCAATGGTACACTTCTTGGGGTTAGCCGTAAACCCCGCTTCCCGAACAGAGTCCAGGACTGCTTGCACTTTTGGCAGATGTGAGGCCCAATCTGTGCTATGGACAATTACGTCATCCAGGTAAGCCGCAGCATACTTCCGATGGGGCCTCAGCATCTGGTCCATTTTCCGCTGGAATGTGGCCGGCGCATTCTGTAACCCGAACGGCATTCTTTTATATTGGAACGCCCCGTCTGGGGTTACAAATGCGGTTTTCTCTTTGGCCGACTTGGCCAGGGGGATTTGCCAATACCCTTTTGTGAGGTCAAGAGTCGTCATGTATCGGGCTGTTCCCAGCCGGTCGATCAACTCATCTATACGTGGCATGGGGTAGGTGTCAAATTTTGTAACTTTGTTCAACTGACGAAAATCGTTACAAAATCGCCAGCTCCCATCCGGTTTAGGCACCAACACGATGGGACTAGACCAATCACTTTGGGACTCCTCTATCACCCCTAAGTTCAGCATTTTCTGTACTTCCTCCCGTATTGCCTCCCGTCGAGCCTCTGGGATCCGATAGGGTTTTAACTTCACCCTTTCACCGGGCGGGGTAATGATGTCATGCTCTACCCCAGATGTTTGTCCCGGCAGCTCAGAGAATACCTCCTTGTTGCGAAGCACAAACTCCTTAACCTCCTGTTGTTGGGGTTGTGACAAGGTGGCTGCTATTCCAACCTCAGGAATCACGCAACCAGTTTGAGCTGGTGACCAAGTGTCTGCGACTAGGGACTCTCTATCCCTCCAGGCTTTCAACAGATTAACGTGATAGATCTGTTCGGGCTTTCGCCTTCCTGGTTGTCTGACCTTGTAATTCACTTCGCTCACTTTTTCCATTATCTCGTAGGGGCCTTGCCATTTGGCAAGGAATTTACTTTCAACCGTAGGGACAAGTACCAATATCCTATCCCCCGGGGAAAAGGTACGGGTCTTGGCTCCACGGTTGTACACTCTCTGCTGTGCCAACTGCGCTTGGGCCAAATGTTCCTTCACGATGGGCATTACCTGTGCAATTCGATCTTGCATCAGGGCGACATGCTCAATCACACTCCTGTGGGGAGAACTCTCACTTTCCCAAGTTTCCTTGGCAATATCCAACAGCCCTCTTGGGTGTCTCCCATACAGTAACTCAAAGGGGGAGAATCCCGTAGAGGATTGGGGCACCTCCCTAATAGCAAACATCAAATAAGGAAGTAAACAGTCCCAATCCTTTCCATCTCTATCCACCACTTTCTTCAACATTTGTTTTAGGGTTTTGTTGAATCTTTCAACCAGCCCATCGGTTTGGGGGTGATACACAGACGTACGCAATTGCGTCACTTTGAACAATTTACACAGCTCTTTCATAACCCGGGACATAAAGGGTGTACCTTGGTCCGTAAGCAGTTCTTTACAAATACCCACCCGGCTAAAAACAAGAGATAGCTCTTTGGCTATGGTTTTGGCCGAGGTATTTCGGAGAGGGATCGCAATGATGGGTAGAGGGACCAGCGGGCTACGGAAATGTGGCATCGGGGCCGACCTCTGACACACAGGGCAGGAGGAACAATAATTTTCTACGTCCTTCATCACCCCCGGCCAATAGAATCTCTGTAATACCCTCTCTCGGGTTTTCTCTGTCCCCAGATGACCTCCAAGAATGTGCCCATGGGCCAACTCCAACACCAACTTCCTGTAAGGTTTGGGCACCACAAGCTGCTCAACGGTTTCTTCGGCCCTTTTTGCCACCCGATACAGTAGGTCCTTCTCTACGCTGAAGTATGGGTAAGTGCAGGTATTATCTGGGTTCACTAACTCGCCATCTATTTTCACTACGTTTTCCCGTGCCTTTATTAGGGCGGGGTCTTTCAACTGTTCTGTGGCAAAGTTTTCCCTGTGAACCTCAAGATCAGAAAACTCCACAGACGGTAGGTTTTCGTCTGAGGAGGTGGGCTCCTCTCCAGTTTCTTGAGTCTCCCCTGCCAATACTGATAAGGGAAATTCCGGAGAGTCCTCACCACTCTCAGGGGAGTTCTGGCTATCACATTCCTGGTACATAGGGGCACCAGTGAGGGGCTCAGGATCATCCCACAGTTCCCAGAACTTCGGAAAATCCCTTCCCACAATGGCGTCATGCGGTAACTGAGATACTAAGCCCACTGGATGAGAGAGGGTACCTTTGGGGGTCTCGAAACACACTGTAGTCACTGGATACTCTCGGGTGTCCCCATGCACACAAATAACAGCTACCTTGCTATTCCCAGAGACCTCTGTTTTAACTAACTCAGCCTTTATCAGGGTCACAAGGCTACCTGAATCCAGCAATACCACAACATTTCTACCATTAACACACATTTTGCATAAATGTTTCTCAGTTCCTCGAATGGCAGTGCATGCGACTGTCGCACACAGCGACTGACGTCTGCCCGTCAGAAAGTCACACTGCATGGGTTCCTCCACAACCGGGCAATTGGCTGCAATATGTCCCGCTTGCCGGCAGCGGTAGCAAACGATCCTTCTTGCCGCCTCTTGAGCCGCTGATTTCCCAGGCTGTTCTCGCCAAACTTGGGGTAGAGCTCCCACCCTCTCACTCTCTCCACCCTCACCCCTTGGAATCCTCTTATCCGCCCCTGGGGATGGTCTGGTCTTAGGGTGGAAAGTCCGAGTGTCTCTGGAAGAGGCCGTCAGGTTCTCTGTAGCCAAGTATTTCTCCACACGATCCACAAGACCATCGGCCGTCTCTGGGTCTCCATGGCTTACCCACTTTTGGATGGCAGTAGGAAGAGCTCTCAAAAACCGATCCATTACAACACGTTCCACAATCTTTGGTGCGGACAAAGTCTCTGGCTGTAGCCACTTTCTGCTCAGGTGAATGAGATCATACATTTGAGACCTGGGGGGTTTTCCAAGCTGGAAAGTCCAGTTATGCACACGCTGAGCCCGGACAGCCTGGGTGACACCCAGCCTTGCCAATATTTCAGCTTTTAGCATCACATAGTCTTTTGCTTGGTTAGGCTCTAGGTCATAGTAAGCTTTCTGCGATTCACCAGTTAACAGAGGAGCCACCAGTCCAGCCCACTGCTCCTCAGGCCACTTTTCTCTTTCAGCGGTCCTTTCAAATGTGGTCAAAAATACCTCTGGATCATCCTCTCCAGTCATTTTTGTCAATAAACGACTCACCCCAAAGGACGCGGTATTAGTGGGACGGCTTTCCTCACTGGTCTGCGGACGTTGCTGCATTACTGCTTCCATCTGTTGTTGTAGTCTCTGCTCTTGCTTCTGCAACAGGTCTATGAAGCGGGCCTCAGATTGCTGCTGGGCTCGTTGCTGAGCCTCCAGACTCTGTTGCAAAGTTGCGTTTGTCTGCTGCTGGGCTGCAAGGCTCTGTTGTTGAGCTGCAAGGCTCTTTTGCAAACCTGCATTTGCTAGAGCCAGCTGCTTCAGTATCTCCTCCATGCTGGCTTAAAAAAAAACTGCCCGCATTCTCCACCAACTGTGAGGGGGTTAGCTCGGCAGCGGGTGTGTGTGACCCCCGGGATGGGCTCCCCACACAAAACAGGCCCAGCAAACGGAGGTTGTGGTTTTCAAAATCAAAAAGGTGCGGTTTATTTTCTATTTACAGTGACAAAACACAGCAAAGCAAAAGAAACATAACCAAAATAAATCCTGGTCAAGTTGACCTCTGACTAAACATACAGGTTTCCTAACTAACAACTGGGATCAGCCTAGTGCTGTCCTAGTCCCTAAGTCCCTGGTTTAGTAAAAGTCCAAACAAATAGCCACACAGGCTTTGCCTCACCGCACAGGGGTTCACTCTCCCTAGACAGTCCACACAGGTCTGGTTCCAGGCATGAGCTAACATCTAATGAAGCTGGGAGTTCTTATAGAGGCCTAAATGAGCTGACAAGGTTCAGCTGGTCTCCTCATCTCTGTCTGCACGACGCCCCACACTCTCCCTAGAGGTATGAGTCATCCATGAGCCCACTAGCCTTAGCTGGGCTTATACAACTCTCCACCTAGTTGTATAAGTCAGCGTAAAGCCTGAATCTGGGCGAAATATATCTACCCCCCTGGATGCAACCAGGTGACTTTACCTTCCTGCTGTCACAATATATATATATATATATATATATATATATATATATATATATATATATATATACACACACACATACACACACACACATACATACATACACGCGCGCACACACACACACACTACATATATACTGCTTAAATCAGGCTTTTTTGATAGAAAATTACTTAGAGCCCCAAAACACATACATATATATATATGTATATATGTGTATATCTATTTTATTTTTTATATACAATAATAAAAAATTATATATATATATATATATATATATATTATATTATAGGCTTTATATACAATAATAAAAAATTATATATATATATATATACATACATATATAAAGATCTATATATATATATATATATATATATATATATATATATATTTATATTATAATATAATACAATATAATATATGTTTGGGGTTTCTAAGTAATTTTATAGCAAAAAAATACTGATTTAAATGCGTAAACAAAAAGTTCCAGGAAGGTCTGGTCAGAAAGTGGTTATTGCGAACCTACATGAAATATTGTTTACTGAATACAGGAAGGGGAAATGAGGGTGATGAGAATGAATGAGTTTCAGAATAAATCACCTGAGTGGTTCTTGCGTAATATAAATGTGAATATCGAGAGTATTTGTGGAATGTCGCATGACTCAACAAAAATCATATTGTGTCCTTTAGTGCAACACAAAGCTTCAGCTTCTCACCTACTTCTCACACACACACTCCCACGTGCTGACAGTATGTGCGCCTTTGGCCTTCTGCACAGTTAAACATGTTCAATGTTTATCACGCATGCTATAATACCTACACGGTATGTGTATGCAGTCTGTGTGGTTTTCCTCCGGGTACTCCGGTTCCCTCCCACACTCCATTGGTATGGGCGCTTCGGCGCTATGCACAGCCTAAATTTGTGCGATTGGATATTCACATACTAACATACCTACCCGGTATGTCTGTGCAGTCTGCGTGGGTTTCCTCCGGGTCTCCGCCCACGCTACATGACATACGTGCCTTTTGGTGCAATACACGGTGTAAACATACACAACACTAAATACATTCACAGTAGTTGTACGTATTGCATTCTCTGGGTATGCATGGGGTACTTCGGTTCCTCCCACGCGCCAACGGTGTGCGCACCTTCGGTGCTATGCACACATGGGCTTGTGCAAAATGTTTAGCACACATACTATAATACCTACACGGTATGCGTATGCAGTATGCATGGGTTTCATCCGGGTGCTCAGGTTTCTCCCCTGCGTTCCAATGGTGTGCGCATTTTCAGCGCTATGCACAGTATAAACATGTGCAATTTGTTTGTTCGCAGGCTAACATACCTACACGGTTGTGTACGCAATCTGCGTGGCTGGTTTATGTCCAAGCCCCGATGATGTGCGCGCCTTCGTCGTTGGCACAGTATAAACGTGTTTAATAGGTTTATCCACACATACTAAACTACATACGCCGTATGTGGTGGTATTATGCTCTTTGTGGCTGGGTGGGTTTCCTCCCACACTCTATTTGCGCGTTTGACGCAATACACAGTATAAACTATGTGTTTGTACAATCAGCACCTATCCATGGGTAGCTGGATGGAGCATTGTCACAAGGATCCCTGGTTTCAGGGGTACCACTTTCCACCTGCTTTCAGTGGTGATCAGAAGCGCTGGCTTGGACTGTGTTCGCCTGGCTGAGGTTAGCGTTACGCCCGTTAGTGGCTGCGTCTCTGGCGTTTCTGTGGCTCAATGACTGGGCAAAAGCCTCTGCTTCATCCATCAGTCGACTAGCAGGTGCACTGCAACTGCTTTAGCCTTTAGAGTCTCTGTGCCCGGGGTGGATTTGCGCCACCTGTGGAGGCTGAGGTACTAGTCCTCTGACCGAGTTTCTAGGGAAGTTCCGTCAAGTTGCCTTTATTGGCCAACAGTTGAGGCACCCTGTACACCGGGGCCTCTCTTCTCCGATACATTGCGGAGTCTCTTTGGGATTTTCATACATCTCGCTGCAAGACGGTCCTGTCGGCCATGTGCATTGCAGGGGAAAGGGTCCTTGCATCCGGATCTGTTTCCACCTTCTTTACCGGAGGTGGGACACCGGAAGTGGACCTTATGGCCTCTCGACTCACTCGCAAGGTGGCAAGATCGTGGCCAGGTCCAGGGACCCCTGGGCGGACCGTCAGACGTTCCTTGGCGACTGCCTATTGGGGTGGACCTTCTGTCTCATGATCCCATACTTCATCCTGCTTTACAGTCCTTAACTTTAATGGCATGGCTGTTTAAAGCCAGGTGCTGAAGGACCGAGTTCTCTCATATTCGGTCATCTCTTCTATGTTGTTGACACAGGAATCTTCCTCCAGAAAGATATCTCACCGTACCTGGAAGGCTTACATCGCTATGTGCGAGGAACTTGAGTGGCGTCCTTGGATGTATTCCGTTCCCAGGATTTTGCTGTTCTTACAGCGTGGTGTGACCCAAAAGCTGGCCTTGCATACCTTTTTGAGGGTCGGATTTCGGCCCGAGCTGTCTTTTTCAACGACCACTACAGGGGCCATTCCTTTATTAGCACCTTTTGTACAGGGGGTTTGCCATGTGATCCCCCCTGTCAATTCTCCTCTCCCTACTTGGGATCTGAATTTGATGCATCTCGGTTCTCCAAGAATGTTCCTTTGAGAATATCAGAGAGTTTCCTCTCTTGACCTTGTCCCGGAAGGTGGTCTTCTTAGTGGCCATTACTTCAGTTAGACGGGTGTCTGAGTTGGCGGCCTTGTCCTGCAAGTCGCCTTACTTGGTCCTCCATAAGGATATGGCGGTGTTGCGCCCACGACCGTCCTTCTTTTCAAAAGATGGTCTCGGCCTTTCACCTTAAGAAGGACATTGTTCTTTCGTCCTTGTGTCCTCACCCATCGCATCCCTGAGAGTTTGCGCTTCATACATTAAGATGGGCACAAGCCTTACGGGTGTATCTGTCTGCTACTGTTTCCATTTGGAAGTCTGACTCACTGTTTGTGTCTGTCTCTGGTCCAAAACAGGGCCGAGCGGTGTCGTCTGCCACCGTCTCTAGGTGGATCAGGCAGACCGTCATACAGGCCTATGCCCTTAAGGGGCGGGCGCCTCCCTTTCCGGTTGCGGCGCATTCCACCAAGGCAATTGGTGCTTCCTGGGCCTTCCGACATCAAGCGTCGGTTGCACAAGTGTGCAAGGCGACGACCTGGTCGTCCGTTCATACCTTTTCAAAATTTTATAAGGTTGATGTGGCTGCATCTTCGGATGCTTCCTTCGGCCGCAAAGCATTGCAGGCCGCTGTTTAATGTTGCAACTCCTCTGTTGAGGAGCTCTGCTTGTTTGGAGTGAAGTTTTGGTTGTTTACTACTGCTCCCACCCTTCTGATACTGCTTTGGGACGTCCCACATGTTTACAGTATCCAGCTGTGTCAGTCCATGGACGATAAGAGAAAATAGGATTTTTGTACTCACCGTAAAATCCGTTTCTCTGACGTCCATGGACTGACGCAGCACCCACCCTTCCTTTTAAGGTTTGTACTGCTTTGTTACGAACTGAGGCTGCTAGCTGCAGGTGGGAGGGTAATGTCCGAAGGGACCGCCCCCTGGGCGGGGCTGTTCAGCTTTGGTTTGTTCTAGACTGTATGTTTCTAACAATCTAATATTCTGCCTAGATCTTCTCCTGCGAGCAGGGACATATACCCACACGTTTACAGTATCCAGCTGTGTCAGTCCATGGACGTCAGAAAAACTGATTTTACGGTGAGTACAAAAAAAACTATTTTTCTTCTGGAGACAAGTGGCTGAAGGCTTTGTACAGGTGATCTCTGAGAAACAATTAATATCTTTAGACTCATACTGTGCTGTGAAAATCATGCATACGTTTAGGTAACCCTGTTACTTCCAAAAAAATAAAATAATTGCAGCTCTACTAACCTTGACTGTGTTACAGATCTAGTGCTGCCTAAAGAATCTTCTACATCTGACACTTTATGTGCTACCACTTTGGGAATGCCCTTTGCCTGGCCTCCCTCTGCGCTTTGTAGTTTCCACTCCCAACCCTAACCACTTCCCGCCCGGTCAATAGCAGATTGACGCCCGGGAAGTGGTTCTGTTATCCTGACTGGACGTCATATGACGTCCAGCAGGATAACGGCCGCCGCGCGCCGGACAGAGGCTCTTTACCACGTGATCAGCAGTGTCCAATCACGGCTGATCACGATGTAAACGTTTTCCTCACTCGCGTCTGACAGACGCGAGTAGAGGAGAGCCGATCGGCGGCTCTCCTGACGGGGGGTTCGCGCTGATTGTTTATCAGCGCAGCCCCCCCTCGGATGCCCACACTGGACCACCAGGGATGCCGCCCGGACCACCAGGGAAGCCTTCAACATGTGGATGGCCAGGTACATCCCCCATGGCCATCCACATGTTCCAAAACATGCCCAGCATATTCCAATCAGTGCCCACAAATGGGCACTGACTGGCACCATAATAGTACTAATAAAAACAGTGATGCCCAGCAATGCCACCCACCAGAGTAATCAGTGCCACCTATCAGTGACCATCAGTGCCCATCTGTGCCACCCATCAGTCCCACCCATAAGTATCCATCAGTGCCGCCTATGAGTGCCCATCAGTGCCGCATACCAGTGCCACCTCTTAGTGCCCATCATCAGTGCTTATCAGTGCCACCTCCTTGGTGCCCATTGGTGCCGCCTTATCAGTGCCCGTCAGTGCAGCCATATCAGTGCCTGTCATTGAAGAATAAAACATACTTATTTACAAAAAAATTAACAGAAACAAATAAAAACCTTTTTTTTTTTTTTTTTTTTTTTTAAATTTCGTTATTTTTTAGTCGTTGCGCAAAAAATTCAAATCGCAGATGTGATCAAATACCACCAAAAGAAAGCTCTATTTGTGGGAACAAAATGATAAAAAATTTGTTTGGGTACAATGTAGCATGACCGCGCAATTGTCATTCAAATTGCAACAGCACTGAAAGCTGAAAATTGGCTTGGGCAGGAAGGTGCGTAAGTGCCTGGTATTGAAGTGGTTAAAGGGGTTGTAAAGCTTTGTGTTTTTTTACCTTCATGCATCCTATGCATGAAGGTGAAAAAACAATTTGCACTCTCGGGGGGGCCCCCCAGACCCCCCGTTTTACTTACCTGAGCCACAAAACTCTGTGGGCGCGTTACCGCGATGGTTTCCAGCAGCTTGAGGTGGCTCTTCATTGGAGATTGATGGCAGCGCAGCCATTGGCTCCCGCTGCTATCAATCAAATTAAGTGGCGTGCCGGGGGCTATGGCCGCCGACTGTATCACGGGAGCGCGCCCACAAGCTATCCCCCTTGGGAGAGCGCTTCCCAGAACGGGGGGTTAGCTCTTGCGGAGAGGAGCCCAGACAGCCACAGAGGGACTTCAGAAGACGAGGATCGGGGCCACTCTGTGCAAAACCAACTGCACAGTGGAAGTAAGTATGGTATGTTTATTTAAAAAAAATACCTTTACATCCCCTTTAAATTACTGTAGGACATAGTAATGACGTAGGGACAGTCTCGAGGAACCACAGTGCTCATTGGGGGGCCAGCATCCCGCATTTACAGAAGAAAATATTGGTCGTGTGGGCAGTGGGGCACTGGGTAAATATTGTGTTCTTTTTTTGCCTGGGCTTTAAAAAAAAATTGTGAAGCAACAGTAAATTTAACCTGCTAAAATGAATCTGGTGTCTGGTTGACTTTAGGTTACACAGAGCCAGCTAAGGTTATAGCAAATGCTTATGTGTAATAAGTGCTGCAATTCATTGAACCTCTTCTGCCCAGGTGTCGGGAAGAACTTCAATGTCTTGAGCCAAGTCCTTCATCTTGACGCTTGAGTGTGTAGACAAAATAATGAGCTTGCGTTGGTTTAATTATACCGTTGCTGTTTCTTCTGTCAATAGTGAATTGTTTCCTTGTTTGTTTTTTATTTCTCTGAAATAAGTCTTTTAAGAGCAGGTTCACACACAGGCGGCATGACTCTGGCCACGACTTTGCGAGGCGACCTGGATGCGACCTGAGCGCGCACCACAGCGCGACTTGGGGCGACTTACAAGGTGACATAAAGTCGCCTCCAGGACAGGAGGCTTTCCCGTGGCCAATCAAACAAGAATCAGCTCTGTGGGAGGGAGGGGTTTGCCTGAGAAAACATGAGAAAAATATTTTCTCTTCCTGTATTGTTGCTTCAGTTAAGACACTGATCTGACTTTGGAGGCGACTTCCATTGAAATCAATGGATACAAGTCGCCCAGAATTCGGATTGAAGTAGTACAGGAACCTTTTATGAAGTCGGAGCGACTTCAGTAGTGTGCATTAAGACGGCTCCATTCACTTACATTGCTTTTCTCGACTTGGGACAACTTCAAGTCGGATCCCGTTCGCCCCCGTGTGAACTAGCTCGAAGAGTCTTTCCAAAGAGCTAAAGAAACTAAATGTGTCTTTTGCTACATAAATGAAACTGAAAACCCTGTCCATTAGATGGGGAAATCCTGGGAGTTGGCTAGACATATGTGTTCAGCCGTTGTTGTTGCGCTTATATTATAGTTAATTATAGGTTAATAAAAGGCAGCTTTAGGCAGTTCAGCAACTGGTAGAACTTGTGCTTGTATTGACTAAAAGGTAGTCTTTTAAGACACAAAATACTGCTATTCTTTGTAGCTCATACTGTTTGAGTTTAGTGCAGTTAAAGCCTAAAGCCTGGTACACACTAGAAGTTTTTCTCCGTTCAACCCAGCAGGTCATCAGCTCTGGTTGGAGCTGCTGTACTAACGATCCAAAGTTGGTATAGCGATTTCCCCCCCGCTGAGCTGTTGTATTCTGACGGGGGACGCCCCCCATCCCGGCCAGAACACGCTGATCAGCGCTCCCAGCCATTGACTGCTGGTTTTCTTTTTTTTTTCTTTTTTTTTTTTTCTTTTATAAATTCTTTATTTTTCTTAAGTTTCTCAACAATGCTTCAAATAAGCATACATATTCTTAATTCCACAGTTATATTACATTTCATTAATTGTATGCATTCTATTACAACTTAACTTCTTATAGACTCCTCTTTTTCATCCTTTTTTCCCACCCACCCTGCCCGAGAGAGAGAAAAAAAAAAAAGCCGGCCAAACATCTGTACTTCTGTCGGACCGGCTGCCATACACACAGGCTGAATGTCGGCCAGTTTTGATTGAGGTGGCCACTGTCTGGCATTCGGCCCGTGTGTATGGGGCTTAGGTTTTGCTAAACTCAAAAATATAAGAATCAGGGGCACAACCTAGTATGATGTGTCCCTTGTGCTGATTCTTCCTTTTTAGAAATGTTCCTCCCGTTCGACTCCACCCCCCATCTGTAATCTACCAGTGCGGCATGGGGGTTAATACAACTAAAGGGCTGCCAGGAGCTCTCATCAAGAGAGGTCAACTATACCCACCCTTTCCTGCCAGATCTGCCATTTGTAGAAACCATAATTCAGCTTCTATGAATGGTAGATCTGGCAAGAAAGGGTGAGCATAGTCGGGCTCTCTGGGTGAGAGCTCCTGAGAACCCTTTAGTTGTATTAACCCCTGCTGCTCTGTAAGATTACAGCGGCGGCATTGGGCGGTGGAAGATTTCTCCTAAAAGAAGCGGCAGCAGCACGGGGGAGACCTCATACTAACCCTCACTCAACGCATTGTAACCTTTATGATCCAGCATATTTCCATGGCTGGGAACCCACAGGTGCTGCATCCAGCGACCGCCGACAGACTGTCCGGCATCACGGCTGTACACCTGTAACCACACAGCTGATTTGTTGCATGTATACAAGGACAGAGAAGTGGCCCTGATTGTGGACTGCTCACGTCCAGGACCATTTATCTGTTCCTGTACATGTGTAAGCATTTAGATGTTGTGTCTGACCGCCTAGCTCTCCCATAGAGACTTTGTAGTTGGTGTGCGGTGCCACTCTAGGACAGGAAGTATCTTTCTGGAAAGCTCACCAGTTGAAAACGAGGAGGGAAAAAAGCCTCCAAAAAAAAAAAAAAACAGCTTAGGGACTGGTAAGCTGCAATAGATTTAATTTTTGTCTTGAGGCAAGTTAGATACACTTTGAGGCACAGTTACACCACAACGCCGCTGCATTGGACAACCCTTTCAAAGTTAAAAGGTTGCAACACCTCGGCACATGAAAAAACTAGGAGTTGCTGCATATACAATGGGTATAGAAAAGAATCACCCCCCTTTTAAAAAATAATCGCATTTTGTTGCTTTATAGCCTAAAATGAAGACACACAGTTTTTGTTTTTAACCAGCTGTATTTACTTGCAACCTATAACATCTAAGTGAAATCTATAACACTAAAACACCAGCCAGCATCTACAAACTATGGTGTGTGTATATATACTTGACTTATTTTTTTGTATGCTAGTAATGGCAGCGACTTATTGTGGGACTGTAGCGGGCGATCTGACACTAACTTACACTTTCTGGGGACTAACTGCCACTGACCTCTCCGGTGACGCTAATATAGTGATCAGTGCAAATAATATACACTGACCCTGTACTAATGACACTGGATGGGAAGGGGTTAACCGCTCAGGATAACCAAGGGGTTAAATGTGTGCCTAAGGCTGAGTTCACACTGGCATTAAGAGCAGGCATTTGAGAGCCGTTAAAGCCCTCAAGCGCCTATGCACAAGATGCAATAGACAGCGTTTGCGTCACTTCAAAATTGAAGCCTCATGTCGAGTCAGGAGGCGTTTGAAGCCTTTCAACGCCTCCTATTCAAGTCTGATGGCGCCTCACAAATGCTCTGGCAGGCAGTTGCATAACATTTGTGGGGGATTAAGATTCGTTCATATATTGTAATGGAATAGGCATTTGTGAAGCAGTTTTAACGCTCGTCAAAGCTTTATAACTGGCCATAGGGCGTTTGGGGAGCATTTTTAACTCCTCATTAATGCTTGTAAAATGCCTGTCTAATGCACAAACTAAAGATCATTGATGCCTGTCTGACGGCCACACTAAAGCCATACAAATGGTATTGGAGCGTTTGTTGAGCGTTAGAAAATTACAATGTGTAATGTGTGTTGATTTTTACTACAGATCGATTTGTTTGTTTTTCCTGCTTTGCAGGGAAAAGAAACAAAGTGATTGCTCCATTTGTTTGTCAACACACGGCTCTGGCCTGTAATTCAACACAGCCAATCAGCAGATCCCTGCCATGAATCATGGACCAGGATCTTCTGACAGTCTCCCGCTGTGTTAAATCAGCGGAAAATAGGTTGGGGGGGCTGTAAACCGGAAACATGCTGTGCCGTCCTGCTGTAGTATATGCAACTGGTTCAAGTGAGTGTGGTGTTGTGTTTTTTTTTTTGTTTTGTTTTTTTCCCCCAATTAAACTAAAGACACCCCAGGATGCATTCTATTGGGCAGAAAAGCCTTTTTTTGTGTCCCTCTCTGATATAGGTTCACTTTGATATTGGGGTCCGAGTGTCTTTGAATTCTGAGTGCAGTGTTACAGCACAAAGTTAATGGAAAAATAACTTGTACATATTTTATCGTCTAACAGGTGCTAAGGATGATCTGAGCTCCCCATCCGCATGTCTCGTAGTAGGAAAAGTGGTGAAAGGCGGAACAGGATTGTTTGACCTTAAGCAGCCAGTGAAGTGAAGCTGCGGGCTCGTTGCCAGAGGAGTAACAGACTGTGCCTTATACATCCTGCCAAGACACAAGCAGCTGTTGAGCCTCAACAGACGGTTTCATTACACAGACTCCCTTGGCTGCTGCAGAGTTGAGGGCAGTCTCTGGGGTCAGCGGAATCTGGCTTTTCCTTGCTTCTGTGTTTATGACAGACCCCAAGGTCACCACTTACACCTTGGAGACTTGGCCAAGAGAAGTAACGTTTGGCAGAGAATTGCATTCTCCGACCTGACGTCTTGTAAATGTTTACACATGAAAAACTTGCTTTATAATAAAGTCTGCTCTTTTAGACTGTGCTGCTGTGTGCTTCATATCTGGAGACTTGCTTGGAAATTAGAATGAGAACAAGTCCAGTTTTTAGGACTTTTCCTACGATGAACAGCACAGTGCCTGTGGTTAGTCTTTCTGCCCAGCAGCACCAAGGTCATCAGTTTGAATCCCAACGAGGACACTACCTGCCTGGAGTTTGCATGTTCTCCCTGTGCCTTTTGTGGGTTTCCTCCCACACTCCAAAGACATGCTGGTAGGTTAATTGGCTCCTGTCTATATTGGCCTTAGTATGTTTCTGTATAAATGTGAGATAGGGACCTTAGATTGTAAGCTCCTTGAGGGCAGGAACTGATGTGAATGTACAATATATGCGTGTAAAGCACTGCGTAAATTGTCGGCGCTATATAAATACCTGTTTTACTAAATAAATAAATGGAAATAATCAAGTTTATTTACCCTGTTAATAGAGGGCCCATAATGGTGTGTGGACTTTGATTCTGTGATTCTGCATTTTTGGCACGCACAATGGCTGCATGGTACTTTTGCCTATCAGCACTGGGGTCCCTGGTTTGAATCCCAGTCAGGACACTACCTGCATGGAGTTTGCATGTTTTCCTTGTGCTTGCATGGGCTTCCTCTGGGCACTCTGGTTTTCCACTCACACACCAAAGACATGCTGGTACTTTAATAGATTTCTGCCTAAGTGCCCTAGTATGTGTATGTGAGATAGAGGGGCCTTAGACTATAAGCTCCTTGAGGGCAGGGACTGGTGTAAATGTACAGTATCTAAAGCACTGTGTAAATGGTGCCAAATGCCTTGTAATAAATAAATGGGGCCAATTCCTAGATGCAGGCCACGGGGTAGAGCTTGGGGTGTCCAGGAAGTTCTTACAAGTGAAGTAACAAGATTCACATCAGTCTCTATCCTTAAAGTGGTTGTAAGGGCTCAAGGTTTTTCACCCTAATGCATGGGTGTTCAACCAGTGGCCCTCCAGCTGTTGCGAAGCTACAAGTCCCATTAGACATTGCAAGCATTACTCCCAAAGGCAGAGGCATGATGGGACTTGTAGTTCTGCAACAGCTGGAGGGCCATAGGTTGAGCACCCATGCCTTTAATGCATTCTATGCATTAAAGTGAAAAACCTGTGCTGCAGCATCCCCCCCCCCCTTTTTTTTTTTTTTTTACCTGAACTCGATCCAATCCAGTGATGTGCACGAGTCTCTCTCTCATTGGACATATTAATAGCAGCAGGAGCCAGTTATGCGGGGGGTGAAGCTGAATCCTGCTGTTTGTGTCAATGGACGCAGCAGCACGACTCGGGAGCGTGCCCCCACAGGTGCTCTCAGGGAAAGCAGCTTTCTGTGGGGGTACCCGATGAAGAGGAGGGGCCTTGAGTGCTGGCGGGGCACCCCAGATTAAGAGCATCGGGGCTGCTCTGTGCAAACTGATTGCACAAAGCAGGTAAGTAAAACATGTTTGTTATTTTTATATAAAAAGAAAGAGGGTTTACAACTCCTTTTAAGGAGTTTACATTGTAAAGCTGGCCGTGGATGCCTTGTTTATTTTTTATTTATTTTTCTCGATCAGGCCTATCGTAAAGACAAATTGATTTTCCAAGCCACGCAAGCAAAGTGGATGGAGAAATCCTCCCTGCTTTGCCATTTTATTCTGACAATGGGACCAAAAACATGCTATCAGTTTACGCGTAGTGAAGAGAACAGTGGATGTAAACCGTTCCTCGTCTATAACCCTTAGGAGACATACTACAGGGTCTTGAGGTATATTGGTAAATATCAATGACGTATTAATAACATAGACAGACAATGAGAGCTAAATTCGTATGTACAACACAAAAAAAAACATTTTGCCCACGGGACTTTTAAAGAGTCACACCTCAGCCAGTAAATGTAAAAATATGAACATTTTTTATTATCATACATTTAAAACATATTTAAGTACCACAATAATAAAGAAGACATAAATGATGAACATGAATGGTGCTGCATAGAGTTCATATGAAAAAATTAAATATGAACCATACAGATACCCCAATCGATCTAGAGCTGCTGCGTGAAAGATCTCTACGCGTTTCCCATGGTCATTCTCGCTTCCTCAGGAGAGGTGCAGGTAGGTATCTGGCAATAAAAATGAATCAATAAATGATGATGATAAAAAAGGGAGGAAGTGGTAGTAGGGGGAAGGGGAAAGGGCAGAAGAAGAACCATGTATGTATGGGTATATCTTAATATCTGTAACTTACAGGTAGTGCCAAATGCTGGTCAACTCTCGCCGGAAAGGTAATCGGGTTGGATAAAGAAGGCACGCTTATGTGTAGCAATATATATGGTAACATACAGAGGGTCTCCCCCGGGCATGTCCAGAAGCCAACTCCTTTTTCTTTCCCATGGGAGCTGTGAAGGGGTAGGGAGATGGTAACAACGTGGTGTGTTCACAGATCTGACATCCTGGTGGTCGATGTAAATGCAACCAAAGGAAAGAAAAAAAACGCCACAACCTGGAAAAATAATGGTGTTTAACCACTTGCCGACCACCGCACACACGTATACGTCGACACAATGGCACGGGCAGGCAAATGGGCCTACCTGTACGTCCCTTTAAATTTGCCGCCCAGTGGGTGCGCACGCTCGTCGCGTGCCTCGTGAGTGTGCTCGCGGGTCCCGGGAACTCGATGTTCCCGAGCGGCTCGCGATTGCGATCGGCAAAGGCAGAACAGTGGGATGCCTTTGTAAACAAGGCATTCCCCTGTTCTGCCTAGTGACATGTCACTGATCGGGATCAGTGACATGTCACTGGTAGCTCCTCCCCCTAACAGTAAGAATCGCTCCCTAGGACACACTTAACCGCTTGAGTGCCACCTAGTGGTTAACCCCTTCACTGCCAGTGTCATTTTTACAGTAACAGTGCATTTTTATAGCACTGATCGCTGTAAAAATGACAATGGTCCCAAAAAAGTGTCTGATGTGTCCGCTTTGAAGTCGCAGTCACGATAAAAATTGCAGATCGCCGCCATTACTAGTAAAAAAAATTATAATAATAAAAATGCCATAAAACTATCCCCTATTTTGTAGACGCTATAACTTTTGCGCAAACCAATCAATATACGCTTATTGCAATTTTTTTTTTTACCAAAGATATGTAGAATACATATCGGCCTAAACTGAGAAAAAAATTGGGGATATTTATTATAGCAAAAAGTACAAAATATTGCATTTTTTTTCAAAATTGTCGCTATATTTTTGTTTATAGCGCAAAAAATAAAAACCGGAGAGGTGATCAAATACCACCAAAAGAAAGCTCTATTTGTGGGGAAAAAAAGGACGTCAATTTTGTTTGGGAGCCACGACCACACAATTGTCAGTCAAAGCGACGCAGTGCCAAATCGTAAAAAGTGGCCTGGTCTTTACACAGCCAAATGGTCCGGGCTGAAGTGGTTAATGGGTAGAAAATGCACTAATGACGAGGAGGAAAAAAATCAGTGTAGTGATAAAAAGTGTATGTGTGTCACCAATAAAGGTAGATAAATCCCAATGTGTGACAAAATAAACACAACAATGATGGGGATACCTTAATAGTAAGGAGGTAACTAATAAGGCGTGTATAGGATAGTAGTAATAGGGCATGTTAAGTGTAGCAAACACTAATACCTATTAAACACAAACCCGGTCCACAGTTGCTGAAAGTTGTACATATAAATATGTGGTTAGTAGTATTCCATTAATCTAACATACCAGTTAATTCGTAAAAGTGCAAAGTGTGGTCAAATATATATGTGCCTGTGATAGTGGACGGGTGTGGCTAAAATGAGCCCTCAATATATAAAATAAAATGGCATAAAATGCGATCCAGACATTAGTCAGGTAAATTAATGAGTGAAGGTGCAAAAATAGTGATGGTGTGTGGCCCCAGTGTATAAAGAAGGCTTCAAGTGGAAAGGGGATTCCATCTGAACAAACAAAACACCAAACCTGCGCCTCTCCTGAGAAGGTGAGAATTGCCTCGCGAAACGCGTTGAGATCGTACGCACAGCAGCTCTAGATCGATTGGGGTATCTGCATGGTGCTTTCAGGTCCCGCATATTAAATTTTTTCATATGAACTCTATGCAGCACCATTCATGTTCATCATTTGTCTTCTTTATTATTGTGGTACATATGTTTTTAAATGTATGATAATACATTTTTTTCATATTTTTACATTTACTGGCTGAGGTGTGACTCTTTAAAAGTCCCATGGGCAAAACGCTTTTTTCTGTGTTGTGCATAGTATTAATAACATCATTCCAATATCTGATTAATTGGATGCCTCCAGAACATATGTAATAAATCCCCTTCATCTCTTGGTACACGGGAGAACTCCTTTTACCTCTAAAATCTAAACAATTGAACTGAGGTTCTATATGCTTGACAATAGAAATAATTGTGATCGCTTTTGAGAAGAGGACAAAGCCACCTCCCATCTTTCTCCATCCACCTCGCCAACATCAAGCTCCTATTTCCCTCTACAGGTTAAATGCTGCAGCATCTTGGGTCATTGTCAAAAGATTAGCATAGATATGTGAAATCGTACCTTTCCTACTGGTTTCAGAATATCATGAATCAGAAGTGGTTCCTCCAAAATGAAGGTGGAGCGGAGAGCTTGGGCTTGAAGTGCATGATGCAACGATAAATACCTATAAAACTGTTGTCTTGGGATATCAAACTCTGATTGTAAGGCCTGGTTCACACCTATGCATTTTTCTAGTGAATTTTTAGTTTTGCAAAAACACACTACAGCCAATTTAACATGAATTCCTATGGATGTAGTTCACATCTGTGCATTTTATGGAAAGGGCCAGGGACTTTTTTCTGGTTATTGGTTCCATAGACTTCAATGTTTTGAAAAACGCAAAATGCACCTGGAACAGTGGCGGCTGGTGCTCAAAATTTTTTATGGGGGCGCAAACAAACTGAAAAAAAAACATCAATTGCCGCCACTGTGCCCATTATACGCAGCCACTGTGCCCAAACGCTACCAGTTTGCCCCCCCAAATGCAGCCAGTTTGTCCCCAAATGCAGCCAGTTTGTCCCCTAATGCAGCTAGTTTCCCCCCAAATTCAGCCAGTTTCCCCCCAAATTCAGCCAGTTTGTCCCCAGCCCGGCACTAACCTTCCTCGGGTCAGTGCCGTCCTCCTCCATGCTCCCTCATGTCTTCTTCCGTCCTCGATGTCGCTTCAGCCAATCAGATTACCGGTAACCAGACCCGGTGAACCTGATTGGCTGAGACACGTGTCAGTGTTAACCAGGGAACGCACAGCCCGTGCGTTCCCTGGTTAACTATTTGGAAGCCGATTAGAGCCCACAGGCTGTAATCGGGAAGCCTATCAGAGCCGCTGGCACTGATATACACTTCCAAAAACCAACCAACTGCTGTTATTCAGATGGCCGGCGCTCGCCAGGGGGGCGGCCATCTGAATAGTGGGCGGCAGTGGCGCCAGCGACAATACATACATACATACATACAATGCATGAATGTATGTATTGTTGACTTGAGTAACGGCACAAGGGAGAGAGGGGGCGGCGCTCCTGCGCCCACTATGGACGCACCGCCACTCACCTGGAATATGCAAACTGCAACCTGCATAGGTGTGAATCAGGCCTTAAGTGGTGAAGGACTTCAACACGTTCATGGAATATAATTAAGAGGTGAACTGAATACCCAGGGCCTGCCAAGAATGGAACCCTTGCAGATAATTCCACATAATTATGATTGTGCCATAATTGTGTGCTTTTCAATAGGAACGCCATGGGGCAACGCAACATCACATTTTGAAGACCCTTTTTAAGATGTAAGATTGCTGTTCATTCTGTGTCAGGGAAAAGTAACTATCTATGGGGTCTATTCTGTCCTCCAAGTCCCACCCATGGCACTATTCTTCCCACTGACATTAACAATGATGCATAATTCCTTTCACTGACACCAAGAACAGGGATATAACTCCTACACTGACACCAACAATGGGGTACTATTCCTCCAACTGCACACAACAATGGGACACCATTTCTGCCACTGACACCAATGATGAGGCACTATTCCTCTCACTGACGCCAATGATGGGGCATTTCTATCGACGCCAGGACCTAATAAACTGACCCTTTGTTTAGAAAGTTTAGAGACCCCCTGATGTAACATGTTGGAGCTGGGCAGCCATGAAATAGATCCTAGAGTCCAGGACTGACAAACCATCCTGATCCTTACCATACGGTAGCATAGAGAGTTTAATTCTAGCAGATTGCTTTTCATAATAAGCAATCTAAGCACCCTAAATTAGGTATCTATACTGTTGAACCATTCACAGGGTATCCACAAGAGAGAATTCTGGAGTAGATAAGATAGATATGGGGCCCACAGCATCTTGATGAGGCTAACTTTCCCTACTACTGTCAAGAGCTGATTACACCAACTACAACACAGAACATTTCTGTTTAAACAAGAGCAGACTAGGTTGGAGGTTCAAATCTAAGTGTCTCTAAGGGATAAAATAACCAAGAGAACACAAAGCTAAAAAAAATAATAATAATTAAAATATCTATGTGAAAATCTGCTAAATCATCATAATAGTGCATAAAATGAACCACAAATAAACATTAAAGTGGTTGTTAAGCCACTCCTAACCTGTATACACCATCAGCACTGCCTCCTATTGTAGTGTCCCTCTCTGTGTGTGATTTATAAAAATAAATGCTGCAAATACCCTATTTCACTGCTGAGATTGCGATCACATGACCAGCCAGCTTTCTCCTTTTTTCCTCTGAGAGATGCAGCGGGCGGGGCTGAGATTCCTGTGCTGATGTCAGTCTGGCTGGTCATGTGATCGCAATCTTAGCTTTTAAATTTACAGCATTTATATTTATAAATCATTCACAGAGGGGGACACTGTAATAGGAGGCAGTGCTGATGGTTTATACAGGTTAGTGTTATGAGAGCAGCAGAAAGGGGGAAGGGCGGCTCACACACATACAGAGAGGGGAGGAGGACACAAGAGCAGATAGCAGGCTGCTGATGACAGAGGCACGTAAACTGACCACAGTGTCTTGTCTCAGCAGCCATGATACCCCGTGGTCAGTTTACAGAGGGGTAGGGAGAAACTGGCAGGATCAGCCAGGTTTTTTAGGTGTTACAGGGGGCCAAATGACACAGAACAAGCACTGTGTCATATAACATGCTTTAACCACTTCAGTCCCGGAAGCATTGACCAGAGCATTTTTTGCGATTCGGGACTGCGTTTCTTTAACTGACAATTGCACATTCGTGCGACGTTGCACCCAAACAAAATTGCTGTAATAAGTGGCCCCAATTTTTTTTTTTAAAAAGCTAATTTTTTGGTCAGTTTAGGTCAATGTGTATTCCTCTACATATTTTTGGTAATAAAAATCGCAAAAAGCGTATACTGATTGGTTTGCGCAAAATTTATACCTTCTCTAAAATAGGGAATAGATTTATGGCATTTTTATTATTGATTTATTTTTTTACTAGTAATGACGGTGATCTGCAAATTTTTATCGGGACTGCGACATTATGGCAGACATATCGGACACTTTTGACACATTTTTGGGACAATTGGCATTCATACATCGATTAGTGCTATAAAAATGCACTGATTACTGTGTAAATGTCACTGGCAGGGAAGGGGTTAACACTAGGGGGCGATCAAGGGGTTAACTGTGTACCCTAATGTGTGTTCTAACTGTAGGGGGAGGGAAATCACTATAGGAGATGACAGATCGTGGTTCCCAGCTTGTAGGAACTCACGATCTGCATCTCCTCTCCTCTCTGAACAGGGATTACACACACACATCCCTGTTCTTCCTCTTGTGCCCGCGATCGCTCGTGGCCGGCGGTCATGAGCATCAGCACCCCGCTGTGCATCATGCACGCGCACACCCGCTATCCCACTTAATGGTGACCGATGTACAGCTACGACGGTCCGTGGGAACAAGCCGACCTGCGGCAGTATAATGAGTTAAAGGAGCAGAATCCATTTATTTTTATTTTTTGGGGTTAACGAACGCTTTTAAGGCAATACAAAACACACTTAAAATAGTGACCAGTCCACCACTTTCCACTGTCAGATGTGAACCACACAAAATACCACAAATAAA
The DNA here is from genome assembly GCA_029206835.1 of Rana muscosa. Taxonomy (NCBI): domain Eukaryota; kingdom Metazoa; phylum Chordata; class Amphibia; order Anura; family Ranidae; genus Rana; species Rana muscosa. The sequence goes on along the minus strand of CM055116.1, from coordinate 142,446,768 downwards.
GTGCAAACTGTGTGATAAATTAATATTAAAATTCATAAATTATGTAAATCAATTAGTACCGTATAACACGCACCCCAAGTTTAGGAGGAAATTTTAGGGAAAATTTTAGGGAAAAAAACTTTTAGGAGGGAAGTTTAAGGAAAAATAACTTACATTTAAATGCAGCCTTGTCAGTGTCCATTGCAGCCTTGTCACAGTGCAGCCTTGTCAGTGTCCATTGCAGCCTTGTCACAGTGCAGCCTTGTCACAGTGTCCATTGCAGCCTTGTCACAGTGTCCATTGCAGCCTTGTCACAGTGCAGCCTTGTCAGTGTCCATTGCAGCCTTGTCACAGTGCAGCCTTGTCAGTGTCCATTGCAGCCTTGTCAGTGTCCATTGCAGCCTTGTCACAGTGCAGCCTTGTCAGTGTCCATTGCAGCCTTGTCACAGTGCAGCCTTGTCAGTGCAGCCTTGTCAGTGTCCATTGCAGCCTTGTCACAGTGCAGCCTTGTCAGTGTCCATTGCAGCCTTGTCAGTGTCCATTGCAGCCTTGTCACAGTGCAGCCTTGTCAGTGTCACAGTGCAGCCTTGTCAGTGTCCATTGCAGCCTTGTCACATTGCAGCCTTGTCAGTGTCCATTGCAGCCTTGTCAGTGTCCGCCGAGAACGCAGGGACTGGGCGGAGCCGCCGCCGAGATACACATAGCCGAGTGTACTCGGCTTTTCTCGGCTCCGCTCACAGTCACGCCGAGTCCCGCCCTATGATGGACATAACACAGGTCCAATGGCTGGACTGGGCGTGACTGTGAGCGGAGCCGAGAAAAGCCGAGTATAGCCGAGTACATTCGGCTATGTGTATCTCGCTCCGCTCACAGTCAGCGGAGACAGCCCAGGGATGTGGGTATCGGCGTATAACACGCACCCACGATTTTCCCCTGATTTTCAGGGGAAAAAAGTGCATGTTATACGCCGATAAATACGGTAAATACAAAAGTTCATCTGTAAAAAAAAGTCCAGTCCTATGTGATCCATCCAGTGCTGTTCTTAAATCAGTCTGTGCAAGGGCTGCAATCCACCCAGTGACATACTAATCTGTTCACCTCACCGTAATAACTTCTAGGGATAGAAAAGAGTGGATAACAAGCCTTAAAGTGGAGGTCCACCCTGAAAAAATCTTTACATTAAAAATCCTAAAAAGAAAAAATTTTTTTTTTTTATACTCACCCTAAATGCCTGTTGCTATGCGGAAGTCCCCTAATCTGCCTCTAATGTTCCTCTTCTTGTCCGCGGTGGGTCTCCTTCCGCTTCCTCTTCTTGTGAATGGGCCACGCTGCCTTCTGGGAACTGTGTGTATCCCAGGAGACAAGCCGCCCATTCACAAAGCGCTGTGCGAGTGGCGCATGTGCAGTAGGAAACAGGCAGTGAAGCCTTACGGCTTCACTGCCTGTTTCCCTTACTCAGGATGGAGGAGCTGGGACCTGCCAGTATCGATCGATCGCCGTGGCGGGACCCACATCGCGGGCGAGTAGGACAGGTAAGTGTCTTTATTAAAAGTCAGCAGCTACACTGTTAGTAGCTGCTGACTTTTTTATTTTTTTTTGCTGCACCTCCGCTTTAATGACCACTTTTCTATCCCTAGAGGTCATTACATTGAGGTGACGTGGACGTGGTTAAACAAAAGGTAAATGCAAAAGTTGACCGGCCCCCCCCTATCACCTTCTACCGCATGCCAAGATGCATACTGAGAGGATTATTCAAAAGAATTTGGAGGAACAGTGTGTCAAAATGTGGACAGTTTCTCCAAAATCTTTTGAATACTCTGGAGCAGGGGTAGGCAACAGCTCTATCTGAACAAAATGAAAAAGATTACCGGGGGTTTTTCTTTTAAAATTACCCAGCAAGGCTTAACTAATGAGTAAGGAAAAAATATAATAAAATAAAATGTCACCGTTAAAATATAAACTTGGCCTACCATAAGAGTGGACGGTGTCAGCAGAGCAGTGGACGGTGTCAGGGCAGTGGACGGTGTCAGCAGAGCAGTGGACAGTGTCAGGGCAGGGGACGGTGTCAGCAGAGCAGTGGACGGTGTCAGCAGAGCAGTGGACGGTGTCAGGGCAGTGGACGGTGTCAGCAGAGCAGTGGACGGTGTCAGGGCAGGGGACAGTGTCAGCAGAGCAGTGGACGGTGTCAGGGCAGTGGACGGTGTCAATAGGGCAGTGGACGGTGTGTGGACAGGGCGAGTAGAACAGAGAAAGTGATTGAAGACAATCTCCATCTCTGCAGCCTCAGCTACACAGAATGAATGAACAGGAAGAGCTCTGCACTGTCTTTCTGTTCATTTACACACTGAAGCATAGCAAACAGAGTTCTCCATCCTGAAACATCCCCTGCAGAAGCCATAGGCTGTTGCAGGAGAGGGGAAGCCATCAGCACTGGGGGGGGGGGGGGGGTTCAGGGGAGTCACAGAGGGTCTGGGCAGCAGAAATAAGTATAACCTGGACAGGGGAGCAGCATATACAGGAACCGACCCCTCCATTTTCCTGCTGCAGCCTCTGAAAGCTGTCTCCTCCTTTCCCGCAAACTTTCAGCGAATGCAAAAGGAAAATGGAGGAGGTCAGTTCCTGTATATGCTGCCATTCCTAATGCAGGGGTGCCCAACCTTTTGAAGAGCAATGGCTACTTCAACAACTTGGTAACCAGTCGTGGGCCACAATCAGTGGCGCGGGCAGATGAGGGGTCTGTGTCCACTCCACATATGCAGAGCAGACACGGACACAGCCTGCGCTACTCCATGGGCCCTCTGATCCGATCCGCCCAGACGGAAGGGGATGGATTCCCTTCTGGTTTTTTTTAGCGGATCAGATTGGAGGTAGGCAAGTGTACATGGACACATCCGTTTACATCTGGCGCTCCATAGAAGTTAATGGAGGGTCCAATTGGGCCCACCTGAAAAAACAGACAGGTGGACCCGATTAGACTGATCGTATGAAAGGGGCTTAAGGCTGTATTCGCACTGATGAACTATGGTTTACTCACTGTACCTGTGGCTTTCCTGCAGGTTAGTTGCCATAGAATTCTATTATATATACTGCACGTGTGGTGCACTTTCTGAGAGTGCACCAAACCTGCAGGTAATAACAGAAGTCTATGGCGCAGTGCAGGTAACCCGCAGCTGCACCTGCGGATCAGTTTGAAAGCAGCCCAGTGTAGCTAGTATACCAGTGTAGAAAACAGACATGTCCATTGCTGTTTGATTTTAATAAAAAACTGACCTGAATCTTCACTTCTTCCTCAGGACCTGCAGGTATGGCTGGCTGGCTGCTGCTGTCGTCCTCCAGGGCGGGTATGGATTGCGGCTGCTGCTGCTGCTCTCCAGGGCGGGTATGGCTGGCGGCTGCTACTGTCCTCCAGGGTGGGTATGGCTGGCGGGTGCTGCTGCTGCTGTCCTCCAGGGCGTGTATGGCTGGTGGCTGCTACTGTCCTCCAGGGCGGGTATGGCTGGTGGCTGCTACTGTCCTCCAGGGCGGGTATGGCTGGCGTCTGCTACTGTCCTCCAGGGTGGGCATGACTGGTGGCTGCTGCTGCTGTCCTCCAGGGCGGGTATGGCTGGTGGCTGCTACTGTCCTCCAGGATGGGTATGGCTGGCGGCTGCTACTACTGTCCTCCAGGACGTGTATGGCTGGCAGCTGCTACTGTCCTCCAGGGTGGGTATGGCTGGCGGCTGCTGCTGCTGTCCTCCAGGGCGTGTATGGCTAGTGGCTGCTACTGTCCTCCAGGGCGGGTATGGCTGGTGGCTGCTACTGTCCTCCAGGGTGCGTATGACTGGCGGCTGCTGCTGTTCTCCAGGGTGGGTATGGCTGGTGGCTGCTACTGTCCTCCAGGGTGGGTATGGCTGGCGGCTGCTACTGCTGCTGTCCTCCAGGGCGGGTATGGCTGGCCGCTGCTACTGTCCTCCAGGGCGAGTATGGCTGGCGGCTGCTACTGTCCTCCAGGGCGGGTATGGCTGGCGGCTGCTACTGTCCTCCAGGGCGGGTATGGCTGGCGGCTGCTACTGTCCTCCAGGGTGGGTATGGCTGGCGGCTGCTGCTGCTGTCCTCCAGGGTGGGTATGGCTGGCGGCTGCTACTGTCCTCCAGGGTGGGTATGGCTGGCGGCGGCTGCTGCTGCTGCTGTCCTCCAGGGTGGGTATGGCTGGCGGCTGCTACTGTCCTCCAGGGTGGGTATGGCTGGCGGCTGCTACTGTCCTCCAGGGTGGGTATGGCTGGTGGCTGCTGTCCTCCAGGGTGGGTATGGCTGGCGGCTGCTGCTGCTGTCCTCCAGGGTGGGTATGGCTGGCGGCTGCTACTGTCCTCCAGGGTGGGTATGACTGGCGGCTGCTGCTGCTGTCCTCCAGGGCGGGTATGGCTGGCGGCTGCTACTGTCCTCCAGGGCGGGTATGGCTGGTGGCTGCTACTGTCCTCCAGGGTGGGTATGGCTGGCGGCTGCTACTGTCCTCCAGGGTGGGTATGGCTGGCGGCTGCTGTCCTCCAGGGTGGGTATGGCTGGCGGCTGCTACTGTCCTCCAGGGTGGGTATGGCTGGCGGCTGCTACTGTCCTCCAGGGTGGGTATGGCTGGCGGCTGCTGTCCTCCAGGGTGGGTATGGCTGGCGGCTGCTACTGTCCTCCAGGGTGGGTATGGCTGGTGGCTGCTGCTGCTGTCCCCAAGACAGGGGGGACAGCCAGCCAGCCAGCCATACCCACATGTGGCCCACAGGCTAGCGGCTGAGCACACCTGACATAATGTGACAGGGAGGTGGAACGGGCCCCTGGCGCATGGGCCCAGGACTATGCCAGTGCTGGGGTCCCTTTATGTCCACGGGGGTCCCGCTGCTGCCTGCACACTACAAGTCCCAGCATGGTCAGAACTTACCCCTTCCCCATTCTGGCTCCTGTCACTCCAGGGGGAATCCAGGGAAGTCTCAGTCCCCCTCCCTTTTAATAGAAGTCCTCGCCATTACTGAGGACAGGTGGGGGGGTGGGAGGGCATAAACGAGGCCAGGAGAGATCAGCAGGGATTGAATTGGAGCGAGGGGTGAGGAGGAGGCAGGACCAGCTCACAGAGGGGACGGGGCCAGCTCATGGCATGGGTGGAGCCAACACATGGAGGAGGCAGGGCCAGCCCACGGAGGGGCGGGGCCAGCCCACGGAAGTGCATGAATAGGGAGGACAGGTGGTTGGAAGGCAGTGTCATTCTAAGCAAGAGAATGGCCCCTTAGCAGATGGACCTGCCTCCTCCATTCAGCGGCCCTGTTCCAAAGACACCTGTGTGCAGGGGAGGGGAGTGGGCTGTCCTATAACATACCAGCCCCTCATGCTGCGCCGCTGCTAACAAAGTTACTGTGACTTAATCAGTGTGCAGTGCAGTATACAATTCCACCCTAGCACTGCCAGTAGCTTCGCTCTGGATCCGACCGGCCCTGATGCGGCTCCTGTGCCCAGGTGTACCCGCTCGATAAGACGGCCCTGTCCCTTACCTGATTCTTGTACCTTGCCAGAAAAGTACTGGTTTTTCCCACACTCTTGCACTTGCCGTAAATAGGTTGAACAAGCGACTTCCATTCTTATCCGTGAGAAAAATACCTATCAACATAGAAATTCCCCTAGGAAGTTTATGAAAATATGATATCACTGGGTGAGGTGGGGGCTGCTAGTAATTCCCTGGTGGGGGATTCTGAGGGACCCAGTGTCTCCTGATTTGAGAAGTGCTACCTGGTCTGGCCAGGGGCTGGGAAGGCCCAGTGTTAAGCGCCCCCCTGGGAGTGGCATCCTGATGGTGCTTTGAGTATCACTAAGGGAGTGGGACCCCACTGTGACAAAGGGCACTTGGCCACAACAACACAGCTTTTTTCTGTACAACACCTTATTGGCTAGGCCTTTTGGCTAAAACTGGGGTCATTTTTGTTCCCAGGCTGCAAGGCCTAGCCATTGTTTTGAACATTGGCACTTTTTTTTTTTTTTTCTGTCGCTTTTACTTTTTACTTTTTTGCATGTCATGTTTTCATTCAGGATTATAGGGTGTGGGTCTTCAGGCCTACCCTGAAGTCTAGGGGGAGGATGTGTGCCCATTATGTTCATTCCTCCCCTGCCTTAGAGGAGATTTGTCTTCGGGAGTGCCCCCAAACCCAACACTTGTTGGTCGGCTTTGGCTGACCGTGAGATGTGGGGTGCCAAGGGCTTTTTGACTATGTGTACCTCAGTGTTCCTTACCCCTGTCAGTGTCTTGCACCTGCGGGAATTTAGGGAGGGGTCCTTAGTCTTTCAGGAGAGGACCATTTGTCACCTTCTAGTGCACTTTTTTGTGTGTGTGTTCACGTGTACTTTTTTTGGTTCACTTAGGTGTTTTGTTTTTGCACACCGCAGACTCAGAAAAAAATAAATTTGTACAAACATTTTTCATCAGAACAATCATTCTTTCCAACTTTGAGTCAACTATTTTGTTTGAAAGCCCTTACAATTTCATCCAAATCTGCTATTTGAACGGAATCCCAAACGTATCAAAAAGGTTTCACTACAATATTTATGATTTTTCCCAAACAAATACCACATCCACAAATTCCAGCCTCCTCCTTTGAATTTTCTAATTTCTACGGTTGTAAACAAATGTTACTTTGACCCCACTAACTATTCGAAAATTAAGTGTAGCGACCTCACCCCTCTCACCCCTTCTCATTCTCGGCTTGTCTTTCCTTGTCTAGGGGTGTTAGTGCTGGGGGGAGGAATGAGATACACCACGGCCCATGTCCTCCACAGTGAAGAGGTGAAGGCCAGAAAGATCGGGCTTTGTGTAGGTGTCCTAGAGTCAAGTCCTGTACTTCGTCCCTGACTACTTTGCTCCTAGTAACCAGAGTTCCACACAGTGAATAGGTCCAACACATTTTTATTCTTATCAGCAAATAAACATACAGCACGGTTAAGTTGGATTCGTTTGCAACAACTTAGTAGTAATGGGAATAGGTCGAGGCACAATCCTTTCCCTTCTCTTGCCAACCACTGTGGTATCACCAGTGGCGAATAGTCACTGCCACTGACTATGTGAAGTAGAACGTGAATTACCTTCGCTAGCACGGCCCCTGTCAGGGGAAGGATATCCGTCCAAGGGAGATACCGGAGGCCTCTCTGTCACCAGCGATGCTGCGCCGGACTCTCCAGAGAAGTTCTGCTCACCAGACCTCACGAACTCAGACACGGGCACCCAAGGAGTTAGGGCCCCCTCGGATTCCTCCACCCTCGCGGAACTCAGTCGAAGGTACTGAGCCCCAGGCATCCGCCATGGTACCTCACCCCAGGGTAAAGGTGCCTGAAATGGACTCCATCTCCGCTCCGGCCAGGTCAAGGGCACCTGGGCCCGGAACACTGGAACGCCAGCACCCAAGCTGAAGGTGCCTGGGTGCGGCCGTGTCCTCTGACTCTGCACTCTGAACCCCGTGGTAAGGGCGTCCGCCCCTTTTCATCTCCTCTCCCTTTGCGTCACAGCGGGTTCCCCGCCCCGCTGTACCAGCTCCAGGGGAGGACAAAAAGGCACAGTCCTGCGGTGTGAGTTCGACTCCGGCCCCCGGCAACAACGCCACCTATATGCCCAGGGAACCTCACACCACCAGAGTCCTCCAAGAACTATAAAAAGGGTCTCAGATTCCCTAGCAATCAGTGCATCTGGGTTACACTACCACCCAGATGCTTCCCCTAAATTCAAATACCTGTTACATAAGTGATGATACACAAAACGGATCGGGATCACACCTCTTGGGCTAACTACAGGCAAGAGATTGCTATTCTTCGTATTTTGCAGTTGCTAAATTTCACCCATCGACGTTCCTTGGAAACCATGCTTCTGTCCCTTGATATTAACAAGGCATTCGATACCCTCTGCTGGCTTTATCTTACTACGGTTCTACATCATTATGGCTTTGGCCCCTCCTCTTTGCGATGGATAGTAGCCTTGTATGAGTCCCCTTAAACAAAGCTCAAATAATACAGTTTTGGATCTTCTATTTTTTCAATTTGCAGGGGCAGTCTTCAAGGCTTTCCCCTTTCGCCACTTTTATTCATTTTGGCATTAGAACCATTGGCAGAAGCTATCTGAAGCCACGCGGATGTCAAAGGGAATGAAGTAGCGGGATCCTCCCATAAAATGTTGTTATTTGCGGATGATATACTTCTGACCCTGACCTCTCCTAGAGTTTTTCTTCCCAACTTGCTGTCCTTTCTAGATAATTTTGCCTCCTTTTCGGGACTTACACTGCCCGGTCAAAAGGCAATGTCTGTGACTCTCTCCACCAGAACACTGGACGACCTAAAATTAACCTTTCCCTTTCAGTGGTTTACCTCTCTACCATACCTAGGGATTTGCTTGTCCTCAACATATGGAGGCCTTTATCAAGCAAACTTCCCTTCTCTATTAGGAAATTGAATAAATTGCTGTTCTTTTGGAATCACTTTCCATTGTTTTGGTTTGGCAGGATCAATGCGATACGTATGACTTATCTCTCCAAGCATGCTTTTTAGGTCCTGCCATTTCCAATCCCCTCCCATGTACTTCGCATTCACCAATGCAGGGATTTAAAGTTTTATTTGGGGTCTTCAAGTTCTAGAATTACAAAATAAATTCTATTCACCCGGAAGATCAACGGTGGCCTCTCAGTCTCCAATCTTCAGGCATATTATTTGGCAGCCAACATTGCCCCTCTCTGTCTCACCTCCACGAGTCACATCATCTGCCGCTTTGGGCTATTATCGATTTAGTCGTCTCATATCCTACACCCTTATCTTCTCTCCCATGGCTCCCCCTGCATCCCGCCCATCGACCCTGGGCCCGATCAGCCGTGATTAAGGCCTGACGGTCGAAACACGTTGGATTTCTTTTTGACTGCTGTTCACATGCAATAATAAAACAATGTTTTAGCTGACTTTCATAGCACCATCCTTTCTCCTTTTTTGCCTGGGCTCGATCCTCATTCTCAGCCTTTGACTTTGGGACTCAGTTAAATATTCAGCGGGTCTGATCTCGCACCATCACCCCCTGTTATGTGTTTTGCGCTATCCGCTGTTCCCACGGGGCTCGAGTACCCTGGATAGTTCGCTGGGTGGGCTGAACATGGGTTTACTGACATCTATCCTCCCGCTAGGATACTGACGTTTGACACACAAAGGTCATCCCACGAGATTCTGTTGCGGGAACACTACCATTATATGCAAATTAATATATACGGTATGCAAATTCATCATTTTGTCTCATAACTCCTTAAATCCCAGTCCCCCCTTACGCACTTACACTGTATGTGTAGAGCCCGCCCACATTCCATGGGGCTTATCTCCCTGAAGTACTCCTCTATTGTATCTTTTAAAAAGCCTCCAGTGCGGTCCTTCCAACATCAATGGGAAATTGAATTGGGGATGGAGTTGGATTCAGCAGATTATGACCTTGGCAATATTCAAATGTTCCAAGAATGTACTCATTCAAAAAAACGCATATAAAATTCTGTACAGATGGTATTATATGCCGGCTCATCTGGCTAGTTTTATCCCATCTTATCCATTGACCTGCTCCTGCGGATGTTCCCAACTGGAGACAATGGCACCCATATGGTGGTCATGTCCAAGGGTGTGCAGACTATGGGTTTGGGTTTTTGCGCTCCTGCGTGCATACACTCTTCCAATCAGACTTTAAAAGAAATCCATATGAAGCTCTCCTTTATAAGCCTATTGAGGAGTTACTATGGCCCGAGCGGCAACTAGCGTTGCATCTTTGTGCATCAACAAACTCACCATAGCGAGAGCCTGGAAAACCCCAACTCTCAGTTTCTAAGCAGTCACGCGTCATATGACTGACATTATGGTCAACAAAAAATTTATGGCCATTTTACTTGATACCCATAAAAAAAATTCTCTGAGTTTGGCAGCCCTGGATATCCCATGTTCAGCCATCGCGCTTTGATAACCTTCTTATGTCAATCTGAGGACTTTAATCCACAGTTCCCTGAGTCCTCTTTATCTCTGTCTCTTTTTTTTCTATTTCTCTACCTTTCTCGTCAATGTTATGTTCACAATCTCTATACTTGTAGACATTCTGTATGTTATGCAAATGTCATCCCATCGGCTCTGTTGTGTATGTTTTAAAGACAATAAAGCCTTTTGTAAAAGAGGAAATCAAATGAACATTCTGAAGTCGCTAGTTTCAATTAAATTCTACAGGTGTGTACCCACAATAACCTTCTGCCTTTATCTTGACATCAAAACCGGCTAATCTAGCTATATCTGAATACTGGGGCCATGCTGACTCCATCAATTACTAGTTGGCCGGATATCAACGTAGCAAACATTTCTCAAAAACACTCTATTGGACAGAGTTCTTGGAGGAGTGTCCAAGCTGTTGGAGTATCCTAATGTCCCTGCCATGTTAATAGAACCAGCTTGAGATCATGTGTGCTTTGTGTAATGGCCCATTATCCTGCTGAGCACAGGGAAAAGAAAACCCTGATTTTCTTTGTCTGGTAAAAGGGAAGAGCTAATCTGTTTGGACCGCCTAGGACCCAGGCATAGGTGTGTGCACCCTAAAACTCAATCACACATGCCTTTCTCTGCAGCCTCAGCTGCACTGGACAGTGAATGAATGAAGAGTACTCTGTGCTGAGCGGGCTTCCTGTTCATTTACAAACTGACACAGTTTACGATGCTTCAGTTATGAATTAACACAGTGAGTGTCTTCACTGTGTTTATTTGGAAAAAGAAGGCGCTGGTAAACAACATATTTGCTAGCCCCCTCCTCCGCTCCCCATCCTGAAACATCCCCTCCAGCAGCTGGGAGGAGAGGAGAGGAAGAAAGCCTGCAGCACTGCGGGGCGGGGGCGCCAACACGGGGGAAGCCTGTGTAATAGGGGGAGTCTGCACTGCAAGTAGTGATTTGGGTGTGCCCAGGCACACCTGGCACACCCCCTGCGTATGCCTATGGACCCAGGAACTTTTTTCACCTTCTGCACCTCATGTAATTACAACCTAAGCTGTGTATATGTAGTGATCACTATAAACTGTAGGAATTCTTTTTCTCCAAATAAGCCTTGTTGCTGTTTGAACCAACCATATAAATAAAACAAATGCAACAGTTTCTGGCTCCCAACCAGAAAAGTGTTTATTTGCAACCACTAACAGTCTACAGCAGATCACTATCATGTTGCTGGTTTGCTAGTAAAAGAGATTTTAATGACTACTCATCTAGTTTCATGCGTAGCGGTATTCATGTAAGCTGTTTATATGGAAGATGATGCCTGTAATTTATAAACCGGTTTATTGCAATACTTAAGCATTTTTCTTTACTGGGACAGATTTATGATCTAGATGGTATGTCTATGTAGCGGGGTCCTCAATTTAAGGGAAGTGTTTGAGAGGTAGTTTGCTCAAACACCCTAATTTGTCAGTGTTTTTACAACCATTTCTATCCACAGGGAGAGTATCGGTGTGTAGTTCCCTGTGGCCTACAGGTGGCGCTGCCATAGTAGGCTAGGGTTGAACCGCTGATACAGTGCTGTGCCTTGTGTGTCCCCTTTTGGCAGCCATACGGTGGGTGTGTTCTACCTGCTGGGCATGCTGGGAGAGGATATAAAAGGGGCAGACGCTGCTTATTCGGGGTTCTGTTCTCTCAGTCAGCGGGGTCCTACCCCAGGGGTTGTCCCTGTCCGCCCCGGGCACCTTTGGCCCGGGGGCGGGTTGTCGTTTTTCGGTTGCCGGGAGTCCTACTCCCAGGGAGTGTTTTGGTTCCATCCTGGGCACCTTTAGCCCAGGCAGAGGTACTATCGTGATGTTCCTGTCCGCCCTGGGCATGTAAGCCTCGGAACCACAATGGAGGCCTGGGGCCCAGACCTTCGGCTGGGGTCAGCCAGGGTTTGAGGAATCTCAGGGTGCCACCTTGCGAGGGGACCCGTATCTAGGATGAGGAGGCCGGGAAGGAACTCTGAAGACCCAGTGCAGTGTCATGGTGGCGGTAAGAGCCCGGTAACTCTCCGGAGGGATGTCTTCTCTTAAACAAATGCCATAGCTAAGAAGGAAATCAGTTTTATCAGGTCTGTGGCAGAGACTGTGCGCCTAGTTAACTTTGCTCGATAAGCTGATCGAACGTCCGTAACGTTTGTGCCTGGATCTCATCCACACGCTGTTCTGTTTCTTGCTACAACCTTTCTTCTATCAGAGACTGTGTTATTGCTAAGAGAAAATAAACTCTGAGTTGGAGTTTCATCTGGTGTGGACATTCACTTTAATGGGAAGTCAAGGACTTGTCTCTAATTAACATAGAGATGAGAATCAGGCTCTGGAGGTTTTCATGTTCTAACCGTGGAAGACCCAACAATAACACCGCTCAACCTCCTCACACAGGAGGGTACGGCTGTTAGTGCGGTGTGCCTCTCTCTTCCTGCGAGGAGCCAAAGTTAATGCAGGTAAAGAAAGGGGTCTGCGCGCTACATCTATAAAAGGTGTCATTTATTAAACCAGTATAAAGAACTGCGACAACAAAAAAAGTTAGGGGTCGCCTGAGTTTCCTGATCTAGAAGCCTTCAATAGGATTGCTCACATAGTAACTAGATTCGGAATCTATGCATAAAGTTGTACAATTCAAATAAAGGCAAATCACAAGGTCAGCTTTTTTTTTTTTTTTTTTTTTATTCTTTTTATTGATTTTTGCAAAAGTATATCATACAAACATTTGGACGTGTCAACCGGACACCATCCACACCTGGCCAACATGGCCCACTCTTGACTAGCTAACATAGTCCAACTAACTAGCCCCCTTCCCCTCCCTCCAACCCTTCCCCCCACCCTTGATTCACAGCTCATTTACGAAGGATCTTTCAGTTTTCCATCAATTATTAGTAAGGAATGCTAACTCAGGGATACATTTGCTGATGTCCTCAGGGGACAATCCCAGGCTCAGTTATGTCATAGTGCATGAGTCACCGGACTTACGATGGCAAAAAAATATATATGTAGCAATACCCCCTAGAGGGCTGCTGGTTAAATTTGGGTTTTGCACGTTACCTCTTCAGCTGCGTTGTCCCGGTAGGAAAGTCTGTAGTAATGCAATGTCCACACAGATGTAAAACCTCAAACAGTTAGGCTTTATTTTTCTTATGAAGTATAACTTTGAGAAGTAGAAAGCATAGAAGAGTAGGGGAAGGTTCAGGCACTCTCCACTAAATTTGACCAAGGTATAAGTTCAAAGTCACTCACCACTCTCAAAGTTAGAGTGGGTATTGGTCACCCGCATAGTCCCCTCTCACATGGCCTAGCAGCCGGGATGACACACAAATCAGCAACAGGGCAGTCTCTGCCACAGACTGCCCTAGGTGAAATGGGTCTCTGCCACAGACATTTTGACGTGTATAAAGTCTGTGCCAAAGACCTTTTGAAGTTGAGCAAACAGATAGTCCAGGAATCCTCTGCCACAGGATTTTAAAGTCCCAAACTTCCAACCGTACAATTAAAGGGCCTTTAAGCCAACTGCAGGGCTTGTAATATAACGGATCCCTCCTTGACAAAGTCACCAGGCCTCACCCGAGACAGCAGCACTTTGACTGTCTCCTTCAGGGCAGGTCCTCCCCTGGTCTCCTTCACCAAGATAGCTTCCTCCCCATTTGGACAGACAGCTTGGGATCCCCTCTCCGAATGTAGGCCTCAGCCAGACTAGCTGGGCCTACTAAGTAGCAATGCAGCCTCGGGCCAACGTGGCCCGAGACAAGGACCACACACACATGCCTTGTGCCCGGAGGGCTGCGGGGCGAGAATGGGCCCCAATCAATGGCGTCTGCCCCTTAAGTATTCCCTCCCAGCAGGCACAGCTGGTCGACCACTCCCACTGTACCGCTGCCGAGAAGGGTCACTCAATGCACCATGGTTTGCCCGTGTTCCAACAGGTGCCTGAGGTGGTAAAGCCACCTACAGGCAATAAGGGAAAATACTATCGGGCAAACCACAACTGGAGCAGAGGTAAAATTAAGTGCAATTCAACCGTCTGAGCCCAACTACTGGCTGAGACATCCCTCTAAATTTAAATAGCATCCCAACCTTTTGGGGTGGGCGCTATATATATATATATATATATATATATATATAATACAGCCCTTCCTTCCTTGCATGTACCATATTCTTCCAGGACTATCAATTGGTATAAGTTACACTCTTCCCTTTATACTACTGGACTTATACCATGTTTGCCAAACCTTGTAAAAAAAATTCATACAGCCCCTAGCTTCATACGTAGCTTTGTAAATAGGCAACATGGAGTTTACCGGATCCCTTCCAGAAGGTTACACTCGGTGCCCCTGGCTTTTTCCAATTTAATAGAATAGCCTTCCTCCCATAGAACAGTAGAATGTTTAGCATAGTCCGCAGAGCACGTGATGGCACCACGTCATCTACTAGACCCAGCAGACACACAAGGTCAGCTTTAGTGAAAAGCCATGGGTTAGCGCAAGCAGTAGATCCAAATATAGGCAGATGAACTCCTATGTAGATCATGGCTTTTATATTAGTTTCTGCAGTAAAATCTTTGTTTCACTTGTTAACTGAATTAAGCAGCACATTCCCTGTTCAGTAAAGTTGAAACAAATCAAGATCAAAGGTTAAAGTGTTACTAAACCCAGGACCCTGCATTCACTATATCTGGTCTGCTACAGTACACAGAACATGGAAATGCAATTATTTTAGTAAATATAAACTGCTTAAAATACCTTTTCTTATCAGCAAGTTGTAGAAGTCTTGTGACTTCTACCAGTGCCTGGCCGAGCACTGGTTAAAACTTGTAGGAGAAATTTTCATTCTTCTCTGACTGTCCTACGAGGCTGCATGACCCCTTACCCTCTGTCTGGACAGTGCTGATTGGACCTGTGCTGATCACATGCACACCCCCCCCCCCCAAAAAAAAAAAAACCCTCCCAGCAATACACACCAAACTAAGCATATGCAGAGTGCTCCCAATGCTTTGTACTATTAGCAGATGGATTGGGAACAGTAAAAGAAGGGGAGGATCAGAGAGGTCAGGATCAACAGCCTTTTTACACAATGTGGAGGATTAACCCCTGAGGTTCCACAGTGAGTATAACCAGCATCTTTTATGATTATAATAATAATACTGCATATACATGTAGCGCCCCTTTATTTTCAGGGGTGCTATGTACCTAAATGTAGGGGTTGGTCTGAGTTAGTAGCCAGGCTCAGACCGCTTCAATTGTTAGGTTTGCTTTTGCTTCTGTTAAGTGATGTTGCTGGTGTACAGTTCCCTGTGGCCTATAGATGGCGCTGTTATAACAGGTCAGGGTTGAACCACAGGTGGCGCTGCTATGCCCTTGGATGTCCCCTCTCGGCGGCGGTGCGGTGGGCGTGGTCAGCCTGCTGTGCATGCTGGGAGAGGATATAAGAGGGTACGGAAGCAGTACCGGGGAGCAGTCCGTCTGCGCCTCATGGCTCTCCAGGCCATGGGGGTGCATGTGGGTGAATCAGGAATCAGTCTCAGGCACCTTTGGCCTGGGGCTGCATCTATTCATGTAGGTTCAGCACCTTTAGCTGACCTACCCCCGAAAGAGGAGTTACAGGGCACTCAAGGGTGACCCGTTCTGGAGAGGGAGCCAGGTTTACCGGTGAAGGGAGTCACCGCCTCAGATGAGGCCTGGTCACCTACAGAGGCATTCCACAATTCCGTCACAGGCCTTGTAACGTGCTTCCGTTGGCACCTGTCCTTATGTTACAAGCGCTGGGAAGTTCGTAGCTAGGAAAATTGTGTTCCGATCGTATCCCTAGGAAGCTCAAGTGAAGTTCGTGCATCACTCTGGCTGCTAGGACCGTGAGAGGGAATTATCGGGGTGAGCAGAGCCCACTCGGGATTGAGTGGTGATACCAAGTGCTGATTAAGTGCCGCGTGCCTGAACCTGCCTCCCTATTACTTTATTCTTCAATCTTCAACTTTCCAAGCATATAGAAAAATAAACCTTTGTTCATTGAGGTTTAACTTTGTCTGGACATTGGCCTTATTGATACGCAAACAACAGACTATCCCCTACACTCTAGGGATAAGAACCAGCCGAGGGAAGGTAACTCGCTGCAGGACCCAACAATTTGTGAATACCGCTTAACCTCTTCAAACAGGAGGGTACGGGCATATAGCACGGTGTGCCTTAACTTGCGAGTGAGCCAGGAAGGAAAAAGGTCCGTGTGCTACATACAGACTGATGTTACTGTTGTGGGTTTAGTAACACCTTAACCACCTCCCACCCGGCCACTGCACATAAACGGCCGGGTGGTCCTTTCCTCGTTCTGAGTGGATGTTCAGGAACGTCCCTTAGAACGAGTGCTCGCAGCGCGGGCACGAGGCGCGCTGCAGCTCGATCCTGTGATCATTATGAACACAGAATCCAGCTGAGAGAGCTCAGTGTGGGGGGGGAATCTGCAGATCTGTGACAGCTCTCTGTGTGAGGATGATTTTACAGATCACCCCACAAACGGTACACCAAGCACCACTGATACCCCTGTCCCCATACACATGTCAGTGTCCCCATAAAACATCTGTCTGTCCCCCATTACCGCCAACACCAAATAAACACTGATTGGGGTATTTTTAACAAAGAAATGTAGTAGCATCATTTGTAGTCAAAATTTATCAAGAGAAATTGCTTATTTGCTAAGAAACATGTTTTTTATTTTTTTATTTTGCACCCTCATAGGTAGGTGCTATGATTAGGTCAATTTTGTTCTGGCTCACTATATTTATTGGAGCTATATTTCATTGTTAGGCAAATCTAGTTTTTAACTGCTTACCCCTGGTTATCCTGAAATGTTCTGAAAGATAATGGGCAGGAAGAGTCTTATTAGCAGTGGAATATTTATTTGACCAATCCTTGAGGAGAGGTGCCCAAATGGTGACTGGGAGTCCGTATAAATACTCTTGAGACTGAGATCAGCCTGTTCTTTTTCCCTTAGGAGTAGATCGCAGCCTAGGGGGCCTGGGCCATTCTGCCTTGTGCCTGTGGGCTATCAAGGCCTCAGTGGAGCTAACTGGAGGCCTTGTTTGTTGGGGAGCTGTTGTCTGAGGATCTAGTCTGGGTCACACAGGGTGAAAGTTTTTAGAGGATATTAGGAGGAGGCAACCAATTTTTCAAGGACATTTGTGAGTACAGACTGATGAGAGAGATCCTAGAGACTGTGTGCTGCTGCCATCCCCCTTATGCTAGAGTCAGAGGACATTTTGACCCCATACAAAGGGTGCCGCTTTGAGCTCTAGTAGATACATACTGGTAACCATTGGGGATGGAGCTTGTCTCAGGTCTTTAGAAGTCAGTGAGGAAGGAAAAGAAGCCCCAGGAGCCACACATCACACAAAACCATCATGTAAAAGGTGGAAGCAGCCTCAGCCTAGACTCCGTGCAGGCCATGTTTCACCCCGCTGGAGTGAGTGGTCAGAGTTGTGTGTTCGACTACGAATAAACTACTGGGGAAAGGGATCCTGGCATCTACTTAGCAGTTCCTACGGGGTAGCGCTACAAATAGCTGTATCAATTTGTGTCCTTTATATTTGCCATCGGTTTTTCAGACTCGGTATGATAGCAAAAAAGTTAAGTAAGGAAAAAATAAATTAAAAAAAAATATTGTCATTGGAGTGAAACGGATAATTCTCGTGACATTATTTTTGGTTAGCTCTAGATTGATGAGCTGCAAAGGTCTTTTAACCTTTTAAATGTTGAATATCATAGATTGTTGCTGTTTCACAGGGTAGAAAATTTTTAGGCTTAACAGACTGGGTATCTATGTACTTGAGATAACCTATCTTTTTTTATATTACCCCAACAGTTGGAGATAATATTGTGTTTGTGTGCACTAAAACTAATTTTATTAAAACTCCATATCTAATAAACAGTAGTGCAATTATTCTAAATAATAAAATTGCAACTATCACCATTTTATGGGACCGGTTCTCTGCTTTCAAAATATACATCATTTTTTAGAGTTCGAAGAAGTGCGTTTTCATGAGCATGTCTACAAAAAATGAGCAACAAAAAAAGTACGGTAAGCAAAAGAGTTAAAGCATAAAAACTGAATTCATAACATTATTATATATACAGTATACTGTATATATTTGGCTTTACTGGACTAATTAAAAAATATATATTTGTATGATATTATTCCTGGGGGATATGAAGCTCGGTTGTTGTGCTTGTAAACTTCATCAGACTCACTGTAAATGAACCTGGGAATTCAGGAGAGCCTCCAAAGTGCGTCATTCCATAAAGAGATGGTTCACAAGGCAGCCTATTGTGCCCAGTCACCTGGAGAAGAAAAATGAGCCGAAACCAGGCAGTCGAGGAACAATGGGCCCCTTGTTCTGGTCTATTGCAGAAGGACAACTTGTCCTAGCAAAGAAGTATGTGAATGTAGCATGGTGCCCAGGCATTGGAGTAAGGCTACCAGAGGCCTCTTTCAGACTCACTCTAGAAAGCGATGGGCAACACTACGCTTTCCTACACTGTTGTCTTCTTTTGTTTTTTAGAGAGTACCCAAAGTCTAGGTGTCCACAATGTGTTGTCTGACACAATCTCCTGCATTTCCTCAATTGATCCAGGAATCCTATCCCAAACTGTGTTCTTCCCACTTTCCTGCTTATGATGGACTATGGGACAGAGGCTAGACCTATCAGTTCTATAAGAATGTATTGAGCTCCTATCACCGGGTTGCATCCTCCCTCCTACAAGGCCTTCAGCCAGCGTCAGAATCCCCAACCTTCCACAGTGCCTTCCAACCTTACATAGTGGACCACAGTGCCACTCAGCCCCCACAGTGCCTCCAACCTCCAGCTTAATGCAGAGCCTCCAGCCCCCCAAAGTGTCTCCAACCCCCCATAGTGTTCCGCCCTGCCCCCTGTCCTCTCACAGCCAACCTAGAGCAATTTACAGACAGGCCATGGAGGACACTGAGTAGAGCTGCGCGATTCTGGATAAAATGAGAATCACAATTTTATTTGCTTAGAATAAAGATCACGATTCTCAGCGTAACATTATCTTTCACATTATACAAAAAAATTGGTCTAACTTTACTGTTTAGGTTTTTATTTTAATTCATAGAAGTGTATTTTTTCCCCAAAAAATCGCTTTTTAACCGCTAGGGGTCCGCGCAATAGCCAAATGACGGCTACAGCGCGAACCTGAAAATCCGGGAGGCCGTCAATAGACGTCCTCCCCTTTGAACGCGCAACACGCGCCCCCTGCAGGGGGCACGTGCCGCGCGCTGTGATCACTGAGTCACTGAGACTCGGGTGATCACAGATCCGTGTAAGGGGCCGAGCACATGATGTAAACAAAGGATCGGTAATCGTTTTTATTTTTCTCACGCTGACAGCATGAGGAGAAAAAAAAGCCAATCACTGGCTTGTGTACAAGGGACATTGGTCCCGAAGAGGAAGAGGCAATTCTGCCTCATCTGTGCCCACAAATACCACCTGCCAGTGCCCACAATGCCACGTATTAATGCCCACAAGTGCCACCTATCAATGCCCACCAGTGGTGCCAATCAGTGCCTCATCAGTGCCACCTAGTAATGCTTCCTATCAGTGTAACCTACCAGCGCCGATCAGTGCCCATTATTGCCACCCATCAGTGCCCATCACTGCCGCCTATCAGTGCCCATCACTGCCAGCTATCAGTGCCACTATCAATGCCACCTATTAGTGCCCACCAGTGCCATCTATCAATGCCCTTCAGTGCCACCCATCAGTGCCACCTCTCAGTCACCTCTCAATGCCCACCAGTGCCGCCTATCAGTGCCCACCAGTGCCGCCTATCAGTGCCGCCTTATCGGTGCCCATCAATGCAGCCTCATCAGCGTACATCAACGAAGGAGAAAAATGACCTGTTTGCAAAATTTTATAACAAAATATAAAAAAATAGTTTTTTGTTTTTTTAATCGGTCTTTTTAATTTTTTTAACAAAAAATAAAAACTGCAGAGGTGATCAAATACCACCAAAAGAAAGCTTTATTTGTGGGGAAAAAAATGATAAAAATGTAATTTGGGTACAGTGTTGTATGACTGCGCAACTGTCATTCAAAGTGCGACAGCGCTGAAAGCTGAAAATTGGTCTGGGCAGGAGGGGGGTTTAAGTGCCCAGTAAGCAAGTGGTTAAAGATCGCTGCGCAAATGCAGTGTGACATAAAATATTGCAACGACCGCCATTTTGTTTTTTCTAGTGTCTCTGCTAAAAAAATATATTTAATGTTTGGGGGTAATTTTCTAGCAAAAAATACTGATTTTAACTTGTAAGAAATAAGTGTCAGAAAAAGGCTTAGACTTTAAGTGGTTAAACTGCCCTCATTTGCAGACCGAAGTTCATACCTTTCATCTGGACGGATCAAATTATACAATGTTTCTTTTTATCTCTCAGCTCTGAGCAATGTTCTGATAAATTTTGCGGTCGCCTTTTTTGTTTTTTGACAGTTGAACATCTCTGCACGTGTTACATGAATCGTGGAAATGCCGGATTAAGATCGTGAGGGGAGTTGAATCGAGATCGCAATTTTTTTTTTTAATAATTACTTGTGCAGCTCTAATACTGAGGTACTAAATGGGAAAGGGGCAGATTTTTTAAATATGATAGCCATTGGCTGCAAATGCTGATAAAATGCTGGTTTTCCAGCAGGACCATTCGACAAAAGCCAGTTGTTTCTTTCGGTCCATGTATCCCATGCTTAAGACTTTCATCCTAGAGTCAGGTCAAGTTTTTCTATGTAGCTGAGAAATAACCATTTTTGGAAAGCAAATATAATGTAGATAACTCCATTGTATCTATCAAGCTGACTAATGAATAAGATATTCAAGAATGAAAAGGCCCACTAACTATCCCCTTCCACCCTGATATTGATAAACTCCCACAAGTCGTATTCACAAACTAAGAATGAAATAAAGACCTTTAATTACTGTTCTCATCACTGACTTCCACTGTTATTAAGGAAAGATTAAGTGACGGAATTTGTGCTGGAAGGAAGCGTTCTACTTTCCCCTATAGAGTTCCACACGCTTTAGAGCCTGTCATTAACACAAACAAGAAAAGCTTCTATACCAATTAATGAATACGACTATAAATAAGCAGTTGCGTTGGCGCCTTGGATTACAAACATGCATCAGCCTCCGAAACACTTGGGTGCTGACACCAGCCTAACAGGCATTCTTAGTGCAGTAAGGGAAAGCACTAATGTATATTTTTATCCTAGCAGGAATTTCAGCTCCTACCATCACAGAGCACAAAGTATATGTAAACCCAATCCTATAAGCTTTAACATGTTGCAATTTCAAAGGTAATTTTCAATATTTTGAATCTGCAGCTGCTATTAAAATAATACTTGGTGATAGTTATATAGTTAATCTCGTTTGAAAAAAATACACCAGCCACATCTTTTTTATAAAGGCTGTTGTTCAGGCATTACCTGTTATAGGGTGACAACACTGTCCCTATCTCCCAAAATGTGCTCCTGTGTTGTCACCGTGTCACACACTCTTCCATTGGAGACTACAAGTATTTGTGATGAGCCACATGGAAAATACATTCACCGACATGGGAAAGAGTATAAACCGAAAAGTCAGTGCTACTACCCATACACCACATAGAAAGCAGAGCTCCCGGTAGCTCGATCCACAGTCGCTGGCTGAGTAGAGTAATGAGGAAAAGATGATCCGCACTCCGGTCGTTACTCTTTAAAAAAATCTTGGTTTTTAATAACAAGCCACAGTGAACAATCGCAAATGAGGACAGTTGACGCGTTTCAGCCTATAAGGCCTTAGTCATAACCACATGGGAAAGAGACCTGGAGACAGAGGAGGACTGGAATGCTTGGACTTCCAGAATCCATCCATTTTGAATGTCCAGCTAACAGAGGCTAATTCTAAAGTCATGTCTTGTTGGTACCTGGTTCTAGCCAGACTAAAATGTACCCTGAAGTCTCATCTAGGTGTTTTAGAGGCTGTGGTCAGGAGGGTTCACTGTACCACACATGGTGGACCTGTCCTAAAGTCAGGCACTTCTGGAGGAAGGTGCGTGTCTTAATATTCTCTGTAACTGATTATTATTTCTAAAAAAGCACAAGTAGCTCTTTTAAATGAACCTATTGATCATTTTCCCAAACATACACAAACATTGATTTTTTATATGTTTTTGGAGGTTAAAATATATTTCTTGACTGTTTGGAAGACCCCAGTGGTAGAGATATCAGTTATGAAGCATAAATTCACTTGGATTATGTTAAACAATAAATTGGCCAGTATACTGCAGGACAAACAAGCCGAATATGAGGGTTTGAGATGTTTGGTTTTGCTACTTACAATCCCCATCTTTATAAGCACTGGTTGGTGAGTGAGGGGTGCAAAGTTCAGCTTGGGTTTTCTGTTTTAATTCCCCTTTCTTTCTTACTTCCTTTCTGTTTCTTCTTTTACTTTGGGTTGTCATTTTCAAATTGAATTGTTGATAGACAGTTGATATGGTAGCAGTGCTGCTAGCAGCTCTCTACCTCTTTTTGGGAGAAAATATTTTGGTCTCTGTGCAAAGGTTATTCTTCTGACAGCTCAGAGTCACTTCCTTTTAAGAAAGGCTTTTGTTCAGGCATTACCTGTTATAGGGTGACAACACTGTCCCTATCTCCCAAAATGTGCTCCTGTGTTGTCACCATGTCACACACTCTCCCTTTGGAGACTACAAGTATTTGTGATGAGCCACATGGAAAATACACTCACCGGCCACTTTATCAGGTACACCTGTTCAATTGCTTGGTAACACAAACTGCTAACCAGCCGATCATATGGCAGCAACTCAATACATTTAGGCATCTAGACATGGTGAAAACGACTTGCTGAAGTTCAAACTGAGCATCAGAATGATGTAGAAAGTGGATTTAAAGCGGAGGTTCACACAATTTTCTAAGTTCACCTTATCCCCATCAGCGCTATGAACAGATGCTCAAATGGAAAGAAAAATGTTTTTTGATGGTGTATTTACCTTATAATAGGTCTGTATTACTGCACTTCCTGATCGTCACTCCCACTGGAGTAGGCGTTTTCCCCGAGGCGCACTGTCTCCTGGGAGCTTAGTGTCATGCTTCCCATGAGACAGTGCGGAACGCCGCCGTGAAATCCAGAGATCGTGAAACCGGAAGTGACGCATTGTTTGCATTGGTTTAGTTGCCATCACAACGGGGCGGGAGTTTCCGACGATGCCGCCCGTTGTGATGGCAACCTGGAAGTTTACCGCGCTCCGGGCCGTTAACACTGTGCATGCGCGGGAACTAGCGGTGAATGCTGGGAGCTCAGCATTCAGCGCATCCATGAAATCAATGCTTGTGGGCTTCACATGCCCACAAGGCAGTTGGAACCGGCCAGCATAATTTTTTAAAAGTTAATTTCAGATATGAAAATGGACATCGGGGGATTAAGCAGCCCAAACAAGCAAACGTTATATTGCAAATTGGCGACTGTTAGAATGCCTGAAAAAAAAAAAATGAATGGTCGGCGGACCTCCGCTTTAAGTGACTTTGAACATGGTATGCTTGTTGGTGCCAGATGGGCTGGTCTGAGTATTTTGCAAAAACTGCAGATCTACTCAATAGGGTTTACAGAGAATGGTACAAAAAAGAAAAAATAGCCAGTGAGCAGCAGATGTGTGGACGAAAATGCCTTGTTGATGTCAGAGGTCAGAGGAGAAGGGGCAGACTGGTTCAAGATGATAGAAAGGCAACAGTAACTCAAATAAGCACTCGTTACAACCAAGATATGCAGATTCATACCAAACACGGGACAGCGAGGCTGCCGAGAACCAGCGCGATGCTAGTCGCCTCTAGGACATGACTTGAGCGGCTGCTTCACGCTCAGGTCGTGTCCAAGTTGCCTCGCAAAGTCACGCTGTCCCTGTGTCAGCCGGCACACGAGTCGCCCCGTGAGTCTGATCGGCTTCATCCGACTTCCCGGGCGACCTCTATTCAAATCAATGGGCTCCCATAGGGAACCATTCATTTTCAATAGAGCGCCTCTGACATTTGTATTTACTATAACAGTGCGCCGCTGGTTCCTGCGCCCAATGAAGGAGTTATCCGGCGCACCAATTAAGGGATCAACCAGCGCAGCGCACTGTTATTAGTAAATCAGCCCCATTGTGTCATAAAGACATTTTTAGATGTCTCATGTAAAAGTAGGTGAGGCCAAAAATGCACAACTATGCTCTAATATTACAAGTTCCGTGTAAGAAGTTGCATACAAATGCACAAATGAAGCCTCTAAATCACCTGGCTATGCTCACATTATGTGAGCTATTCCTTAAGGTTTGGGCAACTGGTCCTGACATTCGGCTGTGTGTACCCGGCTATAGTCCTTTTTGTAAAGATTGGACCTCACCCAGCGGCGTATCATCCATGTGTGCAATGCACACAGGCCCTGAGGGGGTGGGGTCCATAGTGCTCTAACACATAATGCACACATGGAGGAGCTGCTGCTGCTCCACTTATCTGCAAGAATACCCCCCTCTTCTCTTATGTGCCCCCCAGAACCAATCCCCTATGCCTCCCCTGCAGCTGCCTGCTTTTCCTCCTCTCCCCTCCCAGGTGCTGAAGGGGGGCCACAGGGGGATTCATTTTTGCAAATAGATCTCCCTGCTGCTCCGACTAGGGGTCGACCGATTATCGGTGCGGCCGATATTCACTTTAAGCATCGGTCACAAACTTACAGATGATGCCGATATTGCTTCAAGGGGTTGTACCGGTGTGATGCCTGCAGCTGCAAGTATCACCCCAGTACCGTTCTTTAGAGCGGACGGTCGGCTTTCTTGTAATAACAACAGATGCGGCTCAGCAGCCGTTTTGCCTGTTATTACAAGCATCGGTAGGCGACATCCCTCCCTCCCGCCGCCTTACGCCACTCAGCAGCCGTTTTGCCTGTTATTACAAGCATCGGGAGGGGACATCCCTCCCTCCCGCCGCCTTACGCCACTCAGCAGCCGTTTTGCATGTTATTACAAGCATCGGTAGGGGACATCCCTCCCTCCCGCCGCCTTACGCCACTCAGCAGCCGTTTTGCCTGTTATTACAAGCATCGGGAGGGGACATCCCTCCCTCCCGCCGCCTTACGCCACTCAGCAGCCGTTTTGCATGTTATTACAAGCATCGGTAGGGGACATCCCTCCCTCCCGCCGCCTTACGCCACTCAGCAGCCGTTTTGCCTGTTATTACAAGCATCGGGAGGGGACATCCCTCCCTCCCGCCGCCTTACGCCACTCAGCAGCCGTTTTGCATGTTATTACAAGCATCGGTAGGGGACATCCCTCCCTCCCGCCGCCTTACGCCACTCAGCAGCCGTTTTGCCTGTTATTACATGCATCGGGAGGGGACATCCCTCCCTCCCGCCGCCTTACGCCACTCAGCAGCCGTTTTGCATGTTATTACAAGCATCGGTAGGGGACATCCCTCCCTCCCGCCGCCTTACGCCACTCAGCAGCCGTTTTGCCTGTTATTACAAGCATCGGTAGGGGACATCCCTCCCTCCCGCCGCCTTACGCCACTCAGCAGCCGTTTTGCCTGTTATTACAAGCATCGGTAGGGGACATCCCTCCCTCCCGCCGCCTTACGCCACTCAGCAGCCGTTTTGCCTGTTATTACAAGCATCGGTAGGGGACATCCCTCCCTCACGCCGCCTTAAGCCACTCAGCCGGGGTCTCCCGTCCCACCTGGAGGCCCAAGCGACCAGCTGTTACGTCCGCAGGCTGGCCAAAGACCCAAACAAAGAATTTGTGTTTTTGTCCATTCAGTCCCGAGATTTATACAACTCTGCCACTCCGGCAGAGGAAGAGACCTAATTTTTCTCTGCTGTGGTTTATTAACACTTACAAATTTACTCTCCACCCTCACCCTGCGATTGCTGAGAATCAGCAGACTGATGATCTCTCCATCAATGTGCCTTCTCCTTCAATCATCAGCAGCACAACTGATTGGCTAATTGGGCTGCTTCTCTCTCTGCAAGTCTGAGTTCTGATGTCCCGTGGCTGAAACCAAGTAAAATTCAGGTCCTTACACTGCTTACATTTGAAAATGCATTTAACCACTTAACCACTTCAGCCCTGAGCCTCTTTCTGAGATTTGGTGTTCACAAGTCAAATTTTTTTTTTTTTGATGGAAAATGACTTAGAAAAAAATATATAATGTTTGGGGGTTCTAGCCCTGTCTCCCGCTGCCGATAAAAGTGATCTTGCGGCGAATTCGCCGCAGAGACCAATTTTATCTTTAAGCGGACCGCCTGCTGAAGAAGAGGATACCGGGGTTATGGTAGCTAGCTGCTGCCATAACAAAGATATCCCTCTTCAAAGTAGCGACGTAAAACGATGGCAGTCGGTTTGTAGGTGGTTAAGAACCGGAAGATTTTCCCCCTTAATGACCAGGCCATTTTTTGCGATACGGCACTGCGTCGCTTTAACTGACAATTGAACGTCGTCCTTTTTTTTTCGCGCTATAAACAAAAAAAGACTAACAGTTTTGAAAAAAAAACAATAGTTTTTACTTTTTGCTATAATAAATACCCCCCCCCCCAAAAAAAAAAAAAGAGTTACAAAAACTAATTTCTTCATCAGTTTAGGCCAATATGTATATGTAGCGTTACCCCCAGTTAAGAGAGCCGCTGGTTTGATTTCGGGCCCTGTATACAGCACCGCCAACCCCCGGCAATCTTACTCGACCCACTCTGGCACAGTTAGTCTAGGGTTAAACTTATATCACATGCAATATAGTATTGCAAGGAGTAATCTCTTTGCAATAAGACAACACACTGAGGCGAGACATCAAATATAACAGTTTTACTTTTATATCAAAAGGCATAGGCAGAACAGAACACATGCAACTTGCTTACAGAGCCCTACAGCAATAGGTGTAGCACACAACAATGGCCCAGCGCGGTAACCCACCGCGCGCAGCTATTATGGTGTACGCGCCCTGTGGCGCACTAAACAATATTCTATCTCCCCTCCCTGGTCAGGCCTGACATAGAAGAAATCTCAGTCTTTTCACTTGTTATTTCTTCGCATGCAAACTTTCGGTGGTGCACTTGATGAAATAGTATTTGTAATCCACAAGTAGGCAGTCTCAAGGAACACTATACTGGAGACCCTTTAACTCTGTCCTGCTACTGGTCTCCTAATGGAACAACAAAATAACGATAGGTGGGCCAAGGCAGTCTATAGGCCTAAACACGGTACAGTCTATTGGCTTGAGCAAGTGCTCGCTCACCACTCCGGACGCGATCCCAGTCCGGGACTTCCACCTGCTGTTTCTCCGCACACAGCGTCTGCAACGATCGGGTCCCCGATCTAACTGATGTCCTCACTAGACAAGTCTGGTGCCACCCAGGCTCCGCAGTGGGGTGGAAGGCTCTTCGGAAGTTGCGCAAGGCCCCAGGCTTCGGGTCTTGCACTGCAGCAGATCCACACAGGAAGAAACTGTTGCTTGCAGCGCGGTGTCCAAAGAGACCGAGCTCCGCCTCGCCTCCTTCTTAAATAGCCCCTCCCATGAGTCTCTGCGGTGGCCCATTTGCACTCTGGGTGCCGAACGGGGTTCTGGGTAACGTAGTCCCGGGGCCTTAAAGGAGACCCCGCTACATATACTTACATATTTTTGGTAAAAAAAAACCCGCAATAAGCGTATATTGATTGGTTTGCACAAAAGTTATAGCGTCTACAAAATAGGGGATACATTTCTGGCATTTTTATTATTTTATTTTTTTTACTAGTAATGGCAGTGATCAGCGATTTTGTTTAGCGGGACTGCGACATTGCAGCAGACAGATCGGACACTTTTGACCCTTTTTTGGGACCAGTGACATTTATACAGTGATCAGTGCTATAAAATGCACTGATTACTGTATAAATGACACTGGCAGGGAAGGGGTTAACCCTAGTGATGATCAAAGGTTTAAATGTGTTCCCTGGGAGGTGTTTCTAACTGTGGGGGAGTGGACTGACTGGGAGTAGAGAGAGGGACAGACGATCACTGTGTACTTCCCAGTCAGAACAGGGATCTATTTGTTTACATTGACAGATCCCTGTTCTGGCTCTCTGTGAAGCGATCACAGGTGGCCGGTGGACATCGCAGCCGCTGGCCACGCGCATCCGCTCCCTCACTGTGCAGCGGATGCGCGCCTGCGATAGCTGTAAAACAAACCAACGTACAGCTACGGCGATTTACGGGAACGAGCCGAACTGCCGCAGTATGACAGCAGCTGGTCAGCAAGTGGGCAAAAGTGCTGCATTAAAGTGTTTTTTTTTTTTTATCTGCAAAGTTATCTAAACTAATTACAAGAAACAAAAACATAAAGTAACTGACTTCACCCATTTCAGGTCAGTATAATGTAAATGTTGCTTTGGCAGCAATTACAACCTTGAGTCTGTGTGAATAGGTCTCTGTCAGTATTGCACATCTGCTGACAGAAATTATTTTCCATTTCTCTTTGCAAAACTGCTCCAGCTTTGTTACGCTGTAGGGGATTCATGGGAGAATCATTTTTTGAAGCCCAACCACAAATTCTCTTTTGGATTGAGTGCTGCACTCCGACTTGCCCATTCCAGGATATTAAATGTAGCCGGTGGTCATATTTAGGGGAGGCATCTGAGTGGTACCAGGCTCAGATGCAACAATTGTTAGGATTCCCGGGCCAATTTATGCCAGTGGAGGATATCAATAGTGTCCAGTTACCTGCGGCCTATAGGTGGCGCTGTTGCCCTAGGCCGGGGTTGAACCGCCATTGGAGGGCTGCGCCCTTTGTGTCCTCTCGCGGCAGTAGTACAGCGGGGCGGGAAACCTGCTGTGCATTCTGGGAGAGGGTATAACGGGGGCAGACATCTTCCGTTCGGGGTCCACTCCCAGGCACCTTCAGCCTGGGGGTGAGTGATGGTGGTTTCCGGGTGCCCTAGGCCCGGGGACGGAGTTGCGGTTCCACCCCAGACACCTTCGGTCTGGGGTGAGGTACTCTCTGGAGGCCTGGGGCCCAGTACCTTCGACTGGGTCCTGCAAGGGATTGAGGGCTCCTAGGGTGTCCCCCGGTGTGGACGCCCAAATCTGGGACGAGGAGGCCAGGGAGGTGACCCTTCCGAAGACCCAGTGCAGCATTTGCTGGTGACGGCGGGGTCTCTGGTAACTGTCCGGATGGATGTCCTTACCCTGACAGGGGCCATTGCTTATAGAAGGTAGTCCACGTTCTCATGGTCTGTGGCAGGGACCCATCGTGAATTAGGTCGGTGGCAGAGACCCAACAACCAGGTCTGTGGCAGAGGCCTTATTCATCTGGTCTGTGGCAGGGACCCTCTCACGGTCGGTGCAGCGACTGTGCGCCAAGCCTGTTCGCGCTATAACGGAACAGGAGAAAAAAAACAAGTTCAAGTTTGTGCCTGGACCTCCTTCCCACTTTGTCTGAATTGTTCTGTGTCTGACCAGTCGCTCTCAAAGGACTATTTATTGCTCTGAAGAATAAATAAGTGTTGGACTTTCAGTGGTGTGTAACTTGACTTTCTGGGAGTTAAAGGGTCCTACCTCCACCTGTGTGGAGGGTGGGAGTCATCCTCGAGGGAAGTTTTGGCTCTGGACAGGGACACAGGCCCGAAGGTAAAAAAGCAATAGCTCACACCTCTGCACACAATAGGATACGAGCTGGTGGTGCGCCACACTCTCCTCCCTGGTCCCCTAGACGAGAGCCATTGACCGAGAAGAGTAGGAGGGAGTGAGAGGTGAGGTCACTACATAAAGATGAAGTCAACTCTGCAGTCCCTATGGTACTTTTCATCTATTTCAATTTAATCAAGTCAGAATAGCCTATTACTGTACTTACTTTACTTTCAAACTTTTAAAAATGTTGTCTTCCGGGATAAGGCAGCGCCATCTTTAGTACTGTCATCTTGAGTCTGTGTAGAATATAATTTCCGGCCTTTCCTGTTTCTCACCATAATATCGCAAATGCGTGATCTGACATTACTGGATCGCCACTCATACCCAGCATATTGCGTTGTTTTTGTGCTTTTATATATACCCGTTCTGGGTATATGCGTGCCTGTCAGTCCTGCTCCAGCTGTTCTCTCCTAATCGCGCTCTCTGATGCAGTAGGTTTACTCCCCATGTGACGTCACGCGGTCACAAGGGGAGTTCCAGGATGCAGGAGAAACTCTGTAGTCTCGCAAGGAGAGGGCAGTCAGCGCTGTGCCGCTGGGAGAGGAAATCCCATTCAATGGATGGATCGCACACAGAGCGTGCCGTGAATGAGGGGAAGGGAAGTGCATGTGCCAGTGACGTCAGTAAACCTAACAGGACGGATTACAGCAAAACTAAACAGATAAGGAGACATTTGCCATTCGTTTTTTTATGAGGATTACAAAACAGTAAAGTTGTGTGGGAGGGTTTATAACCAGTGTAGCGGCCTCACCCCCCCCGTCCCCTTGTTAATAAAACGGCTGGCTTGTCTAGGGGTATGTGGGAGGAGGGTGAGGTTCACTACAGCCTATGTCCTCTAATGTGTAGAGGTGAAAGCCAACACTTCTTTTACCTTCGGGCCTGTGTTCTGGATGGAGCCTCTGCTTCTCCTGTGGAAGTTTGACTGTCAGTAATAGAGCCCCACACCATAAAAAGTCCAACACTTCTTTATTCTTCTTGACAAGTGAACAGCATCAGTTGAACTTTTGAATAAACAGACAGGGTGTGGATACGAGTAGGTCCAGGCACAATGAACTCTCCTATTCCTTCTAGTGCAAATAGGCTTGGCGCACAGTCTCTGCCACTGACCGTGAGACTGGTCGCTGCCACCGACCGGGTGAACTGTTGAGGCCCCTGCCACAGGCCTGAGAGCAGGTCTCTGCCACCGACCTTGAGTTGATTAGATGGACCGCTGCCACCGGCCATAGAACATGAACCACCTTCCCTGATGAATTGGCCCTAGTTGGGAAAAGACATTTATCCGGACGGTCTCCAGAGGTCCACCCGGCACTGGCAATATGCTGTACCAGCTCTTCGGGAGGATCCCCTCTTTGGTCCCTTACGCCCTGGATTCAGGCGCCCAACACCCGGGGCACCTTAGGACGATCCCTACCCTCGCGGGACCCAGTGGAAGGTACTGGGTCCCAGGCCTCCAGTTAAGTACCTCACCCCAGACCGAAGGTGTCTGGGATGGAACACGAACTCCACGTGTACAGGCCAAGGGCGCCTGCACACCGATCACGGACAGCAGCCCTCAGGCTGAAGGTGCCTGGGACTCGGACCTCGTGGTGAAGATGTCCGCCCCCTTTATACCCTCTCCCAGCAAGCCCAGCGGGTTCCCCGCCCCGCCGTACAGCTGCTGCGAGAGGTCACAAAGGGTACGGCACTGCAGTGGTGGTTCAACCCCGGCCCAAAGTGACAGCACCACCTACCGAGCCGCAGGGAACTGAACACCACTGATGTCCTCACACGAATAGAACACAGCCCTACTCTACCAATTAGTGCATCTGGGTCATACTACCGCCCAGATGCTGCCCCTAAATAGTACATACCCGCTACACCAGTTTATCAATGTTGATTTTATGACCCCCTCCCTACTAACCTATTATAAAAGAAAACAAGGTGGAGGTGCATGTCTATTTCTGGAGTGATATTTATTAACCGCACTGCAGAAATAAACCATGGGCGGCATTAAATGTCTGTGACTGAGTTGTCATTAGACAGCTCACATAAGAGACAAAAGGCACAGAGGTGATCTAAGTGGCCAATCACAGCAATCACAAAGGTAGACACAGCTTGCATTTATATCTGAGAGCCTTCTCTGCTGCTGATCCTCCGATCATCTACTTTCCTCTTTTTTCAATGGCTCTCCAGCCTGATCCTGTGAGTAAAACTGCTCCTACTGAGCACCAACAAAAGGGGGGCACACTGACTTCTGCTTAGCAGGAAAGGGGTACACAGGAGCCATATGGACCATAAAACAGATGCACTGACCACCAATGTTATAGGGGAAAACACCACTGACCACCGATGGTATGGGACACTAACCAATGTTGACTAGCATTTAGGGGAGACACCACTGATCACCAATATTTAAAGGGACACTTACCACCGATCACCAGCACATGGGGGCGCTAACTTCTGGTCACTGAATTCTGCAAGGTGTATTGTGCATTGCATAATCCTGATCCCTGCACTATGACTGTTGCATTATATTTACTATGTCCTAAACTAAACAATTTTGGGGGAATTTTAGGGCCTCAAAAATAAGATACATATAAAAACTGTTTTTTTTTGTCTTGAAATAGTAAAAGACAACCGTGGTTATTAAACACCACCAAAAGGAAGCTCTATATGTCTTAGATAAATTAGAAAAAATTATTTAAGATACAGTGTTGCATGACTGAATAATTGTCAGTCAAACCATCACAGCACTGAAAGCTGAAAAATGGCCTGGAAATGAAGGGGTATATGCAGGCTGCCAATCAAGTGTACAAGCAATTCTGATTCTGTAGTTTTAGCTTTATCCTTAAATTAGTGTTTTTTCTGTATTAGGTTTTCCTCCAGGATTTTCCTGTATTTTGCTCTATGCATGCTAACCTTTACCATCAAACCTTCCAGGGTCTTCTGCAGGGAAACATCCCCACAGTATAATGCTGGCATCACTATGCTTAACGGCTGGGATGGTGTGTTTATGATGATGTGCAGAGTTTGCTTTGATGGCCAAAAGGTTCAATTAAAGAAGTTCATTGAGTAATTTTCATAGGTGACTTGAATTAAAAAATGGTACATACTTGTGAAAAGACAGAGAACGTTTACAAAACCTCATACACTTTCTCAAAAAGGCTGCTAAGATGCTTATGTTATTTTTCTCTGCCAACGTAGCACACGGACTGGATTGGTTTAGCGCATGGATATGCAATTAGCGGACCTCCAGCTGTTGCAAAACTACAAGTCCCATCATGCCTCTGCCTCTGGGTGTCATGCTTGCTGCTGTCAGAGTCTCGCTATGCCTCATGGGACTTGTAGTTTGGTAACAGCTGGAGGTCCGCTAATTGCATATCCCTGGTTTAGCGGTTTGGTCCCAGATTCAATTCCCTGTTTGACACATAACAGCCAGGCACACCACATTTTCACACTCAGAGACAGTGAACAAGCTGTGCAGCTCTCTTTTTTTTTTGTTTTTATTTTTGGGGTAGAACTTGGATGGGGCAGGTGTGAGCCTAGGGATACTCCAACAAAAAACTATAACTTGGCAATGAGGAGTCTAATCTGATCCAAACTTCAGGGTGAAAACACCCCCCTTTAAAGCTGTAACACTGAGAAGCAAGCAAATAGGAATCCCAATAGAGATAAAGTCCTGAAAGCAAAAAGTTATACTTCTGAGCAGCAGGCAAACTGGAATCCCAATAGAACGTGCAGGCCATGAATGCAGAAAATAGTAGCTAGAGAGTAGTTTAAGAAAGTCTCTAGATCCCAAAAGGCTGGTACTCACTGTTTCAGATTTCCAGGCACCCATGTGTAGGGTCAGCAAATGTTAGTGCTCCAGCAGCCTGTATCCTGGATCTGTATTGGACTTTCTGAAAATACCCCAGGAAGGATAGGGCAGAGGTCCCCCACCCAAGCTGTAGCTGAGACCCCACATAAATGCTGCAGCCTAAAGTGAAACTTCCAGGGATGCCACAGCCATGAGTCTGGGTCTTACCCCCGCAGGAATAAGCCTCCTCTGCTCTGCGCCCTAGCCCATTTATACCTCCTCCAGCCCCCTGCTGGTCATCTGCCATACTGACCAGGGATTGGCTGGGGAGATAATAATATGCAGGCAGGGGTCATATTCTACCACCACTATGTCCCAGGATCCCCTGGGAGAAAGGGGAAATCGATTGAGCCCTAACCAACAGAGCCCAAAGCAGACCTAAGTAATCAAACCATGCCTTCCTAATTACAGTAAGGCCAAAAACTAAATTTAACAAGAACAGTAGCTCTATGGGGCGCTACACTAGTTAGAAAAAGACAGAGAGTGTGCAGCCTCATTGTTTTGGAACTATAGCTCTGTGCAAAAAAAGAATAGTCTGTCACATTTCAAGGAACTTGTGAGGGAACCCTGATGTTTCATTTACCTTTGTACTTTGAACAAGGATTCAAGAAATAGGAGCCCTGTTTCTTGAATCCTTGTTATTGCCTGCATGCCCCTTATCCTGAATGGACTGCCCATTCCTGGACATCTCTCTTTCTTTCTCCAACAGTCTCCCTACTTGATATTTTTTTTTTATTAATTAGATACTTTTTATTGCGGAATAAAAAATGATTCCAGAGTTTCTTGTTCACAATGTTAAAAAGGCCTAAAAAAAAAAGAAAGAAAGAGGAAACCGATAAGTCAAGAAATTGTTTTATCAGAAGCAATACTGTGAATGGTATGTAGCACTACCCCCGTAGGAGCTGCTGTTTGTTTGATTTGGGTCTACGTCCTGCCTATCAACCCCTGGAAGTGGCTCAAACCTTCCCTTAGCACAACTGATATGAATAAGGAGTGTGAGACCTATTGAGTATTAGGAGACACAATCCTGCATACATCACACAATAACCTGTAAATGTTATTACCTTTGCTGGTCACTAGTCCTTCTAAGTGACAGAGATACTTCACACAAGTTATATGCTTAATCAAAGGTACCTTTACTCAGTATAAAAGGGAAGGGTAAAGAATCACATTAATACACACAGTTGACTCTGCATGCGCATTGCAGAGTCAATAAACCAATAAGGATAGGTATCACTGAGATTAGGTAATAACAGGAAATAACATCAGCTATATATATGTACATGTATCTATATGTGTCTCTGCACGGCTAACTGATTGCTCGCGAGCTCCCCCTTTGTTGCAATACCTTGCACGTGTTCATTCCCTATAATAGGTAAGCAAGGCCTATCTGCGTCCCACTCAAAGTTCCTTTCTCCAATGAAGTCTTCGCTAGCCACCGTCGGTGCACAAGTTAAATTGTAATCCACAGGGTTTCAACAAGATGCTGTAATTATCCGCAATATACCTGAGTACTCGTGTGCCTGCCACCCACTAATGACGGATGCACCAATCTCTGATCACATAGTCTCCAGTGAGATACACTAGGCCGCAAGCTGTGGCGTGATAGGTGAAGTGTGGCTGGCACTAACTAAATCACTTTCCTCTAAGGTAGTAGTCAATTCTGGGCAGGTACCCTTCTCACCAAACAGGCCCGACTTTCAGATAGTCTCCTCTGGCTTGTCCCGGTCACTCGATCTCCACGCTTCTGCTTCAGCTGCAGTCTCCGGACTCCGTCACTAACAGCATATGGTGATGGACGACTCCGGTCTCTGCTGGGCAATCACAGGACGCTGTGGACGATCCTCTGCTGGAAATCACTCAGGCACTCCCGTAATTTAGGCCCAGGCTTCTGGCCTAATCCTTAGGAAGCAGGCCTCCGTGCCAACTTCCTGCTTGATTGAGAGCTGGATCCAGAGAGAGAGAGAGACGCTGGCCCCTCCCCTGGTTTAAGTAGTCTGCCCAGAATGCTTTGCGGTGTTGCAATGCACCCTGGGTAATGTACATAGTTGCCAACAGTCACGGATTGGCCGGGACATTCCCGGGATTCAAACCCTTTTCCCGGATTTATTTTGTCCCGGCCAATGTCCCGGCCAATCCGATTTTTCCCGTTTTCCCCGAATTTGGACGCCGCAGGCCGCCGCCGCTAGAGGTCCACGGCTGGCGGAGACAATGTCTCGGCCGGCCGCCATGTTCAAGAAGACCAAAACACGGATGTAGTACAATAGAAAATAAAGCCGCTGCGGCGCCGCCCACACCCCGCACCTCCCCGGGGGTGGGCGGCGCTGCAGCAGCTTTATCTTCTATTGTACTACATCTGTGTTTTGGCTGGCTGGCAGGCCACCCCCCCGCCCCGCCCCGCTGCAGGTCTGTCTGTAATGGAAAGGGGCGGGGGTCGGCAGTGCCACAGCTTAATTTTTTTTTTCAGCCACACTGTCGGCTCCGCCTCTATTTTGTTCCCCTTCGGGGAAGGGGAAACAATAATGGCGGCCGAGACAGGAGACGCCTGTGGTTAAGGGGGACTCCGCTGGGGATGCCTGTGGTAAGGGGGGACTCCGCTGGGAACGCCTGTGGTAAGGGAGGACTCCGCTGGGGACGGCTGAGGTAAGGGGGGACTCCGCTGGGGACGCCTGATGTAAGGGGGGACTCCGCTGGGGACGCCTGATGTAAGGGGGGACTCCGATGGGGATGCCTGATGTAAGGGGGGACTCCGCTGGGGACGCCTGAGGTAAGGGGAGACTCCGCTGGGGACGCCTGATGTAAGGGGGGACTCCGCTGGGGACGCCTGAGGTAAGGGGGGACTCCGCTGGGGACGCCTGAGGTAAGGGGGGACTCCGCTGGGGACACTTGATGTAAGGGGGACTCCACTGGGGACGCCTGATGTAAGGGGGGACTCCGCTGGGGACGCCTGATGTAAGGGGGGACTCCGCTGGGGACGCCTGATGTAAGGGGGGACTCTGCTGGGGACGCCTGATGTAAGGGGGACTCCTCTGGGTACACCTGATGTAAGGAAGGACTCCGCTGGGTACGCCTGAGGTAAGGAGGGACTCCTCTGGGGACGCCTGATGTAAGGAGGGACTCCGCTGGGGACGCCTGATGTAAGGAGGGACTCCTCTGGGGACACTTGATGTAAGGGGGGACTCCACTGGGGACGCCTGATGTAAGGGGGGACTCCACTGGGGACGCCTGCATAGTTACCAACAGTCCCGAATTTCCCGGGACAATCATGATTTTTGGACCCTTGTCCACAAGTGTGGAGGGGGCTCTGCTGGGGAGGCACCTGATGCAAGGACGGACTGCTGGGGAGGCACCTGATGCAAGGACGGACTGCTGGGGAGGCACCTGATGCAAGGACGGACTGCTGGGGAGGCACCTGATGCAAGGACGGACTGCTGGGGAGGCACCTGATGCAAGGACGGACTGCTGGGGAGGCCATCTGGTGGCAGGCGACGTGGCAGGTAACACACTCAGGGCTTCCACTGATTCGGCATTATGGTGAGTTGAATGATTTCATTTTATATTACAATGTAAAAATAGAAATAATGCACTTCAATCATCCTGACACCGTAACAACCATGGTGCCGGGATGATTGAAGCGCCAACAGGTGTTTTGGAGTATCCTTATCTGCCAATTTTGTTACACATTACTATTGTGGTGTAGGATCTGGCTTCTTTCTTTCTATTTCTTTCTCTCACCTCGGACTCTAGCCACACCCCTTTGAACCACGCCCATTTAAACCACACCCACTATCGTGCGTAAACCACGCCCATTTTTCGCCGCGACGCGCTTCGCGCGACACATTTTTCACTCCAGCATGACACGCCTACAAACGAATGCCCCGCCCCCTGATTATAGCAAGGCTCCGCCTCAATACAAAAAAAGTGTCCCAGATGTTTTTTTTGCAATGTTGGCAACTATGAATGTAGTCTGTCTTTTACTAAAAGCAACAAAGTCTTTTCTCCTAGCTGATATCTGTCCCAAAGTGCATTAGTTGCATTGTAACACTTATACCACCGGAGGGAGCCGGATTCCTTCTTTCATATGGACATCCTGCTACAGGTATATAAGGGTAATAATAGTGAAAAGAAAAAGTACCAAATCAGTATCATTCAGGTGATGCCATAAAATGTCTTAGGGAACCGTCATTAACATTTTTATCTACAGCTCATGTACATTAGCAAGATCAATAAGTTATAAAATCAGGATAGCAAATAAATAAAGATTGGGGCATACCTAGAATACACAACGCCAAAGGTGGATCATTTTTAACATACTCTGCTCTTTATGATAAAATAAGAATGTTTATTCAAATATTAATTCTGTCCGGAAGAAAGACAGACTCCCTTACATTGGCAATGCCTGCCTGTATTGGTGTTAAATAAAAGGCTTCCTTACTTTGGCAGTTAGTGAGAGAGATCCCTCTTTACATTTATATTAATTATAAAAAAATGCCCTTTACATTGGTGGTCAGTTGTTAGAATGCTAAATATACAGACAGCTAAAAAGATCATTGGTGTGGCTCTGGCCAGTGATGTTGACTCTGGAAGCATGTAAGCACCATCAAGTTGAAGGCAGGGGTTAGGTTTAGTGCCCATTTTAGGGTAATCCCTCTTCCTTGGAGGTTTGTCTTTGGAGTTGACCCAGCCCACTTCCTAAATTAAGGAAGGTACTTAGGAGACAATCCAAGGGTCTTGGGATGTCGGCAACACGAGGAGGAAGACAAGCCAATGAGGAGAGAGCAGGTGGCTAGACTGAGCTGCGGCTCTGTTTCTTATGGACACATAGAGCTGAGCTCAGGAGCGAGCACGCACCAGTGCCCACATAGCAAGCAGCTTGCCATTGGGGGCACTTGTCAAGGGGGAGGAGCTAGAAGCATCGGCGGGAGACCCAAGAAAGAAAGGATTGGGGCTGCTCTGTGGAAAACCAAGTATGATGTGTTTGTTATTTAAATAAAAAAGGACCTTTAATATCACTAACTATTTCAAGAGTTTGAGTAAAGTTTAAAGAAAATAAACTTTTCATGTATCATGCGCATACTGACATAGACCCCAGGTGTTCGGATGAAGACTCCCCTGAAGCTCTGTCTTTAACCACTTGCTGCTGCCCATGCTGATCCCCTGCATGGAGTTTGTGTGTCCTGCCAACAAAGTTAAAGGTCACTCTGCATCACCCCAAAGTACCGCTCGCAACTTGAACCGTGGTTGAGAATGGCAGGTCCAATGTATTCTTGGAACTTTTCAACAGAACCCTCAATGGTATGAACATCTAGTTTTATGGAAGCCAAATATGCTATAAGTTATTTATTTCTGGTATAAAAACAAATATTGCAAGAAGAAATCTTTCATAAATGAAAAGCTATCAATTAAACAAATGCAATCTCCTTAAGGGTCTCAAGTAAGGTATTATAACAGGGTATTGTGGCGATGTGTGCTGTGTAATACAGTATGTTGCAGTTGAAGGGAGACTCAAGTGGGTGCTAGGTGCTTGGTCCCATGTCAGGAGTTTCTTTGAGCAGTGTGTGCTATCCTAATTATACTGCATCAATAATTTAATATGTACCTCACTTGGGTCAACCAGGTCAGCAGGACCAATAAATTAAATCTTGTAAACAACAGTCTATTAATTAGTAGTCATAGGTGTGCGCAGCCTATGGCATTAGGGTGTGCACCCCAAATGTATTAAAACATGGATGGTGTCAGTAGAGCAGTGGACTTGTCAGTAGAGCCGTGGACAGTGTCCGAAGCTTTTTATTTTTATTATTTTAATCTTTTTATTTTTGAATTTTTTTGGGGGGGGGGGAATTGGTGCAATATCAGCAGGGGGAATCTGCACCTTAAGCAGTGATTAGGGTGTGCCCAGGCACCCCCGGCACACCCCCTGCGCACACCTATGCTAGTAGTCTATCCATAATAAGTGTAGCGACCTCACCCCTTCTTCTTTTCGGCTTGTTGTCTCGTCTAGGGGGGGAGTATGGGAGGAGGGATGTAATACACCACAGCCCATGTCCTCTTTTGGATAGAGGTGAAGGCCAGAACCTATTTTACCATCAGGTCGTGTGCATAACCCAGAGCCAAGTCATTTCTGTAAAGGACCCCCTCTGCTCCCAGTAACTGGAGTTCCACACCACTGAAAAGGTCCAACTCGTATTTATTCTCCAACAGCAATAAATCGTCATTTAGCACAGACAGGTTGTGACCAAAGAACACTTCAGTATAGGTGGGGAGTAGGTCGAGGCACAATCCTTAGATAGAACTAACCATTGTGATGTCACCAACGGTTATGGCGTACAGTCGCTGCCACCGACTGTGTAGAACACAGAGTGAATTACCTTCGCTAAGCGCAGCCCCTGTCAGAGGGAAGATATCCGTCCAAGAGAGTTACCAGAGGCCCCGCCGTCACCAGCAATGCTGCACCGGACTGTTCGGAGGGGTTACGCTCCCTGGCCTCCTCATCTCAGACTCGGGCACCCAAGGCTTTAGGGCCCCCTCGGATTTCTCCACCCTTGCGGGACCCAGTCAAAGGCACCGGGCCCCAGGCCTCCTCAATAGTACCTCACCCCAGGCTAAAGGTGCCTGGGATGGACTCCATCTCCCGCTCCGGCCAGGTCAAGTGCACCTGGGCCCGGAACTCCGGAACGCCGGCACCCAGGCTGAAGGTGCCTGGGCGCGACTCTGACCTCTGACTCGGAACCCCGTGTTTCGGGCGTCCGCCCCCTCTTATCTCCTCTCCCTCAGCGTCACCACAGGTTCCCCGCCCTGCAGTACAGCCACCAGAAGAGGACAAAAAGGGTACGGTACTGCAGTGAGGGCTCAACCCCGGCCCAGTGCGACAGCGTCACCCACAGGCCAAAGAGAACCTCACACCACAGAGTCCTCCATGAACAACAAATGGTCCCAAATTCCCTAACAATCAGTGCATCTGGGTTACACTACCACCCAGATGCCTCCCCTAAATTCAAATACCCGCTACATACGGTTTGTTGGGGAAACACCAAGTGTATCCGGCCAATATTGCCATAGTATAAAGCAGCCTTTCTCAATCAGGGTTAAGTAGAACTGTAGGGTTCCTCCTGAGGTTTCTAGAGGTTCCTTGAACAGTGTGCAGTGGTGTATTGATCGTCCACCTACACTGACCACCAATGCAAGGGGCAATTTTTCACTGAATACCAGAGTAAGGGGTCACTTCTAAGCTGACCACTAATGTTAGGGGACACCAAATTTCAAGTGCTGAAAATAAATGTGTTCTATATTTGCTGGCATCTATTTACAAATTTAAAGTGGTTCTAAAGGCAGAAGTTTTTTTTTACCTTAAAGCAGGGGTGGGCAACCTTGGCACTCCAGCTGTGGTGAAACTACAAATCCCATCATGCCTCTGCCTCTCGGAGTCACGCCTGTGATTGTCAAGGTATTACAATGTCTCATGGGACTTGTAGTTTCACCACAGCTGGAGGGCCAAGGTTGCCTACCCCTGCCTTAAACAATAAGTTCACCTTTTGTAACATGTTACACCCATATTCAGGGTGTCCCCGCTCCCCTGTTCTGACAGCTTGCAGGGATCTTCTTACCCCCGCCAGCTGTCACAATCTACAAAAAAAAAACAAATGGAAAAACTACAAGGCCTGACAGCCTTTGCGGCTGACGGCTTGTAGTTCTCAATGAACTACCACGGTGCTGTTGAGTGCCATGGTAGTTCATTAAGTCTTCCTGTCTCAGTGTAACTGCCTGGCCGTATTGAAGGTATGGCTAGACAGATACACAGACAGTCTGAAGGACCGTGGCATTACACCCACGATCTGCTGACCATGGGTACAATGCTTTACAGGTCCATTACAAGAAAAATAATAGACGCATATTTCTTTACCTGAAAAATAAATGTGCATTTATTATTTTTTTGTAAAGGTGAACTTATTCTTTAATGCATCAAGGTAAAAAACCTTCTGGGTGCAGCTCCCCCCCCCTCTTTATACTTACCTGAGCCCCATCTCGATCCAGCGATGTGCATGAGCGCAGCGGCTCTACTGGATCTCTCTCTCCTTATTGGCTCACACAGCAGTGGCTCCTGAGGAGAGAGAGGGGCGGGGTGGTGCTGAGCCATGCTCTGTATGTGAATGGACAATGTCCATTCACAGGGGGGAGTCTCGGGAGCGAGTCTTCTTGGGTTATCCCATAGCAAGAGGCTTGCTATTGGGGGCACTCTGCAGGAGGGAGGAGCCAGAACCTCCAGCGGGGTACCCAAAAAGAAGAGCATCGGGGCTGCTCTGTGCAAAACCATTGTACAGAACAGGTAAGTATAACATGTTTATTAAACTTATAAAAAAAAAAAAAAAGACAAACTTTAGAATCACTTTAATAATAAAACCTCCACTAATAAAACATATACGGTACATACTGTACTGTATATTACAAGTCATAAAACTAGTGCATATATCATAAAATATGATAAAAGTACCAGCTGACATAGTGCTACACCGTGCCACATTACGCCACTAATTGTATGCATGCACTATAAGGTGTAACACGATGTCAACCAATGCTTGTATGATTTTTGTGATAATAAAAAAAGTCCCATTATTAATGTCGGTTGATGTTTATATTTAACCACTTCTCCCCCGCCCACCGTCAATTGACGGCGGGCGGAGGACACTCTCGTTATGACAGGACGTCATATGACGTCCTGCCCTTAAAACGAGCTAGGGGGCGCGCGCGCACGCCCGCCGCGTTCCCAAGGACTCGATGCGCGTGCCCGGCGGCCGCGATTGCTGCCGGGCACCCGCGATTGCCCGGGAACCGAGCAGGAAAGTGGATCTGTGTGTATAAACATACAGATCCACGTCCTGTGAGGGAGAGGGGACCGATGGTGTGTCCCTTGTACATAGGGACAACCATCGGTCACCTCCCCCAGTCAGTCCCCTCCCCCCCACAGTTAGAACACATTGAGGGAACATATTTAACCCCTTCCCGCCCCCTAGTGGTTAACCCCTTCCCTGCCAGTCACATTTATACAGTAATCAATGCATTTTTATAGCACGGATCGCTGTATAAATGTGAATGGTCCCAAAAATGTGTCAAAAGTGTCCGATGTGTCCGCCGCCAATATCACAGTCACAATAAAAATCGCAGATCGCCGCCATTACTAATAAAAAAATAAAATAAAAAAAAATGCTATAAATCTATCCCCTATTTTGTAGACGCTATAACTTTTGCGCAAACCAATCAATACGCGCTCATTGCGATTTTTTTTTTTTCGGCCTAAACTGAGGAAAATTTTAATTGAAAAAAAAAATGGGTATTTATTATAGCAAAAAGTAAAAAATAGTGTTTTTTTTCCAAACTGGGCGCTTTTCTTTTGTTTATAGCGCAAAAAATAAAAACCGCAGAGGTGATCAAATACCACCAAAAAAAGCTCTATTTGTGGGAAAAAAAGGACGCAAATTTCGTTTGGGAGCCACGCCGCACGACCGCGGAATTGTCATTCAAAGTGTGACAGCGCTGAAAGTTGAAAAATGGCTTGGGCAGGAAGGGGGTTTTCGTGCACGGTAGGGAAGTGGTTAAAATGGTTTTACAACTGAAGCTGGTCATTAACTGTTTTAATTTCAGCCAGTTCCTGATAAACTAGCCAAAAATTGCTTAGTAGTGGCCCTATCGTCCCTCCTCAAGCCTGCTATCCTTCGAATAAACAAAATCAAAAGAGCAGGGTGAAAAAAAAGTGAGCAGAACAGCAGCTACTTCCCACCAGATGCAGCTGCTGTTTGGGTTACCATAACAATGAATAAGCCGCAGTGGGAGATTCATCCATCCACACAGGCTGAACTGGTCACAGCTTTACTGGTCATGTACTGTGAACCATAGATATAACAATTTTTTAGCAAGGGTTCCTGGAGACCTTATAAAAAGGATGAGAGAGAATGGTGTAAAATATTTAGCTAAGGTGTCTCCTCTGCGTTGATAAATTGGATCGTCAAGTTTCTGTGTAATAAAGTGGTGACAACCCTGCTTGATCTTTGTACACAAATTCTGAATACCGAGTTTAAACCTGTACTGGCAATTAGGGCTGTCACACTAATAGCAAATATTAGCCAGCTT
This sequence comes from Rana muscosa, assembly GCA_029206835.1. Taxonomy (NCBI): domain Eukaryota; kingdom Metazoa; phylum Chordata; class Amphibia; order Anura; family Ranidae; genus Rana; species Rana muscosa. The sequence continues at coordinate 142,403,105 of CM055116.1, read as the reverse complement.
AGTATAAAAAGAATAACAATGTTAAAGTTTATACACCTGTAGCGGCCTCCTCCACCCCGACCTCTTTAGCTAGGGGTATGTCGAGCGACAGAGTGAGGTGCGCTACGGCCCATGTCCTCCCCATGCATGTGGGTGAGGTGAAGGCCAATATCAATCTTTTCCTCGGGCCAAATGTGTGCTGGTTATGAGGGTCAGTCCTTCCGTGCTGGAATCTCCCTTTGTTCCCATCAACAGAGTCCATACACCCATCAAAGTCCAAACTCAGGTTTATTGCGTATCTCCACATACAGTCAAATGCAACGGCATGATACGATGGGGAAAGCAGGTCGAGGCACTGTACAGGTTCCTAGTCCCTACACTCCCTGTGCTATGACCAGGGGTTGCAGGAGTCTTGATGAAAGCTCCTCCGCTGCGCTGTAGCCCCTATCAGGGGAAGATGTCCTCCAAGGGAGTTACCGAAGGCCCATCCGTCACCGGGTTGACACTGCACCGGGTCTTCGGACGGGTGACCTCCCCAGCCTCCTCACCTCAGATGCGGGTCCCCTCGCAAGGGGCGCCCTGGAGCAACTTCACCCTTGCGGGACCCAGTCGGAGTCACCGGGTCCCAGGCCTCCTCAATAGTACCTCACCCCAGGCTGAAGGTGCCTGGGATGGACTCCATCTTCATTCCGGCCAGGCCTTGGGCGCCTAGGCCGGAACCTTGAACCGCCCGCACCCAGGCCTAGGGTGCCTGGGTGCGTAAAGAGATGATCCCCGAAGACGACAGACCTCGTGGCGAGGGCGTCTCCCCCTTTTATCTCCTCCCATCGACACCACGGCGGGTTCCCCGCCCCAGCCGTACCATCTCCAGGAAGGGACAAAGAAGAGTAGCACTGTGTTAGTGATTCTACCTCGAGCCAGTAGGTACACTGACACCCACTGGTCAAGGAGAATATCGCACCACCCAATCCTCCACGAATAACAAAAAGGGGTCTGAACCCTAACATAATTACACACCTGGGTCACACTACCCCCAGGTGTATCCCACTAAATTGAGGACCCCGCTACACACTCCCCCCTGTGATTTGACGCTGGTCCCCAGCGTCAGGTGCACACCCATGTCTCCCATTAACGTGGTGACATGGAGTGAACCCCAGAGGCTGTCCCCAAACTTTGAATACTGTACATGCCAAGACCTGTTCAACGGAAAAAGGGAAATATAAAACGATAAACTCTCATATAAAACTTCTGCTTTGTACACATTTACAATCCCTCCCATTCCTAATCAAAAACCACCCCACTCTCAGCAGTCTTGATCGATGAATCTCCTGCAGAAGGGAAACAAAAGAAACAACATCCTAACAATCTGTGTCATTTGGCATGAATGGGTCTGTCAGCCGAGAAACCCATTCACTCCAATAAGTAAAGTGATGTATGTGTAACATTTTCAAACAATCGTTGCACAACACTGCCACCTGGTGACAGCGCCGCGGTCACAACACTTGCCGAAGTCTCCATTCTTCCTGCTTTCCTACTCTAACTCTACCCCAAAAGTCTCTGCCTTTGGCACATGAAGAAAAGGGAGAAAAAAAAACAACAGCTCCCAAATCTCCAGTGAGTAAAAGAAAAGCCCAAATCAAAACAAAAGTAGGGCACAGTTCTAGGCGTCTGGGAATGTCTCTTCCAGAAAGTTTCAACAGCAACAAAATAGGAGTTCACTTCTCCTACAAGTAAAATCTTGGATCCGGCAAAAACAAGGGCTTCAGGTGTTTGTCAAATACTTCCACCGAATATTCGACGTCTTCTCCTTCTTTCCTGCAGACGAGCACCTTATCAGCATGGATATGGCGTCCCAGTCTCCAATCAGCTTTACAGTCTTTAAACTTTTTAGACACCGGCGGCGAACATGACAGGTATCGCCGGGCATGGGGCACTTTGAGTTTTTCCCACACAAACTCGTCATACCACCGTGGTCGCAAGACCTCGACTTCATACAATAAGTCCCGAGGCAAGTAGGGGTACTCCCACCCATATTCACGGGCGACTCTCTGGGAGAAGAGTCTCTGTGGCTTACTCAGCACAGGTAGTGGGCGTCTGTCCCAGCCCTTCCGGTGAAACAGTTCGTCTATCTCTCCATCATCCCCACAGTCTGACAATGACTCTAAGTCGGAGGTGTCATACATCTCAGCGGGAAGGTAGTCTCTAGTAGACGGAAGGCTACCCTCCCTTGCGGGCTCCACCGACTGTGAACTCCCGACACCTCCAACCACACACACAGTCCCAGCCCCTGGCTCACCTGGACCTTTTTCAGCACTGGGATGTCCAGGATTCTTCCGACCGGATCCATCCAGGTCCGGCAAGCAGCGGGGTGAAGCTCGACCACGACCACAGGAGGCCTGCACCAGGCCTATCTTCCTCTTCGGGGGTGGCAGCAGGGAGTCTGTGGTGACCGAAGCAGTGTCCTCGGATTTTTCTCTCTCAGTCTCTGGTTGGGCAGTCACTTCGCCCTGGTCAGCGCGCACGGGAAACTCCGCAAAGGCTTTGATCTCTCCCTCCGGAGTGGCGGTTCCTGTGATGCAGTTGAGGCGTAGGGCCCGGGGCCTTTCCGTGTGTGGTTCAACCTCAAAAAGAAACTCTTTGCATGCTTCGCATCGCCCGAATGGCTTTAGTTGGACCACCAGTCCCGAGCATCCGGGACAGATCACACCGAGGGCCTCTGTGTCTCTGCATGAATACAAAGCCAACTGTCCTCGGGGCCTGAGCCTTATCCCCGTGTCTGTAATGGATGCAGCAAATGCAGTCATCTTGAAAGGATAAGGTACCGTCATCCACGGGGAGCCTGAGTTCGCTCCGACCACTTGCTGCTCCATCACGCGCTGACCTCGCGCCGGAGTCTTCACGTGTATCTCCACACGTGGCCAGACTCCTCCCACGACTTGCACGTTTTCGCGGGCTTCCTTCAGTCTCCTCCCACGAATTGCGCAGTCATGGGATGCCTCGTGGCGCAGTGCAGCAAAAGTCCCCACATGTAGTTCGTCACACGGCTGGACTCCTCCCTCTTCCCGCTCTTTCTGCATGGGCCTCTCCCGGTTTTTCAGGGAAATTTCCACGACTTCGAGCACAGGGATGCACTTTGGCCAATCACATGGCCGACCTGCTCGGACCTCCTCCGGGCAGCAAAGTTCAAACACAGCCGTTCCAAACCTCAGGGTTAACACACATTTCATCCCGGACAAACGAGCCCCCACATGTAGCGGCCTCCTCACCCCGACCTCTTTAGCTAGGGGTATGTCGAGCGACAGAGTGAGGTGCGCTACGGCCCATGTCCTCCCCATGCATGTGGGTGAGGTGAAGGCCAATATCAATCTTTTCCGCGGGCCAAATGTGTGCTGGTTATGAGGGTCAGTCCTTCCGTGCCGGAATCTCCCTTTGTTCCCATCAACAGAGTCCATACACCCATCAAAGTCCAAACTCAGGTTTATTGCGTATCTCCACATACAGTCAAATGCAACGGCATGATACGATGGGGAAAGCAGGTCGAGGCACTGTACAGGTTCCTAGTCCCTACACTCCCTGTGCTATGACCAGGGGTTGCAGGAGTCTTGATGAAAGCTCCTCCGCTGCGCTGTAGCCCCTATCAGGGGAAGATGTCCTCCAAGGGAGTTACCGAAGGCCCATCCGTCACCGGGTTGACACTGCACCGGGTCTTCGGACGGGTGACCTCCCCAGCCTCCTCACCTCAGATGCGGGTCCCCTCGCAAGGGGCGCCCTGGAGCAACTTCACCCTTGCGGGACCCAGTCGGAGTCACCGGGTCCCAGGCCTCCTCAATAGTACCTCACCCCAGGCTGAAGGTGCCTGGGATGGACTCCATCTTCATTCCTGCCAGGCCTTGGGCGCCTAGGCCGGAACCTTGAACCGCCCGCACCCAGGCCTAGGGTGCCTGGGTGCGTGAAGAGATGATCCCCGAAGACGACAGACCTTGTGGCGAGGGCGTCTCCCCCTTTTATCTCCTCCCATCGACACCACGGCGGGTTCCCCGCCCCAGCCGTACCATCTCCAGGAAGGGACAAAGAAGGGTAGCACTGTGGTAGTGATTCTACCTCGAGCCAGTAGGTACACTGACACCCACTGGTCAAGGAGAATATCGCACCACCCAATCCTCCACGAATAACAAAAAGGGGTCTGAACCCTAACATAATTACACACCTGGGTCACACTACCCCCAGGTGTATCCCACTAAATTGAGGACCCCGCTACACACCCAAGAAAAATGTTTGAAGTAGTATAACCTGTATTCAGTATTGAAAGGGTTCTAAGACTTAAAAGGATGCAGTCACATCCAGTCACATCCCCTCCCCCCCCCCCCCCAAAAAAAAAAAAAATGAATTCACTGCATACACTAATCAGCCATAACTTTATGACCACCCTCCTAATATGGGGCTGATTTACTAAAATTGGAGAGTGTAAAATCTGGTGCAGCTGTGCATGGTAGCCAATCAGCTTCTAACCTCAGCTTGTTCTATTAAGCTTTGAAAATAAAACCTGGAAGCTGATTGGTTTCTTTGTAGAGCTGCACCAGATTTTGCACTCTCCAGTGTCCAGTGGCGGTTGGTGCTCAATTTTTTTTTTTGGGGGGTGGGAGCGGCAAACAAAACCCCCCGCCAGGTCCGCACTCACCCCATCCACGGTCGCGGCTTCCTCGGCTTCTCCTCCCGGCTAATCCAGTGTTGAGATACGCCTCCTGTCCTGATTGGCAGGGAGGAGGAGGAGCAGGAAGACAATAGCGATTATTGATTTGCTAATATCACAAGTGGGTGGGTTTGGGGCGCAGAGCCAATTAGAGCCCTAGGCTCTAATCACGTGCTTCCAAAAATAAAAAATAAAACCTCAAAGAAACCTATGAGTCCGGCACCCTGCATAGAAATTAGGTGACATGGATGGATTGGCCACCGCTGCCAGTTTTAGTAAATCAACCTCATTGAATAGGTCTCTCTTTTACCGCCAAAGCAGCTCTAACCAATCAAAGTCATGAACTAGACCTCTGAAATTATGCCTTGCTATTTGGTGCCAAGCCATCAGTAGCAGACCCTTTAAAGTAGAACTATAGACAAAACTTTTTTTTTTCTTCAATTTCAATAGAGTAAGGGGGGGTTATAACCCCTGTCAGATTTTTTTTATTTTTGCCATCTGTGTCCCATTGCAGAGATTTCCTTTCACTTCCTGTCCCATAGCAAATTAAAGGATTTCCTTGGGGACCTCCAGATCACCAGAACTAGTGTCCGCATTGGAAGATTTCCCCTCTATTACTTTTCTGGGGACAACCCAAAATTTGCGATTTTCTTTTACTTTCCCCTTTAATGATAACGGTAAAAAGAGCAAATGGAGATGGTGAATCTCATACCTCCCAACTGGCATGGATTCTGCGGGTTTTACCCGCATAGGCTCCTCCTTCCCCCAGTCCCGCGAGAGTGTCATTTTTCCCGCACAGCAGGAAGCATGAAGAGGAGGAAACGGCGAACCAGCAGGTAAGCCCCCCCCCCCCCCCGCGACTGGTGGACAAAACAGTGTTCCGCGGCACCCCCCCCGCGATCGGCGGCACCCCCGCGATCGGCGGACAAAACAGTGTTCCGCGGCACCCCCCTCGCGACCGGTGGAAACCCCCCCCGCTCAACATCTTGTTTTTGCAGGGACGAAAAAAAATTTGCATGTCCCGCGGCACCCCCTCCCCGCTCAACAACTTTCATTAGCAGGGGAGAGGGGAGATCTGAATGTCCCGCGGTGGGACTTTTAAAAGTTGGGAGGTATGGAATCTCCCTAATCCATCTCTACTCTATCCAAAACTAAAAAACCCAAGATTTCCCAGCAGAACATTGCCCAAAGTATCGCACTGCTTCCACCAGCTTGCCTTCTTCCCATAGTGCATCCTGGTGCCCTCTCTTCCCAGGGTAAGCAATACACAGGCACTCAGCTACACGGAGCGATCCCCGCTGAGCAAAGCAGAGCCCGCACACGGACACGAATCGTGTGAAAGGGGCCTTAGTGTACTACTGTGTGCTTTGCATAGCATTCACCTAAAGCTCACCTGGATACAGTTATTCTCTATACTGTGACAGGCAGGCCGGTGATTGTGCTAGCTGCAGACAGTCAGTGTTTCACTTAGTGTACTACTGTGTGCTTTGCATAGCATTCACCTAAAGCCTAAATATTTGATGCAATACTTTGCAACAGGGCTCATTGCTGCGCTCTAAGTACAGTATCTGTGAGGGGTTGCAGTGTTGTGGCACCAGCACCTAAGGCCCAATTTTTCAGCCCCTGTTCAACAGGGGCATGCAATTACAATTCTTGATCTAATAATTCACAGCAGGGCCCATTCCTGCACCCACCAAGAGTAACTGTGAGGGCTTACAGTGTTGTGGCACCAGCACCACCACCAAAGGCCAAATTTTTCCTACCACTGTTCAACAGGGGCATGTAAATATAATTCCTGATATAATAGTTCACAGCAGGGCATTCCAGCGCCCACCAAGAGAAACTGTGAGGGCTTAGAGTGTTGTGGCAACACCAACACCTAAGGGGCAAATTTCTACAGACTATATATGGCAGGCCCCTACTTTTAAACATCCAACTTACAAACGACTCCTATTTGCAAACGGAAGAAGACAAAAGGAAGTGAGAGGAAATCTACCCCTAGGAAGGGAAATTCTCTCCTGTAAGAGTTAATATGGGAAAAAGGTGTCTCCTCTCTACTGAAGCTTTATCACCAATCCTTGTTTCAATAAAAAAAAACAAATTTTCCAAAAACATTTGTCATTGGGACGGAAAGTGAGGTGAAATGTTCTGAACAGGGGCACAGACAGCAAAAAAAATGTTACAGGGGTGATAACCCTTCCCTATGTTCTCCAAAAAGCTTAAAAATAGATTTTTTTGGCTGGAGCTACACTTAAAAAATTTACCTGTTCCAAATTACAAACAGATTCTACTTAAGAACAAACCTACAGTCCGTGTCTTTTTTGCACCGCCTGTATACTGCTGTTCAGAGTATATAGGGCCTTTTTTTATTTTGGGTGCGGGGTTCCCGTTAATACCCATACAAGACCCAAAGGGGATGGTAATGGTCTGGGGTAGGGGGGGGGGGGGGGGTGATGGGGTAGCCATGCCATTTTTCTCAATAATTTTCATCCATATTACCGGGACCAGACATTACATTAAAGCCACAAGCAGTTTTAAATGGCTTTTTTTCCTTTACAAATGTCATTTTGTGCAGGGACAGTTCTAAACAAGGGAAACACGTGCCACTTCACAGGCATACTTTAGACACCCCCCCCCCCCCCCCACAGGTACGATAGTTAAAGGAATATTTCACTTTTTTTTTTCACTTTATGCATCATTAAAATGACTGCTCCCAAAAAAAACGACCGTTTTAAAAGATTATTTTTACATTGATACATGTCCCCTCGGGCAGGCCCTGGGTCCACAAACCCTTTTTAGGACAATAACATGCATATTAGGCATTATAATTAGCACTTTCGATTTCGAACGTTCGCGTCCATTGCATTTAATAGGGTTCTAAAGTTCGTGCGAACGTTCGGTCCGTTCGAAGGTTCTGGTGCGAACCGATTGGGGGGGTGTTCGGCTCATCCCTAATTGTGATATACTGAAATGGCATGCACAATGTATTTTGTATATATTTTTTAAAGCTGAACTCCAGACCAGCAGCTAAATACACATAAGAAATATATACTGTACATGGGAAATGTTTTACCTGCACAGCTTATGTATGTTTGTTCATCCAGTTCTGATATTTACACAACTCTATACCACTCAACTGTCCTATATATAGTGGAACTGTCCTTATATTTCAACTCACTCCTGCAGTCCCCTGTAGTCTACATCAGGGCTCAAAATTTCAAGTCCTGAGCTACTTGCCAGGCCTCAAGGGTTACTCGCCACCAGTTGCCCCGTCCAACCCCTACCCTTCCCCGCCCCCTAAACACGCACTCATAAATTATCTCATGAAATTACACTTAAATGTTTTATGCAGAATTAAGTTATAAAAATAAATATTAACAACAACATTATCTGTATCCACCAATGCAGCCTGCCCGTGTCCGCCAGTGCAGCCTGTGTCCCCCCAGTGCAGCCTGCCCCCCCCCCCAGTGCAGCCTACATCCCCCAATGCATTGGTGGACATGGATAAAGTTGTTGTTAACCTCCCTGGCGGTATGATTCTGTCTAGAATTTTGTACCAAAAGCGGTACAATTATTTTGCATGGAAATTTGGTGTTATGTATTGTAGGCCTGCAATTCTTCTTAATTACTTACTCAAACCTGACCAAACAAGAATCTAGTAGACATCCCGGGTATGATAAAGTTTGAAACACAAAATCATAAATTATAATATAATAAATAAATATAAATAATTATAACAAATAGTAATGTAATTATAATAAAAATTATTCAATAATGTAATCAAATCAAAAACACAGAAATGTGCTCAGTTGCAGAATTGTCGCTGTCATTAGATTTAGTGTTTGATGACGAATTTCCCCACAAATCGCTATCGCTCAATTCTGCAAGTGATTCTAATTCACTATCGCTGTTTTCTAGCTGGTCTAAAACCACTTTTGACATAAAGGGACACTTTTTGGTTGCTATGGACAATCTCCAGGCAGAAAGAACAGTTTTTATAATATAAAAGTGCATGCAGGACACTGGGCAGACCACTAGGGACAAAGGGGGTGTGTTATTATTTGATACAGTACTGTAATCTGTAAGATTACAGTATACTGTATGTATTGTGTGTTTTTCACTTTTTGAATTTGGTGCCAAACTCCGTCTCCGTGCTCCGCAACGTCGCAGGGAACGGAGCTCGGCACTCGGCAGTGTGAATGGAGCGAGGAGACAGCTCACACACACTGCGGGAGGAAATCGCAGGATCCAGGGAACAAGGTAAGTAACTTCCCCTGGATACTGCGATGCAGCCCGAGTCTGGCTCGGGGTTATCGCTCTTAGCATGAAAAACTCACCCCGAGCCAGACTCGGGAATACCGCTAAGGGGGTTAATATTTATTTCATGAGATAATTTATGAGTGCGTGTTTAGGGGCGGGGCAGGGTAAGGGTTGGACGGGGCATATATTTAAAAAAATATACAAAATACATTGTGCATGCCATTTCAGTATATCACAATGAGGACATTGTGTACCCGTGGCTTGGACAGGAGTAAACCTGGCGTCCTAGACTACACCTCTACAATACTCAGCATACACATTCTTGTAAAATGTTCTTATCATCACAATTTTATTTGTAAATGAATAAGTGCTTCATGGATTTTTCAACAGTCGTTCTATCATCCTGTCACTGCATTGGCTGGATATGATTTTATTGCTATCCAATGCTTACTATACAAGAGCTTACAATATTCTGCTACAGTAAGTACTTGGCAGAAAACTGACACTATCAGCTCTCTACATGAATATATTCATTTGTACAAACGCCATTAAAGGTGCACTTCAGTCAGATGTAAATATATTTACATTTACACAAATTGCTTCATGGTGCACCTACTTTGTTCCATTGTGACAGCTCAAGCAGAAACAGAGCCATCCAGAACACACAAGCAGTTGGAAGGTTTAAGTTGGAGGTAAGATCACCAGAGGCGGCCGTGTGGAAGGACATGCATGAACGCTATTACTTCGAAAAGGTTGATGTTTATTGATCATAATATTGACAGAAAGAGCCATCAACGTGTTTCGTGCCATTGCAGTGGCCACTTCTTGAAGAATAGTGTATGAAATGCTGAATAAAAAATACATATGGCGTAGAATTTATTGTATTACAGTAAAAATATAATGGATTCCTGAAAGATAAAATCTATAAAAAAAATGTAGTGGTAAAAAAAAAAAATATTGGTAATAAAATTTATTTTACAATGGTTGTTTTCTCTTTTCCTTTTTTCCATGCACATAAAGTGACATCAAGTATAATACAATAAACACCTTGATATAAAAAAAATAAAGAGAAATAAAAAAATATTGAATTTTTTTTTAAAGTAGCACTGTTATGTTAATATCCATTGCTATGTTCAAATGAAAGTTTGTAATTGTATGACATGTCTTTGTGAAAGAATAAAAATTATTGGAAATAAAGTTAAGGTATAATATAACTCATGTCTGTTTCCAGGATTATGAAAATATTGTAATTACTGGTGCATAGAATAGTGGAGGTAAATGTAAATAGTGTAAATAATAATTCTGATGATAAAATGATAATGCGATAACAAAGTATTTTAATTAATAAAGGATATAGTGTTTTTTTTAATAAGAAAGAAGCATGAATCAATTTTTTCTTTAATAAAATTTATGGAGGTGATCAGATCAAATTAAAGCTTCTAATAAGTACAAATAGAAGTAGAATGGAATAAAATCAACATCAGATGTTTAATCTCACAGAAGATAATAAATATGCCCATATAAAACAGAGGTGTCCATACAGAGTCAATTGGATTGTGGTCTAAAGCTGTGCTTGAAGGCAAATTAAAAAATGCACCTATAGTAATTTTAAAATATGTGCATTTTAAAGCAGTAGTAAACCGCCCGGGTCCACGGGCTTCGGCGATCTGAAGATACGAATGGCCAAGTCAGCATTGACATCGCATGCGCCGGAGTCGCTGTTTACAGAACGGCTCTGAAGGAACGGCACGGGTATGCCATTCCTTTAGAGCACATGCGCTGGTGACGTCACCGGCTGCATCTAAAGTAAATATCTCCTAAACAGTGCATGTTTAGGAGATATTTACTGTACCTATAGTTAAGCCTTATTATAGACTTACCTTTTTTTAACCAATTCAGCCCGGGAAGATTTGGCTGCCCAATGACCGGGCCATTTTTTGCAATTCGGCACTGCGTCGCTTTAACTGACAATTGCGCAGTTGTGCCAAACAAAATTTACGTCCTTTTTTTCCCACAAATAGAGCTTTCTTATGGTGGTATTTGATCATCTCTGCGATTTTTATTTTTTGACCTATAAACAAAAAAAAGCAACAATTTAAAAAAAAACACAATATTTTGTACTTTTTGCTATAACAACTATCCCCAATTTTTATTTTTTTTTAAAGTACATTTTTTTCTCAGTTTAGGCCGATATGTATTCTTCTACATATTTTTGGTAATAAAAATCACAATAAGCGAATATTGATTGGTTTGCGCAAAAGCTATAGCATCTACAAAATAGGGGATAGATTTATAGCATTTTAATTATTATTATTTTTTTTACTAGTAATAGCGTCGATCTGCGATTTTCATCAGGACTGCGACATTATGGCAGACACATCGGACACCTTTGACACATTTTTGGGACCATTGACATTTATACAGTGATCAGTGCTATAAAAATCCACTGATTACTGTAAAAATGTCACTGGCAGGGAAGGGGTTAACACTAGGGGGCAATCAAGGGGTTAATTGTGTTCCCCAATGTGTGTTCTAACTGAAGGGGGATGGGACTGACATAGAGGAAATTACAGATCGTGGTTCCTAGCTATTAGGAACTCACGATCTGTCTTTCCTCAGCTCACAGAACAGGGAGGGGTGTGTTTACACACACGTCCCTGTTCTGCCTCTCGTGCCCAGAGATCGCTCGCGGCCGGCGGTCATCGCGACCGCCGGGCACGAGCATCGGCACTTACCACGATACAGCGGGCACGCGAGAGCCTGCTAGGCTGCTTAAAGTGGCCGACGTACAGCTACGACGGTTCGCCCAACGGAGCCAACTTGCCGCAGTATAACTGGTCTGCAATCGGTTAATAATACATTTTTATTGAAAGTTATTAATTAACAACACAAATTGTCATTTACTTTAGTCATATGTATCCAACATTGATTTAAAAAGGTTTTGCGTAAGTAAAATACTTGATAACCTGTACCAGTCTACCCCTAATGGGTACAGTTTATACAGCAGTTTATAACTTGAGGGTAGACAGTACAAATACAATACACTTTAACATTGTAGGAATGAGAGGGCCCTGCTCCTTAGAAAGGTTTACGAAAAATCCTTGCAAAGTGTAACGTTTACTTGGAGGAGATTTTGTTTCAACAAAACTGGAGTTATATTTTAATGCTGGGTACACACTACAAATCGGAAGAACAGATCCATATGAGGCACGATTGATCGTCTTTCGTATAGTGTGTACACAACTTTTAACATCCGATTTAGACTTTCCAAATGAACATTTTCCGAAGGGACAAACTTCAATTTTTTTCTGGTAAACAGAGCAGATGATTTTCATTTAATGTGTACTGTTTTCGTACAAGGAAAATCATATGCGAAAGACTGCGCATGATCAGAAACAATAAACAACAAATAAAAAGCCTTTGTTGTACGAGAATGTTCGTACATTATTTCCATCCTCGGTTCCGACTTGCTGTGAAACATCAAGGAAAACCGGACGATTGTTCTTATAGTGTGAACCCACCTTAACCGAACAGGCTTCCGTTTATTGAATACAATACATCATGACAATCCTTTGTATACACAGACAGGCGATACGCTATAAGTAAATGCTTTTTAATCTTTACCACCATTTCCTGCTTAAAGGTTGATCTGATAGATGGGTGAGGATGAGCTTCTGTTATACCTTATCAAGTATTTGCAGTGTTAGTTTTATAGAGTATAAGTAAAGATAAGGTGTAAATACACTTGTATAAAAGGGAAAAATCAATCAGCCCATCTGGTGAGTGTGATATTCTTATCCGATCCTGGTCATTTGTTGTTTCCTATTGTATCCAGGAGCTGGCATTGCTTTACCAGACCTTTTGTCACCTTGACCAGGGCTGGACTGGGACAAAAATTTGGCCCTGGGCTTCATCCAGACCAGCCCACCTTACTTTTGCAAACACGCACAAAAACAAGTGAAGCGGGAGGGCTAACAACATGCAGGAACATTGCTACAGCCTCATTGGCTGGAATTTCAGAAACCGGCATTGCTGCAAGCCATTGGCTGCCTTTCAGCAATGCAGCGGCGCTGAGGCTGACCTGGGTTGCGCACCATGAAGTTAGATGATGGGCAGTGCGGATGACAGGTCTCTCCTATACCAGCCAGCTGGACAAACACGCCCCCCCCGGCCAGCCAACCTCGATGGCCACCCAAGCCCCCCCCCCCATTCACTGGCCATTAGCCGTTCTACTTTATTTCTCTTATAGGCAGTACAGCGGTGCTCCAATTAATGGGCCGCGCAGCTATTACTTTGACAGGCTGTCCCTGAAACCGGCCCGCTGAGCCATTGGCTCACAGGGAAACTCCCTGTAGTCCCAATGGCCAGTACATGCCTGACCTTGACAGATAACTATGTAGTTGCTCAGCTTCCTGTAGAACAACTTTAAAATACAGAAAGTGTTGACTTATTATCACTCCCATCACAAATCCAAAAAGCATGATTTATTTCTTGCTTGAAGTAAACCTGCTAGACATTCTAATGTGTACCTGTACAGAAGCTAATCTCGTAGCGCCCAACTGTCCCTGGTTTTGTCCCTGTTACTCTTTAGTTGTCCCTGTTTTAAGCCTGATCTTTAGACCTCTATAATACATGCATCGTTATAATACACTACAGCAGTGGTTCTCAACCTCAGTCCTCACGTACCCCCCAACAGGCCATGTTTATAGGTTTTCCTTTATCTTGCACAGGTGCTTTATATAGGGTTGCCACCTGTCCGGTTTTGACCCGGACAGTACGGGTTTAGGATGCTGTGCCCGGGTTTCCCTCTGCCTGACACCCGCACACCAGTGCCGCTGACAGGGGGTACCATGGGGCCTCCTGTAGGGGCCCCAGCACACAGGGGGACCTGGACAGCAGGAGGATTGGAGCGGCGAGCGGGGGGAACAATTACAGAGCAATCAAAACATAAGGGAGAGAGAGAGGCGACAGGCAGCTGCTGGTGCGGAAGTTTTTAATAAAATAAATGCTTAAAAACAATCCACTCACCCTCCATGTCAGAGCTGTAGACATGTCAGTCTGTGACGTCCGCTGTCCCATTATTCCCTCCGATCCACACTGCTGTTATCACTGAATCACTGGAGGAAGCCAAGGATACAGAGACGCAGGGAAACTGCATTGAGCTGTCAGCCTGGGACGCTGTGACCAATCAGAGCTTACCGGAGGCTTAACCATGCCTCCATCATCAGAGGCTGTTTCCCGTGGCTCTCTGTTTCCTCCAGTGATTCAGTCAAACAACAGCGTGGATCGAAGGGGAGAATGGGACAGCCAACTTCACAGACTGACATGCCTACAGCTCTGACATGGAGAGTGAGTGGATTGTTTTTAACCACTTCAATACCATGCACTTATGCACCTTCCCGCCCAGACCAATTTTCAGCTTTCAGTACTCTCACACTTTGAATGACAATTACTTAGTCATGCTACACTGTATCCAAACAAATTTTTTATCATTTTCTTCTCACAAATAGAGCTTTCTTTTGGTGGTATTTAATCGCCACTGGGTTTTTTATTTTTTGCGATATAAGCAAAAAAACAGCAATTTTTAAAAAAAAAAAAACTTTTTTTTAGTTTCTATTGTAAAATTTTGCAAATAAGTAATTTTTCTTCATAAATTTGTGCCAAAATGTATACGGCTACATATCTTTGGTAAAATGAACCCAAATTAGTGTATATTATTTGGTCTTTGTGAAAGTTATAGAGTCTACAAACTATGGTGGCAATCACTGAAAATTTATCACATCTGATCACGCCTGATGTACTGAAGGGATATCTCATTTCTTGAGACACTAACAAGCGAGGAAAGTACAAATACCCCAAAATTACCCCTTTTTGGAAAGTAGACAGTCCAAGGTATTTACTAAGAGGCGTGGTGAGTTTTTTGAAGTTGTATTTTTTTCCCACAATTCTTGGGAAATTTTTTTTTTTTTTTTTTTTTACACAAACTGGTCATATTAACAGTTTTTTTCTCTCACACAGCATATGCATAATTGCAACTACACCCCAAAATACATTCTGCTACTCCTCCTGAGTGTAGCGATACCACATGTGTGAGACTTTTACACAGCCTGGCCATATACAGAGGCCCAACATTGAAGTAGCACTTTCAGGCGTTCTACAAGCATAAATCGCACATATCCTTTCTCAACCACCTATTACACTTTTGAAGGCCCTGGAGCACCAGGACAATGGAATTTTCCACAAAATGACCCCATTTTGGAAAGCACACACCCCAACGTATAATCTATGAAGCATTATGAGTCTTTTGAACGGTTCATTTTTTTCCAGAAGGTTTTGGAAAATGTGGAGAAAAAATGAAAATGCATTTTTTTTACACAAAGTTGTCCATTTATAAGATATTTCTAACGCATAGCATATACATAGCAAAAATGACACCCCAAAATGCATTCTGCTACTCCTCCTGAGTATAGCGATACCACATGTGTGAGACTTTTACACAGTCTGGCCATATACAGAGGCCCAACATTGAAGTAGCACTTTCAGGCGTTCTACAAGCATAAATCGCACATATCCTTTCTCAACCACCTATTACACTTTTGAAGGCCCTGGAGCACCAGGACAATGGAATTTTCCACAAAATGACCCCATTTTGGAAAGCACACACCCCAACGTATAATCTATGAAGCATTATGAGTCTTTTGAACGGTTCATTTTTTTCCAGAAGGTTTTGGAAAATGTGGAGAAAAAATGAAAATGCATTTTTTTTACACAAAGTTGTCCATTTATAAGATATTTCTAACGCATAGCATATACATAGCAAAAATGACACCCCAAAATGCATTCTGCTACTCCTCCTGAGTATAGCGATACCACATGTGTGAGACTTTTACACAGCCTGGTCGTATACAGAGGCCCAACATTGAAGAAGCACTTTCAGGCGTTCTACAAGCATAAATCGCACATATCCTTTCTCAACCACCTATTACACTTTTGAAGGCCCTGGAGCACCAGGACAATGGAATTTTCCACAAAATGACCCCATTTTGGAAAGCACACACCCCAACGTATAATCTATGAAGCATTATGAGTCTTTTGAACGGTTCATTTTTTTCCAGAAGGTTTTGGAAAATGTGGAGAAAAAATGAAAATGCATTTTTTTTACACAAAGTTGTCCATTTATAAGATATTTCTAACGCATAGCATATACATAGCAAAAATGACACCCCAAAATGCATTCTGCTACTCCTCCTGAGTATAGCGATACCACATGTGTGAGACTTTTACACAGCCTGGCCATATACAGAGGCCCAACATTGAAGTAGCACTTTCAGGCGTTCTACAAGCATAAATCGCACATATCCTTTCTCAACCACCTATTACACTTTTGAAGGCCCTGGAGCACCAGGACAATGGAATTTTCCACAAAATGACCCCATTTTGGAAAGCACACACCCCAACGTATAATCTATGAGGCATTATGAGTCTTTTGAACGGTTCATTTTTTTCCAGAAGGTTTTGGAAAATGTGGAGAAAAAATTAAAATGCATTTTTTTTACACAAAGTTGTCAATTTATAAGATATTTCTAACACATAATATGTACATAGCAAAAATTACACCCAAAAATGCATTCTGCTACTCCTCCTGAGTATGGCGATACCACATGTTTGAGACTTTTACACAGCTTGGCCACATACAGAGGCCCAACATCCAAGTAGCACCTCCAGGCATTCTAGCAGCATTAATTGCACATATCATTTTCTGACTACCGATCACATTTTTGAAGGCCCTTCATATATCTAACACATAGCAGGTACATGCCAAATAACAAAAGATTACCTGTGGTTTTAGAAGTGCAGTGGTCCACAGAGGAGAGCATCGGTCCAGGCAGCAGGCAGGGATGAGGTCAGCGACAGCAAAAGCAATCATCCAGGCAGCAGACAGGAATACTGTCCATAGTTCGCACAGGCAGAGATACTGTCAGCACAGCCAGAGCACAGCCAAAGCACAGGTCCAGGTAGCAGGCAGAGGTGTCCTATCCTATCGATGATATCTTCGATATATTGGAGGTAGTGGAGTCGGTGATTTTGAGTTGCTTTTTGGTAGCAGACAAACGAATTAAAAAGGGCCATGTGAAACAGGTGAAACGCAACTTTTTTGTGCCAATAATGGGACTTTCTGGTTGATAAGTAGGGCTGTAGCATCTGGTCGTTTAAATCCACCCCCCCCCCATGTACAAATTGTAGTCGTGGACACATTCAGGCTTTACAATGGAGCCGCGTCTTCTTGGGATCTCCACCATGGTGTCATTGTGGATCGTAGAGAGGATGTGGACATCTTTCTTGTCCCTCCACTTCATGGCCAACACCTCCTCGTTCCTCATGGATGCCGATTCTCCAGGTCGCAATTTTTTTGTCAATAAATTTTGTGGGAATCCCTTCCGTTTTTTTTTGAAGGTACCGCAGGCCGGGGTTTGTTTACTGTAAAGGTGGCGAAAAAGGGGCAGGCTGGTATAATAATTATCAACATATAAATGGTAACCTTTTCCGAACAGGGGGTATGCCAACTCCCAGACAATTTTCCCACTGGTTCCAATATATGTGGGGCAATCACGGGGCTGGAGCTGGGAGTCTTTGCCTTCGTAGATCCTGAATTTGCAGACGTATCCAGTGGCTCAATCACATAATTTATTTAATTTTAACCCATACCTGGCTCTCTTGCTTGGTATGTACTGCTTGAACTGCAGTCGGCCGGTGAAATGTACGAGGGACTCGTCCACACAAATTTTTTGGTCTGGGATGAAAACTTCTTCAAATCGCTGGGAAAAGGCATTGATTAGGGGGCGTATCTTGTACAATTTGTCGTAGTTGGGATGATCTCGGGGAGGGCACTGTGAATTGTCATTGAAGTGGAGAAAGCGCATAATCATGTCGTATCTTTTCCTGGACATGACAGCGGAATATATGGGCATGTGTTGGATGGGGCGTTTGGACCAATATGAATGGACTTCGTTCTTTTTTGTAAGCCCCATATTGAACATAAGGCCCAAAAATAATTTAAATTCCTCCAATGTTAGACGCCGCCACTGGAACATGCGGGCGTAGGAAGAATTGGGGTTGGCAGCAATAAATTGGGATGCATACAGATTCGTTTGATCCACTATATTCTGCAGCAAATCTTGTGGGAAAAATAAACAAAAATAATCAAATTTAGAAAAATTTGTAGTGTCGGGCTGCACACCTGGCTGTGCGGTGAAAGGGGGGATGATAGCGGATCCTGAGTTGGCAGGCAACCATAAGGGGTTTGCCAGGGCATCGGGAAGGTAGGATTGGGGCTGGATTCTTCGGGTTGGGCGTGCATTTCCATTACTTGTACTGGGCTCCTCTTCCTGGGGTATGGCGCTGCTGGTGGTGGGCAGTTCTCCTGATCTTGGTGCTGATCTTGGTGCCGATCGCATTCTTTTGGGAGGGACGGTTTCCTCCGGGGACTCGGACTCTGAGCCACTATCCTCCACTGGCTCGTATTCCGAGCCAGAATCGGATAATGGGAGCTCCCCGCTGCTCTCATCATCCGACATGGCAAGAATGGCATATGCCTCCTCAGGTGTGTAAACCCTTTGGGACATTATGGCAGTGCTTATTGGTGGGCCTGTGTAATGGTACTGCTGGTGGTAGTGGTGGCGGTCTGTGTGGTAGTACCGATGGAGGTATTAGTGGTGGGCCTGTGTGGTGGTACAGATGGCGGTATGGGTGGTGGTGGTACGGGTGGTGGTGGTGGCGGCGGTACTGGTGGCGGTACGGGTGGTGGTGGTAGCGATGGTGGTATGGGTGGTGGTGGTACGGGTGGTGATGGTACCGATGGCGGTACAGGTGGTGGTACAGGTGGTGGTGGCACTACCGACGGTGGTACGGGTGGTGGTACTGGTGGTGGTACCGATGGCGGCACTAGTGGTGATACTGGTAGCGGGCCTGTGTGGCAGTATAGATGCTGGGCCTGGTGGCGGTACTGGTGGTGGTACTGGTACCGATGGCGGTACTGGTAGCCTGTGTGGCAGTGCCAATGGCGGTACCGATGGAGGTGGGCCTGTGACAGATGATTGACAGATGGGCTGATTGATTGATTGACAGATGGGTTGATTGATTGACAGATGGGGTGATTGATTGACAGGTGGGGTGATTGATTGACAGGTGGGGTGATTGATTGACAGGTGGGCTGATTGATTGACAGATGGGCTGATTGATTGACAGATGGGCTGATTGATTGACAGATGGGCTGATTGACAGATGGGCTGATTGACAGATGGGCTGATTGGCTGGGCTGATTGATGTGCTGGGCTGTGTGACAGGTCCTCTTTATGGGGGGGGGCGTGTTGTGCACTGTAAATTTATGTAGACAAACTACACTGAGCTAACTTACTGATCTCTTCTCTCTCCTCACAGATCGGTGTGTGAGGAGAGAGCAGGGATCAGGTAGTAACTCCTGTGGAGTTTGTTTACATTTGTGACCGGCTGTGATTGGACACAGCCGGTCACGTGGTAAACAGCCAATTCATTGGCAGTTTACTCTGATCGGGGACGCGCTGTGTCCAAGGGACACTCGCCTTCCCCGATCCCCGCTCTGCAAGCCTGTGGCGGCGCACGGAGCGCGCCGCCGAGTTTGTTTTGACAGGTGATCGGCTGTGACTTTGACACAGCCGATCACATGGTAAACAGCCAATGAAATTGGCTGTTTACCGTGATCGGGGTAGCGCTGTGTCCGAGGGACACATGCCGTCCCCGATCACCGCGCTGCGCGCCCCCGCGGGCGCGCGCAAGGCAATATCCTGCAGGACGTCATATGACGTCCAGTATCAATATTGCAACCACTTCCCGGACGTCAATTCGCTATTGACTGGGCGGGAAGTGGTTAAACATTTATTTTATTAAAAACTTCCGCACCAGCAGCTGCCTGTCGCCTCTCTCTCTCACTTATGTTTTGACTCCTCTGTATTTGCCCCCTCCTCTGTATTTGCACCCCCTCCTCTGTAATTCCCCCCTCCTCTAATTGCCCCCTCCTCTGTAATTGCCCCCTCCTCTGTATTTGCACCCCCTCCTCTGTATTTGCACCCCCTCCTCTGTAATTGCCCCCCCTCCTCTGTAATTTTGCCCCATCTCTGTAATTACCCCCCATCTCTGTATTTGCACCCCCTCCTCTGTAATCCCCCCTCCTGTAATTGCCCCCCATCTCTGTAATTACCCCCTCTGTATTTGCACCCCCTACTCTGTAGTTGCCCCCTCCTCTATATTTGCACTCCCCCTCTGTAATTGTCCCCCCTCCTCTAATTGCCCCCTTCTCAAATTGCCCCCCCATCTCAGTAACTACCTCCCCTCCTCTGTATTTGCACCCCCCTCCTCTGTAATTGCCCCCCCCAATCACTGTAATTGTCCCCCTCCTCTGTAATTGCCCCCCACACCCACCGCTCCGAACCCCCTGTTGTCCAGGCCCCCCTGTTTGCTGAGGCCCCGTGATACCCCCTGTTGGCTGCCATGGGGGTATTGGAGGGAGGAGGATTTGTGCTGGTAGGGGAAGAAGATTTGTAATAGGAGGGGATGGGGATAATGGTACCCCAATTGCGAAGCATAACTTCTTTTGGGTGACAGGCATCCCACGATTCTGTTTACGTGATTTTGCCACGATTTTTCGGGTGACAATCGCAGCAAAATCGCACCGCGGTTGGGGTGCCATGCCGTGCGCCACTAATGTGTTCAGGGTTTGGCTTGAAGAAAAGGTGGCAACCCTAGCTTTAAACCAGAGTCAATGGCTTGGCATTTTGGACAGCTATTTTATCGAAGAGAAATTCCCAAAACATGGCCAGTTGGGGGTACTTGAGGACTGAGGTTGAGAACCACTGCTCTACAGCTTTCATCCAATCTCTACATTATTGCATTTGTTATTTTAAAAATCTAGTATAAAGGAAAAGTAGTGGTGAGTAACTGGGGGAATGGCAGATTTGTGTCCTCTGCCTACATCAGCCTTTCTCAACCTTTTTAACCTTTTGAAATAATTTCATGGTCCCAGGGAACCCCTGCTAAAAATTAATAGATCTACAACTCATGATACATTAGTCTGATGGTCCGTGATAAAAATGCTCCTAAAGCCTCGTACACGATGAGAATATTGGACGAATAATCCTCTGTTTTTTGTTGCATGCTAGTTTTATATCGAAAATTAATACCGTTACTAAAGTTACGAACATTTTTGAACGATAGAATACAACTTTAGGAGTTATGTAATATGTTGTATCGTATTGTAATATATTCTTTTGTTTCCGAGCATGTGTGGTCTTGGTCTTCTTGATTTTTTTCGGAGGAATACTGTACTGATTTACCGAAAATCATTCGCTCTGCTATTGTCTGAAAAAAAAGTTGTGGTTGTCTCTTACAATATTGTTGGATGAACTGTCGTGATTGGCTCTTGAAATCTGTGTACTGATGATTGTACGATCACTTTGAAAGTAATTTTTGTCATCCTATTTTCTGATCGTGTGTACTAGGCATTACACTCGTGATCATTGGGGAGAATCACCCCTTACAGGTAGCTAAAAACATCAATGGTGTCAGTGGGAACTAATCAGAGAGGCAGAAATAGTTTATAACTCAAGGAACCCCTAGCATCCTCTGGAGGAACCCTGGTTAAAAAAAACCCTGGCCTACATACTTTATGCTAGATTAGAAGGTGTCCCTCTTTTTCATTTCAGAAAGATGTTTGGTATGAAAATTATACTAACTATAACAATCAAATAACTATGGGTGCCCCATAGTCGAGGGTGCTGTGCTCTTCAACTTTCAACTTTATCTCTTGAAGTCTGGGCTAAGTTTGGCCCCCTTCCTCTACCCAAGCCTTATTGTTGGCCAGTGAGATTGGCCTTCACATTGTGCAACCCATGGCAAGGCTTCGGAGGGTTAAGGCGCTTGAGTTTTTTGCCACGTACACACGATTGGAAAATCCGACAAGAAAACCGTGGATTTTTATCTGACGGAATGTTGGCTCAAACTTGTGTTGCATACACACGGTCACACAAATCTTGTCGGAAATTCCGAACGTCAAGAACGCGGTGACGTACAAGACGTACGACGAGCCGAGATAAATGAAGTTCAATAGGCAGTTCGGCTCTTCTGCTTGATTCTGAGCATGCGTGTTTTTTTGTGCGTCGGAATTGCATACAGACGGTTGGAATTTCCGACAAGAACTTTTCTTGTAGGAAAAATCGAGAACCAGCTCTCAAATTTTTGTTGTAGGAAATTCTGACAGAAAAAGTCAGATGAAGCCTACACAAGGTCGGAATTTCTGACCAAAAGCTCACATAGAACTTTTCTTGTCGGAAATTCCGACCGTGTTTTACGCAGCATTTGTGTTCCTTAGGTAAAAGAAGTTAAGATTTGGCAGCAGTTGCCACTTAAGAAGTGCAGAAGTACTATCACATACCAGGTGGAGACTGAGAAGCTCAGGGGGTTCCCCATTCACCTCTAGTGATGAGCCGAACACCCCCGGGTTCGGTTCGCACCAGAACCCGCGAACGGACCGAAAGTTCGTACGAACATTAGAACCCTATTAAATACAATGGATGCGAACGTTCGAATTCTAAAGTGCTAATTATAACAACTATTATGCATGTTATTGTCCTAAAAAGGGTTTGGGAACCCGGGTTGTGCACCAGGGGACATGTATCAATGCAAAAAGAAGTTTTAAAAACGGTCGTTTTTCGGGAGCAGTCATTTTAATGATGCATAAAGTGAAAAAAAAAAGTCAAATATTCCTTTAAATATCGTACCTGGGGGGTGTCTAAAGTATGCCTGTGAAGTGCCACGTGTTTCCCGTGTTTAGAACTGTCCCTGCACAAAATGACACTTCTAAAGAAAAAAAAAGCCATTTAAAACTGCTTGCGGCTTTAATGTAATGTCTGGTCCCGGTAATATGGATGAAAATCTTTAAGAAAAATGGCATAGCTACCCCATGACCCCCCCCCCCCCACCCCAGCCCATTACCAGCCCCTTTGGGTCTTGTATGGATATTAAGGGGAACCCCGCACATAAAATAAAAAAGGCCCTATATACTCTGAACAGCCGTATACAGGCGGTGCATACAAGACAGGGACTGTAGGTTTGTTCTTATGTAGAATCTGTTTGTAATTTTGAACAGGTACATTGTTGAAGTGTAGCTCCAGCCCAAAAATCTATTTTTAAACTTTTTGGAAAACATAGGTAAGGGTTATCACCCCTGTAACATTTGTTTTGCTGTCTGTGCCCCTGTTCAGAACATTTCACCTCACTTTCCGTCCCAATGACAACTGTTTTTGAAATGTGGTGTTTTTCTTGAAACAAGGATTGCTGATAAAGCATCAGTACAGAGGATATACCTTTCTCCCATATTTATTCTTACAGGAGAGAATTTTCCTTCCTAGTGGTAGATTTCCTCTCACTTCCTGTTGTCTTCTTGCGTTTGCAAGTAGGAGTCGTTTGTAAGTTGGATGTTTGAAAGTAGGGACCTGCCGTATATACTCTGCAGAAATAGGCCCCTTAGTTGTTGGTGTTGGCACAACACTGTAAGCACTCACACTTACTCTTGGTTGGTGCTGGAACGCCCTGCTGTCAACTATTATATCAGGAATTTTAATTACATATAATTGTTGAACAGTGGTAGTAAAAATTGGGCCTTTGATGGTGGTGCTGGTGCCACAACACTGTAAGCCCTGACAGTTACTCTTGGTGGGTGCAGCAATGGGCCCTGCTGTGAATTATTAGATTAAGAATTGTAATTGCATGCCCCTGTTGAACAGGGGCTGAAAAATTGGGCCTTTCGTGGTGGTGGTGGTGGTGGTGGTGTTGCCACAACACTGTAAGCCCTCAGAGTTACTCTTGGTGGGTGCAGGAATGGGCCCTGCTGTGAATTATTAGATCAAGAATTGTAATTGCATGCCCCTGTTGAACGGGGGCTGAAAAATTGGGCCTTTCGTGGTGGTGGTGGTGGTGGTGGTGCTGCCACAACACTGTAAGCCCTCAGAGTTACTCTTGGTGGGTGCAGCAATGGGCCCTGCTGTGAATTATTAGATCAAGAATTGTAATTGCATGCCCCTGTTGAACAGGGGCTGAAAAATTGGGCCTTTCGTGGTGGTGGTGGTGGTGGTGGTGGTGTTGCCACAACACTGTAAGCCCTCAGAGTTACTCTTGGTGGGTGCAGGAATGGGCCCTGCTGTGAATTATTAGATCAAGAATTGTAATTGCATGCCCCTGTTGAACAGGGGCTGAAAAATTGGGCCTTTCGTGGTGGTGGTGGTGTTGCCACAACACTGTAAGCCCTCAGAGTTACTCTTGGTGGGTGCAGGAATGGGCCCTGCTGTGAATTATTAGATCAAGAATTGTAATTACATGCCCCTTTTGAACAGGGGCTGAAAAATTGGGCCTTTCGTGGTGGTGGTGGTGGTGGTGGCGTTGCCACAACACTGTAAGCCCTCAGAGTTACTCTTGGTGGGTGCAGCAATGGGCCCTGCTGTGAATTATTAGATCAAGAATTGTAATTGCATGCCCCTGTTGAACAGGGGCTGAAAAATTGGGCCTTTCGTGGTGGTGGTGGTGGTGGTGGTGTTGCCACAACACTGTAAGCCCTCAGAGTTACTCTTGGTGGGTGCAGCAATGGGCCCTGCTGTGAATTATTAGATCAAGAATTGTAATTACATGCCCCTTTTGAACAGGGGCTGAAAAATTGGGCCTTTCGTGGTGGTGGTGGCGTTGCCACAACACTGTAAGCCCTCAGAGTTACTCTTGGTGGGTGCAGCAATGGGCCCTGCTGTGAATTATTAGATCAAGAATTGTAATTGCATGCCCCTGTTGAACAGGGGCTGAAAAATTGGGCCTTAGGCACTGGTGGCACAACACTACAACCCCTCACAGATACTGTACTTGGAGCACAGCAATGAGCCCTGTTGCAAAGTATTGCTTCAAAAATTGTAATGACACGCCCCTGTTAAACAGGGGCTGAAAAATTGGGCCTTAGGCACTGGTGCCACAACACTCCAACCCCTCACAGATACTGTACTTGGAGCACAGCAATGAGCCCTATGGCAAATTATTGCTAAAAAAACTGTAATTACACGCCCCTGTAAAACAGGGGCTGAAAAATTGGGCCTTAGCCACTGGTGGCGGCACCCATAAACAAAAATGATCTTCCAAGCTATCATCATCAATCGTATCATTGAGGACTCGGAGGAGGAGGATAGCCAGTCAACATAACAGCACAGGCACTCAGCATCAGCATCAGTCTTGAAGGGATGTGACATGTTAAAATCAATTAGTCTGTTATATCAGCATCAGGTGTGTGGTAGCTGGTGGTGATCCAAGACTGGTTCATCTTGATGAAAGTCAGTCGATCAACCGAGTCGGTGGACAGGCGCACCCTGTGATCCGTGACAAATCCTCCAGCAGCACTGAATGTGCGTTCCGAAAGAACGCTGGATGCAGGACAGGCCAGTAGCTCAATTGCATACTGTGCAAGCTCTGGCCAGTGATCCATCCTCAAGACCCAGTAAGCCAGAGGATTTTCGGTGGGGAAGGTGTCCAAGTCTGACCTTGCCCCTAGATATTCCTGCACCATGTTTATCAGACGCTGGCGATGGTTGCTGGAACCAATCATACTTTGGGGCTGCGGACTAAAGAATTGTCTGAACGCATCGGTCAGACGGCCACCTTCCCCACCGCTCCTTCTTTGACTGGCCGAAGCCTCAGCAACTCGTTGTCCAGGACCAGGAGTTTGTAACCTCCCAGTCTCTGGGAACGCGTTTCACAGACCTTTCTGCAAGGCCTCCCGGAGTTGTCTCATCCTCTGCTCCCTCTGCGACGGTAACATAAGGTCCGCAACCTTACCCTTGTACCGTGGATCAAGGAGAGTGGCCAGCCAGTAATGGTCCCTCTCCTTGATCCGAAGAATACGAGGATCCTTCCGCAGACTTTGCAGGATCAGGGAGGCCATGCAGCGTAGGTTTGCTGAGGCATTCGCTCCGGAGTCCTCTGGGTCACTAAGGACGACATGATCCGCAGCCACCTCCTCCCAGCCACGTACAAGTCCACTGGTTTCTTGGGACTGTAAATCATCCCTAAAAGACTGCTGCTGATGATGCTGAGTGCCAGCCTCCACCTCCATGCTGACACAATCCTCCTCCTCCTCCTCCTCCTCTTCCTGTGCGATGGGTGGGACAGAAGGAACACTGTCTGGGTAAAGGGGGCCTTGAGAGGCAAGGAAGTCCTCCTCTTCCTGCCTCTGTTCTGCCTCAAGTGCCCTGTCCATTATTCCACGCAGCGTGTGCTCCAACAGGTGGACAAGAGGTACAGTGTCACTGATGCATGCACTGTCACTGCTCACCATCCTCGTGGCCTCCTCAAATGGTGCCAGGACAGTGCATGCATCCCTGATCATGCCCCACTGGCGTGGAGAAAAAAAAACAAGCTCCCCTGACCCTGTCCTGGTGCCGTAGTCGCACAGGTACTCATTGATGGCCCTCTGCTGCGTGTGCAGCCGCTGCAGCATGGCCAACGTTGAGTTCCACCTGGTGGGCATGTCACATATAAGGCGGTTCTTGGGCAGGTTCAACTCCTTTTGCAGCTCAGCCAGGCGAGCACTGGCATTATAAGATCTGCGGAAATGCACACAGACTTTCCTGGCCTGCCTCAGGACATCCTGTAAGCCCGGGTACCTGCCCAAGAACCGCTGCACCACCAGGTTAAGGACGTGAGCCACACAGGGCACATGGGTCAGTTGTCCCTGTCGGAGGGCGGAGAGGAGGTTGGTGCCATTGTCGCAAACCACCATTCCTGGCTTAAGCTGGCGTGGCGTCAACCACCTCTCGGCCTGGCCCTGCAGAGCAGACAGGACCTCTGCCCCAGTGTGGCTTCTGTCCCCCAAACACACCAGCGCAAGCACGGCATGGCATCTTTTTGCCTGCGTACTTGCGTAGCCCCTTGAACGCCTACGGAGCACCGCTGGTTCCGAGGACAAACCACAGGAAGAGGCCATGGAGGAAGAAGAAGAGGAGGGGGTGGAGGAGAGAGGTGTGTCACAACCAGTAGTAGCATTTTGGAGGCGTGGCGGTGGAACAACCTCCAACACTACTGCACCTTGTCCTGCATCCTTCCCAGCTGCCAAAAGAGTGACCCAATGGGCTGTGAAAGAAAGGTAACGTCCCTGTCCATGCCTGCTGGACCATGAGTCAGCGGTAATATGCACCTTACCGCTGACCGCCCTGTCCAGCGAGGCCAAGACATTGCCTTCCACATGCCGGTAGAGAGCCGGAATAGCCTTCCGTGAGAAAAAGTGGCGTTTGGGAACCTGCCACTGAGGAACCGCACATTGCACAAACTCACGGAAGGGGGCCGAGTCTACCAACTGAAAAGGCAGCAGTTGAAGCGCTAGCAATTTAGCCAAGCTAGCATTCAACCGCTGGGCATGTGGATGGCTGGGAGTGAACTTCTTTCGACGGTCCAGCAGCTGGGGCAGGGAAATTTGCCTGCTAGAATCGGACGTCGGTGTACTGCTAGCAGAGTGGCCGCAAGTACTTGGCTGTGACACACCTAATTCTACACCTTCATTCCTCTCAGTGCATGTTTCAGAGAGGACTGAAGTTATAGTGGGGTTGGAGATCCCAGCTGATGCGGTGCAAGGAGAGGTCCGCTTTGTTCTTTGGTGTGGGTCTTTGAGGTAGGCTTGCCAACGAGCTGCATGGCAGGTCAACATATGTCTGGTCAGGCATGTGGTACCCAAGCGGCTGATGTTTTGGCCACGCGATATACGCTTGAGACATATGTTGCAAACAGCAGCTGTGCGATCTGATGCACTAGCCTCAAAAAAGGCCCACACCAAAGAACTTTTTGAATGACGGGCAGAGGCAGCGCCCTGCACAGGCGGAGCTCTGCGGTGTGATTCCGTCGGTGTACTGCCCTTACGCTGGCCACCAAAGGGCATCCTGCCTCGTTGGAGATGTGCCTCCTCCTCATCCTCCTCCTCCTCCTCTCTCCTATTAGGCACCCACGTGGAGTCAGTGACCTCATCATCCCCTCCCTCCTCATCACTGGAGCCAATCTGGCAGTATGCTGCAGCTGCTGGAACATGACTGCCAGATTGGTGTCCTTCTTGAGCATCCCCTCTGTCTGCTCTCACGCTACTGCCTTCCTCTAGCTGGGTTTCATCATCAGACCCTTCGAAACGCTGGGCATCCTCCTGGAGCATGTACCCAACACTGTGCTCAAACAGTTCGGGGGACTCCTCAGGAGGAGGACATGGTGGGTCTAGGGAAGGAGTGACTGATGATGAGTCTGACATTGATACCAGGGAAGAGGACGCTTTGGCAGCTGCTTTTCCAGTACCCTGAGCCTGGGTGAGAGAGGATGAGGAGGAGGAGGAGGGCTTGGTCATCCACTCTACCAAGTCTTCGGCATGATGTGGCTCAACATGTCCAGCTGCCGAAAAGAAGGACAAGCGTGTCCCATGGCCATGTGCTGATGACAATGCACCGCGTCCACGACCAGCACTGTTGCCCCCAGACACAGAGCCTGCTTGCCCTCTTTTATTGCCTCCTGACTGTCTGCCTCTCCTTGTTTGCCTTCCAGACATTCTAATAGATGGCCTGCAGGGAGATGGGAAAAAAGCAATAAGGGCTACCTTCAGGTGTCCTTCTCTGTCCCTTTACTTAAGGATTTCTAAATATGGTTGAGGATGATTGCTTTTGCACAGAATAGCACAACGACAATTTCCCTGACTGTCCAAAAAAACAAGGATTTCAAAGATGGTTGATGAGGAATGCTTTAGCACACTATAGCACAAGGAGAATTTCCCTCACTGTCCTTCCCTGTCCCTAGAAAC
Source organism: Rana muscosa (assembly GCA_029206835.1). Classification (NCBI taxonomy): domain Eukaryota; kingdom Metazoa; phylum Chordata; class Amphibia; order Anura; family Ranidae; genus Rana; species Rana muscosa. The sequence continues at coordinate 142,374,294 of CM055116.1, read as the reverse complement.
AAGGATTATCACAGTGAAAGAAACTGACACTCTTCCTACCTATAGTTTTCTGTCCCTAGAAAAAATGTTTTTTTAAAGCACACTATAGCACAAGGAGAATTTTCCTCACTGTCCTTCCCTGTCCCTAGAAACAAGGATTATCACAGTGAAAGAAACTGACACTCTTCCTACCTATAGTTTTCTGTCCCTAGAAAAAATGTTTTTTTAAAGCACACTATAGCACAAGGAGAATTTCCCTCACTTTCCTTCTTTGTCCCTAGAAACAAGGATTATCACAGTGAAAGAAACTGACACTCTTCCTTCCTATAGTTTTCTGTCCCTAGAAAAAATGTTTTTTTAAAGCACACTATAGCACAAGGAGAATTCCCTCACTGTCCTTCCCTGTCCCTAGAAACAAGGATTCGCACAGTAAAAGACACTGACACTCTCCCTACCTATAGTTTTCTGTCCCTAGAAAAAATGTTTTTTTAAAGCACACTATAGCACAAGGAGAATTCCCTCACTGTCCTTCCCTGTCCCTAGAAACAAGGATTCGCGCAGTAAAAGACACTGACACTCTCCCTACTTATAATTTTCTGTCCCTAGAAAAAATGTTTTTTTAAAGCACACTATAGCACAAGGAGAATTTCCCTCACTTTCCTTCCCTGTCCCTAGAAACAAGGATTCGCACAGTAAAACACACTGACACTCTCCCTACCTATAGTTTTCTGTCCCTAGAAAAAATGTTTTTTTAAAGCACACTATAGCACAAGGAGAATTTCCCTCACTTTCCTTCTTTGTCCCTAGAAACAAGGATTATCACAGTGAAAGAAACTGACACTCTTCCTACCTATAGTTTTCTGTCCCTAGAAAAAATGTTTTTTTAAAGCACACTATAGCACAAGGAGAATTCCCTCACTGTCCTTCCCTGTCCCTAGAAACAAGGATTCGCACAGTAAAACACACTGACACTCTCCCTACCTATAGTTTTCTGTCCCTAGAAAAAATGTTTTTTTAAAGCACACTATAGCACAAGGAGAATTCCCTCACTGTCCTTCCCTGTCCCTAGAAACAAGGATTCGCACAGTAAAAGACACTGACACTCTCCCTACCTATAGTTTTCTGTCCCTAGAAAAAATGTTTTTTTAAAGCACACTATAGCACAAGGAGAATTCCCTCACTGTCCTTCCCTGTCCCTAGAAACAAGGATTTGCACAGTAAAACACACTGACACTCTCCCTACCTATAGTTTTCTGTCCCTAGAAAAAATGTTTTTTTAAAGCACACTATAGCACAAGGAGAATTCCCTCACTGTCCTTCCCTGTCCCTAGAAACAAGGATTCGCACAGTAAAACACACTGACACTCTCCCTACCTATAGTTTTCTGTCCCTAGAAAAAATGTTTTTTTAAAGCACACTATAGCACAAGGAGAATTTCCCTCACTTTCCTTCTTTGTCCCTAGAAACAAGGATTATCACAGTGAAAGAAACTGACACTCTTCCTTCCTATAGTTTTCTGTCCCTAGAAAAAAATGTTTTTTTAAAGCACACTATAGTACAAGGAGAATTCCCTCACTGTCCTTCCCTGTCCCTAGAAACAAGGATTCGCACAGTAAAAGACACTGACACTCTCCCTACCTATAGTTTTCTGTCCCTAGAAAAAATGTTTTTTTAAAGCACACTATAGCACAAGGAGAATTTCCCTCACTTTCCTTCTTTGTCCCTAGAAACAAGGATTATCACAGTGAAAGAAATTGACACTCTTCCTACCTATAGTTTTCTGTCCCTAGAAAAAATGTTTTTTTAAAGCACACTATAGCACAAGGAGAATTCCCTCACTGTCCTTCCCTGTCCCTAGAAACAAGGATTCGCACAGTAAAACACACTGACACTCTCCCTACCTATAGTTTTCTGTCCCTAGAAAAAATGTTTTTTTAAAGCACACTATAGCACAAGGAGAATTTCCCTCACTTTCCTTCTTTGTCCCTAGAAACAAGGATTATCACAGTGAAAGAAACTGACACTCTTCCTTCCTATAGTTTTCTGTCCCTAGAAAAAAATGTTTTTTTAAAGCACACTATAGTACAAGGAGAATTCCCTCACTGTCCTTCCCTGTCCCTAGAAACAAGGATTCGCACAGTAAAAGACACTGACACTCTCCCTACCTATAGTTTTCTGTCCCTAGAAAAAATGTTTTTTTAAAGCACACTATAGCACAAGGAGAATTTCCCTCACTTTCCTTCTTTGTCCCTAGAAACAAGGATTATCACAGTGAAAGAAATTGACACTCTTCCTACCTATAGTTTTCTGTCCCTAGAAAAAATGTTTTTTTAAAGCACACTATAGCACAAGGAGAATTCCCTCACTGTCCTTCCCTGTCCCTAGAAACAAGGATTCGCACAGTAAAACACACTGACACTCTTCCTACCTATAGTTTTCTGTCCCTAGAAAAAATGTTTTTTTAAAGCACACTATAGCACAAGGAGAATTCCCTCACTGTCCTTCCCTGTCCCTAGAAACAAGGATTCGCACAGTAAAACACACTGACACTCTCCCTACCTATAGTTTTCTGTCCCTAGAAAAAATGTTTTTTTAAAGCACACTATAGCACAAGGAGAATTCCCTCACTGTCCTTCCCTGTCCCTAGAAACAAGGATTCGCACAGTAAAACACACTGACACTCTCCCTACCTATCCTTCTCTTTCCCTAAACTAAAGGAATCCAGGTTAAGCAAGAAAAAAATAAATGTCACTGTCCCTGCCTATGCTTCTCTTTCCCTGCTCCGGAACACACTACACTAGGCCGCCGTGCTGGCGGCCTTTTATAGTGTGGGGCGTGTACTAAACACCCTCAGCAATAATTGGCCACAGGCATCCTGCCTGTGGCCAATCATTGCTCTCCTCGCTGCCGGCGCTGTGATTGGCCAAGCATGCGGGGTCACAGTGCATGCTTGGCCAATCACAGTGCCTGGATGACACTGCGATGGCGTAGTGCATTGTGGGCCGTTCGCGTCACTCGAATTTGGCGCGAACGGCCCAAATCGTTCGATCTTCGTCGAACGATCGAACAGCCGATGTTCGAGTCGAACGTATGTTCGACTCGAACACGAAGCTCATCCCTATTCACCTCCTGCCCAACACTCATGAAGGTGGTGAGGGCACACAGTGGCATAAGTGCTGGAGTTTGCAGGCTGGACCAGATCTGTGTTGCAGCCAGGTGAGTAGAAGCTGAAGATCACTGGTTAGGAACCAGGCACAGGAACAACAGGTTACTGGATCAGGAGGCAAGGACAGATTCCAGGCAGTGATCCCAGGTCAGCAACAGCCAGGGCGCTGGGTGGTATCAAATTAAGAGGCAGAGACAGAGTCCAGTAAACAAGCCAAGGTCTGTAAAAATAGGGCAAACAGGACACAAGGCAGTAGGTAGTAGAAGCATACAGAAAGCAAGCTGGGTCATATACGGTGAGGCAGAATCAGCTGACCAAGCTGAAGACCACTCAAAAACTTGCTTCTGCGGTGCTTCAGTTTACATATGCCACTGAGCGCCAGTATCAAGTGTGCATGATAATTGTTGCGAGCGTGCATGCTAATTCTTGTGCATGCTAACATGCTTGCACCTGCTCGCTAACGCACATCTGGTATTTTCCTTATGCACAGAGGTGTAGGCAGTGTAATGTGCCCATGCATATGCCCACACTGGTTTCCTTCTGATGCTGAGAATCTGGGCCTTCCTTACAGGTAACCTCCCCAAAAGTCAGTCAAAAAGTTGCAGGTTTTTTAGCGGGGTGCTAAATTTAAGGGAAGTGTTTGAGTGGTAGTTTACTCAAACACCCTAATTTGTTAGGGTTTTTACAACCAGTTTATCCACAGGGAGAGTATTGGTGTACAGTTCCCTGTAGCCTACAGGTGGCGCTGCCATGGTAGGCTAGGGTTGAACCGCTGATAAAGTGATGTGCCTTGTGTGTCCCCTCTCAGCAGCCATACGGTGGGTGTGGTCTACCGGCTGGGCATGCTGGGAAAGGATATAAAAGGGGCAGACGCTGCCTGTTGGGGGTTCTTCGTTCGTCGTCGGTAGTCCTACTCCCAGGGAGTGTTCCTGTCCGCCCTGGGCACCTTAGGCTCAGGGCGGGTGTTCCTGTTCCATCCTGGGCACCTTTAGCTCAGGGTGAGGTACTATCATGCTGTTCCTGTCTGCCCTGGGTATGTAAACCCAGAGACCGCAGTGGAGGCCTGGGGCCCAGCACCTTCGGCTGGGGTCCACCAAGGATCGAGGAGTCTCAGGGTGACGCCTTGCGAGGGGACCTGTATCTAGGATGAGGAGGCCGGGAAGGAACTCTCCGAAGACCCAGTGCAGTGTCATGGTGACGGTAGGGTCCCGGTAACTCTCTGGAGGGATGTCTTCTCCTAAAAAGGGGCCATAGCTAAAGAAGGGAATCAGTTTCACCAGGTCTGTGGCAGAGACCAACTTCACCAGGTATGTGGCAGAGACCAACTTCACAGTCTGTGGCAGAGACTGTGCGCCTAATTAAATTTGCTTGAGAATCTGAGCGAACATCTGTAACGTTTGTGCCTGGACCTCATCCACACATTCTGCTGTTCTCTCTCTTGCTCCAACCTTTTTCCTATCAGAGACTGTGTTATTGGCTAAGCTAAGAGAAAATAAACTCTGAGTTGGAGTTTCATCTGGTGTGGACATTCACTTTACTGGGAAGTCAAGGACTTGTCTCTACTTTGATATAGAGGTGAGAATCAGGCTCTGGAGGTTTTCATGTTCTGACCGTGGAAGACCCAACAACAACACCGCTTAACCTCTTCACACAGGAGGGTACGGCTGTTAGTGCGGTGTGCCTCTCTCTTCCTGCGAGGAGCCACAGTTAATGCAGGTAAAGAAAGGGGTCTGTGCGCTACATAAACATTTTCTTACATGTAGGCAGCCCAGTAGCATATTGTAATAACAGGATGCTGAAGGGGGGCCCCAGACTTCAGTGCAGTCCAATTGTTATTATGTTATAGTAAGTCAATGCCAGCTTTACAAGTCTTTCTTTCAGACAGAAATCAGCCATGGAAACCATTGTATTCCTCGGAATACAGGTTTCTTTAGGAAAATTGAATGATTTATCACAATACTCGTGCAAGCATCCTTTTGATATAATCTTGCCATCTGACCAATGCAAAGTTTTCCACTGCTTAAAGTGGTAGTAAAGTGATTTTTTTTCACTTTGACCTACAGGTAAGCCTATAATAAGGCTTACCTGTAGGTAAAAAGTACAGTATATCTCCTAAACCTGTACGGTTTAGGAGATATTCCCCTTGCATGCAGCCGCTGACTTCAGCGGCGCATGCGCTCTGAGTTCCCGGCTGAAGGTTCGGCAGACACCGGACCTTGCCGGAAAGAAGTCTACCGCGAGAATGCACGGGAGTGACGACATCGTGGCTCCAGCCACTCACATTGCCGGAGCCGCAATACCCAGAAGACACACCGAGGGAAAATGTCCGCTCCCTCGGCGTGGACCGAGATCACCTGCCGACGCCTTGATCTAAGGTAAGAATTTCACAATGAGCTAGTATGCGGTGCATACTAGATCATTATGCCTTTTGCCTTACAGGTTTTAAAAAAAAAAAAAACTACCGCTTTAAAGCGGAAGTAAACCCATCGATTTGATAGTTTAAAAAAACAGTTAACATTTCCGGCATGCCGGAAATGCTAGCTGTCAGATTGGTTGTGCTCTCAACCAAACTATCAAACCATCCAATGGTTGGTGTCATAACAGATCACATGTGCAGCATCATGGCAGTTGCATATTAAACAGAGGCAAAGATGGCAGCTTCCTTGGCTGAAAACGATAGAAGGGTTTACTTCCACTTTAAGATCCAAGTAAAAATTCTACATGTGTTGCAAATCTTTCAGTGTTTTGCAAACACATGGCAGAAGCAAAATGTGTACACTTTGCCATTATTAGTAATCTGTGGAGGCCAAGGTACAATTAATTCACCAAGGATAAAAGTAACTCCTTTTCATAATTTAGAGTTCACTTTCCAGCTGCTGGATTTAATCCAGTCTTACATTTTCTCTTGGCAGGTGGTAGTGGATGATGATGGATTTTGTATGCCTGGTTTAAGGGATAAATACACTTATGTATCATCTGCATAACCAAGGGAACCAAGTCCATGGCACTGTATATTTTACCCAGAGGTAACTTCTAAATTGCAAACAGGAGTGGTGACCTTAGTGAACTTTGTGGGACAACATTGGGAAAAGCTACTAGGCTAGAAGTCAGGGTGGCCTGCCAGACAAAAAGACTGGAATCAACTAAGACGCCAAACTTTGAACCAACTTCAAACTACATTGCTTATGTAGCCTCTATTTTAAAGGAGAAGTACAGTACAGCCAAAGCTTGTTTGGCTGTACTTCTCCTTTGGATCACAGGTGTGCATTCTGCACTCCTGTGACCCATTTTTAACAGACAGCAGGCTGAAGCTCACAACAATATGGTCGGGATCCACCCACAACCCTGGACTGCCACCTGGCTCAGCCTCTCAGCGAGCCACTGAGAGCCTGAGCCAGCCGCTCCTGCCCCCTCCACATCGCTCCAGTGAGGGGCAGAGCAGACAGCAGTGACTGACAGTCTGTCTTAGATCCGGCAGGGACCACCTAGGTAAGTATGATTCTTGAAAAATATATATACTTCTCTTTTAAAGGAATTTTTAGCGGCCTTTAAGTTTCTTTATTACTTAGGACTAAAAAAAGAAGCATTCGAAAAAAAATAAAAAAATTTATATGACAAGTGAACGTTATGTTTTCTTCCATGCAGCTAGCAGGTAGAGCTCTTGGTGCATTTTCACATTCCAATCTCTCCTTACTACAGTGTTGTAAAAATTGCGTTACCTACAAAGTTTGTCTCAGTCTTTGGCTGCGGTTAGATGGGGCTGGCCTGACAGAGAGCTACTTTTAAAGTGCTGTCCCTTTAGCTAACCCATAGTGCTCTGAAATTCCTTTATGGTGATTTCATTGTTTATTTGCGAAACAAAGATTGTGTGTGTGTCAGGTCATCTGAGGCTAGGTGACAGGTGCACACCGCTGGGGTTAGGAGCGCACTGCTAAGGTTGTAGACCCTTCGGCTGACTGCTGCGGATGGAGCTCTGGGTGGTTCAGGAAAGCAGCTCCACCAGAACACCAACACAAATTAAACAGGGAGCTAGAGCATAAGATTATAAACACAAAAAAAGAAAGCGTACTACTAGCGCAACTGATACCTATTTTTCTTTTATCCCAGCGCTATGGAATTCAATCAGTTTAAAACAGAGACGTAGATCTTCTAAAAATAGCAATGATAGCAAACCTCATTCATTGCAACAAATTCAGCATCAGCAGCCACATTTGCAAATAAAGATGTATTTAAAAAATGACAAATCAAAAAATATCACCAATTGGTGTTAATCAAATTGTCATATGCGGCGCTCCTATCAATACTTAAATTGATAAGGTTCCCTATTGTCCCAAAGACAACGGTATTAAACAGCCACCCAATCTGTAAAGTATATCCTTAAGGTAAAATTAGATTTTATCACATGTCAGATAATTTCAATGTTGTCTGTGGAATGTGCACCTTCCTCCAGATCACTTCAGACAGGTGTCTCAAAAATCCCCATAGGAATTGCACTCACCAGAAATCAGAAGATAGCGGGCCTCATACGAAATCCAGGAAGGAGATCCGGCAGAGGGCAGCCTCCTGTGGGTGTCCTTTCAATAGAGATGTTCAAATTTTCTCTGGGAATAATAGTATGGGGAGAGAGGGAAAACTCCACATAGTATAGTCCAGTTTTTAAAAAAGCTTTATTTTTTCTCTTTAAAAATGTGTATCTCTATGTTCAGCTTATTTTCATATAAAAGACAGTCTCATATGTCTTTAGCCTATGACAGCCTAGGTTCCTTTTGATCCAATAACTTGATGTTATAAAACTAAGATCAGTAAGATACCAGGGAGTAGATGGTTTGTCCCGCAGTGTATCTGATCCGGCTCACCGCTCCACAGTTCGCCGGGGTGATACTTCCGGTTTCTCTAGCTGGTAACTTGGAACGCACGGCGTCAATCGTCACTTCCGGTTGCCGTAGGATTATGCACTGACGCGTTTCGTCATCACGACTTTGTCAAAGGGTGTGATCTAACGGCGTGGCATGACCGGTTTTATTATACGGCCAATCAAGGCAGTTTAACTCATTATGTGATCACCGCCACGGGTTGAAACAACTCATGATGCACATAGCGCTGATCAGACGTGAAAATCGTACAGAGATATGTCTCTTTAGGATAAACTCGACTGACATTAGCTAACATCAAGCTACGATCATTACAATCTTAAATTTTCTATAAATTAATTTATAAAATTCATATCTCGATACATATGTAAAACAACAATAATTATTTAAAATATATCTAGGTTTTGGTGATCAACAGATCCAATACACAGAATGTGCTAATCAACACTCTATCAAAATCCAAGACAACCGCTAACACCAAAAAGCTAAAAATTGTAAAATCTAATACTTTCGCCATACTGTAATTCATAGCAAATGACACATTCTCTCCCAATGTCAAGCCAAAAAAAACCCCAATGTAACGTACACCACATTTCTTCCTAAGGGCCTCCCAATTGCAATCCGAATGCATAAGGGACAAATGGATACATTCCTAACTGAAATGTGCACCAGCATGCTGGACAATTTCTTATATATAGAGCAAACAGTTTCTGATAACTACCGAAAATGACACTTATAACTCAGTTAGAGGAATTACAGATCACTTATGAAACAATTTTTATCCAATTCTATATTTAACCCCTTGGGGGAGAGCGTATCAGCTAGGAAAGTTCCTGGATTATGATCCCACAATGGGTCATATCTGTTTGCAACAGGAACAGCATAATTGTTATGATTACTCTGTTGTGGTGGGAAGTGGGGATTGTTACTTCTCCCCCCCCTTTCCTCTATCACCACTATTTGAGTTGTTTTTTCCTCTATTAGCAGTCCCTGACAGAGTCTGGGGTTGTGATAATGAATTACTCTGATTTGGGACAATAGGGATTGGTAATTGTGGTTGTTCCGTCTGTATAGGGGTCTGTGGAACTTCACTCTCCATCGCATCTTCATTATTAGTATTGGTTCCTATTAAGCTTTGCCATGAACAGGCACTATTAGTTTTGAAATCTTTTAGATCTCTAAAGAATTTTTTTTTTTTTTCAGGTTTGCTCTTTGGGGGAATAGATCATATTAAACCATCTTGGAGAGGTTCAAATATAGTGCGGGAGATGTCACAAAGAGAAACTCAGTGGATTTTCCTAGCTGATACGCTCTCCCCCAAGGGGTTAAATATAGAATTGGATAAAAATTGTTTCATAAGTGATCTGTAATTCCTCTAACTGAGTTATAAGTGTCATTTTCGGTAGTTATCAGAAACTGTTTAAATAATTATTGTTGTTTTACATATGTATCGAGATATGAATTTTATAAATTAATTTATAGAAAATTTAAGATTGTAATGATCGTAACTTGATGTTAGCTAATGTCAGTCGAGTTTATCCTAAAGAGACATATCTCTGTACGATTTTCACGTCTGATCAGCGCTGTGTGCATCATGAGTTGTTTCAACCCGTGGCGGTGATCACATAATGAGTTAAACTGCCTTGATTGGCCGTATAATAAAACCGGTCATGCCACGCCGTTAAATCACGCCCTTTGACAAAGTCGTGATGACGAAACGCGTCAGTGCATAATCCTACGGCAACCGGAAGTGACGATTGACGCTGTGCGTTCCAAGTTGCCAGCTAGAGAAACCGGAAGTATCACCCGGCGAACTGTGGAGCGGTGAGCCGGATCAGATACACTGCGGGACAAACCATCTACTCCCTGGTATCTTACTGATCTTAGTTTTATAACATCAAGTTATTGGATCAAAAGGAACCTAGGCTGTCATAGGCTAAAGACATATGAGACTGTCTTTTATATGAAAATAAGCTGAACATAGAGATACACATTTTTAAAGAGAAAAAATAAAGCTTTTTTAAAAACTGGACTATACTATGTGGAGTTTTCCCTCTCTCCCCATACTATTATTCCCGGAGAAAATTTGAACATCCCTATCGAAAGGACACCCACAGGAGGCTGCCCTCTGCCGGATCTCCTTCCTGGATTTCGTATGAGGCCCGCTATCTTCTGATTTCTGGTGAGTGCAATTCCTATGGGGATTTTTGAGACACCTGTCTGAAGTGATCTGGAGGAAGGTGCACATTCCACAGACAACATTGAAATTATCTGACATGTGATAAAATCTAATTTTACCTTAAGGATATACTTTACAGATTGGGTGGCTGTTTAATACCGTTGTCTTTGGGACAATAGGGAACCTTATCAATTTAAGTATTGATAGGAGCGCCGCATATGACAATTTGATTAACACCAATTGGTGATATAGAGCATAAGATTCCCCAGGGCGCGGAGTCTAAGATCCAGCAGGTTTTCATCAGAGCCTCTGACGGTGAGTATGGACTTCGCTGCAGCTGACTCCAGGTCTTGCCGCTGGTTACCCACTGAAAAAAACAAAAAAAAAAAACGCTCCTGTACTGTTGATGTCTTCATCTGTTTTGTTGTCGCCTGCTCTCTGCCGACTCTTATATAGCCATGGGGCGTGGCCGTCGGATGACATCACCCGGAGAGCCCTTCGCCTTATGACTTTTGCTGCTGAGGCAGCAGCCAAAGGTGTACACATGCTGCAGCAGAAATTAAGCTCCCTGTTGCTTTTGGTGCATGCTACCACCTGCCAATCAGGACCCATTCAAGTCAATGAGGCCACTCCGCATGGGACAGGAACCAGCACTACAGAGGAGCCATCGGCTTATGGGGCTCTTGTTTCTTACTACAGCTCCAAGTAGTCTCTCTGCATTGCACTCTGTTTAACCGCTTGCCGATCGCCGCACAAACATTTACGTTGGCAGAATGGCATGGCTGCGCAAAGGGACGCCCCTTCCGCGAGCTCCGTGACCGTGCCTGCAGGACCCCCGGACTCGATGTCCACCGGTGTTCCGCGATCGTGTCACGGAGCTGCAGAACGGGGAGATGCCTGTGTAAACAAGCATTTCCCTGTTCTGCCTAGTGACAGGACACTGATCTACTGCTCCCTGTGATCGGGAGCAGTGATCAATGTCGTGTCACTGGTAGCCCAGCCCCCTCACAGTTAGAATCACTCCCTAGGACACACTTAACCCCTTCATCGCCCCCTAGTGGTTAACCCCTTCCCTGCCAGTGTCATTTACACAGTAATCAGTGCATTTTTATAGCACTGTTTGCTGTATAAATGACAATGGTCCCAAAATAGCGTCAAAAGTGTCCGATGTGTCCGCCATAATGTCGCAGTCACAATAAAAATCGCAGATCGCCGCCATTACTAGTAAAAAAAAATATTAATAAAAATGCCATAATTCTATCCCCTATTTTGTAGACGCTATAACTTTTGCACAAACCAATCAATATATGCGTATTGCGATTTTTTTTAACAAAGATATGTAGAAGAATACATATCGGCCTAAACTGAGAAAAAAAAAATTTTTATATATTTTTTGGAGATATTTATTATGGCAAAAAGTAAAAAATATTGTTTTTTTTTCAAAATTTTCCTTGTTTTTTTGTTTATAGCGCAAAAAATAAAAACCTCAGAGGTGATAAAATACCACCAAAAGAAAGCTCTATTTGTGGGGAAAAAAAGGGCGTCAATTTTGTTTGGGAGCCACGTCGCACGACCGCGCAATTGTCAGTTAAAGCGATGCAGTGCCGAATCGAAAAAAAAATGGCCCGGTCATTGGGCAGCCAAATCCTCCGGGGCTGAAAGGGTTAATGCTCTGGAATAGCAGGTCAGCAAACCCAGACCACAATCTACCAGTCACCTATCCACGATCTACTGGTAGACCGCGATCTACTGGTTGCTGACTTCCGCTTTAGAGTGACCGGAAGTGACGTGATTGGAGTTTTTGACGAAGTGGCTATTTTGATTTTATTTTTTGATTTTATTATTATTTTCTTAATTCTTTTTTTCACTGTCCCTTTTATTTCTTTTTGAATCACTTTTATTCCTATTACAAGAAATGTAAACATCCCTTGTAATATAAATAAGACATGACAGGTCAATGAGACCCCAGATAAATTCTCTACCCTGAAAAGATCAATTTATTTTTTTTGATCTTATGCCGCGTACACACGACCGTTTTTAATGACGAGAAAAATGTCATTTTTTAAAATGGTCATTAAAAATGATCGTGTGTGGGCTTTCCAGCAGTTTTCCCGACGAGAAAAACGCAGAGAATCACGACGAGAAAAATTGGAACATGCTCTAATTTTTCACGTCGTTTTTTACATCGTCGTTTTTCACGTCATGAAAAACGGCCGTGTGTGGGCTTTAACGACGTGAAAAAAAATGCGCTTGCTCAGAATCAAGTTTGAGACGGGAGCGCTCGTTCTGGTAAAACTAGCGTTCGCAACGGAGATAGCACATTCGTCACGCTGTAACGTACTGAAAAGCACGAAACTGAAAAGCACGAATCGTCGCTCAACAAACTTTACTAACATGAAGGGTGGCGCCATCCGAATGGAACATCCCCTTTATAGTGGCGTCGTACGTGTTGTACGTCACCGCGCTTTACTCAAACATTTTTTTCCACGATAGTGTGTAGGCAAGGCAGGCTTGAGAGGAAACACGAAAAATCACGTAGAGAAAAATGCAGTTTTTTTCAATGACATTAAAAACGGTCGCGTGTACGCGGCATCAGGCTTTCCAACTTTTAATTGACCCTAGATGTCTTCATAAAGAGGACCTGTCATGCCTTATTCCTATCACAAGGGATGTTTACATTTCAGTGCTAAAAAAAAAAAATTCAAGAGAAACTGTAAAAATAAAAGTAAAGTAAATAATTAAAAGCATTTTTTTTAAAAGCGCCCCATGTCCCCTCAAGCTCGCACACAAAGGTGAACACATTTGTAAATGGTGTTCGCACCACACATGTGAGGTATCGCCGCAAACATCTGAGCAAGAGCAATTCATCTAGCACCCCCTCTGTAACACTAAACTGGTAACCTGTAGAGCTTTTTAACCACTTCCATACAGGGCATTTTCACCCCTTCCTTCCCTGACCAATTTTTAGTTTTCAGCGCTGTCGCAATTTGAATGACAATTGTGCGGTTGTGCAACACTGTATCCAAATTAAATTTTTATGTTTTTTCCCCCACAAATACAGCTTTCTTTTGGTGGTATTTGATCACCTCTGTGGTTTCTATTTTTTGCGCTATAAAGAAAAGAAGAGCAAAAATTTTGAAAAAAAAAAAAAAAAAATTAACTTTTTGCTATAATAAATTTCATTTTTTTTCCTCAGTTTAGGCCGATACGTATTCTTCTACATATTTTTGGTAAAAAAATCGCAATAAGCGTATATTGATAGGGGATAGAATTATGGCATTTTTATTTATTTATTTATTTACTAGTGATGCAGGGATCTGCGTTTTTTAATGTGACTGCGACATTTCGGTGGACACATCGGACACTTTTGACACATTTTTGGGACCATTCGTATTAATACAGCGATCAGTGCTATAAAAATGCATTGATTACTGTATAATGTGACTGTCAGGGAAAGGGTCAACACTAGGGGCGATCAAGGGGTAAAATGTGTATCCTAGGGAGTAATTCTAACTGTAGGGGGAGGGGACTCACAAGGGGAGGAGACTGATCTGTGTTCCTCTGTACTGGGAACACATATCGGTCTCCTTACCTTTGACAGGAGGTGGATCTGTGTGTTTACACACACAGATCCACGATCCTGCTGTGATCGCGGGCAATCGTGGGTGCCCGGCGGACATCGCGGCCGCCGGGCACGCGCACCGGGTCCCGAGCGATGCTGCGAGCATGCCCCCTAGACGGCCGGGAAGCCCAGAACGTCATATGACGTCCACCCAGGATGGGAGATCCCTCCTGTGGAAGTCATTTGACTATGGGCAGGTAGTGAAGTAGTTAAAGCCTTGCCTATGGAGATTTTTAAGTACTGTAGTTTGGCTCCATTCCATGAGCACACGCAATTTGACAGCGTGACATGTTAGGTATTTATGTACATGGCGTAACATCATCTTTCATATTTAAAAAAAAAAATGGGGTATATGTTTTGTTTTAAATCATTAAAGTCTATTTTTCTTTTCAAAACACAATTGCGCTTAAAAAGCCCCTGTGCAAAAACCATGTGACATAAAAAATTTCAACAACTGCTATTTTATTCTCTAGGGTCTCTGCTAAAAATATATATATATATATATATATATATATATATATATAATGTTTGGGAGTTCTAAGTAGTTGTCAAGCAAAAAATACTGATTTTTACTTGTAAGTGTAGCGGGTACTCCAAATTTAGGGGGGTCCCTATGTCTAAATTTAGGGGGATGACCCGAGCATTAGTATGGTTCGGGCCTTCTAATTGTTCTGGACTCTGCTTTATTGCTGTGTGCCTAAGTAAAGTTCCCTGTGGCCTGCAGGTGGCGCTGTCATGTTGGGTCAGGGTTGAACCATAGGTTACATTGGCGCTATTGGATGTCCTCTCTCAGCTACCTTGTGGTGGGCGGGTTCTGCCTGCTGTGCATGCTGGGAGAGGATATAAAAGAGGCAGATGCCATTTTTATAGGGAGAGACCCGGGGACCAGTACCCGAAGGAGTGTGCTCCCTAAGGAGGGGGGTGCGTACCCCGACTGAGGAGTCTCTGGCACCTTCGGCCCGAGACTGCAACGTTCCGGGTAGGCCCAGTACCTTCAACTGGGTCTACAGGCAGAATTTTGGAGTCCCAGGATGCCCGGGTGAGGGTATTCGCTCCGACCAAGAGGATGCCAGGGGAGGATCGGTCCCATAACAGGAGACGAGTGATAGTTAGATTGCTGTCTCAGGAAAGGCCTGGTGACCTGTCGGAGGGAAGGATCCTATGCTCCGCAGAACTGACCCTGCGGAGTGCTGCTGCTCTTTGAGGACAGACTGAACTTGTCCTTGGAGGATTAAATTGCTTGTTCGAGCTCCACACCGGCTGCTAGGACCATAGAGGGACTATCTGGGTGAGCTGTACCCACTCGGGACTGAGTGGTGATAAATCTGGGAGTTATGTGCCTGAATCTGTTCTAGTTGAACTATCATGTCTCATCTACGCTCTCTACCTATCAAGCAAAGACATAAAATTAACTCAGCGTTGGAGGGTGGTGCTATACGTGGGGGCTCGGATCCGGGATTCTGCAGCTGCCCCTGGAAGCTGGTCTTTACTTTCTCCCTTGTGTGTGTTTTCTGGAAGTCGGCAATATTGAGAGATAGAGGTACGGGCCTAGTTAATTTCTAGCTGCGTAGTTCGTGGGCGTGTCTCGAGCCTGGAAAAGCCCGCGAATTGCATGCAGCAGAAGAGGAAAAGGGGGAGGAGCCCTGCTAGGTGTGTGCTCCACGTGGTGTGTTGGCGCCAAAGGAAATTACAGACTGGATCAGTGACGAAGCAACATGTCTGCCGCTCCATGGATCTCTGCTCCACCGGGACCCTCGTGGGTTCCCAACTGCTTCAGCCATGGACGTTGCTTCATTTGCTGCCCCTTTGACGCATACAGGAATTCGGTTGAAGCCCCGGGGTCGCTTTGCCCTCTAAACGTGCAGAGACGCAGAGGCCTTGGGCATGATCTGTCCAAAAAGCCAGGGACTGGCCGTGCAGCTTCGCCCTTTCGGGAGATGTGCCCTCTGCGGGGAATTCCTTTTTGAGGTAGATCAGCCTACTGAAAAGCCAAAGGTCTACCGAGTTAACTGTCTCTCCGGCGCTGTTACTCTGGAGGAGAAAAGTTGTGCTTCCACAGCCGTGCCCATACGCACCCCAGCGGAAACAGCGGATGCTGAGGAAAAAGTTCCGGCTGCTACGGAGCTTGACACAGAGAATACAGCGGATGCTGCTTCTGTTGCAACGGAGTTCTCCCTTCCCCCTGCTAAAAGGAAGGCGGGATACGGTAAGGCCTCCCGCGGCCGCGGTGGAAGCCTACCACAGTGCCTGCCTGAACTGGATCATCAACCCAGAGGGATCTCTGGCTGATGCAAGTCAGGAGAAGGTAAGAAGGCTGGGAAAACTGAGACATTGGCTTTGTTGGGAGAGGGTAGAAAGTCCACACCCCACGCTACCGGGGATGTGCGGACCGCCAGCCCGCAAAGACCTTCCATTTTTTCGGGACAATGCATCGGTGTCTACTACCAGATATTTGCCAGCAGAGGCATATAACACCTCTGACTTTGAATCATCGTCTGAAGTGGGAGCTTGTTTTTTTATTATTCCACTTCAGGGACATTGCCTGAACTGTCACCTTGACTTTCCGCCCAAGGGAAAATCTACTCCTTGGAGATTCGGGGGAACTATTTGTGTTTTTTTCCTCCACTGTTCTGCAAAGAGAACTGAACTTTGGGTAGATTTAGTTAGGGCAAAACAGGAAGCCGTCGTGAACAAGAAGGAGGGCTCATGTGTTAAAGTGGTGCCTATGTGCAATTAGGTCATGTAGTGATGTGTGCCGCCACTAGGTGGTGGTGGTCTGCAGAAATTTTGTGTTGCAGATGCAAGTCATTCTTTCTAGGAGGAATGGTTTGTTTCTGACTTCCAGAAAGTTAGAAGATGTTATTTGTGTGCTGTGTTTTTTTTCTTTCCCCCTCTGCAGGTGATCGTCTATCAAGTACATCGGAGAATGGGTGGAAAGATAGGATAGGAAAGGGAGGGGATTGTTTGTAAAATGACTGTAATGTATATTACTTGCTGTTCTTTCTTTAAAAAAAAAAACCTTTTTGATTCAGGCACGGAACATATCCTATTGTACATAGTTGGAAAAGACCAGAGCCCACTCAGGATTGAGGGGGGTCTTCTGACCTTCTCCAGACACTAGGGACAGTGTCTATTAAAGAGGGGGGTGTGTGTAGCGGGTACCCCAAATTTAAGAGGGGTCCCTATGTCTAAATTTAGGGGGATAACCCGAGCATTAGTATGGTTCGGGCCTTCTAATTGTTCTGGACTCTGCTTTATTGCTGTGTGCCTATGTAAAGTTCCCTGTGGCCTGCAGGTGGCGCTGTCATGTTGGGTCAGGGTTGAACCATAGGTTACATTGGCGCTATTGGATGTCCTCTCTCGGCTACCATGCGGTGGGCGGGTTCTGCCTGCTGTGCATGCTGGGAGAGGATATAAAAGAGGCGGACGCCATTTTTATAGGTAGAGACCCGGGGACCAGTACCCGGAGGAGTGTTCTAGTTCTAGTTCTAGTTGAACTATCATCTCTCATCTACTCTCTCTACCTATCGAGCAAAGACATAAAATAAACTCAGCGTTGGAGTTTAAGTGTTTGGACATTGACTTTATTGGAGAGGGAAAAGTACAGACTCGTCTCTACACTCTGGAGATGGGGACCAGTGGAAGGAGGTAACTCGCTGCGGGACCCAGGTACATATACACCGCCTGATCTCTAAACTATAGGACACAGGCTTGTGGCATGGGTGCCTCTCCTTTGCCCTAGGAGAGGGTGGTGCTACATAAGCAACAAATGTCAGAAAAAGGCTGGGTACTTAAAGCGGACCTTCAGTCATTTTTTCATCTTTCCATCTATGAAATCCTCTGCCCTTGTTTTTTTAGCTTTGGATAGTAAAACATTTTATTTTTTCTGCCAGTAATATATACAACCAACTTCCTGTTTCTTGTCTGGTCATTAGCTTAGGCTTATGGCATCATGCACAACTCTACGACTCTTGTCAGAGTTTGCCAGGAAGGGAAGAATGATGAGTCATAAAAGGGTCAATGAGAGCTGCAGAGCTGGAGGTGTGCCTTTGTGTGTCTGTGTAAATCCAGGAAGTGAACAGGCAACAGCTTCAGCTGCCCACAGTTAAAATGGCTGCAGCCAGACTCAGTGGAGGGAGATTTCTGCAACATATTTGGCAAGTACAGAATCACAGTATTTACAGTCAGGTCCATAAATATTGGGACATCGACACAATTCTAATCTTTTGGGCTCTATACACCACCACAATGGATTTGAAATGAAACAAACAAGATGTGCTTTAACTGCAGACTTTCAGCTTTAATTTGAGGGTATTTACATCCAAATCAGGTGAACGGTGTAGGAATTACAACAGTTTGTATATGTGCCTCCCACTTTTTAAGGGACCAAAAGTAATGGGACAGATTAACAATCATAAATCAAACTTTCACTTTTTAATACTCGGTTGCAAATCCTTTGCAGTCAATTACAGCCTGAAGTGTGGAACGCAATGACATCACCAGACGCTGGGTTTCATCCCTGGTGATGCTCTGCCAGGCCTCTACTGCAACTGTCTTCAGTTCCTGCTTGTTCTTGGGGCATTTTCCCTTCAGTTTTGTCTTCAGCAAGTGAAATGCATGCTCAATCGGATTCAGGTCAGATGATTGACTTGGCCATTGCATAACATTCCACTTCTTTCCCTTAAAAAACTCTTTGGTTGCTTTCGCAGTATGCTTCGGCTCATTGTCCATCTGCACTGTGAAGCGCCGTCCAATTAGTTCTGAAGCATTTGGCTGAATATGAGCAGATAATATTGCCCGAAACACTTCAGAATTCATCCTGCTGCTTTTGTCAGCAGTCACATCATCAATAATTACAAGAGAACCAGTTCCATTGGCAGCCATACATGCCCACGCCATGACACTACCACCACCATGCTTCACTGATGAGGTGGTATGCTTTGGATCATGAGCAGTTCCTTTCCTTTTCCATACTCTTCTCTTCCCATCACTCTGGTACAAGTTAATCTTGGACTCATCTGTCCATAGGATGTTGTTCCAGAACTGTGAAGGCTTTTTTAGATGTTGTTTGGCAAACTCTAATCTGGCCTTCCTGATTTGAGGCTCACCAATGGTTTACATCTTGTGGTGAACCTTCTGTATTCACTCTGGTGAAGTCTTCTCTTGATTGTTGACTTTGACACACATACACCTACCTCCTGGAGAGTGTTCTTCATCTGGCCAACTGTTGTGAAGGGTGTTTTCTTCACCAGGGAAAGAATTCTTCGGTCATCCACCACAGTTGTTTTCCGTGGTCTTTTGGTGTTGCTGAGCTCACGGTGCGTTCTTTCTTTTTAAGGATGTTCCAAACAGTTGATTTGGCCACACCTAACGTTTTTGCTATCTCTCTGATGAGTTTGTTTTGTTTTTCCAGCCTAATGATGGCTTGCTTCACTGATAGTGACAGCTCTTTGGATCTCATATTGAGAGTTGACAGCAACAGATTCCAAATGCAAATAGCACACTTGAAATGAACTCTGGACCTTTTATCTGCTCCTTGTAAATGGGATAATGAGGGAATAACACACCCCTGGCCATGGAACAGCTGAGCAGCCAATTGTCCCATTACTTTTGGTCCCTTAACCACTTCCCGCCCAGTCAATAGGAGATTGACATCCAGGAAGTGGTTGCGTTATCCACACTGGACGTCTATTGATGTCCTGCAGAATAATGCCTTGTGCGCGCCCGCGGAGGCGCGCAGCGCGGTGATCGGGGACGGCGTGTGTCCCTCATACACAGCGCTTCCCCGATCACGGTAAACAGCCAATTTCATTGGCTGTTTACCATGTGATCGGCTGTGTCAAAGTCACAGCCGATCACATGTCACAACAAACGCGGCGGCGTGCTCCGTGCACCGCCGCCAGAGGCTTGCAGAGCGGGGATCAGGGAAGGCGAGTGTCCCTTGGACACAGCGCGTCCCCGATCAGGGTAAACAGCCAATAAAATTGGCTGTTTACCACGTGACCGGCTGTGTCCAATCACAGCCGGTCACAAATGTAAACAAACCGCAGGAGTTACTACCTGATCCTTGCTCTCTCCTCACACACCGATCTGTGAGGAGAGAGCAGAGATCAGTAAGTGAGATCAGTGTAGTTTGTCTACATTAGTTTTCTGTGCACAACACGGCCCCCCCCCAATAAAGAGGACCTGTCACACAGCCCAGCACATCAATCAGCCCATCTGTCAATCAGCCCAGCCAATCAGCCCATCTGTCAATCAATCAGCCCATCTGTCAATAAATCAATCAGCCCATCTGTCAATAAATCAATCAGCCCATCTGTCACAGGCCCACCTCCATCGGTACCGCCATTGGTACCGCCACACAGGCTACCAGTACCGCCATCTGTACCACTACCAGTGCCGCCACTAGTACTGCCACCAGTACCGCCACTAGTACCGCCATCAGGCCCAGCATCTATACTTCCAGGCCCGCTACCAGTATCGCCACCCGTACCACCGTCGGTAGTGCCACCACCACCTGTACCACCACCTGTACCGCCATCGGTACCACCACCACCCGTACCGCTATCGGTACCACCACCAGCTGTACCGCTATCGGTACCACCACCACCCGTACCACCATCGGTACCGCCACCACCACCACCTGTACCGCCATCGGTACCACCACCACCTGTACCACCATCGGTACCCACCACCACCCGTACCGCCACCTGTACCGCCATCTGTACCGCCACCACCACCACCCGTACCGCCATCGGTACCACCACCACCTGTACCACCATTGGTACCACCACCACCCATACCGCCATCGGTACCACCACACAGGCCCACCACTAATACCTCCATCGTACCACCACACAGACCGCCACCACTACCACCAGCAGTACCATTACACAGGCCCACCAATAAGCACTGCCATAATGTCCCAAAGGGTTTACACACCTGAGGAGGCATATGCCATTCTTGCCATGTCGGATGAGGAGAGCAGCGGGGGGCTCCCATTATCCGATTCTGGTTCGGAATACGAGCCAGTGGAGGATAGTGGCTCAGAGTCCGAGTCCCCGGAGGAAACCGTCCCTCCCAAAAGAATGCGATCAGGACCAAGATCAGGACCAAGATCAGGAGAACTGCCCACCACCAGCAGCGCCATACCCCAGGAAGAGGAGCCCAGTACAAGTAATGGAAATACACGCCCAACCAGAAGAATCCAGCCCCAGTCCTACCTTCCCGATGCCCTGGCAAACCCTTTATGGTTGCCTGCCAACTCAGGATCCGCTATCATCCCCCCTTTCACCGCACAGCCAGGTGTGCAGCCGGACACTACAAATTTTTCTAAATTTGATTATTTTTGTTTTTTTTTTCCCACAAGATTTGCTTCACAATATAGTGGATCAAATGTTCCAGTGGCGGCGTCTAACATTGGATGAATTTAAATTGTTTTTGGGCCTTACGTTCAATATGGGGCTTACAAAAAAGAACGAAATCCATGCATATTGGTCCAAACGCCACATCCAACACATGCCCATATATTCCGCTGTCATGTCCAGGAAAAGATACGACATGATTATGCGTTTTCTCCACTTCAATGACAATTCACAGTGCCCTCCCCAAGATCATCCCAACTACGTCAAATTGTACAAGATACGCCCCCTAATCAATGCCCAGCGATTTCAAGAAGTTTTCATCCCAGACCAAAAAATGTGTGTGGACGAGTCCCTCATACATTTCACTGGCCGACTGCAGTTCAAGCAGTATATACCAAGCAAGAGAGCCAGGTATGGGTTAAAATTAAATAAATTATGTGATCGAGCCACTGGATACGTCTTCACATTCAGGATCTATGAAGGCAAAGACTCCCAGCTCCAGCCCCGTGATTGCCCCACATATATTGGAACCAGTGGGAAAATTGTCTGGGAGTTGGCATACCCCCTGTTCGGAAAAGGTTACAATTTATATGTTGACAATTACTATACCAGCCTGCCCCTTTTTCGCCACCTTTACAGTAACCAAACCCCGGCCTGTGGTACCTTAAAAAAAAAAAAAGGAAGGGATTCCCACAAAATTTATTGACCAAAAAATTGCGACCTGGAGAATCGGCATTCATGAGGAATGAGGAGGTGTTGGCCATGAAGTGGAGGGACAAGAAAGATGTCCACACCCTCTCTACGATCCACAATGACACAGTGGTGGAGATCCAAAGAAGACGCGGCCCCATTGTAAAGCCCGAATGTGTCCACAACTACAATTTGTACATGGGGGGGGGGGGGGGGTTGGATTTAAACGACCAGATAATAAAGCCCTACTTATCAACCAGAAAGTCCCGTTATTGGCACAAAAAAGTTGCGTTACATCTGTTTCACATGGCCCTTTTTAATTTGTTTGTCTGCTACCAAAAAGCAACTCAAAATCAACAACTCCCCTACCTCCATTATATCGAAGATATCATCGATGCCCTCATTTACCAACAAGATCCCGACCCAGGAAGCATTCGCTCTGATAGTGTGAGTCGGCTTCACGAGCGACACTATCCCTTTAGCATCCCCCCCACAGAATCTGGAAGAAGACGCCAAAAGAAATGCCGTGTATGCAGCAGAGGAGGAGTAAGAAGAGACACCACCTATTATTGTCCCGATTGTCCCTCCCAACCTGGCCTGTGCATCGGAAATTGCTTCAAAAATTATCATACATCCATTAGTTCCCCTTATTATTAACAGACTGCCATTTCCCCATTTGCCTGCTACCATGTTACTAACTACCTTCCATGTTAATTAACTGACCCTGGCCTGATTACCGACGATGTCTTTGCTTGCCGATTTAAACCACGTTTCTGACCTCCATGTGCACCAACCTCAGCTTGTTTACCGACGATGCTTCTGCCTGCCGATTTAAACCACGTTTCTGACCTCCATGTGCACCAACCTCAGCCTGTTTACCGACGATGCCTCTGCCTGCCGATTTAAACCACGTTTCTGACTTCCACGTATACCAACCTTGGCCTGTTAATCGACCATGTTTTTGCCTGCCACTTGGACTGATCTTTTGGCCATCTAATTTTAGTACACAGGGGTCTCACATATGTGAGGGGCTTCAGAATAGCGTTCTGAGTAGAGAAAACCAGTTTTTCGTTTTCTGTGCTCCAAGAACAGGGTCTGATTGCCCGGAGGCTTCAAAGCGATTTGGGTGGGAGAAGCCTCTACCCCTGTCCCCCTGGCCCAAAGCTTGATGGTCCTTCCTGCTGCTTGGACCAATACTTTGGCTGTGCTGACCGTATTACTGCCTGTAATGACCCATGACATTATGGACCATGTTTCTTCCTGCTGCTTGGACCAATACTTTGGCTGTGTTGACCATATATCTGCCTGCTGCCTCTACTGACTTTGGACAGCATTTCTGCCGGGACACCTCTGCCTGCTACCTGGACCTGGACCTGTGCTTTGGCTGTGCTGACAGTATCTCTGCCTGTACGAACTATGGACAGTATTCCTGCCTGCTGCCTGGATGATTGCTTTTGCTGTCGCTGACCTCATCCCTGCCTGCTGCCTGGACCGATGCTCTCCTCTGTGGACCACTGCACTTCTAAAACCACAGGTAATCTTTTGTTATTTGGTATGTACCTGCTATGTGTTAGATATATGAAGGGCCTTCAAAAATGTGATCGGTAGTCAGAAAATGATATGTGCAATTAATGCTGCTAGAATGCCTGGAGGTGCTACTCGGATGTTGGGCCTCTGTATGTGGCCAGGCTGTATAAAAGTCTCACACATGTGGTATCACCATACTCAGGAGGAGTAGCAGAATGCATTTTGGGGTGTCATTTTTTGCTATGTACATGCTATGTGTTAGAAATATATTATAAATTGACAACTTTGTGTAAAAAAAAATGCATTTTAATTTTTTTCCACATTTTCCAAAACCTTCTGGAAAAAAATGAACCGTTCAAAAGGCTCATTATGCCTCATAGATTATACGTTGGGGTGTGTACTTTCCAAAATAGGGTCATTTTGTGGACAATTCCATTGTCCTGGTGCTCCAGGGCCTTCAAAAATGTAATAGGTGGTTGAGAAAGGATATGTGCGATTTATGCTTGTAGAACGCCTGAAAGTGCTACTTCAATGTTGGGCCTCTGTATGTGGCCAGGCTGTGTAAAAGTCTCACACATGTGGTATCGCTATACTCAGGAGGAGTAGCAGAATGTATTTTGGGGTAAAGTTGCAATTATGCATATGCTGTGTGAGAGAAAAAAAATGTTAATATGACCAGTTTGTGTTTCCCAAGAATTGTGGGAAAAAAATACAACTTTAAAAAACTCACCACGCCTCTTAGTAAATACCTTGGACTGTCTACTTTCCAAAAAGGGGTAAATTTTGGGGTATTTGTACTTTCCTCGCTTGTTAGTGTCTCGAGAAATGAGATATGCCTTCAGTACATCAGGCGTGATCAGATGTGATAAATTTTCAGTGATTACCACCATAGTTTTTAGACTCTATAACTTTCACAAAGACCAAATAATATACACTAATTTGGGTTATTTTTACCAAAGATATGTAGCAGTATACATTTTGGCACAAATTTATGAAGAAAAATTACTTATTTGCAAAATTTTACAATAGAAATTAAAAAAAAGTGTGTTTTTTTAAAAAAAATTGCTGTTTTTTTGCTTATATCGCAAAAAATAAAAAACCCAGAGGCGATTAAATACCACCAAAAGAAAGCTCTGAGCAGAAAATGATAAAAATTTTGTTTGGATACAGTGTAGCATGACTGAGTAATTGTCATTCAAAGTGTGAGAGCGCTGAAAGCTGAAAATTGGTCTGGGCGGGAAGTGCATGGTATTGAAGCGGTTAAAAAGTGGGAGGCACATATACAAACTGTTGTAATTCCTACACCTTTCACCTGATTTGGATGTAAATACCCTCAAATTAAAGCTGAAAGTCTGCAGTTAAAGTGGAGCTCCACCCTAATTTTTAACTTCTGCTACTCGGATTCCTCCCCCCCTCCGGTGTCACAATTGACACCTTTCAGGGGGGAGGGGGGTGAAGATACCTGTCTAAGACAGGTATTTTCACCCACATCCGGGAGTCCTCTCTGCGGGAATCTGCGGGAGTGACGTCACTTCCCCCAGACTTCCCGTAATGTTCTGGGAGACACTCGGCTCCCAGAACACAGGAGCACCAATCAGAACGGCGCAGCGCGACTCGCGCATGCGCCGTAGGGAACCGGGCATGAAGCCGCAGGGCTTCACTTCCTGGTTCCCTCAGCGAGGATGGCGGAGGGAGCAGCAGAGCGACGAGCGGTCGCTCGTCCTCTGCTGCGGACGTCGCTGGACTCCAGGACAGGTAAGTGTCCAAATATTAGGCCTCATGCCCACTGGCGTTTTTACAGCTGCGTTTTTTGCAGCTTAAAAACGCCTGTCCATGTTATTGTAAATATTTTTTTTTTGGAAAAAAAAAACGTCGGAGCTAAAAACGCGACCGCGCGTTAGTGCGCGTTTTTTGCGCGTTAGTGCGCGTTTTTGCGCGTTTTTTGACGCTCGCCTTTTTTTCTGCCTAATTCTGACGCTGAGGAACGCACTGGCCCTGTTTTTTTTTTACAGCTTACAAACGCCTATGCTCTTTACAGCTCAAAAACGCCTAGGTGGACATGAAGCTATAGACTAACATGGACAGGCGTTTTTAAGCTGTAAAAAACGCTCAAAAACGCGGCTGAAAAAACGCCCGTGGGCATGAGGCCTAAAAAGCCAGCAGCTGCTGTAGCTGTAGCTGCTGGCTTTTAATATTTTTTTTTCCGGCGGAGCTCCGCTTTAAAGCACATCTTGTTTGTTTCATTTCAAATCCCCTGTGGTAGTGTATAGAGCCAAAAAGATTAGAATTGTGTCGATGTCCCAATATTTATGGACCTGACTGTATAAAATAATATGCAGAGTAATTGGAGGGAAGCTTCAGAATGGCAAAGATGTTTTTATTACAAATTATGTGAGCAGACTGCAGTTCCTCTTTAAGTGGTTAAAGCGCCCCCCATCCCCTCATGCAAAATTGAACGCATACGTAGGTTGCGCCCGCATATGTAAACGACGTTCGCACCACACATTTGAGGTATTTCCACAAACGCGAGTACAATAATTCTAATAATAGATCTTCTCTGTAACTCTACATTGGTAACCTGTAAAAAAAATGTAAGTGTCGCCTATGGAGATTTTTAAGTACCAAACTTTGGCGCCATTCCATGAGTGTGCGCAATTTTAAAGCTTGACATGTTAGGTATCCATTTACTTGGCGTAAACATCATCTTTTATATTTAACCAACAAATTGGGTTATATGTTGTGTTTTTTTGCATAATGCCGCGTACACACGACCGTTTTTAATGTCATTGAAAAAATTAAGTTTTTCTCGACGTGATTCTTCTCAAGCCTGCCTTGCCTACACACGATCGTGAAAAAAAAACGCTTGAGCAAAGCGCGGTAACATACGACGGCACTATAAAGGGGAAGTTCCATTCTGATGGCGCCACTCTTTGGGCTGCTTTTGCTGATCCTCATGTTAGTAAAGTTTGGTGAGAGACGATTCGCGCTTTTCAGCCTCGTGCTCTTCAGTCCGTTACAGCGTGACGAATGTGCTATCTCCATTATGAACGCTAATTTTACCAGATTGAGCGCTCCCGTCTCAGAACTTGCTTCTGAGCATGCACGTTTTGTTCACGGCAAGAAAAAACAGAGCATATTCCAAATTTTTAAAGGCCATTTTTCACGTCACGAAAAATGCTCTGGAGCCTACACACAATCGTTTTTAATGACCAAATAAAAAAATGGCATTTTTCTCGTCATGAAAAACGGTCGTGTGTACGCGGCATTCGAATTCATTAAAGTGTATTTTTTTTAAAATTTGCTGTGCAAAAACTGTGTGACATAACAAGTTCATTTTATTCTCTAGGGTCTCTGCTAAAATATATATATAATGTTTGGGGGTTCTCAGTAATTTTCTAGCAATGAAAGGATGATTTTTACATGTAGGTGGAAAGTGGTTCATGGAACATTAGAAGTATAATCCCAGCTCTAGAAGTCAGTAGTACCCGCTGATATACTGAGGAGGAGATGCTGGGGGAGGGAAAGGTACAGACGTTGTCACCCCTCCTCCCATCCAGCCATGTGCTCCTCTGGACCCCCAGCCACTGACCATGTGACCGTCCCGTGAAAGTTGTCTGCCCTCGAGGCGATGAGTCCCGGGGAAAGTTTCTCATTGGCTGCCCCTCGCTTACGTTTTCATCCAGGAATCCGCTGCCTAGCATCATTGGCTCAGCCTCTAGCCGGAACGCCGCGATTGGCTGGTCACCCACCTCCCCTTCTTTTACATCTCGTGCCCGAGCAGCACCCCGCCCACCGGGCTGATCCGCTACACAGTGATGGAGATAGACGGTGTTGGTGACGTCACGCGGGGGGAGAAGAGATCATCGGGTGATACAGAGAGGAGCGCCTACCGGCCAGAGTACACCCCCCCCCCATATAGTCTCTAGGCTCTGATCCCCATTACTAATATATATATATATATATGTCCTCCCCTGTATCCTCTGCATGCCTTGTCACCCCCCCCCCATATACACACTGTATGGTGAATATACCCCGCTCTGCCACCACCTCTCCGGTATATGTGGGCGCTATGATTTGCTCCCATTAGGAGTCCCAAGCCCACTGTGTATATATTCTATATACTGCGCCCTCTGATGGCCCCTTTTATGTATTATCTGATCTATCACCCCAAAAGTAATGACACCCCTATACCTGATACAGCCGTACCCCATCACTAATACTCTTCACTGACCTGATCAATAATTCTCCCTGCTGACCTGATCAATAATACTCTTCACTGACCCGATCTCTAATACTCTTCACTGATCTGATCACTAATACTCCATGCAGACCCGATCTCTAATACTCTTCACTGACCTGATCAATAATTCTCCCTGCTGACCTGATCAAAAATACTCTTCACTGACCCGATCTCTAATACTCTTCACTGATCTGATCAATAATACTCCCTGCAGACCTGATCACTAATACTCTTCACTGACCTGATCAATAATACTCCCTGCAGACCTGATCACTAATACTCTTCACTGATCTGATCAATAATACTCCCTGCAGACCTGATCACTAATACTCTTCACTGATCTGATCAATAATACTCCCTGCAGACCTGATCACTAATACTCTTCACTGACCTGATCAATAATACTCTTCACTGACCCGATCTCTAATACTCTTCGCTGATCTGATCACTAATACTCCCTGCAGACCCGATCACTAATACTCTTCACTGACCCGATCTCCAATACTCTTCACTGACCTGATCAATAATACTCCCTGCAGACCTGATCACTAATACTCTTCACTGACCCGATCTCCAATACTCTTCACTGATCTGATCAATAATACTCCCTGCAGACCTGATCACTAATACTCTTCACTGACCTGATCAATAATACTCCCTGCAGACCTGATCACTAATGCTCTTCACTGACCCGATCTCCAATACTCTTCACTGATCTGATCAATAATACTCCCTGCAGACCTGATCACTAATACTCTTCACTGACCTGATCAATAATACTCCCTGCAGACCTGATCACTAATGCTCTTCACTGACCCGATCTCCAATACTCTTCACTGATCTGATCAATAATACTCCCTGCAGACCTGATCACTAATACTCTTCACTGACCCGATCTCCAATACTCTTCACTGATCTGATCAATAATACTCCCTGCAGACCTGATCACTAATACTCTTCACTGACCTGATCAATAATACTCCCTGCAGACCTGATCACTAATACTCTTCACTGACCCGATCTCCAATACTCTTCACTGATCTGATCAATAATACTCCCTGCAGACCTGATCACTAATACTCTTCACTGACCTGATCAATAATACTCCCTGCAGACCTGATCACTAATACTCTTCACTGACCTGATCAATAATACTCCCTGCAGACCTGATCACTAATACTCTTCACTGACCCAATCACCAATACTCTTCACTGACCTGATCAATAATACTCTTCACTGACCCGATCACCGATACTCTTCACTGACCTGATCAATAATACTCTTCACTGACCCGATCTCCAATACTCTTCACTGACCTGATCAATAATACTCTTCACTGACCCGATCACTAATACTCTTCACTGACCCGATCACTAATACTCTTCACTGACCTGATCAATAATACTCCCTGCAGACCTGATCACTAATACTCTTCACTGACCCGATCTCCAATACTCTTCACTGATCTGATCAATAATACTCCCTGCAGACCTGATCACTAATACTCTTCACTGACC
The DNA here is from genome assembly GCA_029206835.1 of Rana muscosa. Lineage (NCBI taxonomy): Eukaryota > Metazoa > Chordata > Amphibia > Anura > Ranidae > Rana > Rana muscosa. The sequence goes on along the minus strand of CM055116.1, from coordinate 142,345,139 downwards.
TGATCAATAATACTCCCTGCAGACCTGATCACTAATACTCTTCACTGATCTGATCAATAATACTCCCTGCAGACCTGATCACTAATACTCTTCACTGATCTGATCAATAATACTCCCTGCAGACCTGATCACTAATACTCTTCACTGACCTGATCAATAATACTCTTCACTGACCCGATCTCTAATACTCTTCGCTGATCTGATCACTAATACTCCCTGCAGACCCGATCACTAATACTCTTCACTGACCCGATCTCCAATACTCTTCACTGACCTGATCAATAATACTCCCTGCAGACCTGATCACTAATACTCTTCACTGACCCGATCTCCAATACTCTTCACTGATCTGATCAATAATACTCCCTGCAGACCTGATCACTAATACTCTTCACTGACCTGATCAATAATACTCCCTGCAGACCTGATCACTAATACTCTTCACTGACCCGATCTCCAATACTCTTCACTGATCTGATCAATAATACTCCCTGCAGACCTGATCACTAATACTCTTCACTGACCTGATCAATAATACTCCCTGCAGACCTGATCACTAATACTCTTCACTGATCTGATCAATAATACTCCCTGCAGACCTGATCACTAATACTCTTCACTGACCTGATCAATAATACTCTTCACTGACCCGATCTCTAATACTCTTCGCTGATCTGATCACTAATACTCCCTGCAGACCCGATCACTAATACTCTTCACTGACCCGATCTCCAATACTCTTCACTGACCTGATCAATAATACTCCCTGCAGACCTGATCACTAATACTCTTCACTGACCCGATCTCCAATACTCTTCACTGATCTGATCAATAATACTCCCTGCAGACCTGATCACTAATACTCTTCACTGACCTGATCAATAATACTCCCTGCAGACCTGATCACTAATGCTCTTCACTGACCCGATCTCCAATACTCTTCACTGATCTGATCAATAATACTCCCTGCAGACCTGATCACTAATACTCTTCACTGACCCGATCTCCAATACTCTTCACTGATCTGATCAATAATACTCCCTGCAGACCTGATCACTAATACTCTTCACTGACCTGATCAATAATACTCCCTGCAGACCTGATCACTAATACTCTTCACTGACCCGATCTCCAATACTCTTCACTGATCTGATCAATAATACTCCCTGCAGACCTGATCACTAATACTCTTCACTGACCTGATCAATAATACTCCCTGCAGACCTGATCACTAATACTCTTCACTGACCTGATCAATAATACTCCCTGCAGACCTGATCACTAATACTCTTCACTGACCCAATCACCAATACTCTTCACTGACCTGATCAATAATACTCTTCACTGACCCGATCACCGATACTCTTCACTGACCTGATCAATAATACTCTTCACTGACCCGATCTCCAATACTCTTCACTGACCTGATCAATAATACTCTTCACTGACCCGATCACTAATACTCTTCACTGACCCGATCACTAATACTCTTCACTGACCTGATCAATAATACTCCCTGCAGACCTGATCACTAATACTCTTCACTGACCCGATCTCCAATACTCTTCACTGATCTGATCAATAATACTCCCTGCAGACCTGATCACTAATACTCTTCACTGACCTGATCAATAATACTCCCTGCAGACCTGATCACTAATACTCTTCACTGATCTGATCAATAATACTCCCTGCAGACCTGATCACTAATACTCTTCACTGATCTGATCAATAATACTCCCTGCAGACCTGATCACTAATACTCTTCACTGACCTGATCAATAATACTCTTCACTGACCCGATCTCTAATACTCTTCGCTGATCTGATCACTAATACTCCCTGCAGACCCGATCACTAATACTCTTCACTGACCCGATCTCCAATACTCTTCACTGACCTGATCAATAATACTCCCTGCAGACCTGATCACTAATACTCTTCACTGACCCGATCTCCAATACTCTTCACTGATCTGATCAATAATACTCCCTGCAGACCTGATCACTAATACTCTTCACTGACCTGATCAATAATACTCCCTGCAGACCTGATCACTAATACTCTTCACTGACCCGATCTCCAATACTCTTCACTGATCTGATCAATAATACTCCCTGCAGACCTGATCACTAATACTCTTCACTGACCTGATCAATAATACTCCCTGCAGACCTGATCACTAATACTCTTCACTGATCTGATCAATAATACTCCCTGCAGACCTGATCACTAATACTCTTCACTGACCTGATCAATAATACTCTTCACTGACCCGATCTCTAATACTCTTCGCTGATCTGATCACTAATACTCCCTGCAGACCCGATCACTAATACTCTTCACTGACCCGATCTCCAATACTCTTCACTGACCTGATCAATAATACTCCCTGCAGACCTGATCACTAATACTCTTCACTGACCCGATCTCCAATACTCTTCACTGATCTGATCAATAATACTCCCTGCAGACCTGATCACTAATACTCTTCACTGACCTGATCAATAATACTCCCTGCAGACCTGATCACTAATACTCTTCACTGACCTGATCAATAATACTCCCTGCAGACCTGATCACTAATGCTCTTCACTGACCCGATCTCCAATACTCTTCACTGATCTGATCAATAATACTCCCTGCAGACCTGATCACTAATACTCTTCACTGACCCGATCTCCAATACTCTTTACTGATCTGATCAATAATACTCCCTGCAGACCTGATCACTAATACTCTTCACTGACCTGATCAATAATACTCCCTGCAGACCTGATCACTAATACTCTTCACTGATCTGATCAATAATACTCCCTGCAGACCTGATCACTAATACTCTTCACTGATCTGATCAATAATACTCCCTGCAGACCTGATCACTAATACTCTTCACTGACCTGATCAATAATACTCTTCACTGACCCGATCTCTAATACTCTTCGCTGATCTGATCACTAATACTCCCTGCAGACCCGATCACTAATACTCTTCACTGACCCGATCTCCAATACTCTTCACTGACCTGATCAATAATACTCCCTGCAGACCTGATCACTAATACTCTTCACTGACCCGATCTCCAATACTCTTCACTGATCTGATCAATAATACTCCCTGCAGACCTGATCACTAATACTCTTCACTGACCCGATCTCCAATACTCTTCACTGACCTGATCAATAATACTCCCTGCAGACCTGATCACTAATACTCTTCACTGACCTGATCAATAATACTCCCTGCAGACCTGATCACTAATACTCTTCACTGACCCGATCTCCAATACTCTTCACTGATCTGATCAATAATACTCCCTGCAGACCTGATCACTAATACTCTTCACTGACCTGATCAATAATACTCCCTGCAGACCTGATCACTAATACTCTTCGCTGACCTGATCAATAATACTCCCTGCAGACCTGATCACTAATACTCTTCGCTGATCTGATCACTGATACTCTTCGCTGATCTGATCACTGATACTCTTCGCTGATCTGATCACTGATACTCTTCGCTGATCTGATCACTAATACTCTTCGCTGATCTGATCACTGATACTCTTCGCTGATCTGATCACTGATACTCTTCGCTGATCTGATCACTGATACTCTTCGCTGATCTGATCACTAATACTCTTCGCTGATCTGATCACTGATACTCTTCGCTGATCTGATCACTGATACTCTTCGCTGATCTGATCACTGATACTCTTCGCTGATCTGATCACTGATACTCTTCGCTGATCTGATCACTGATACTCTTCGCTGATCTGATCACTGATACTCTTCGCTGATCTGATCACTGATACTCTTCGCTGATCTGATCACTGATACTCTTCGCTGATCTGATCACTAATACTCTTCGCTGATCTGATCACTGATACTCTTCGCTGATCTGATCACTGATACTCTTCGCTGATCTGATCACTGATACTCTTCGCTGATCTGATCACTGATACTCTTCGCTGATCTGATCACTGATACTCTTCGCTGATCTGATCACTGATACTCTTCGCTGATCTGATCACTAATACTCTTCGCTGATCTGATCACTGATACTCTTCGCTGATCTGATCACTGATACTCTTCGCTGATCTGATCACTGATACTCTTCGCTGATCTGATCACTGATACTCTTCGCTGATCTGATCACTGATACTCTTCGCTGATCTGATCACTAATACTCTTCGCTGATCTGATCACTGATACTCTTCGCTGATCTGATCACTGATACTCTTCGCTGATCTGATCACTGATACTCTTCGCTGATCTGATCACTGATACTCTTCGCTGATCTGATCACTGATACTCTTCGCTGATCTGATCACTGATACTCTTCGCTGATCTGATCACTAATACTCTTCGCTGATCTGATCACTGATACTCTTCGCTGATCTGATCACTGATACTCTTCGCTGATCTGATCACTAATACTCTTCGCTGATCTGATCACTGATACTCTTCGCTGATCTGATCACTAATACTCTTCGCTGATCTGATCACTGATACTCTTCGCTGATCTGATCACTAATACTCTTCGCTGATCTGATCACTAATACTTTTAGCGATCTTATCACTAATACTTCATGCTGACCGGATGGGGAGTACTTTGCGCACTTCTCATGTGGGATTGGGTGGCAGCCTGCAGTATTAGTGTCCTGTGTACAGATCTGTCCTGCCTCACACCCCTCCTCCTCCTCCTCCTCCTCCTCATCGCACGCCTCCTCCCCCACTCCACTCAGCCAAGGACTGTTACTACATGTTTCCTGTGAACTTAGAACAATGATACCTCCTGTGGTGTCCCTGTTCCCTTTCACCTTTTCTGCCTTTTTTTTGATGGTCCTCGTTCCTAGGATTATGTCCCCTGACTCTGATCGGGAATGATGTGGATGGAGAGGCGTTGGGATTGATCGCACTTTTCTGGAGATGTAAGTGGTGTGTGTTGTGATCAATGTTGGGGGGTCAGCTCATCCTTCTTAGTGGGGGACAGTCCCTCTTCTCCGCTCAGTCCTGGATATCCATCCTTCTATTATGTAACTTTACAAAGTATCATCTGGCTGAGTGTGTGATCCAAGATGGACCTTATGGATGGAGGAGACGAGGAGCTCCTTGTACGTAGGAGCTTACCATCTACATTGAGTAGAAGACACTAAACCTCATATTCTCCTAAGTCATCTCAAAGCCTGGATGTACTGGCCCTTTAAGAGCACAGAACAGGCTCCCTGCAGGCATTCTACATGTGTGTCCATTCCCCCCCCCCCCCCCCCCCCATAATTCAGGCTTTTTTAGAAGTCATGTGCAGTATAGGTGCTTTCTTGGGGCAGGGTGGTGCGTTTTTGACTCCATAGACTTTTAATTATAGAGAGTGCCTAAAAAAACGTATGCAATGTGTTATTGCGCTTTTTTTTTTTTTTTTTTTTTGCATGCTCCCATTAAAGTCTATGGGGCCAAAATAAAAGCTCCTGTACTTTTATTAAGTGCCAGGATTTGAGCTCCATGCGTCTGATCGTTCAGATGGGAACAGGCAGAGTCTAAAACGATGGGAATTACCATGTTCAGCGTCTATTTTCACTTTTGTAGTCAAATCTCACAACCCCCCCCCCCCCCCCCACCTCACTCTATATGTCCCATTCACACACCAGACCAGAAAATACAATACAAGAAAAAATAAATACATTTGTGTGTTCCTATTTACACAGCGTATATGAAAATATTTCTTAAAAAAAAATGCTTGTGTTCCTGTTTACACTGCATACCTAAAAATATTTTTGGAATACTTGACTTTCTATTTACAGAGCACACCTAAAAATGTAAAAAATATTTATGTCTTCGCACACAGCATGCACAAAAAATATTTAAAAAAATATTTATATCTTCCATTTCACACAGCATACCTAATTTTTTTTTTTTATATATATTTATTTATGTCTTCCCTTTCACACAGCATACCCAAACATAATTAAAAAAAAAATGTATGTATTCGTGATCACACAGCATACCCAAAAATCTTCTCTTTCACACAGCATACATACCCAATTTTTTTTAAAACGATGTATGTCTTCCCTTTCACACAGCATACCTAAAAATAATTAGGTCTTCCCTTTCACACAGCATACCCATTTTTTTTTTTAAACAATGTATGTCTTCCCTTTCACACAGCATACCTAAAAATAATTAGGTCTACTCTTACACACAGCATACCCAAAAAATAAATAAAACAATTGTATTTCTCCCCTTTCATACAGAATACCCAAAAATAATTGTAAAATTATTTTTGTCTTCCCTTTCACACAGCATGCCCAAATTTTTTTTTTTTAAATGATGCCTTCCTATTTACACAGCATAGCTACAAATACATTTTAATATATTTATATCTTCCCTTTCACACAGCATACCTAAATTTTATTTTTTTTATATTTATTTATGTCTTCCCTTTCACACAGCATACCCAAAAATAATTAAAAAAAAATGTATGCATTCGTGATCACACAGCATACCCAAAAATATTTATGTCTTCCCTTTCACACAGCATACCTAAATTTTATTTTTTTTATATTTATTTATGTCTTCCCTTTCACACAGCATACCCAAAAATAATTAAAAAAAAATGTATGCATTCGTGATCACACAGCATACCCAAAAATATTTATGTCTTCCCTTTCACACAGCATACCTAAAAGTAATTTTTAAAATATTTGTCTTCCCTTTCACACAGCATACATAAAAATAATTAGGTCTTCCCTTTCACACAGCATACCCATTTTTTTTTAAAACAATGTATGTCTTCTAGGGCCGAAACAACTAATCGATTAATCGGCAACTAATCGATTATGAAATTAATCGATTACTATTTTCATAATCGATTAATCGGCCAGTAACATAATGGGGTTAAAAAAAAAAAGAAGCTAAAATTAGCCCTTTATAGTACAAAAAATAGCAAATCCCTACTGTAAATATTATTTTTAGAGCCGGTTCACACAGGGGCGACTTGGGATCTGACTTGAAGTCACCCCAAGTCGCACGGTTGAGAAAATCAATTGAAGTGAATGGAGCCGTCTTAATGCACACTACTGAAGTCGCTCCGACTTCAGAAAAGGTTCCTGTACGACTTCAATCCGACTTCTAGGCGACTTGTACCCATTGATTTCAATGGAAGTCGCCTCCAAGTCGGATCCCCTGTCTTAACTGAAGCAACTTTACAGGAAATAAAAATAGTTTTCTCGGCAAACCCCTCCTTCCCCCCAGAGCTGATTACTCTTTGATTGGCTACTGGCATAGTCCCCTGTCCTGGAGGTGACTTCAAGTCGCCCCAAGTCGTGATGTGGGTCGCGCTGTGGTTCACGCTCAAGTCACGCTGAAGTTGCCTCGCACAGTCGTGTCGCCCCTGTGTGAACCGGCTCTTACTGTCCCACAGTAAAAAATTAACCCCTTACAGTAATGATTATTTACTCTTTTTATACTAATTTTAGTTTTTTTAACCCCATTATGTTACTAAACATCTCAGGCCTGGGTCACTCCTCTGTGTTTTTTCGGTGCTCTTTGCAAAAACACTACAGTTCATTTACATGGTTTCCTACGGGGCACGTTCACATCCATGATTTTTTCAGCCGCTGAGTATTTGGAAAGGGCAAGGACTTTTTTTTAAACGCAAAACGGTACTATTTTTTTATTTCTTTTTTGGTTCAATATGCTTCAATAGAGAGGCTGCAGAAAAGCATGTAATAATGCGTTTTTGCAGCAATTTGTGTTTTTTTTAAATCTGCCACACAACAAATTGGCCAAAAACAAAATGTAAAAACGCAAAAATAACCTTTAAAAAAAAAAAAAAAGTATCAACCGATTAATCGAAACAATAATCGGCCAACTAATCGATTATGAAAATAATCGTTAGTTGCAGCCCTAATGTCTTCCCTTTCACACAGCATACCTAAAAATAATTAGGTCTACTCTTACACACAGCATACCCAAAAAATAAATAAAACAATTGTATTTCTCCCCTTTCATACAGAATACCCAAAAATAATTGTAAAATTATTTTTGTCTTCCCTTTCACACAGCATGCCCAAAATTAAAAAAATAAAATTTATGCCTTCCTATTTACACAGCATAGCTAAAAATAAATTTTAAAATATTTATATCTTCCCTTTCACACAGCATACCTAAAACATTTTTTTTTTATATTTATTTATGTCTTCCCTTTCACACAGCACACCCAAAAATAATTAAAAAAATGTATGCATTCGTGATCACACGGCATACCCAAAAATATTTATGTCTTCTCTTTCACACAGCATACATACCCACATTTTTTAAAACAATGTATGTCTTCCCTTTCACACAGCATACCTAAAAGTAATTTTTAAAATAGTTGTCTTCCCTTTCACAAAGCATACCTAAAAATAATAAGGTCTACTCTTTCACACATCATACATAAATTAGGTCTTCCCTTTCACACAGCATACCCATTTTTTTTTTAAACAATGTATGTCTTCCCTTTCACACAGCATACCTAAAAATAATTATAAAATAAAGAGTTTTTTGGGACTTTAAATGAGGCAGGAATCAAAGGGGTCACTGCCTCCATCCCTAATCAATATTGACTATAAAGGAGGGAAGGGGGGAGGGGGAGAAGTGGGACTTTAAATGAAGCACACAGCAGTAAATTGAAAAGTCAAGCGAGTAGAAAAAATGAGATTTATTTTGCATTGTACATTCATTTATAGCATATATTGGGCATATAGCCTCTCAGCCATGAATGTTTAGACGTTTACAAAACAAATACATGAAACCACATAATTTGATGTACATTTACATAATGAGTACAGAAATCGCATGATGCTAGTAAAAAACAGATAAAAACATAATTGCGGTCAAAAAATGAGAAGGGGTCCATGGTAAGAAATGTTGGTAATGAATAGTGGCTCTACGCGTTTCGCGACCCTGTAGTCGCTCATCAGGAGCATAAACCATGGCAATAAAATCTAAAAAAGAGAAGAAATATATGGATCTAAATAATACCAGATAGTTTGGGCTGGGCATTAAAGATGGTCAGGAAGAAAAATAAGGAAATTTTAGGGGGGAGAAAGAAAGGGGGGTTCAACGGTTAGAGAGAACTTACATCTGCACATCGTGCGAGCTTGGGGTGCCAACCGAAATGAAAATAATTATGTTTTCCCTTTCACACAGCATACCTAAAAATAATTATGTTTTCCCTTTCACACAGCATACCTTACCTAAAAATAATTAGGTCTACTCTTTCACACAGCATACCCAAAAATAATTTAATTTTTTTTTATTTCTCCCCTTTCATACAGCATACCCAAAAATAATTGTAAAAATATGTATGTCTTTCCTTTTACACAGCATGCCCAAAAATATTTAAAACAAATGTATGCCTTCCTATTTACACAGCATAGCTAAAAATAATTTTTAAAATATTTAGATCTCCCCTTTCACACAGCATACCTAAAAATAATTGTTATAATATTTATTTATGTCTTCCCTTTCACACAGCATACCCAAAAAAATAAAAATAAATAATGTATGCATTCCTATTCACACAGCATACCCAAAAATAATTCTAAACATAGATATGTCTTCCGTTTCACACAGCATACCCAAAAATAATTTAAAAAATGTATACCTTCCTACTTACACAGCATACCTAATAATAATTTTTTAAAATATTTATGTCTTCCCATTCACGCAGCATGCTCAAAAATAATAATAATTAAAAAAAAGTATGCATTCCTATTCACACAGCATACCTAAAATAATTGTAAAAATATTTGGAATTCCTATTTACCTATAATTAGTTTTAAAATATATTTGTCCCTACTCACACATTAGGTCTAAAAATTATTTTCACAAATCAAAAATATGCCACGATTCACACAGTGTGCTTAAAATAAATTTTAATAAATGATGTAAATGTGCAGCATAAATTGTCAGCGCTATACTACAAGTACCTGTAATAAAATTGGAGCAGGATTAGAATTAGGACTTTATAGGCAGCTTGTATCTAGAATAACATGCATTGTGCAATTAGGAGACAGACTGAAGGAATTTTTTATTTATTTATTTTATTTTTTAAAGTGCATTGACATGCAATGTACCACCTAAGCCTTGAGATCCTTAACCCTTTGTTAGGACAGACATCCATCCATCAACTTGGGTACAACCAACATGCTGGGTTTTACCGCTAGTGGCTGCTATAATCTAGTGAATTGCTTTCCTGCCTGTGGTTGCAGGAAATAAAGTTGCACCATCTATGGCCTGCCTAACATAACATAGAAGGGGGAAAGCGAAGTAGCATTTTTTTTTAAACGTAAAAAAAAATATTATATATATATATATATATATATATATATATATATATATTAATATATTTATTTATTTTTTAAAGTCTGCGATGTGAATGTAAACGTGTAACAAGTATAAGCTAGGTGTTCTCCCATCTTGCCATCTAAACTGAGTGCAAAGAAACAATTAAGCCTCGTACACACGGTCGGACTTCCATCGGACTTTTCCCTGGATTTTTGTCCGAATGGAGTTGGCCGGGCACACCCATAGCATACACACCACAGGACTTTTCTGCAAACTTTCCCAAAACTTTTTGCAACATCACGTGGTTTTTCAGCTCTTTTATGCTCCTTACCGCCACCCTTTGGTCAACTTCTGCTATTGTTGGTTGATTTTAACATTAGTTGTTTTGTCCATCGGTTTTCTGTACACACAGTCGGACTTTGCTCCATCGGACTTTTGTTGGGCAAAAGTTTGTCCGTTTGCAGACCCAACTTTTCCTCTCTTCACTACACCTCCCCCCTCTCCCTGCTCATCTAATTCTCACCTACAAGGCAGAGGAATGCGCTGAACAGCTGCTTCTTCTCTTCGCACAGAGAACGGAGCTGGAATTTGCACCGCACATGTGTGAACCCAGCCTTACTGATCAGTAGATATGGTGGCTGCATTCATTGTTTTTTTTATTATTTGCTTTTTCCCTTTGTTTTCACCTGGTGATCTGGCCAGTAACACACCTCCTGTATTAGAGTGCCCCCCCCACTCTGGATGAAGGAGCACAGGCATCTTTGGACAACAGAAATTGTCAGTCTGGGGGAGGGGAGTGTTAGATGTACTAGCGGATTTAGATACAGTAACAACTAGAGGTGCGCCCAAATTTCGGTGCATCTCTAGTAACAAAGTGAAGCCAAACTGCACCTAACACTTTATAAACAGTTAGGCCGGGTTCACATATGTACGGCTGCAGGTTGGTGCCTGGGGTCCGGTGCGTGTCCGTTCACTGGTTCAGGTGCGATTCAGTTCCAAATTTTTGCATGAATTTGCATCTGAACCGAACCCAAACATGCACCGGTCCCTTTTTCAATCCGGATCGCGGCCGCCCCGGACCTGTGTGAACCGGCTCCATTGAAAGCCAGTCACACTCGCCTGTCATGCGAATTGAATGCAGGGAACCCAGCCTTATGCAAACTTTTTATTTCCTTTTAGTATAAGACCTCTTTCACACTGGGGCCGGGGGGGGGGGGGGCGGTAGCAGTAAAGCGCCACTAGTTTTAGCGGCGCTTTACCACTGTTATAACGGTGCTTTTTAGCCGCTTGCTGGGCGCTTTTAACCCCGCTAGCGAGTGAGTGAGTGAGTGAGTGAATAACTTGTATAGCGCTACAAATGCGAACTAAATCGCCTCAAGGCGCTTTGCATCCAGTGACATCCTGACCCTTCAGAATAGGTGGGTCTTAAGTTTTTTCCTGAAGGCCCGGTGGTTTTCTTCCATGCGGATGTTGGTGGGTAGAGCGTTCCATAGCCGTGGTCCTTGGACTGCAAATCTTCGTTCTCCCTTTGATTTGTAGCGGGACTTGGGGATGTGAAGGAGGTTTTGGTTGGTTGATCGGAGATTGCGATTGGGGGTTAAAAGCGGCCGATTAAAGGGTTAAAAGCGCCCGCGTTGGGGCGCTGCTGAAGCGCTTTGCAGGCACTTCGGCAGCGCTGCCCATTTATTTCAACGGGCAGGGGTGGTGGAGGGGCGATGTATACACGGCTCTCACACCGCCCCAAAGATGCGGCTTGCAGGAGTTTTTTTTACCCGTCCTGCAAGCACACCGCCCCAGTGTGAAAGCCCTCTGGTTTTCACACTGGGGTGGCTTGAGAGGCGCTATTTTTATCTCAAAAAACGCCCGTAAAGCGCCCCAGTGTGAAAGGGGTCTAAAGGTTTTACATAAATAAATAAAACTGGTCATTTTATGCACCCCTGCCAGTGTTACGTTTTTTGTCTCATACATCTGCAAGAGAGCTTGTTCAACCAGACAGGGTGCACTTCTAGTTTACAAGTGATAATGAGATTTGTCAGCACATTACACACAGGGGTAATTATAGTTACAACTCCCCAGTCCCCTGCTTTACATGACATAGCAGCAGGGGAGAGCTGGGTAGGATTTCTTAAGCAAGTAGTAAGTATAATTTTTTTAATGAATAATTGTTATGCTATGTGGGTGGTAACAAATGACAATTATAAAGTAGGTGTTATCTCAATATGGCTGCAAAAGTGGAAATACACTTTAAGTGCCTACTATCTAAGTTGAGTGGAGGACACAAAACATTGTAATTCTTTAACCCCTTCACACAGACCATACGCAAATATGTGGCCCCACTGGGCTTGGTTTTTTTTTCTGTGGTGCCGCATATTTGCATATCTCTCTTTGTGCTGGGAGCGTGCCGCACGGAGGGCCCCGGGCCCCATACTAATGAATGGGACCTGGATTTCCTGATTCCGGGTCACCTGATCGCTGTGATACCCCCTGATTGGTTATCACAGTGATCAGTCAGCCCACCCGTGTGTTCTTTTTGTAAATGGAGGAGAGAGATACTTAGTATCTCTCTCTCTTTCCTTGCAGAGAAAAAATAAATACAAATAAAAATATATATAATATAATATTATTAAATAATAATAAAATACCTAGTTCAAGGTTTGATGGTCAGTGCCAGGGTTAGTGTTTGGGTCACAGGTCAGGATCAGTGTGTGTATATGTTTATGTTATGTGATATATATATATATATATATATATATATATATATATATATATATATATTATATATAATTTATTTGTCAGTGTGTTTTAGGTAGGGACTATTGTTTCTGGGCTGTACTACGGGTACATACAACAACTAACATACACATATGTGGTATCACTGCGATCGTCAGGAGTAGGAGAATTTACAGGAGTTGTAAGGCCCCTTTCACACGGAGGTCCGCCTGTCAGTTTTTTAGGCGGACCTGCACGGACGCTCCATGTAGCCCTATGGAGGCACGGATGACAGCGGTGACATGTCCGCTGACATCCGCTCCGGATGCAAGCTTACGTCAGCGCAGTGAATTCCGAGCAGCGCGCTGACCATCGTCTTACCGTGAAAGGAGTTTGCGGTCTGTTTGCACAAGATTTAGACATGTGTGGACACTTATCACTTGCAATGAATTGCTAAGCACAATACATACAGAGCTCGCTTATATAATATTCAGAGGAACTAATAAATATATCTGTTCACATAGGAAATATACATATACTTATTAAGACAAACCTTTATGCAGAACCTTCACTACCTATGGTTAGATGCATGGTCAATGCAATCACACTTCCTACAAATTTGCGGTCGCTTAACATGTGCGAGTAGGAGAAGCACGCATTTCACAACCTGCATACAAATTGCAGCACAAGATTGCAAGGTACCATAGCACCATGCGGCTCCGTGTGACTGCGGTTTAAAAAAAAGCGTTGGGGACTTTTTTCCCACTGTTTTTCCCACATGTACAACCGCCTATTCAAATGAATGGGCCGTTGTGGCCGTGCAAATGCACCGCCACAGAACCGCAAGGACGTAAACCAAGACTTAGACACAGGTATATATTTCTTAAGGGTGAAACTTTTTTGGGCGCTTACTGATCTTGCATTCTGGGCATTCGTCCTTGGGTGCATATTGCCCTAATCGTTCGTACTGCTTGGTTCACTGTCCAGCCGCAGTACCTGTCAGACTCTCATAGAAAAGCAAGGGCTGGTCCTGGACGAAACCGAAAGTTCATTTGAGTTTGACCAATTTTGTGTTTTTCTTTGTTTTGTTTGTTTTTCTTCTTTTAATTTAATATTATGCGTAGGACCATATATTCTCTGTGAAAATTGGTTAGCCTAATTGTGACGTTGAGGAAATTTGTGGGTTGAGGTGTGAACTTGTGCCTGAAGAGAGAACAAACAACCAGATCTTATGCCGCGTACACACGATCGATTTTCTCGACGGTGAAAACACCGTTGAGAAAATCGACGGGAAAAACGATGGGAACGGCTTGGTTCCCTACACACGTCTGTTTTTTCCCGACATTTTTCTCTTTGTCGAGAAAAACGACCGTGTGTGGGCCCCACGGCAGTGTTTCCCTATGGGAAAACTGCCGCGGAAAAAAACGACGGGAATCACGACGAGAAAAATTAGAGCATGTTCTAATTTTTCTCGTCGTGATTAATGCCGTTTTTCCCGTAGAGAAAAACGACAAAAAGCCCACAGACGATCGTTTTTCTCGTCCAAAGGAAAAAATTTCATTTTTCTCGACGGGAAAAACGGTCGTGTGTACGCGGCATTATATCTTGTATGTACAGCTGGACTAACCAGCTTCAGTAGGGTTTGCAACACAGTCCACAGTCTGTATTGGCTTTTCTTAACATTCTTACTTTTGGAGGAACCTTTGAAATCAATTTCAGATCCTGGGGAACGCCTGCTAAAAATGATTAATATTACAGCTCAGGGTACATAACATAAGAAGTGATCTATTACGTTGGTTATTAGTGAAAAATTGCCCTCTTTCAGTGGTGGTTAACCTAAGTGGAAGATCAATTTGCCATTTTTCTGATCAAGGAACTACTAGCAACCTTGAAGCCGTGTACACACGATAGGTTTTACCGATGGACTGTTTTCATCGGACAAACCGATCGTGTATGGGCCCCATCTGTCTTTTTTCCATCGGTGTTTAAAAATAGAACATGTTTTACATTTATAAAAAGAAACACGCATGCTCAGAATCAAGTCGACGCATGCTCAGAAGCACTAAACTTCATTTTTCTCGGCTCATCGGAGTGTTTTACGTCGCCGCGTTTGGAACGGTCGGTTTTTTGACTGATGGTGTGTGGGCAAGACTGATGGGAGTCAGATTCATCGGTTTTCCAATAGAAAAATCCATTGGTTTAAAAACCATAGGAAATCCGATCGTGTGTACAGGGCTTGAGAGAAACCCTAGGCTTCCACAGAACTTTGATTGGGAAAGACTGGTCTACATTTTTAGCAGTGTTTCCACTCATGTAGAAGGTTCATGGGATTGCATGCGGCCCACTCACCCAATCACTTACCATAAATATTATACCTAAAAAAACAAAACGCCCTAAATAACAAAAATAAAAAAACACACGGAAAAACATATTGGCATAAAATAATGGCCGTGGCACTTTATTGGTATAAAATTAATTTTATATTAAAATCTTTATTAAAATAAATTCATTAAATCAGAAAACCAATAAATATATATATAAGCTCAGTTTTTGGAACTCGAGCCAAAATAACTTAATTTAACATTAACATCCCCCCCAGACATCCAGGGTGATTTAAACCACATAAGTGCCAACGACAAGGGTGGGTAGGGTGGGTAGCTCTTTTACCCAGGTTTGATCAACTGTGAGGGCAAACCCTCAGAAAAACCCTTTTTATAGGGGTACCGAAACCTTCTAGAAGCTTCCACAGCCCCTAATTGGTCAATTAACCCTCCATCTCCAATCCTTAAAGGGACAGTATCCCAATTACGTATTCAAAATACCTCATGACTGAATATGAATTTTAGAGGCGGGAAAAAACAGGGGGCGGGGCTACAGCAAGCCCATGAAGGCGGGCCCAAATGCTAGTTCCCTCATTTTACATTCTACAGTTTTGGTGTGTTGTGCATTAGGGCTGCAACTAACGATTATTTTCATAATCAATTAGTTGGCTGATTATTGTTTCGATTAATCGACGAATCGGTTAATAACCGTTAAAAAAAAAAAAAAGGTAATTTTTTGCATTTTTTTATTTTTTGGGGCCAATTTGTTGTTGGGCAGATTACAAATTGCCGCAAAAACACATTACATGCTTTTCTGCAGCTTCTCCATTGAAGCATATTAAACCAAAAAAACAAAATAGCACCGTTTTGCGTTTAAAAAAAGTCCTTGCCCTTTCCAAATACGCAGCAGCTGAAAAAATCATGGATGTGAACGTGTTCCATAGAAACCATGTAAATGAACTGTGGTGTGTTTCTGCAAAAAACACCAAAAAACACGGAGGTGTGACCCAGGCCTGAGATGTTAAGTAACATAATGGGGTTAAAAAAACTAAAATTAGTACAAAAAGAGCAAATAATCCCTACTGTAAGGGGTTCATTTTTTACTGTGGGGCAGTGAAAGTAATATTTACAGGAGCAACTTGCTCTTTTTGTACTATAAAGGGTTAATTTTAGTTTATTTTTAACCTCATTATGTTACTGGCCGATTAATCGATTATGAAAATTGTAATCGATTAATTTCATAATCGATTAGTTGTCGATTAATCGATTAGTTGTTTCGGCTCTAGTTCACACTGATGCAAAATGAATGTGGGTTTCCCCGCCATCCAATTCACATGACCCGCGACTGTTTCAATAGAGCCGGTTCACACATCTCTGGGGAGGGGGGGGGGCGCGGAGTGCACTGGAAAAAGGGGTCCTGTGCGTCTTTGGCTCCGTTTCAGTTGTGAGTTCAGCCAAAAATTCAGTCCTGATTCACACCTGAAATGGTGTACAGGGACACACCAGACCCCTGTTGTGAGCCGCAGCCAGTGTGAACCCAGCCTAAAAGTCCCGCTATTAGCCCAATAAGGGCATTCTTGGCTTTGGGTGCATGTCTGTCCCTTCTCACCAGTGATTGCTTCATATGCGATTTCATGCGTTTGATCAGAAACCTATGGCTGCACCCGCCACAGAAAAACACTAATATGGACGACGGTGTATAACATGAGCCCTCAAGGTCAGAAGATTGTGATTTGTGCAGTTTTGCGCAGTTTGAACCGTCTCTGCTACAATAGCGTGACTCCCGGAACATTTACATGGACGTGTTCTTTTTCCCTTGTTCTCCTCTTTGTGCAGCTTTGTTTCCTTCACATAAGTTCATGTAACATAATACGCACTGAGCTAGCGAGGAGTAGTAGGAAGGGAATGTGTTAAAGTGTGATGGGACCGTTGTAACTTAATAGCCTTTAATTATTCAGTTTCTGCTAAGTCAGGATGAAGAGCAGTTTATGATGATGCATGGGTCTGGATATATTTGGTAAATGGATATTAACGTTTATTGCATGTAATAACTGTTGGGCGTGTAAGTTGGAGTTGTGTTTGTGTCTTTTTAAAGCTTTAGTGTATATTTAAAGCTGGCGCATGTGTTATGATCGTTTATTGGAAGTAAAGCATTTGCCGCCGTTTAGCACGCCGCTGCCGTTATTTAACCACTTCAGTACCAGCTTGAAAAGTCCCTTCATCAACAGGCCATTGCTAAGCTTTCAGCGCTGTGATAGTTTGACTGACAGTTACTTTGTCATGAAACAATGTACATTAATTCGTTTTTGTTTTATTTTGAGGCAGAGCATTCTTTTATGGCTTTAAAGAGGAACTGCGGTATGCTCACCTAATTTGTAATAAAAACATCTTTGCCATTATGAAGCTCCCTCCAACCACTTTGCATAATATTTTATATATACTGTGATTCTGTACTTGCCAAATATGCTGCAGAAATCTCCCTCCACTGAGTCTGGCTGCAACCATTTTAACTGTGGGCAGCTGAAGCGGCTGACTGTTCACTTACATTTACACAGACACACAGAGGCAAACCTCCAGCTCTGCAGCTCTCATTGACCCTATTATGACTCATCCCCCCTCCCTTCCTGGCAAACTCTCACCAGAGTGTGAGAGAGAGCTGTGCATGATGTCATAAGCCTAGGCTTTTTACCAGACAAGAAACAGGAAGTGGGCTGTATAAGGGATTTACTGGAAGAAAAAAAAATGTTTTACTATCCAAAGTTAAAACAACAAGGGCAGAAGATTTAATAGATGGAAAGATGAAAACATGACTGAAGTTCTGCTTTAAAGTGTTACTAAACCCAGGACCCTGCATTCACTATATTTGGTCTCCTACAGTATACAGAACATGGAAATGCAATTATTTAAGTAAATATAAAACTGCTAAATACCTTTTCTCATCAGCAGTATATAGCAGTCTTGAGACTTCCAGCAGTTCTTGGTAAAGCTTGTAGGAGGCATTTTCATATTGCACTGGCTATCCTATCAGAAGGCAGGACCCCTGACCCTCTGCCTGGACAGTATTCAAAGCCCTGTGCTGATCACATGCACCCTCCCAAGAAAAAAAAAAAAAACTCCCTTTGATTTCCCCTGATGTTAACCACTTCCCAGCCAGTGTCATTAGTACAGTGACAGTGCATATTTTTAGCACTGATCACTATATTAGGCCCCTTTCACACTGAGAAGTTTTTACCGCGTTTTTGCCTGAAATAATCCTGCCACATCATTCTCACTGTGAAAGCCCTGAGGGCTTTCACACTGAGGCGTTTTGCTGGCTGTGCGCTGGAAAAAATCCTGCAAACAGTTTTTTTGGAGCATCTTTAGGGCGCTAAAAATAGCGCTGTAAAAACGCCTATCTCCATTGAAATGAATGAGTAACGCAGTAAAAACGCGGTAAAACACATAGGCGTTAGTGCTATTTTTACCGCGAACGTGGTAATATCGCGGTAAAATCGCGGGAAAAAAACTCATAATTTTTTTGCGTTTTTTCAACGCCTCAGTGTGAAAGGGGCCTTAGTGTCACTGGTTCCCAAAAAGTGTCAGTTAGTGTCAGAATGTCTACCGCAATATCGAAGTCCTGCTATAAGTCGCTGATCACTACTAGTAAAAAAATGAATACAAATAAAAATATCCCATAGTTTGTAGACGCTATAACTTTTGCACAAACCAATATCAATATAGGCTTATTAGTAATTTATTTTACCAAAAATATCTAGAATATATATTGGCCTAAATTTATCAAGAATTTTTTTTTTTTATTGAATATGTTTTATAGCAGAAAGTAAGAAAATATTGTTTTTTTTTCTTTAAAATTGTCAGTCTTTTTTGTTTATAGTGCAAAAAAACAAACAAAAAAAACCGCAGAGGTGATCAAAAGCCACCAAAAGAAAGCTCTATTTGTGGGAAAAAAGGACATCAATTTTATTTGGGTACAGCGTCACACATCCGCGCAATTGTCAGTTAAAGTAACACAGTGCCGTATCGCAAAATATGGCCCGGTCATGAAGGGGGGTAAAACCTGGTGGTTAAAGCCCCATACACACGGTCGGACTTCCATCGGACTTTTCCCTGGATTTTTGTCCGAACGGAGTTGGCCGGGCACACCCATAGCATACACACCACAGGACTTTTCTGCAAACTTTCCCAAAACTTTTTGCAACATCACGTGGTTTTTCTGCTCTTTTCTGCTCTTTACCGCCACCCTTTGGTCAACTTCTGCTATTGTTGGTTGATTTTAACATTAGTTGTTTTGTCCATCGGACAAAAGTCCGATGGTTTTCTGTACACACGGTCGGACTTTGCTCCATCGGACTTTTGTTGGCCAAAAGTTTGTCCGTTTGCAGACCCAACTTTTGTCCGATGGAGCGTACACACGGTCGGATTGTTGGTCCAACTTGCTCAAAATGAAGTTTGTTGGCCAAAAGTCCGACCGTGTGTACG
This sequence comes from Rana muscosa, assembly GCA_029206835.1. NCBI lineage: Eukaryota > Metazoa > Chordata > Amphibia > Anura > Ranidae > Rana > Rana muscosa. Next base: position 142,325,300 of record CM055116.1, on the reverse strand, counting down.
GGGCTTTGAGCAGAACTAAACTCAAAGAAATACCTCATTCCAGCAAGGTGGCAGTTTAATTCCTCGCCAGTCCCTGTCATCTTCTCCCCCGGCTGCTTCCTAGCAATCGGGTTTTTGATTCACCAGTCAGGGGAAAAACTTCATCATTTGCATGGAAGTTGTTGTTTTTTTGTTTTTTTCGACACCACAGTGTACATTTAATAAAAAACTGAGAGCAGGCAGGTAAGTGTTTTTATTTTATTGCAGTATAAATTAGCAAAGTAGTTCTTTTTATAACAACTCTTGTAAAAATGATTTTAAAATGAAGAAGTGGTTAACTCCCATGCCTGGCATGCCTGTGTGCATTGTTGTTAACCACCATTTCCGTTAGATTTGTTAGGAGTGGTTGCTAATTGCTTGAAAAGTTTCAGAACATAAAGGGCTTGTTTTCATGTAGGACCGTCCTTGCCACCCCACTGACAAGCAAACCGCGATGGATCGCTTTTTGGAGGGCATTTGAGAGGCAGTGAGGAGTTGGTATGTGGTCTCCTTGCCACCAGTTTTACCCTGAAAATGCACACCCGACGGTGCTGCAATCATGTGACTGTAGGCTGTACTGTTAGAGGACAGTGAAGTGCAGAGCAGTGTTAATTTTGGCAGCAAATTTTGTTTTAGTTTTAGTCAGGACTAAAATGGCATTTTAGTTTTAGTCCCATTTTAGTCTTCTGCAATAGTTTTAGTTTTAGTCGTATTTAGTCGACTAAAACTCCAATTAATTTTAGTCGAGTTTTAGTCGACTAAAACTCCTTTTAGTTGTCTAAAATCGAATGGGTGTAGTTAAATTGCTATTGTAATGCATCAATTAAGCATTTCTCTACCATTTCCAAACTCATTATTATATAGTAACTGCTGCTGGAGTGAGAAATCAAATATGTTGTTTTTTAATGGTTAGGTTACATTCCTGTATAGTAATAGTTTGGACTTTGGAGTCTTGGATATTGTACGGTGGGGGGGGGGGGGGGGGGGAGCCTGTATGTGGCAGTGCTCTCTCGACGGTGGTCTCTGAGTAGAGTAGGCCTGTGAAATTAGGAAATAAATGGCATGCAGTCAGTACAGTACACATTCTGCCTGGATGTTGGTCTGACTCTGAGGGGATGGCCTATAATGGACAGTGAGACATATTTTGCAAAAAGGCCTGGAATGGATGCCAGTGCCACTCCACTGAGCAGCAGAGGAGGCCTACAGCACTGACTGGAATTTCATCATACACACACAACAAGTGGTCGTCTAAGGGCAGTAGTACTGTACTAACTAGTAGTGGGTCAGGGGAGGGGGAGGCCTCAGGTCTGTTGTACGTACCACAATTTGTGTAGCTCTGATGTGATGTCTGTACTCTGTTTTCTCTGGCTCTCTGGGTGGGAGAAGAGTGGCGGGTGGAATCGGAGTAGTCGGGAGTCGGGAGCGGGACTCTGTCTGAAGACTCAGAGTGCTTTCTCTGTCTGTGTCCTGTCTGTGTCCTCACGCGGGCGACCTCGCCTCACCACTGGCGTCGGACTCTTCTTACGGTGTAGCTGGGTGCGGGGATTGCGTAAGTAGGCGGAGCTCCGTAAGTTGTTAAACGTCCCTCCTTCCCATTTTCGTCTCGTTGACGTCCGATAACGAAAACGGATCAAATTTTCGTCATAGTTTTCGTCAGAGGACGAAAACGTGCTGTACTTTTCGTTCCGTTTTCATCACTTTAAAATTGCTGCTGACGAAATCGTTGACAAAAACGTTTTCGTTGACGAAATTAACAGTGGTGCAGAGGCTTCTATTACAGGGAAAGTTTAGTATATTTTTTGAAGTTGCAGGGTCACTTTTAAGAGGTCATGCACACGGACACAATAAACACAGCATTTTATCAGTGTGTTTGTTTTCATGGATCTAAACTCAGGCGTACTTTTTGTCAATGGGCTTATACACACAGCTGCGTAAACATCAATATACTCCGATCCATAAAGTGGACTGAATTTAAAGTGTTACTAAACCCATAACAGTAAAATCTGTCTGTATATGCAGCAAAGCATGCTTGTTATACTCACTGTGGAACTTAAAGTGGTTGTAAACCCTTTACAACCACTTTTACCTGCAGGTAAGCCTAGATTAAGGCAAGCCTAGATTAAGGCTTACCTGTAGGTGCTTGAAATATCTCCTAAACCTACACAGTTAAGGAGATATTTACAATAATGACGGGCGCAATGTCTACGGTGCCTGCGCCGTAGACAGCGGCGCAGGCGCACTTTAGAAACAGCGATCGTACCGTTTCTAAAGGAGGTCATGCTGTGACTGGTGGCTCCCGTGCGCATGACGTCATCATAGCTCCGGCCGAATATCAGCGCCGGAGCCGCGATACCCGGAAGTAACCCCCGGGAGAGATGTTGGCCGCCGGAGCGGTGTACAAGGACGGCTGTGGGGGCTTCGATCTGAGGTGAGTATTACATAATGAGCTAGTATGTTATACATACTAGCTCATTATGCCTTTGTCTTGCAGGTGTTATTTTTGTTATTTTTTTTTAAAACCACTATAAGGGGTTAATCCTCTGCATTGTGTAAAGAGGCTGTTTGACCCTGTATGCACAGACCCCCCCCCCTGCACTGTCTATCTGGGGAAGGCCATCTAACACAGGCAGAGTAGCCAACCTGCACATGCTCTGTTGTGTCTTTTATGCTGGAGAGAACAGTTACTTGTTCTCAGAGCTAGCCAGGTCACATGATATTGACATCACACATGTGGGCGTGTATACAGGCTGCAGTGGAAATCTCCTCCTTCCTGAACTCTCAGCAGTGGAGAAACTGCAGTTTATGATGTAACCGTGGTATACAGATCATCCAAAAAGGTACATAGTGGCAGTATTTTAATGTAAAGGAAGATTTATAAGCTGTGGGCACTGTGTGTGTGTGTGGGGGGGGGGGGGGGCATGAACTATTTTCATATTATTGGGTTTAGTAACACTTCAAGGCTTTATACATGTAAATGTTTGTGCTAACCGTACATGTACAGCACAAATGTATTTTATTGGCCTGCTCAGGGACAACATGGAAATCTCAATAATGTGTAATTGACCTCATTACACACTATTGTGTTGATGTGTCGGCCCTAAATTGCCGCCTGCATCTTAGCAACCAGGTGCTGCGTGTGCCCTAGAAACTATATATATTTGTGCTGATCAGGGTCATTTGGGTAGTTTCTGTTGTGATTATGATTTAAAAAGAGTAAACAAAGCTGACTGATAATAAATGGCTTCAGTCAAACACTAATCATGAGTGAAAGAAAAGTTTTTGTTCTTAAAATTTGCAAGGGTATGTAAACTTATGAGCACAACTGTGTGTGTGTGTGTATATATATATATATATATATATATATATATATACATATATAATTTTGACATGTCATATCCCTGCACTGTTCACTAGCTGTCAGCTGCTGTAGCCGAGCGTCTCGAAGAAAGTATTTAATACATGTAGAGACAAAGAATATGAAACCTCCTCCCTGTCACTGGGGCCCCTTATACTTCAGTGTGAGAGCAGATGTAAACCCTACACCACCATGACGTATGTAGGGGAGGTATGATAACTGTGGTTCCTCTTGCTGTTATACAGTTGGTTAAACACATCTTCTCCTATGCACACAGGGCTTATTGAACCCTCCTGGTGTTTTAGTGCACCCGGAAAAGGCAGGTGCTGTGTCCAGCCATGCTGCTTGCAGCCTGTCAAAGTCTATGGCAGGCTGCGGCTTGATCAGGCTGAACGCTGTATAGAGTGGTACTCATATTTAGAGTCTTGTGCATTGAAGGGATAAGTGGACAGAATGCAGGTCTTTTGGGTTCCAAGCATTCATCCCTGAACTCGTAAGGTGACATCACCACTCTTGTAGTTTGTTTACGTCACGCTCATAGTGGTCGGTCTGTGATGCACCAATCTCAGATGCAATGTTCTGCAGGCTTCATATGCCTTGCGTAATTTGCTGCGTGTGCAGGTCGCCGCATACAGCCTGCTTAACAAAGGAGGGGCTGTACATAACACGGCCCTGCTTTTATGGGCGCCCATGCTTCTTTGCATCAGCGTTTACCTGCGCACATGTGTCCGACGTGCTTTTCGAATGCAAAATCTTTGCACTTGAAGTGAAACTATGTTAGAAAAAAAAGTAAACCGTGCTGAAAATCACACTGCCGCCTGCCTGGACCTCACACTAACAACTGCCTGCACAGTAAAACGCTGCATTTTACCATGTGGGCTAGTGTGAATGAATCCTACTGTACACATAATGAAAAGGCAGAGAGGCAGATATTCATCCTGGGGTACCAATGCTTTTCTGTACTGATAGGCAGCACTGATGGGCACTGGTAGACAGGAAATGATAGATGACACTGAGTGGGCACTGATAGGCAGCACTGATGGGCGCTGGTAGGCAGGAAATGATAGCTGACACTGATGAGGAGGCACTGATGGGCACTGGTAGACAGGAAATAATAGATGACACTGATTGGCACTGATAGGCGGCACTGATGGGCACTGGTAGGCAGGAAATGATAGATGTTACTGATGAGGAGGCACTGATTGGCAGCACTGGTGGGCGCTGGGTGGCAGGAAATGATAGATGACACTGATGAGGCACTGATTGGCAGTAGGGATGCACCAAAATTTCAGCCGCCGAAACATATCGGCCGAAAATGGCCCTTTCGGCAATTTCCCGAAAGAGAAATCTCACTGATAACGGCACCGAAAATGGGGCGGGGCCCCCTGGTGCCACCCAGTACGGGGGTGTCGTTCTCGAGTGTCCCCGTCCAGCCCCAGCCCCAGTCCAGTCCTCTCCTCCCTCCCTCCTTCCTCGACGAGGCGACTGAAACTGAAAGTGCTCTATGGAGGAAAGCTAACAGGGCCTTGTGCCGCCCAGTGCGGGGGTGTCGTTCTGGAGCGTCCCCGTCCATCCCCAGTCCAGTCCTCTCCTCCCCTCCCTCCCTCCTCGACAAGGCGGCTGAAACTTTCTCTATGGAGAAAAGCTGTCAGCACACACACCGCGTTCAGGCCCCTTCCACACTGGGGCGGTGGTGGTGGTAAAGCGCCGCTATTTTTAGCGGCGCTTTAGACCCCTTTCACACTGAGGGCGTATTGCAGGTGCTATAGCGTTAGAAATAGCGCCTGCAATCCGCCCTCAAACAGCTGCACCATTGTCTCCAGACAATTGTCTCCCGAGGGCTTTCACACTGGAGCGTTGCGCTAGCAGGACTGTAAAAAAAGTCCTGCCAGCCACATCTTTGAAGCGGTGAAGGAGCGGAGTGTTTACCGCTCCTCCACCGCTGCTGCCCATTGAAATCAATGGGACAGCTCGGCTATACCGCCCGCAATGCATCGCGGGCGGTTTTAACCTTTCACGGCCACTAGCGGGGGTAAAACCGCCCATCTAGCGGCCGAAATGCGCCGCAAATCCGCCCATAGCGTTGGCGGTAAAAATAGCAGCGTTTTACCGCCGACGCTATGGGCGGCTCAGTGTGAAAGGGGTCTTACTGCTAATTTCGCGGCGGTATTCGGCTGCTAGCAGGGTGGTTTTACCCCCCCGCTAGCAGTCGAAAAAGGGTTAATATCGCCGGCAATGCGCCTCTGCAGAGGTATAGCCACGGTTTCCCATTGCTTTCAATGGGAATGAGCGGTGGAGCAGCGGTATCCTCTCACCGCTCCAAAGATGCGGCTAGCAGGACTTTTGGAGCGGTCCTGCTAGCGCACCGCTCCAGTGTGAAAGCCCTCGGGCTTTCACACTGGAGAAACAGCAGCCGCTGTTTAGGGTCGGTTTGCAGGCGCTATTTTTAGCACAATAGCGCCTACAAACCGCCCCAGTGTGAAAGGGGTCTAAGGAGCAGCTTGTCAGTATGATCAGCAGAGGAGCATTATCAGTGTGCAGCGCCGCGGGGGTTAAGAGTGCAGGACTTGTTGCTTGACATGCTGTTAGAAACAGTGAGCTTCACCGAGCGGGCTCACTATTTCTAACGGCATGTCAAGCAACAAGTCCTGCACTCTTAACCCCCGCAGCGCTGCACACTGATAATACTCCTCTGCTGATCATACCGACAAGCTGCTCCTTAACGCGGTGTGTGTGATGACAGCTTTCCTCTATAGATAGGCAAAGTCAAGAACACTGCTCTTGCTAACACTGCCCTGTCCCCCTTACTGACATATTAAGGTAGGCTGCAAATGATGGGCACTGGCAGGCTGCTGGGCACTGGTAGGCTGCATTTAGAGGAACCTGGTGAGGCTGCATTGATCTCCTGTACCACGTCTGCAGTCTCTGACCATCTCCTGTAATGTGTCTGCAGTCTCTGACCATCTCCTGTAATGTGTCTGCAGTCTCTGACCATCTCCTGTAATGTGTCTGCAGTCTCTGACCATCTCCTGTAATGTGTCTGCAGTCTCTGACCATCTCCTGTAATGTGTCCCCAGTCTCTGACAATCTCCTGTAATGTGTCCCCAGTCTCTGACAATCTCCTGTAACGTGTCTGCAATCTCTGACCATCTCCTGTACCATGTCCCCAGTCTCTGACCATCTACTCTACCATGTCCCCAGTCTCTGACCATTTCCTGTAATGTGTCTGCAGTCTCTGACAATCTCCTCTACCATGTCGCCATTCTCTGACCATCTCCTGTAATGTGTCTGCAGTCTCTGATAATCTCCTGTACCATGTCCCCAGTCTCTGAAAATCACCTGTACCATGCCCCCAGTCTCTGACCATCTCCTGTAATGTGTCTGCAATCTCTGACCATCTCCTGTACCATGTCCCCAGTCTCTGAACATCTCCTGTACCATGTCCCCAGTCTCTGACCATCTCCTGTACCATGTCCCCAGTCTCTGACCATCTCCTGTACCATGTCCCCAGTCTCTGACCATCTCCTGTACCATGTCCCCAGTCTCTGACCATCTCCTGTATAAAAATATTTTTTAAAAACCATCACTTTCGGTATTGGTTTCGGTTTTCGGCATCTTGCATTTTTCATTTTCGGTATCAGTTTCGGCACCAAAAAAACCATTCTGTGCATCCCTAATTGGCAGCACTGGTGGGCAGTGGTAGGCAGGAAATGATAGCTGTCACTGATGAGGAAGCACTGGTGGGATTGGCAGCACTGATGGCCACTGATTGGCAGCACTGTTGGGAGTGCACTGATAATCAGGACACTGATAATCAGTGTCCTGATTATCAGTATAAATTTCCCTTTAACACAAGCCAGTTATTAGCTCTTTTCTCCTCTCCTCACGTTGTCACTGAAGGACTCAGCAATCACAGAGCGTGCCTCGTGATCATAGGAGAACATCCATATATGCCCTCCCGGCAAAGTAAGCCTGCGCTGTAGCCATCTTTTGGCTATAGCGCAGGCGGAAAGTGGCTAGACACGTCTAGGAGCATGTAGGCGCGTCAAGAGCTCTTAAGCGTTAAATTATTATGACCAATTAAATTAATTATTCTGGCCATTGAGATAAATTAACGCTCAATTGCTAGATGCGTTTAGATGCAGTTACACGTGTTTAGGCATGTCAAGCGTTTTCTCTGCTAAAACACTGCTGCTCCTGGATGCACTGGAAATAGATTTTTGTTTTCGGCCTCTAAACACTTATGTGTGCATGGTCACATAGGATATCATGCAGGGGTGTTTAAAAAATGCCAGAAGTCCATAAAAGCAGTGTTTTTAACGCCGCAATGTCCGTTGGCGACCCGCGATTGCTCCTCAGAGAGCCAGAACGGGGATCTTTCAAGGTAAACAGACAGATCCCCGTTCTGTCAGGGAAGTAGAGATAGATCTGCTGTTCCTAGTGATCAGGAACAGCGATCTCTCTCTACTCCCAGTCAGTCTGATCACCCTACAGTTAGAAACACCTCCCTAGGACACACTTAACCCCTTGATCGCCCCCTAGTGTTAACCCCTTCCCTGCCAGTGCCGTTTATACAGTAATCAGTGGCTATTTTTTAGCTCTGATCGCTGTATAAATGTCAATGGTCCCAAAAAAGCGTCAAAAGTGTCCGATCTGTCCGCTGCAATGTCGCAGTCCTGCTAAAAATCGCTGATCACCGCAATTACTAGTAAAAAAAAAAAATTATAATAAAAATGCCATAAATATATCCCCTATTTTGTAGACGCTATAACTTTTGCGCAAACCAATCAATATACGCTTATTGCGATCTTTTTATTTTTATTTTTTATACCAAATATATGTAGAAGAATACATATTGGCCTAAACTGATGAATAAATTTGTTTTTGTTTTTTGGATATTTATTATAGCAAAAAGTAAAAAAATTTTCTTTTTTTTTCAAAATTGTCGCTCCTTTTCTTTTAGTTTATAGCACAAAAAAAAAAACAGCAGAGGTGATCAAATACCACTAAAAGAAAGGTCTATTTGTGGGGAAAAGAGGACGTCAATTTTGTTTCAGTACAGCGTCGCACGACCGCGCAATTGTCAGTTAAAGCGACGCAGTGCCGTATTGCCTGGTCATTAAGGGGGCAAATCTTTCAGTCCTTAAGTGGTTAAAGCTCAGTGTGCATAAGGCCTTATTGGTATATAGATCTATTACTTATGGATTTAGAAGCAATCCCATTTACAAAAGCAGGACTGTCTCCACAGGCTTCAAAGACTCCAAGAGTGGGTCAGATGGCTCAGTACACACTTCTGTGTTTGTAGAGCACGGTGTTCAACCATGCTTTCCCATTAACTTCTATTGATTGGCCTTGCTAGCTGAGCATTCTTAAGGCCCGTACACACGGTCTGACTTTTTGGCAACAAACTTCAAAATTAGCAAGTTTTCCAAAAAATCGGACAAACTTTTTAGTTTTTCATCGGACAAACGGACAAACTTTTCGGCAACAAAAGTCCGATGGTGCAAAGTCCTATCGTGTGTACAGAAATCCATCGGACTTTTGTCCGAAGTACAAATACGCATGCCCAGAACCAATGTTAAAATCAACCAACAATAGCAGAAGTTGACCAAAGGGTGGTGGTAAAGAGCAGAAAAACCACGTGCCGTGTGTATGCTATGGGTGTTCCCCGCCAACTTCCTTCGGACAAAAACCCACGGAAAGGTTTGTTTGAAGTCCCGAACGCGTGTACAAGGCTTAAGTGAAAGACATCAGCATTGGAATTATTGTGTCAGCATCTAGCGTCCATGGAGACTTAAGCCTCATACACACGGTCGGACTTCAAACAAACTGTTCCGTGGATTTTTGTCCGAAGGGAGTTGGCCCGGGCACACCCATAGCATACACACGGCAGGACTTTTCTGCAAACTTTCCCAAAACTTTCCCAACATCACGTGTTTTTTCTGCTATTTTTTGCTATTTACCGCCACCCTTTGGTCAACTTCTGCTATTGTTGGTTGATTTTAACATTGGTTCTGGGCATGCGTATTTGTACTTCGGACAAAAGTCCGATGGATTTCTGTACACACGGTCGGACTTTGCACCATCAGACTTTTGTTGCCGAAAAGTTTGTCCGCTTGCAGAACTTTTGAAAACCGAAAGAAATTTGTCCGATGGAGCGTATACACGGTCAGATTTTTGGGAAAACTTGCTCATTTTGAAGTTTGTTGGCAAAAAGTCAGACCGTGTGTACGGGGCTTTAGCCTAACGCTGCCAATGCTCTAGTAAAATAGGAAAGTTCTCACCAGTACATTCAATGACTTGACAAATGTTGTTCAAATGTTCTTTCAAAATGTTTGCTTTTAAAGTGGTTGTAAACCTCAGTCCTGTACTTGTACCTACTGTATAGGTAAGCCAAGGCTTACCTATAGGTACTGTAAAAATCTCCTAAACGGGCGTGGAATTTGTTTTTGACTGCAATGATAAGAAAATTTTGAAGGCGCAGGATAGAACTTTTTTCTTGAACAAACAAATTTCTAACCATGTATGTACGTTAAACATTTTAAAGATGAATTCCAGGCTTGGATATTTTATACATAGTTACATTGTTTGGACCAATGTAGATGTCATACCTGGCTCCTGGAAGTTGGAAGTCACGGTAGTAGACACCGCTATTCCAGTCATCTCCACTTGCTTCCAGCTCCCATGCCAAGCTTCTGCCCTAATGTTTTGAACACAGGAGGTCAGCCGCTTGGCACCAGTGCCCTTCAATAGAAAACGAATGCCGATTTGACGCCCCTAACCATTAGAAAAATGAACAAACCTTAAAACAAAAAAATTTGAAGAAAGTTCTGCTAGAGTATACCCAGGCTCCGTTCACAGTAGTGCAATTTCTCCTGCAGCCGCTCCTCAAATCATGATAGTGGAAATACTTAAAGCGGAGGTAAAGCCATCTACAGTTTAAAAAAATGGTTACATTTACAGCATGTGCCGGAAATGTAACACTCCCATTGGTTGTGCTTTCAAACAAACTGTCAAACCATCCAATGGTTGGTGTCATAACTGATCACACCGCTTCATCATGGCAGTTGCAGATTAAACAGAGGCCAAGATGGCAGCTTCCTTGTCTGAACACGATAGGAAGGTTTACTTCCACTTTAATCCCTCCACTGGCTTCCGATTTTCCAGTGAATTCAATTCAGAATACTAGCAACGAGATACAAAGCAATTCATAACTCTGCGCCAAGCTACATCACCAATCTTGTCTCCAAATATCACCCAAATCGTCCTCTCCACTCCTCAAGATCTCATGCTCTCTAGCTCTCTTGTCTCCTCCTCCCATGACCATCTCCAGGACTTCTCCAGAGCCTCTCCCATCTTCTGGAACTCTCTACTCCAATCTGCCTGGCTGTCTCCTATTCCAAGTGATCCCTGGAAGCTCAATTCTACAGAGCCCATACCGCCTGCACCTAACAACTGAACTTTTAATTCTTCCATGAGCTCATCTCTTACAGTTAGGCCCCTTTCACACTGGGGCGGGGAGGTGCGCTGGCGGTATAGCGGCGCTATTTTTAGCGCCGCTATACCGAAGTTTTTGTTGCAATATTCGCCCGCTAGCGGGGTGATTTTAACCCCCGCTAGCGGCCGAAAAAGTGTTAATACCGCTGGCAATGCACCTCTGCAGAGGCGCGTTGCCGGCGGTATTACCGCGGTTTCCCATTGCTTTCAATGGGCAGCAGCGGTAAAGGAGCGGTAAACACACCACTCTTTCACCGCTGCAAAGATGCGGCTAGCAGGACTTTTGGAGCGGTCCTGCTAGCACACCGCTTCAGTGTGAAAGCCTTTGGCTTTCACACTGAAGACTGCAGGGCACGATTTTTTCAGGCGGTATAGCAGCGCTATTTTTAGCACTAAACTGCCTAAAAAAAGTGTCAGTGTGAAAGGGGCCTTATTACCTTTTCTAGCACTTGCCCCACCCTATTAGATTATAAGCTTTTATGAGCAGGGCTCTCGTAACCCTTTTATATTTTATTTTATTGTATTGTAAAGTGCACTGTTGGCGTATATATACAGTACATCCTGTATTCTAATAATAATAATAATAATCATCACATTAAGGTGAATATTGCAGTGAATAAAAACACCTATCCTATTTCCATCCTGTTCCTTCAACATGGTGATGTGTTTTTTTTTAACCTGGTACTAATCTGAAAATTGTGTTACAAGCGGCGCTCGTGTCATGGGGTGACACACACAGATCACACAGCAGTGACGTCTGTGCGTTGGCTGATGGCTGCGCCTTCTATAGTTCAGAGCAATGTTTCCCAACTGCATTCCTCAAGTACCTCCAGCAGGCCATGCTTTGGGAATTTCCCTTCGATCCAATAGTGCAAGGTAACAGAAATGCTGTAAGCATGAATTATTGGGGGTACTTGAGGAATGCAGTTGTGGTAAAATTGCTCTGAACTATAGAAGGCGCAGCCATCAGCCAACGCACAGACGTCACTGCTGTGTGATCTGTGTGTGTCACCCCATGACACGAGCGCCGCTGGCTGGTAACACCGGAGGCACAGAATCGGAGGTCTACACAAAGTGGAGCCATGGTTGCCTCTGTTTTGAGTGGAAGAGGGGCATCAGCTCTTGGACTGAATAGAATTTATGTAGGAGACAGCATCGCAGGTGAATATTGCAGTGGAAACTACTTTTTGGTCCTTAACCACTTAAGGCCCGGAAGGATTTGCCCCCTTAATGACCAGTCCATTTTTTGAAATACGGCACTGCGTCGCTTTAACTGACAATTGCGCAGTCGTGCGACGCTGTACACAAATAAAATTGACGTCCTTTTTTTCCCACAAATAGAGATTTCTTTTGGTGATATTTGATCACCTCTGCAGTTTTTATTTTTTGCGTCAGTTTTGAAAGTAATATATATATTTTTTTGCTATAATACATATCCAAAAAAATATTAATAATTTATTCATCAGTTTAGGCCAATATATATTCTTCTACATGTTTTTGGTAAAAAAAAAAAAAAAAAAAAAAAAACGCAATAGGCGTATATTGTTTGGGTTGCGCAAAAGTTATCATGTCTACAAACTATGAGATAGATTTAGGGACTCTTTTTTTTTTTTTTATTGTTTCCACTGGTTATGGCGGTGATCTGCGATTTTTAGTGGGACTGCAACATTGCAGAGGACAAATCTGACCCCAAATGACACCTTTTGGGGATGAGTGACATTATTACAGTGATCAGTGCTATACAAATGCATTGATCAATAAAAAAATTACACTGGAAAGGAAAGGGGGTTAACACTAGGAGGCGATAAAGGGGTTAACTGTGTTCCGTAGGTGTGTTTTAACTTTAGGGGGGATGGGCTGCCTGGGATATGACAAAGATCACTGTTCCCAATGACTGGGAACAGTAGATCTGTCATGTCATCTGTCAGAATGGGGATCCGCCTTGTTTACAAAGGCAGATCCCCATTCTGACTTTGTACTAGGCGATCGCGGGATGCCGGCAGACATTGAGTTAAAGAGTAAATTGGTCATCAGAGGGTAAGTTCAACGTTTCGTGAAAAATAAAAAAGGCAAACTAATTTCACACACATAGCGCCCATAATGCCACATGCTTCTGGTGTAGCGGTCTGTACACCGCAATAAATAGCCTCGGAGTGAGTATCCATTATTATGCTTGCAATGGCAAGCACTCCTTGGTCAGCCCCGGAAATTGCAGCACTAAACAATTTATAAATTAGAAAGATTTGACACCCATTTGTGAAATAGAAAGTGTCCAAAAATATATAAATATAAATGAACAAATATTTGATGATGATACAAACGTTCATAAATCTGATAATCCTAGGAATGCTTGGGACAATTCTTCACCAAGATAATCCACCACGTGTCACTTCCACCTTAAAGGGGTTGTAAAGATTCGCTTTTTTTCACCTTAATGCATCCTATGCATTAAGGTGAAAAAACATCCGATGCTTACAAGCCCCCCAGCCCCCCCAGTTTACTTACCTGAGCCCTCAAAAGTCCCGGGGGGCGGGGCCGAGTGATACAGATGTGGCTTCTGGCTATATCACGGGAGTGCGCCCGCAAGCTAACCCTTGGGAGAGCGCTTCCCATTAAGGGGGTTAGCTCTTGCGGTGAGGAGCCGAGACAGCCGCCGAGGGACCCCAGAAGACCAGGATCGGGGCCACTCTGTGCAAAACGAACTGCACAGTGGAGGTAAGCATGACATGTCTGTTATTTAAAAAGAAGCTTTACAACCCCTTTAAGCCAGGTACACGCTGGATTGCACAAAAAAAACTGACCACTCCGGTCAGAGACACTGTACTAACCATGCAAGGTTAGTCCATCGATCTCCCCTGTTGAGCTGTTGTGTTATAAAAGAGGGACAGCCCCCCCGCCAGAGCACACCGGTCAGCACTCTTTGATCGCACATCCCATAGATGTCGGTTGTTGTTTTATTTTTTTGTTTTTTGAATTGGCAAATGTCTCCCGACATTCTGCCCGTGTGTACGGGGCTTTAGGTAGAAATTCAAACTTACCAGATCATGTTGGTGCCTATGAAATAGAACAGCTAAATGCGCTCATTACAGGAGAAACATCTCGTACAAGAAAATTGGTCATCTTATCACTTCATGTCCGATACAATAACCCCAGAGTGCTTTCTCTCTTAAGGAATCAACAAAGTCGAGGGATCCAGCAACTCCTATCAAGCCAAATCACCAATAGAGATGGGTTCAGGCGTGTTCGGGAACCTAGTCCCAACCCACCTGCCCGATTCCGCCAGGAAGCCGACACTGCACACCGCTAATCACATGCTTCCTGGCGGAATCGAGCAGGTGGTTTGGGACTAGGATTTCGAACACGCCTGAGCCCATCTCTAATCGCTAACAACAATATAAAAAAAAATATATCCCATAGTGTAGAGTTTTTGTTATTGATGATGGCAAAATTAAAAATACTTCCATAATAGAAACTGTTAAAACGTGATAACATTTTTTTTTAAAAACAATATGCTGCCAGTCTGAATTAGAGTGGCGGCAGGACGTCAGGCAATGTACAAATAACTCGACAGCTGTTTCAAATTACTTGACAGCTGTTTCGCGCCACTTGTGTCCTCAGGAGTGTATGCATAGCCCCAGATTGAGTATCCATCATAATGTCCATATGGCCATAATGTGGCAAGCACTCATCGTTCAGTGCTTCCATTTGACCGTGCTGACCAATGAGAAGTGTATCTGATGCTTCATCCGGTTAGGTGTTTTAGAAGAAAGAAGCACTTCTTACTGATCAGCGTGCTTACATGGTCGTGCTGACAAATGAGCACTTGCCATTGTGAACATTATGATGGATAATCAATCTGGGGCTGTGTATTGCAGTGTACGTACAACTACACTGGCAGCACAGCCACCATGTGCAGTGGGGTATGAAGGGGTCACCACAATATTTGGAGTTAAAGTGGAAGTAAACCCTCCTATCATTTTCAGGCAAGGGAGCTGCCATCTTGGCCTCTGTTTAATCTTCAACTGCCATGATGCTGCACATGTGATCAGTTATGACACCAGCCATTGGATGGTTTGACAGTTTGGTTGAGAGCACAACCAATGTGACAGTTGGCATTCCCGGCATGCCGGGAATGCAACAGATTTTTTAAACTGTTAAATCGATGGGTTTACTTCCGTTTTAAGCCGGCCGAGATTTGAACCGTTAATGGGCAGGCTGAATGTACCAAGTTAATTGATCGATCAACTTGGGTACAACTAGCCTGCCGGATTAGCTTGCGATTATTGCAAGCGACTGCTATAGCCACTAGCGATAATCTCTGTCTTCTCCGACCTGACAGCTTCCCCGACCCAAACCCCCAGCGGGCGGGCATCTTCTCCGGGCGTCCGCTGTCACTGTTTAAAAAAAGACGCGGTCGTGCTCCGCTCGCCCGGCTACGTCATTCATTCATTCACAGTCCACTGTGAATGGGAAACTACAAGTCCCAACAGCCTTTGCGGCTTGTAGTTTTAATGAACTACCATGACACTGTTGAGCGCTCTGGTAGTTCATTCATTCTTCCTGTCAGTGTGCATCTGTTTGCCCATACAGGGTTTTAAAAAGGTGAACTTATCCTTTAACCCAGCGTTCCCCAATCTGTTTGACACTGGGGACCGGCTGCGTGAAAGAAAAGTATGCCAAGGCCCGTGGGGGGTAAGCGATTTGTTGAGGCAAAGGCTGGTGTTTGTGCTTCAATCATCACGGCACCATGGTTGATATGGTGTCAGGATGATTAAAGCGGTGGGGGGGGGGTGCAGAGAAGAGAGCGGTGACCAGCTCTCTGCTCAAGGAGTCCTGAGAACCGAGCGTTTGGCTGTGTTTGAGCCGATCGATGGCTTAGAGCCAGATGCAGCATTGCACCTATGATGCATCCACCTAGGTAAGTATAATTCTGAAAGAAACCCCCCTCCCCCAAACTTCTCTTTTAAGAGGCTCATGCAAAAGGTTAGCTCTGTGCATATTCCCATATAGTGGAAGTTTGGTTTATGTGTTCTTGTCGTTACAGTGAGGGAAAAAAAGTATTTGATCCCCTGCTGATTTTGTATGTTTTCCCACTGACAAAGAAACGATCAGTCTATAATTTTAATGGTAGGTTTATTTTAACAGTGAGAGACAGAGTGACAACAGAAAATACAGAAAAACGCATTTCAATATGAGTGAAATAAGTATTTGATCCCTTCACAAAACATGACTTAGTACTTGGTGGCAAAACCCTTGTTGGCAATCACAGAGGTCAGATGTTTCTTGTAGTTGGCCACCAGATTTGCACACATCCAAGTCATTAAGGTTTTGAAGCTGACGTTTGGTAACTCGAACCCTCAACTCCCTCCACATATTTTCTATGGGATTAAGGTCTGGAGAGTGGCTAGGCCACTCCAGGACCCTAATGTGCTTCTTCTTGAGCCACTCATTTGTTGCCTTGGCTGTGTGTTTTGGGTCATTGTCATGCTGGAATACCAATCCTTGACCCATTTTCAATGCCCTGACTCAGAGAAGGAGGTTCTCACCCAAGATTTGACTGTACAAGGCCCCGTCCATCGTCCCTTTTGATGTGGTGAAGTTGTCCTGCACCCTTAGAATAACACCACCAAAGCATAATGTTTCCACCTCCATGTTTGGCGGTGGGAATGGAGTTCTTGGGGTGATAGGCAGCATTTCTCCTCCTCCTCCAAACAGGACAAGTAGAGTTGATGCCAAAGAGCTCAATTTTGGTCTCATCTGACCACAACACTTTCACCCAGTTCTCCTCTGAATCATTCAGATGTTCATTAGCAAACTTCAGAGGGGCCTGTACATGTGCTTTCTTGAGCAGGCGGACCTTACATGCACTGCAGAATTTCAGTCCTTCATGGCGTAGTGTGTTACCAATTGTTTTCTTGGCGACCATAGTCCCAGCTGCCTGATCGTTAACAAGATTCTCCCGTGTAGTTCTGGGCTGATTCCTCACCGTTCTCATGATCATTGAAACTCCACGAGATTAGATCTTGCATGGAACCTCAGACCGAGCGAGATTGACAGTTATTTTGTGTTTCTTCCATTTGTGAATAATCGCACCAACTGTTGTCACCCTCTTACCAAGCTGCTTGGCGATGGTCTTGTAGCCCATTCCTGTGTAGGTCTACAATCTTGTCCCTGACATCCTTCGACAGCTCTTTGGTCTTGGCCATGGTGGAGAGATTGGAATCTGATTGATTGCTTCTGTAGACAGGTGTCTTTTCTACAGGTAACAAGCTGAGATTAGGAGCACTCCCTTTAACCATTTACCAACCAGGCCAATTCTGACATTTCTCTCCTACATGTAAAAATCATATTTTTTTTGCTAGAAAATTACATAGAACCCCCAAACATTATATATGTTTTTTTAAGCAGAGACCCTAGAGAATACAATGGCGGTCATTGCAACTTTTTATCTTGCACAGTATTTGCGCAGCAATTTTTCAAACGCATTTCTTTGTAAAAAAGAAATTTCATGCTTTAAAAAAAAACAAAAAACTGGAAAGTTATCCCAATTTTTTTGCGTAATGTGAAAGATGATGTTACACCGTGTAAATAGATACCTAACATGTCATGCTTCAAAATGGCACACGCTCGTGGAATGACGCCAAACTTTGGTACTTAAAAATCCCCATAGACGACGCTTTAATTTTTTTACTGGTTACATGTTTTGAGTTACAGAGGAGGTCTAGGGCTAGAATTGTTTCTCTTGCTCTAACGTTTGTGGCGATACCTCACATGTGTGGTTTGAACACCGTTTTCATATGTGGGCGGGACTTACGTATGCGTTCACTTCTGCGTGCGAGCACACGGGGACAAGGGCACTTTTAAAAAAATAATAATAATTTATTGTTAACTTTAACTTGTTTTACTTCAAATTAAAAAAATAAATACATTTTTTGATCACTTTTATTCCTATTACAAGGAATGTAATCATCCCTTGTAATAGGAATATGGCATGATCGGTCCTTAACCACTTAAGCCCCGGACCATTTCGGGCCATTAGGACCAGGCCTGTTTTTGGGATTCGGCACTGCGCTGCTTTAACTGTAAATTGTGCGGACATGCAATGTTGTACCCAAATGAAATTTGCGTCCTTTTCTTCCCACAAATAGAGCTTTCTTTTAATGGTATTTGATTGCCTCTGCGATTTTTATTTTTTGCGATATAAACGGAAAAAGACCGAAAATTTTGAAAAAAAATGATATTTTCTACTTTTTGTTATAAGAAAAATCGAATAAACTCAATTTTAGTCAGACATTTAGGCCAAAATGTATTCAGCCACATGTCTTTAGTAAAAAAAATGTCAATAAACGTATATTTATTGGTTTGCGCAAAAGTTATAGCGTTTACAAACTAGGGTACATTTTCTGAAATTTACACAGCTTTAAATTTATGACTGCCTATCTCATTTCTTGAGGTGCTAAAATGGCAGGGCAGTACAAAACCCCCCCAAATGACCCCATTTTGGAAAGTAGACACCCCAAGGAAATTGCTGAGAGGCATGTTGAGCCCATTGAATATTTTTTTTTTTTGTCCCAAGTGATTGAATAATGACAAAAAAAAAAAAAAAATTACAAAAAGTTGTCACTAAATGATATATTGCTCACACATGCCATGGTTATATGTGGAATTGCACCCCAAAATACATTTTGCTGCTTCTCCTGAGTACGGGGATACCACATGTGTGGGACTTTTTAGGAGCCTGGCCACGTACGGGACCCCGGAAACCAAGCACCGCCTTCAGGATTTCTAAGGGCGCAAATTTTTGATTTCATTCCTCACTACCTATCACAGTTTCGAAGGCCATAAAATGCCAAAATAGCACAAAACCCCCCCAAATGACCCCATTTTAGAAAGTAGACACCCCAAGGAAATTGCTGAGAGGCCTGTTGAGCCCGTTGAATATTTTTTTTTTTTGTCCCAAGTGATTGAATAATGACAAAAAATAAAAATAAAAAATAAATTACAAAAAGTTGTCACTAAATGATATATTGCTCACACATGCCATGGTTATATGTGGAATTGCACCCCAAAATACATTTTGCTGCTTCTCCTGAGTACAGGGATACCACATGTGTGGGACTTTTTAGGAGCCTAGCCGCGTACGGGACCCCGAAAACCAAGCACCGCCTTCAGGATTTCTAGGCACAAATTTTTGATTTCACTCCTCACTACCTATCACAGTTTCTAAGGCCATAAAATGCCAAAATAGCACAAAACCCCCCCAAATGACCCCATTTTGGAAAGTAGACACCCCAAGCTATTTGCTGAGGAGGCATGGTGAGTATTTTACAGCTCTCATTTGTTTTTGAAAATGAAGAAAGAAAATTTTTTTTTTTTTTTTTTCAATTTTCAAAACTTTGTGACAAAAAGCGAGATCTGCAAAATACTCACAATACCTCTCAGCAAATAGCTTGGGGTGTCTACTTTCCAAAATGGGGTCATTTGGGGGGGTTTTGTGCCATCTGGGCATTCCATGGCCTCCGAAACTGTGATAGGCAGTGAGAAGTAAAATCAAAAATTTACACCCTTAGAAAGCCTGAAGGCGGTGCTTTGTTTTTGGGGTCCCGTACGCGGCTAGGCTCCCAAAAAGTCTCACACATGTGGTATCCCTGTACTCAGGAGAAGCAACAGAATTTATTTTGGGGTGTAATTCCACATATGCCCATGGCATGTTTGAGCAATATATCATTTAGTGACAACTTTGTGCAAAAAAAAAATAAAAATAAAAAAATTGTCTTTTTTCCGCAACTTGTGTCAACATATAAAATATTCCATGGACTCGACATGCCTCTCAGTATATAGCTTGGGGTGTCTACTTTCCAAAATGGGGTCATTTGGGGGGGGTTTTGAACTGTTCTGGCATTTTATACACAACATTAGGAAGCTTACATCCACTCTTCTAACCACTTGCAGACAAAGCCCTTTTTGACACTTTTTGTTTACATGAAAACATATTTTTTTTTTGCAAGAAAATTATGTTGAACCCCCAAACATTATATATATTTTTAAAGCAAAGGCCCTACAGATTAAAATGGTGGGTGTTGCATTTTTTTTTTCTACACAGTATTTGCGCAGCGATTTTTCAAACGCATTTTTTGGGGAAAAAATACACTTTTTTTAATTTTAATGCACTAAAACACACTATATTGCCCAAATGTTTGATGAAATAATAAAGATGATCTTAGGCCGAGTACATAGATACCAAACACGACATGCTTTAAAATTTCGCACAAACGCGCATTGGCGACAAACTACATACATTTTTAAAAGCCTTTAAAAGCCTTTACAGATTACCCCGTTAGATTTACAGAGGAGGTCTACTGCTAAAATGACTGCCCTCGATCTGACCTTCGCGGTGATACCTCACATGCATGGTGCAATTGCTGTTTACATATGACGCCAGACCGACGCTTGCGTTCGCCATTGGGCAAGAGCAGGGCAGGACAGGGGTGCTTTTTTTTTTTTTTTTTTTTTTTTTATTATTAATTTTGCTTTTTTATTTTATTTTTAAATTGTTCCTTACATATATTTTTTTTTTTATAATTTTTATTGTTATCTCAGGGAATGTAAATATCCCCTATGATAGCAATAGGTAGTGACAGGTACTCTTTTTTTGAAAAAACTGGGGTCTTCTAGACCCTAGATCTTTCCTCTGCCCTCAAAGCATCTGACCACACCAAGATCGGTGTGATAAAATGCTTTCCCAATTTCCCAATGGCGCTTTTTATATCCGGGGGGGGACATTCCCTCCCACTGCTTGTAAAAGCAGTCCAGAGGCTAATTAGCCGCTGTGATTGCTTTTACATGAAAGCCGGCCGCTGGCTGAAAAGAATGATACCAAGATGATGCCTAAACCCGCAGGCATCAATCTGGTATAACCATTCAAAGTCCAGCAACATACCAGTACGTTGCTGGTCCTTGTTGGACATGTATTGTAATCTTTTTTTTTCATGCAGCCTGTTGGCTGAACGAAAAAAGAGATTGATTGGTGGGTATGCCCACCATTAGAATACCGCCCTTCATCCACCCACTTCTAATGATGGGCATACATGCACCATTTATATATGCCGAAGCATGGGGGCATCCTCCCGCAAAAAAGTTATGCCGCACACACATGGTCAAACGTTTCCACGGGCAAGCCTCCGTCGGAATTTCGACCGTATGTATGCGGCATTAGGAGCAAAATTGCTCCTCCGCCCTGCTGCCCCTGCTGCCCCCATGCTTCGGCATATATGCTTTTTTTTTTTTAACTGTGGTGGTGAAATCACCTCCTACAGCACTGGAGTCGCAGGGATCAGGCCTGTCTCTGCGAACGCTGCAGTTATGTGTGTTGTGTTTTGTAAGTGACAGTGATCGATCGATACTGCACTTGGGTGGCCTGGGCTGGACGGAGGGGCAAAACGCAGGTGCTAGCAGGTATCTGGGCTGATCCCGCTAACACTGCGTTTTTGGGAACCCTAAACCGCTGGTATAGATCTGATCAGATCAGATATTGATCTGTTCAGATACTATACCACTAAGGGGGGTGTATGCTTTACGCGTGGGTGTTAGCGTTACTGGCACTAACCTGACGCTGCCTGGGGTGTGACGCAGACCCTCTCTGACGCTAAAACCTAATTGATATCACCCACCGGGCGATCAGGGGGTTAAACCTTTATTGGGTTATATACGGCGGGTGCCCTGACACTATAAAAAGCAAACTAACTAACCAGCGTCACCCGTAACACTTATATGGTGATCACTGGTGAAAGGGTTAACTAGGGGCAATTAGGGGGTTAAAACCTTTATTAGATCATATTTGGGGGTACCTGACGCTATAAAAACCTGCGGCGAACCTAAAAAAAATGACTGGCTACCGATTGGCATCACCGACACGAAGACAGCGATCAGAAAAACGATCGCTTAGTGACAGTGGTGATAGGGGGTGAAAGGGTTACCTGGGGGGCGATCAAGGGGGTTAAACCTTTATTAGATAATATATTGGGGTACCCGACGCTATAAAAACCTGCGGCGAACCTAAAAAAAATTACTGGCTACCGATCGCCATCACTGATGCTAAGACAGCCATCAGAAAAATGATCGCATAGCGACAGCGGTGATAGGGGGTGAAAGGGTTACCTGGGGGGCGATCAAGGGGGTTTAACCTTTATTAGATAATATATTGGGGTACCTGACGCTATAAAAACCTGCGGCGAACCTAAAAAAAATTACTGGCTACCGATCGCCATCACTGATGCTAAGACAGCATCAGAAAAACGATCGATTAGCGACAGCGGTGATAGGGGGTGAAAGGGTTACCTGGGGGGCGATCAAGGGGGTTAAACCTTTATTAGATAATATATTGGGGTACCCGACGCTATAAAAACCTGCGGCGAACCTAAAAAAAATTACTGGCTACCGATCGCCATCACTGATGCTAAGACAGCCATCAGAAAAATGATCGCATAGCGACAGCGGTGATAGGGGGTGAAAGGGTTACCTGGGGGGCGATCAAGGGGGTTTAACCTTTATTAGATAATATATTGGGGTACCTGACGCTATAAAAACCTGCGGCGAACCTAAAAAAAATTACTGGCTACCGATCGCCATCACTGATGCTAAGACAGCATCAGAAAAACGATCGATTAGCGACAGCGGTGATAGGGGGTGAAAGGGTTACCTGGGGGGCGATCAAGGGGGTTGAACCTTTATTAGATAATATATTGGGGTACCCGACGCTATAAAAACCTGCGGCGAACCTAAAAAAAATTACTGGCTACCGATCGCCATCACTGATGCTAAGACAGCCATCAGAAAAATGATCGCATAGCGACAGCGGTGATAGGGGGTGAAAGGGTTATCTGGGGGGTGATCAGGGGGTTAAACCTTTATTAGGGGGGGTTAGGGGGCTACACTGGACCTAAAACTAAACTTTAGTGACACTTTCACAGTCACAAATGTCACTGATTGCAGTGATCACTAAATAAATGGTCACTGCAATCAGTGACACTGTGACTGGGGGCTGGGGGGTGATCTGGGGGGTGATCTGGGGGGGTCTGGGGGTCCTGGGGGGGGGCGATTAGTGTTCCTATGTGTCCTGGTGTCAGTGTAGTGTTGTGCTCACTGACCTGATGTCTTCTCTTGTACGGCACTCGGTATATGTGAGCGCCGCACAGGAGATGACATCACTTCCTCCTGCCTCCTCTGTCTGAAACAGACAGAGGAGGCATTTCCATTCGCCGGGAGCGATCGCGAGGGGGGGGGCCGGAATCGAAAGGCCGCCCCCTCATCTGGGATCGCTCCCGGTGAAGTAACGACCGCTCACGGCACAGAAGGGGGGTCCGGATGGACCCCCCAACTGTACAAAGGCAGTCACGTAGATCTACGTGATTCTGCCTGTCCGTGCCATTCTGCCGACGTAAATCGGCGGTGGGCGGTCGTTAAGTGGTTAAAGGGGTTGCTCCACCGGAAAAAAAAAATTAAAAGCCAGCAGCTACAGCTACAGCAGCTGCTGGCTTTTAATATTTGGACACTTACCTGTCCTGGAGTCCAGCGACATCCGCAGCAGAGGACGAGCGACCGCTCTTCGCTCTGCTGCTCCCTCTGCCATCCTCGCTGAGGGAACCAGGAAGTGAAGCCCTGCGGCTTCATGCCCGGTTCCCTACGGCGCATGCGCGAGTCGCGCTGCGCCGTTCTGATTGGTGCTCCTGTGTTCTGGGAGCCGAGTGTCTCCCAGAACACCAAGGGAAGTCTGCGGGAAGTGACGTCACTCCCGCAGATTCCCGGAGACAGGACTCCCGGATGTGGGTGAAAATACCTGTCTTAGACAGGTATCTTCACCCCCCTCCCCCCTGAAAGGTGTCAATTGTGACACCGGAGGGGGGGAGGGTTCCAAATAGCAAAAGTTGCTATTTAGGGTGGAGCTCCACTTTAATAAGACCCCACATCTCACCTCTAGGCTGGGACAGCTGATAAATCCCCCCCCCCCAAAAAAAAAAACGACCTCAGCTTCCCAGCTGAGGTGGCGCCGTTAGTTTGAATGCAGAGGCCGAAGGTGACGTCATAACATCGCGCCAGGCCTCCGAACCATCATAGACACTCCGGCAACCATCTGGTCCGCCGGAAATCTCTATGGTAAACATCCGGGGCCAGTGGATCCATTCTCCGACTCGCCAATGGAAGCGGTGAGTCGATAGAAGCACCGGAGGAATAATGACCAGCCACTATTATCGTTCTTATGGTGTAGGGAATCACCGGCTGAAAAAGACAATATCTGAATGATCCCTGTA
Source organism: Rana muscosa (assembly GCA_029206835.1). Classification (NCBI taxonomy): domain Eukaryota; kingdom Metazoa; phylum Chordata; class Amphibia; order Anura; family Ranidae; genus Rana; species Rana muscosa. The sequence goes on along the minus strand of CM055116.1, from coordinate 142,301,123 downwards.
GCTGCACCCATCATTCAGATATACCCACAGAAAGTCAAGGACGTCATATGGCGGCCGGCGGTGGGTAAGAGTTCTCCTAATCTCAGCTTGTTACCTGTATAGAAGACATCTGGGAGCCAGATATCTTGCTGATTGATATGGGATCAAATACTTATTTCAATTTATAACTTTTTTGAAATGCGTTTTTCTGGATATTTTTGTTGTTATTCTGCCTCTCACTGTCAAAATAAACCTACCATTAAAATTACAGGCGGTCCCCTACTTACAAACATCCGACTTACAAACGACTCCTACTTACAAATGGAGGAAGACAACAGGAAGTGAGAGGAAATCTACCCCTAGGAAGGGAAATTCACTCCTGTAAGCGTTATTATGGGAAAAAGGTGTCTCCTCTCCACTAATGCTTTATCACCAGTCCTTGTTTCCCTAACAATCCAAACTTTTCAAAATCCAATTGTCATTGGGACAGGAAGTGAGGTGAAATGTTCTGAACAGGGGCACAGACAGCAAAACAAATGTTACAGGGGTGATAACCCTTCCCTATGTTATCCAAAAAGCTTAAAAATGTATTTGTTGGCTGGAGCTACACTTAAAAAATGTACCTGTTCCGATTTACAAACAGATTCAACTTAAGAACAAACCTACAGTCCGTGTCTTGTTTGTAACCCGGGGACTGCCTGTATAGTAGGGTGACCAGACATCCCCGGTTTCCGGGGACAGTCCCCAGATTGAGGACACTGTCCCCGGACCAAGTCTGTCCCCAGTTTTGTCCCCGGATTGGATTTGAACAGGGCTGGGGCAATTTCAAAGACAGTCAGTGCAGAATAAAAAAAATAAAAAAATTCTGAATTACACACCCCTGCTTCGCATTAGCTTAGGGGGGTCTATTTCTTTACATTATCTGTGCCCCTTTCTGATGATCTTGTGCTGGTCGGAGCGGAGGGAATATTTCTTCAGTTTCGGGTGCATGCCCATTCAGCTCCGCTCGCATGCCTGCTTATCTCCTTGCCTTCCCTGGCGGAGTGACCTTCCTCCACTACCCATCCAGTAGTAGCCGGGGCCCGAAGAGTAAAGCCCTGTACACACGATCAGATTTCCTATGGATTCTAATCCGATGGATTTTTCCATCGGAAATCCGATGAAGCTGACTTCCATCAGTCTTGCCTACACACCATCAGTCAAAAATCCGACTGTCCCAAACGCGGTGACGTAAAACACTCCGATAAGCCGAGAAAAATGAAGTTCAATGCTTCTGAGCATGCGTTGACTTGATTCTGAGCATGCGTGGGTTTTTTATCCGATGGAGTTCCACACAGACGATCGGACTTTGCTATCGTTTTTTTTCCCATCGGAAAAATTTAAAACATGTTCTATTTTTTCACACCGATGGAAAAAAGACCGATGGGGCCCATACACGATCGGTTCGTCCGATGAAAACAGTTAATCGGACTGTTTTCATAGGTGAAACCGATCATGTGTACACGGCTTAAGACTTGACAGGCTGTGAGGTGGGCGGCGGCGCCGATGGGCAGAGAGTCGCTGATTGCCGCCATTACTAGTAAAAAAAAATTAAAAATATGTCCCCGGATTTCATTTAAAAAATCTGGTCACCTTACTGTATAGACTGATCATTTCTTTGTCAGTGGCAAAACATACAAAATCAGCAGGGGATCAAATCCTTTTTTCCCCTCACTGTATTTTTTTTTTAAATGTTGGGGCATGGAAGGTTTTAGAATAATTATTGGGCTCTGGTCTCACTTAGGTTGGGAACTACTGTTCTATAGCAACCTGGAACTCGAAATTCTGAAATCTGTTCCTGTAACATCAGCATGTCTCCTGTACACTGCAGAGCTGTGACCGGGGACTGTGACCGGGGACTGTGGTTTACTGCACTCCTGTGCACTTTATAGTGTAATGTTTGTGGTTGGGACTTTTTTATTCTTTTGGTCATATCAAAAGAAAATATTGAATGTAAATACTTTGTACAGTATTCTTGTATCCAGCTAGCAGTTGCGAGTTGTAAAAGTCTTGTTGCTTACAGAGTTCATGATTGAGCCACAACAGTAAAATAAATCTTGGGCATAAATAAAAAAGTAGTGCAGCGTTCCACAATTGTTTGAAAAAGTTTGCATGCATTAATATCTCACCATATGCAAAAAAAATATAAGCAAATACAATTGTGCAAAATATACTTCAAGTGCACACAACAGTGCAATAGTGCAAATAAATATATTTGTTTTATAACACAAATACTAAATAAAGTGCAAAAAAAAATATACCGTATATACTCGAGTATAAGCCGACCCGAATATAAGCCAAGGCACCTAATTTTACCACAAAAAAATGGAAAAACGTATTGACTTGAGTATGATGCCGCGTACACATGATCGTTTTTAATGTCATTGAAAAAAACGGCATTTTTCTCGACGTGATTTTTCGTGTTTCCTCTCAAGCCTGCCTTGCCTACACACTATCGTGGAAAAAAATGTTCGAGTAAAGCGCAGTGACATACAACACGTACGACGGCACTATAAAGGGGAAGTTCCATTCGGATGGCGCCACCCTTCATGTTAGTAAAGTTTGTTGAGAGACGATTCGCGCTTTTCAGCCTCATGCTCTTCAGTCCGTTACAGTGTGACGAATGTGCTATCTCCATTACGAACGCTAGTTTTACCAGAACGAGCGCTCCCGCCTCATACTTGATTCTGAGCATGCGCATTTTTTTGAAAAATTAAAGCATGTTCCAATTTTTCTCGTCGTGATTCTCTGCGTTTTTCTCGTCGGGGAAAAATGCTGGAAAGCCCACAAACAATCATTTTTAATGACCATTTTAGAAAATGTAATTTCTCTTATCATCCATGGACTGACACGGTGTCTCTTTACACTTTACACGTGGGTTATGTCCCTGCTTGCAGGAGAAGACCTAGGCAGAATGTGAGATGTTATACATACATTCTAAAAGCCAGAGCTGAACAGCCCCACCCAGGGGGCGGTCCCTCCGGGCATAACCCTCCCACTACAGTCAGCAGACTTCAGTTTTTTTCTGCCTAGCAGAAGGAGAAGACGTGGCTCCCTCAGGAGCCAGTCTCCTGACCTATTTTATTCCTTTTTGGGATTCTTTTTTATTTTATTTTTGAGAATCTTCTATCAACTGTCGGCTGGGCAACAGGTTGGGTACAAGATATCCTCGTAGTCTTCCCTGTCCGACCATCGAGCGTGCTGATCCTCGCCTTCTGTGCGTGAGACTCAGTTCACGACAGGCCCCACGACTCCAGGGGTGGCCGGGTTTGCTTTCATGCTCCCACGGTCCTCTCAAGACTGAACAGCTCTTGACTGACTGTATCTTTCGCGGTGGACCGGGCCGACAGCTACTCAGTACTGCACTGTGATAGTCCTGTCAGAAACACCAGTGTGTCCCTCAGGGGACGGGTAAGTAGTCTCTCCTGCCTGCAGGTGAGTACAAAGGGCTGTGTGTTTCTCTGTGGGGGATTTTCCCTGTCTCCCCCTGTATTTTATTGTCGCTCTCTGTCACCATTACTGGCGCTGACTGTGTGGGGTGCTTGGGGGTCACACTGTTCTTGGGGGGCTCATGCTGGTCTGCAATGTATGCCTTGGGGCTTTTTTGTGTGGTTTTTTTTTTTTGGGGCCTGAGCGCCGAGTGGCGCTGTGCGTGTGTGCTGTTTCATTTTAACTGCGTCATGGCGGCCATCTTGCCGCGGATCGCCTTAGTGAAGTGCGGCGGCCATTTTCTTGTAGCCCGCGCGCTTTTCAGCACTAGTTTGGCCTCTAGCGCTGCTATAGCAGCGCGAATCTCCTCACAGTCTCCTCACAGCTTACCAGCGCTGACACAGCGCGGTACAGACAGCGGAACTAAGCGGTCCCTGGTCCGGTTTGGTGAGTCCCCTGGGCGCCCCCTCCTCAGTCAGCACAGCCTGTGGGTGGACTTTTTATCTGAGAGAGTCTCAGAGAGGGACAATATGGAGTCTGTGTCACCAGCTTCCCCTAAAAATGTCAGTGGCAACAGGCAGTGCTTCAGCACTGCGGTCCCTATGGACCTGTTGTGGGCAGCCCTGGAATCAATTTCTGACCAGGATGGGAGCTGTGTGCAAGCGCAAGGTGCAAAAAGGCGCCCTCTCCCCACTTTATCTACTCGAGGGCAGTGTGCTGATTCAGATATGGGCCTAGCCACTATCGCTCAGGACCCTAGTTCTGAATGTATGGATGGTTTTGAACAGGACATTCCTTATGAGGGAAACTCCAGTTCTGAGTCAGTAAATGACAGGGCGCTTGTTAGTGTGCTCATGACTGCGGTGAGGGACACTCTCAAGCTCAAATGCTGCGGATGCAGAACCTCAGGCGGATACTGTCTCCTTTGGTTCTTTTAAGGCCAGGCCTTCTAAAGAGGTTTTTCCATATGTACTTTCTTTGACCAGCTCATTGATAAGGTCTGGGAAAAGCCGCAGAAGAATTTTTTTATGGTCCCGCGGCGTTTGTCTATCAGGTACCCCTTGAAGATGCCCTACTTAAAAAGTGGGCTTCTCCCCCAGTGGTCGACCCTCCAGTCGCCCGGTTGAACAAGGCCATCACTCTCCCGATGGACGGGACTCCTGCATTTGAGGACCCCACTGACAGGAGGTCAGAAGTGGTGAGCAGAACCATGTTTGCCTTGTTGGGATCCGCCCTACGACCTGTGGTAGCGGCGACCCTTGTGTCTAAAACACTTACAGGTTGGGCAAAAATGTTGCACCTAGCTGTACAGGAGCATATTCTTCCTCCAGACACAGTTGCTCTGGCCCACCAACTGGTTCAGGGCCTGGTTTCTGTGTGCGACGCCACGCTGAACGCGGCCCCTTTAATATCCAGGGCCTCTGTCTCGGCGGTGGTATTGCGTCGTCTTATCTGGTTGAAATGCTGGTCTGCTGACCTAGCCTTAGGAAGCTCCTGACGGATCTACTATTTATAAGGCGGTAGACCTTTCGGTGCTGCTCTGGATGACATCGTCATGGATGTCACGGGAGGTAAACGCACTCTTCTTCCTTAGACTAGCAAGGGTGAGGAGGCCCGCCGCAAACAGGGGCCTTCCTTTCCAGCAAAACAGGGTTTTTTTCGTCAGTCAGTCCACAGGTAGGCCCTCTCAGACTGACGGCAGTGCGGCTGGTGGGCACAAGTGACTCTGGGTGCGTAAGCCAAACAAGCGGCTCCCAAGCCCGCCTCCGCGTGAAGTCTTGCCTCCGCCCGACTCTGGGGTGGGGGGACGACTTCGCAGGTTCACGGATCGGTGGACCTCCCGAATCTCCGACTGGTGGGTGTGCGAGGTGGTCACCTCAGGTTATAGGATAGTATTCCGATCCTGGCCCCCACACAGATTCTTTCCCTTGAATCTTCCTCTCCTTCCTACCTGTCGGGCAGCCCTCTTGGGGGCTGTACAGGATTTGATCAGGTCCGGAGTGATTGTGCCGGTTCCGTCACAGGAGAGTTTTCAGGGATTCTGCTCGAATCTGTTTGTCGTCCCAAAAATAGGACGTGGTTCGACCTATCCTGGACCTCAAGGCCCTGAATGCCTTCGAGAAGGTGCAGAAATTCCGCATCGGATCCATTCGCACGGTGATCGCTACACTCCACCAAAGGGATTTTCTTCTGGCGTCCTTGGACTTCAAGGACGCCTACTTGCATGTTCCGATCTGCGCAAGTCACCAGAAGTTTCTGCGCCTTGCGATCAGCGAAGTCCACTCTCTATTGTGGCTCTTCCTTTCGGCCTTGCCTCGGCACCAAGGGTGTTCACCAAGGTGCTTGCTCCGGTTCTAGCCTTCTGTTACAGCGAGGTATTGCTGTCGTGGGCTATCTGGACGGTCTTCTGCTATGAGCAGAAAGTGGCTCAGACTTAGAGGAAAGGTGACTATCGTCAATTAGACCCTCAGGGACTTCGGGTGGTTCCTGAACATTCAGGAGTCAGTCCTGGTCCCGACTCAGTGTCTGGAGTCTCTAGTTCTGGTTCTGGACTCCTTGGAGGAAAAGGTATCCTACCTCTGGAGAAGTTGCTGACACTTCAGTCTGCGGTGCGGGTGCTGACATCCCGAACATGGTTGTCAATCCGTTGTTTGCATGAGAGTCCCGGGACTCCTGGTGGCCTCCTTCGCGGCCATTCCGTATGCCCAATCACACACCAGGGCATTGCAGAAGGAGATCTTGTCCACCTGGGACAAATCCCCGTTGTCCTTGGATCTTCGGATCCAGGTGATTCACCTGGTCAGGGCGTCCCTGACAGGGTGGTTGGGACCCTCGGCTCTTCGGTCCGGAAAGTCGTTCCCCTCCCATCCAATGGACGGTACTCACGACGGACGCCAGCCTGACGGACTGGGGTGGAGTCTGGGGAGTCCTGTCGGCTCAAGGCCTTGGACTCCGGACGAGCCCGTTTACCAATCACTGTTCTGGAAATGCGGGCCATCAGACTGTGTCTCTCCTCAGGTCGGAGAGAGTACGGGGTCGCTCCATCAGGAGCCAGTCGGACAACGCCATGGCGGTGGCGTATGTAAACCATCACGGGGGGACTCGGAGCTCAGCTGCGGCTTCCGAGGTAATCCGTATCCTGAAGTGGGCCGGAAGAAACGTGCCGGCTCTGTAGGGGCGGACTATCTGAGTCGCCAATCGCCAGACGCCGGACCAGGAAGAGTGGTCCTTGCATATTTCAACTCCTTTGCCGACGGGGGGGCACGTCGGATGTGGACCTGATGGCCTCTCGACTCAGTCGCAAGGGTCGAGGTTGTGGCCAGATCCAGGGATCCTTGGGCGATGACTCGGATGCGTTGGTGGCCCCATAGGGTCCTTATCGCCTGATATAAACTCTGGTGATCCTAATTGTTCCGGATTGGCCTCAGCGTCACTGGTACGCTGATCTGGTACGTCTCGTTGCGGACGTTCCCTGGCGGTTGCCGATGAGGGAGGACCTTCAGTCTCAAGGTCCTATGTTTCATCCGGCTTACAGTCTCTGGCTTTAACGGCAGAGCTGTTAAAAGCCAGGTGTTGAGGGACCGAGGTCTCTCGGACTCTGTCATTTTGACCATGTTAAGGACACGGAAGTCTTCCTCCAGGCAGATCTATCACCGTGCCTGGAAAGCTTACATCGCCATATGCAAAGCGCTGGACTGGCGTCCTCGGACGTATTCCGTCCCCAGAATCCTGCGTCCTCTACAGTGTGGAGTGACCCAAAAGCTTGCTTTGAGTACCATCAAGGATCAGATTTCGGCCTTGGCCGTCTTCTTTCAGTGACCTCTAGCGGGTCATTTCTTGGTTAGCACCTTGTGTTGGGGGTTCGCCATGTGCTCCCTCCTGTCAAGCCTTCTCTCCCACCGTGGGATCTGAATTTGGTGCTCTAGGTCCTCCAGGAACCTCCTTTTTGGGAATATCCGGGATATTCCTCTCTTGTCTTGTCTCAGAAGGTGGCCTTTTAGTGGCAATCACTTCTGTTTGACGAGTGTCTGAGTTGGCGGCTTTGTCCTGCAAGTCGCCATATTTAGTCATCCATAAGGATAAGGCGGTGTTGCAGCCGCGACCTTCCCTTTTGCCAAAGGTGGTGTCTACCTTTCACCTACATGAGGACATTGTCCTCCCGTCCTTGTGTCCTCACCCATCGCATCCCAGAGAGTTTGCGCTGCACATATTGGATGTGGTACGAGCCTTACGGGTGTACCTGTCTGCTACTGCTTCTATTCGGAAGTCCGACTCACTGTTTGTGACTGCCCCTGGTCCATAACAGGGCCAAGCGGTTTCGTCTGCCATCATTTTTAGGGGAATCAGACAAACCGTCATTCAAGCCTATGCTCTCAAAGGGCGGGCGCCTCCCTTTCCGGTTACGGCGCATTCCACCAGGGCAATTGGTGCTTCCTGGGTTTTCCGACATCAAGCGTCGGTTGCACAAGTGTGCAAGGCGGCGACCTGGTCGTCTGTTCAAACCTTTTAAGTTTTTTATAAGGTTGATGTGGCTGCATCTTCGGATGCTTCCTTTGGCTGCAGGGTGCTGCAGGCCGCTGTTTAAAGTTGCGACTCCTCCGTTGAGGAGATCTGCCTTCGTGGAGTGAAAGTTTTTGGTTTTTCCATTTATACTGCTCCCATCCCTCTTGCCACTGCTTTGGGACATCCCACGTGTAAAGTGTAAAGAGACACCGTGTCAGTCCATGGATGATAAGAGAAAATAGGATTTTTTGTACTCACCGTAAAATCCTTTTCTCTGACATCCATGGACTGACACGGCACCCACTCTTCCTTTTTAAGTTTGTACTGCTTTGTTACGAACTGAAGTCTGCTGACTGTAGTGGGAGGGTTATGCCCGGAGGGACCGCCCCCTGGGTGGGGCTGTTCAGCTCTGGCTTTTAGAATGTATGTATAACATCTCACATTCTGCCTAGGTCTTCTCCTGCAAGCAGGGACATAACCCACGTGTAAAGTGACACCGTGTCAGTCCATGGATGTCAGAGAAAAGGATTTTACGGTGAGTACAAAAAATCCTATTTTTTCACGTCATTAAAAACGATCGTGTGTACGCGGCATAAGCCTAGGGTGTCCATCTGCATGCCTCATTGTGCCTCACTGTGCCCATGACTAGACTGATGTTTAACATGGGAGTCTATGGAAGGGGTGCCCGGGTTTGAAAAATCAGTGCTCCCCAGCCGTAGGTCCCCCAGACAAAAAACGTTGCACACTTATAGAGGAGAAATGGGGCTACATGTGTGCCAAGTTTCGGGTCCAGAGGACCTACGACCGGCCGGTACTGGGTCCCCAAATTCACCAGAGAAATTACAGTTTAACATGGGAGTCTATGAAAGGGGTTCCCGGATTTGAAAAATCGGTGCTCCCCGGCTGTAGATCTCCCGGACAAAAAGCTTTGCACACTTGCAGAGGAAGAGTGAGGCTACATGTGTGCCAAGTTTGGGTGGTACCGGGTCCACAAAATCCGAGAGATCAGGCGCAAAAAGGTGACTCGAGTATAAGCCGAGAGGAGCATTTTCAGCACAAAAAAATGTACTGAAAAACTCGGCTTATACTCGAGTATATACGGTATATTGATCATAAATACAAGTTCATATATTAAAGTGTCCAAGTAAAGATGCTTCCAACATAGATGTCTATGTAAGTACTCTTTAGTGCGATGATGAAGACACATGTGTATCCACAAGTGCACTAATTCCCCCATCACTATGCACATACCAGAGAAAGCTAAAAAAAAATCTGCATTTATATGCAGTAAGGCATGCTTGTTATATTCAATATGGAACCTAAGGGGTTATCCTCCATATTGTGTAAAAAGGCTGTTTGATCCTGTCTTCTCTGATCCTCCCCTTCTTCCAATGTCCCCAATCCATCTCCTGATAGAACAGAGCCTTGAAGGCACTCTTTTTCTTGGGAGAGTGCATGTGTTTCGGCACAGGGCCAATCGGCACTGTCCTGACAGTGGGTCCGGGGTCCTGCAGCCTCATAGGACAGTCAGAGGAGAATGAAATCTCCCCCTACAAGCTATAACCAATGCTCTGCTGGACACTGATAGAAGTCACAAGACTGCTTTATACTGCTGATGAGAAAAGGTATTTAGCAGTTTATATTTACTAAAATAATTGCATTTCCATGTTCTGTGTACTGTGGGAGACCAGATATAATGAATGCAGGGTCCTGGGTTTAGTTACAATTTTTAAAAGTGCACCCCATGAAAAATGTTGTCTTTTTCAATATATTTTGACAGGCAAACATTGGACCTTTATTTAAAGTGGAACTTCCACTTATCCGTCTCCCCCCCCCCCCGGTGCTACGTTTGACACCTTTCAGGGGGGAGGGAGGAACAGGTACCTGTTTTTGGGAGGTACGGTCCCCCACTTCCGGGAGATTGGACGGTGGCCCCATCTCCCAGAAGTTCAGCCCCCTCCTCCTTCCTTTGCCGCCGGACCAATTAGAAAGTGTAGCGCGCTTCCCGCGTGCACAGTATGGAACCGGCTGTGAACCTGAAAGGCTCCACTGCCGGGTTTCCTTACCAGGAATGGCGGTGGCTGCACTCGACAGCCGATCCGAAGATCGGCTGCAGTGCCAACATCGCGGGCTCCCTAGTAAGGTAAGTCTTCATGTATTAAAAGTCAGCAACTACAGTATTTGTATTTTTCGTGGGGGGGGCTGAACCTCCTCTTTAAAGAGTGCCTACAGATAAAGGTGAATAAGCACACACAAAAAAATAATGTTTTTCAATCTTTTATTCAACAAAAATATTAATATATAAAGTATGTGTGTGTGTGTATGTGTGTGTATATATATATATATATATTGGGGATGCACCGAAAATTTCGGCCGCCGAAACATATGGTCCAAAAATGGCGTTTTCAGCATTTTGCCGAAAGAAAAAAACAGGCCGATAATGGATACGAAAATGGGGCGGGGCCTCGCCCCCTGGTGCCGTACATTACGGGGGTGTCTTCTGGAGCGCCCTAGTCCTCTCCTCTCTTCTCCTCTCCTCCCTCCCTCCTCGCTGCCAGGGGCAGACTGGGCCGGGGGGGTAGGGTAACAATCGCCCCCCCCCCAGCGTCTTGCTGTATACAGCTGCCGGTCATAAATACACAGTGGAGGGGTACGAGTGTGCCGAGTGCACTCCTGCACCCGGCCGGCACAATACTAGCACAGTCACTTCCCAGGCGGAGTAATCTCCGCCCGACAGGAACTTCCTTGGCCCCATCCGGCGTGATGTAATTTCAGAGGCCAGAAACGTGGGATGGAAGGGGAGGAATGCTGCCTCTGTGACCTGCTGGGAGCGTCCACTACCATTGTCAAGTGAGTGAACAGAAGCTGATAACATTACTGCACTGATGTGTCTTATCTGTGCGATGCTATTGAAGTGGTTAACCCTTTTTTTTTTGGGGAGGTTTAATTAATCTACAATGCTATTTGTAATATGCAGCATAGAGGGGGGTAATGTATTGCTATTGGTCACTGATGCATTAGTCGCCAGGGGCAAATTAACCCCTTTGTGCTGCATTAGTGGCAGTGTCACCAGTGGCATTGTTAATTAACCCCTTTATGCTGCAGCATGAAGGGGTTAATAAACACTGCCACTGGTGCCACTAATGCAGCACAAAGGGGTTAATTAGTTGCCCATGGTCACTATTGCTTCAGTGACCAATAGCAATACATTAACCCCCTCCATTCTGTATATTACAAATAGAATTTTAGATTATTACCCCCCCCCCCAAACGGTTAAAGTGGTTGTGAAGGTTTTTCACCTTCATGCATTCTATGGACACTGATAGGCTGCACTAATGGGCACTGGTGAGGCTGAGCTGATGGGCACTGATGAAGCTGTATTGATGGGCACTGGTGAGGCTGCATTAATCTCTTGTATCATGTCTGCAGTCTCTGACCATCTCCTGTACCATGTCCCCAGTCTCTGACCATCTCCTGGAATGTGTCTGCAGTCTCTGACAATCTCCTGTACCATGTCCCCAGTCTCTGACCATCTCCTGTACCATGTCCCCAGTCTCTGACCATCTCCTGTAATGTGTCTGCAGTATCTGACAATTCCCTGTACCATGTCCCCAGTCTCTGACCATCTCCTGTACCATGTCCCCAGTCTCTGACCATCTCCTGTAATGTGTCTGCAGTCTCTGACAATCTCCTGTACCATGTCCCCAGTCTCTGACCATCTCCTGTATCATGTCCCCAGTCTCTGACCATCTCCTGTACCATGTCCCCAGCCTCTGACCATCTCCTGTACCATGTCCCCAGTCTCTGACCATCTCCTGTACCATGTCCCCAGTCTCTGGCCATCTCCTGTATCATGTCTACAGTCTCTGACCATCTCCTGTACCATGTCCCCAGTCTCTGACCATCTCCTGTACCATGTCCCCAGTCTCTGACCATCTCATGTAATGTGTCTGCAGTCTCTGACCATCTCCTGTACCATGCCCCCAGTCTCTGACCATCTCCTGTACCATGCCCCCAGTCTCTGACCATCTCCTGTACCATGCCCCCAGTCTCTGACCATCTCCTGTACCATGTCCCCAGTCTCTGACCATCTCCTGTACCATGTCCCCAGTCTCTGGCCATCTCCTGTACCATGTCCCCAGTCTCTGACCATCTCCTGTGTCTGCAGTCTCTGACCATCTCCTGTACCATGTCCCCTGTCTCTGACCATCTCCTGTACCATGTTCCCTGTCTCTGACCATCTCCTGCATAAAAATATTTTTTAAAAACAGTCACTTTCGGTATCGGTGTGGTTTTGGTTTTCGGCCTAGTGTATTTTTCATTTTCGGTATCGGTTTCGGCACCAAAAAACCCATTTGGTGCATCCCTAATGTATACAAGACCTACTGTGTACACCACTGGCCTCAAAAGTTGGTATTGCCCCCTGTGGCAGAAATGTAAACTTGTAGAGATGTAATAACTGCCCACCAATCTTCTATTGATGTTTGGCCACTTTTCAATGCAATATTTCCTAAAACAAATTTCCATGTCATTTTTTTTGGGGGGGGGGGGGGCGGAAACCCTTTTTTTTTTTAGAGGCTTCCAGCTCCCACTTTCTCCCAGGGCTCCGCGGCGCCCCTCTTTGCAATCATCTGGGAGACACGTCACAGGTCCCAGATGATTGCCCAGCCAGTCACGGTGCGCAGCTCGCGCCCAGCTGTGAAGCCACAGCCGTTCGCCCACAGTGACAATGCCGGTGCCACAAAGAGGTGGGGGAGAGGAACAAGGCTTAGTTCCCCTGCATCGCTGGACCCTGGGACAGGTAAGTGTCTGATTATTAAAAGTCCGCAGCTGCAGTATTTGTAGCTGCTGACTTTTTTACATTTTTTTTTAGTTGGAACTTTAGGTTAAGTTGCAACATTAGGGGGGTTTCCTTGCACAAGCTGCCTGTTTCAAAATCACCACCTACAAAATTTCACTAGGAATCAAATCAGGGCTTTGACTTGGACAGACCTTTTTTTTCTTATTTTTGCACCATTCATAGTTACATAGTTAGTCAGGTTGAAAAAAGACACAAGTCCATCCAGTTCAACCATAAAAATAAAATAAAAATATCGTACAATCCCATATACCCAATCCTATACCCACAGTTGATCCAGAGGAAGGCGAAAACCCCCAGCAGAGCATGATCCAATTTGCTACAGCAGGAGAAAAAATTCCTTCCTGATCCCAGAGAGGCAATCGGATTTTCCCTGGATCAACTTTACCTATAAATGTTAGTACCCAGTTATATTATGTACATTTAGGAAAAAATCTAGGCCTTTCTTAAAGCAATCTACTGAGCTGGCCAGAACCACCTCTGGATGAAGTCTATTCCATATTTTCACAGGTCTTATGCCACGTACACACGATCGATTTTCTCGACTGTGAAAACACCGTCGAGAAAATCTACGGGAAAAACAAGGGAACGGCTTGGTTCCCTACACACGTCCGTTTTTCCCGACATTTTTTTTTGGGTCGAGAAAAACAACCTTGTGTGGGCTCCGTGGCAGTGTTTCCCTATGGGAAAACTGCAGCGGAAAAAAAACGACGATAATCACGACGAGAAAAATTAGACCATGTGACAAAAAGCCCACAGACAGTCGTTTTTCTTGTTAAAATTATTTTTTTACATTTTTCCCGACTGTGAAGAAACCTTTCCGTATTTGGAGATTAAATCTCTTTTCCTCTAGACGTAAAGAGTGCCCCCGTGTTCTCTGTGTTGACCGCAAAGTGAATAACTCAACACCAAGTTCACTATATGGACCCCTTTTATATTTGTACATGTTGATCATATCCCCCCTTATTCTCCTCTTCTCAAGAGTGAATAAATTCAGTTCCTCTAATCTTTCCTCATAGCTGAGCTCCTCCATGCCTCTTATCAGTTTGGTTGCCCTTCTCTTCACTTTCTCAAGTTCCCCGATATCCTTTTTGAGAACTGGGGCCCAACACTGAACTGCATATTCCAGATGAGGTCTTACTAATGATTTGTACAGGGGCAAAATGATATCTCTCTCTCTGGAGACCATACCTCTCCTAATACAAGAAAGGACCTTGCTCGCTTTGGAAACCGCTGCTTGGCATTGCATGTTATTATTGAGCTTATGATCTACCAAAACCCCCAGATCCTTCTCCACTACAGATTCCCCCAGTTGTACTCCCCCTAGTATGTATGATGCATGCATATTCATTCCTTGGCGTATTTGCTAGTGAGCTCTGGATCTGCATTGTGTTGACTAATTTTCAGTTCATTTTCATATATTAGACAGATGGCATTCTCATTAAACACACTTTTATATGATGTATAATTTATAGTTGACTGTATGACTGCAAGCTCTCCAGACCCTGAAGCAGCAAAGCAACTCCAAACCATAACATTTTCACCATCATGTTTCACAGTTTTTATTAAATTATTTTTCTGAAATAATGTCTTTCTCTTAACACACCTCTCATGCAGGTTGAACTGGCGCAATCTCTTTCTCGTTGTAAATGCATGCCTGTGGAGCCACTTAAAATTCTTAAAGTGGCAAGCCTACAGGCAAGCCTATAATATGTCTTACCTGTAGGTACTGTGAATATCTCCTAAACTTGCACAGTTCAGGAGATATTCAGAGTGCATGCAGCAGATGACATCATCAGCGCATGCACTCTGAAGGTCCGGCCTACAGTGCCAGACTCTCGGAGCTCATGCCAGAAACGTGACATCATCGCAGCTCCGGCCACTCAGAGCCGAGCCCGCAAACCTGGAAGAAACACCGGAGGAAGATATCAGCCATCACTGGCACACACTTTGCCGCACAACATGTGTTGCTGACTTGATATCTAGCCTGTATTTGACTTCACTTGCAATTTATTTTAGCATAATTCAGGACAGATACTCTTTGAAACGTGAAGTGGAATATGTAGAATATATAGATATTTCAATGTTTAACCAGATGAAAGGTTTACTAGTTTGGTATTTGTTATGCTTGCAGTTGCGCCAAGGAAATCATAATGTTTCTTATACAACTGGGATCATAAAGTTTGCTTTCATCTTCTAGATATGGGGAGATTTGCCCGTTTGTGCAATGGTCTCTGCTAACACGCCCGCCCTAAAATTAGAAGTACTTGCTGGAGCTAACCACCGGCAGTGATCTGGTTTCCCTTTCAGTTGACGTCTTCTAGAAGATGAGTTGTATAGTTTGCAGGTTGGCAGCTGTTTGTAGCTCATAGCAAAGCAATTGTCTGTAGAGCTGCTGATTACTATCATTTAAAAAATAAAATCTAGTCTAGCTTCAATACAGGATACAACTCGCCTAGCTTTTGAATTTTCTCCCTTCTAGCCCAATCAGATCAGTGACTTCTTCACCTTAATTTCTGAGAAATTAGTATAAAATCTTTACATATCAGTATCTGGTCTTTCATGCTCAAGCTCTGCAAGCCTACATACTTGTATCATTCAAAGGATTTGTGGGCTGCAATAGGTGATCTGAAAAAATGTCCTCCTTGGGATTCTGATTCTGGATTACTGACTTAGAGCAGGGGTCTCCAAACCTTTCAAGCAAAGGGCCTGTTTACTGTCCTTCAGAGGGGGTAGAAAATGTCCCAGGATTAGTGAGAATAAACATGGCCTCAGGGCTAGTGGTCAGTAGTAGGAGGAGTAGTGCCCCATCATTGGTATTAGTGAGAAGAATAGTGCCCCATCATTGGTATTAGTGAGAGGAATAGTATCCCTTCATTGGGTATGAGTGTAAGAAATAGTGCCCCGTTTTTGGTGTCAGTGGGAGGAATAGTGCCTCATATCATTGGGAGGAATAATGCCCCAAGGGCCCGATAAAGGCTAGCAAAGGGCCACATCCAGCCCTTGGGCTACAGTTTGGAGACCACTGACCTAGAGCAAGCCCATGGATCAGGATTGACTTTGCTGTCTGCCCATTTGTTCATGTTTAGAGACAAAGTATTGTAGAGGATCTGCATGACAGTCAGGTAACTATAAAATATTGCTTATTAATGTAGTATTCTGTTTTGACCAAACAGTTGTTCTTTAGCCTTATTTTAAATTGCTTTCCAGTTTCCCTTTGCCTGCTGTTATGTAAACTGGTGCCTTAGGAAGGGGTCCTTAGCGTACCCGAAAAGTCACATTACTAGGCAGCGAATAATGGCGTGCTGGTGATACTTCACATATTGGATTAAATCAGAGGAGTGACACCTCCCTTTAAAAACCTCTGTCCTTGGTTTCAATGAAGGGCAAACCTGCCTAAAAATCAAGAACTTGTTCTTTGCACTGTTTAACTGACCCGTAGTGCTCTGGGAATCCTTTTTGTATTATTTGTGAAACAAAGATTGTGTGAGTATAAAAATAAATAAAAAATGTAAAACGAGCAATAATCTTAATCTGAAGCCCTGATGCACAACCTGTGGCCCTTTTGTATTTGCTTTGTAGCCCTTGGGGTCCCTTGCCAGTAAAATAAATATATTCTTGGTGAGCGGCCTCTCATAGCCAATGGTTTGGTTTATTTCTTTTACACCATGTTACCCTTTTCTCTGTGCTGTACATTTCTTTTTTTCTTTTAAGTTTCCTTTTACCTCTGATCCATATTTTGACAACGGAAACCTCAAATGTGGCACAAGTAATTGTAGGAGGCTTGTAGAAAGCACAAATGTGGAAGTGTGAACTTGTAAAGGGGCTGTGATAGCAGTGATCTCTAGCGGTCTCATGTAATGTCTCTTCAGGCTATGACTCATGAAGCATTTCCCCGGTCTCCAACTATTCCTTTAGAAAGGTGTAACTGAAAAACCATACTCCTAAGCAGCCTTTGTACCAGGTTAGTGGATGGAAAGCAGCCTCAGCCTAGGCTCCTCCCAGGCCATGCTGCTGACGTGTTTCACCCTGCCCACAGGGCTTAGTCATAGAGACCCCTATGAATAAGCCCTGTTTCCATAGCGAAACATGTCAGGGGCGGGACCTTGAAAAAGCCTAGGCCAGGGGTAGGCAACCTTTCGGAGATTGAGATCTACCTGGACAACATGGAGGAAAGCAAAGTTCCCTGGAAGGGGGGTACTAGGCGGGGCGCCCCTTAAAAAAAAACAATCAAGCTCCCAATAAAAAGTCATAGACGTAGTGTTCTGTCCCCCCCCCCCCCAATGCAGTGTCCTCAGCCCCTTCACATCACCTCTGCCCCCACTGTAATGTCCTCTGTCCCCCCGATAGCAGTGTTCTCTGCGCCCCCTCCACAGTAGTGTCCCCCCAAAGCAGTGTCGGGAGCAGGAGCTGCTGAAATTAACATTTCATAGCAAGCTAATAAATGGTTTCTATGACCGCCTAGCAACCAATCACAGAGGCAGCTCCCGCCCCAATCTCCATCCAGCACTATGCTGCTTCCTGCTCTCTGCAGTGAACGAGAGTGACAAAGGGTGGGGGGAGGCAGAGCCGTGGTCACTATCCACCTGTCGGCTCCCTGTGGTCAACTGGTTGATCATGATCGACAGCTTGCCGACCCCCAGCCTAAGCTGAGGCCACTTTCCATCCACTGATCTAATACATAGGCCGCTTAGGAGTGTGTCACCTCTGATTTACACTTTGTACAGTAAACTAAGATGGGCATTTTAGGTGACAGCACCTGAGAGTAGCGGGTCACTGGAGCGGGTTGGATGGACGCTTGCAGCGACACTTTAAAAAACAAAATATATTCCTATAGCATGTTTACAGTCTCTGCCAATCTCCTGTGGCATGTCTTGTATCTCGCAGCTTTCAGTAGCATCAAATTCACTGAATATTCTGAACAGACCTTTGGTGATGTCAGAGGCTGGAGGACCACTATATCAAGAAAGTTGACCCCACTTTCGTTTTGAAGAGCCCTGTCCTTTGATCTTTTCCACTTCGATTTCTGACCAGATGGATTATGTGTTGCACCTGTCCTTGAAGTGAGACCCGGTGAAGCGAGGTCACATGGCACAGCACAGAGCATGCCTACTAATATTTCCTGGTTTTTGCATATGGCGGTGGATTGGACGTCTACTGAGGGGTGAATGGAGAAGCTTTAGGACTTGATGTCCTTCTCACCAGGAGACTTTCATCAGGATTTATCCTGTCCTGTCTCTTGTCTAGTACACACTATCCATTTTTTTTTCATTCAACCCAACGTACTGAACAAAAAAAAAGCTGAAGAGCTCGGGAGGAGCCGCTGTACTAACTATGCAATTTTAATACAGCGATCTCCCCGCTGAGCTATTGTGTTCTGGCCAGGGGACTGCTTCATTAGCTGCCAGCGCTGATAGGATGTTAATTTTCCAGCATGCCTGTTCGACAGAAGGAGGCCAGGCTGGTTTACACACAAGCTGAATGTCTGCTGATTTCTGTTGAACCAGACGATACTGCCCAATATTCAGCCCGTGTGTATGGGGCTTTATAGTGAACCTTTGCAATCCAAACTGAACTAATGGTGAAAAGCAGACATTGCCTTCAGCGAAAAAAGCAGTCTAGAAAATTGGTAGAACCAGAAATACAGGCCCTGAGGTTATGTGCAAATCCTGATTTCTCCAGTAAAAGTTGGTCTTAGCCCCTACTGTCCACTGCTCAAGGTCCATTATTGGGTCTTCAATGGAATAAACAGCTTCAACAGTAACCAATAGAGAGGGGTGGAGGAGCGCAGACTATCTTGTCACATGCCTGACCATCAGCAGTTTTCTCCAAGATACGGCTCGGGGCACTTTGTTTGAATTTAAAAGAGAACTTCGCTGAAAAAGCTTCAGAGAACTTCCCCTAAGGAATGTGCCCACTGCAGGCTTAGCCTTTGCTTGCAGTCCTGGTTCTATTGGTTGTATTGAAGTGCAGGGCACTGCTGTTGGATGCATGGATACTTTGGTAAGCTGGAGAGTGGCATTACTAGGGGGGCGAAGTGTTGTGTCAACATTTGTACAGTGCCTTGAAAAAGTATTCATACCCTTTGAAATTGTGTGGCGAGCATTTGTATTCAGCCCCCCTGGGTCAATACTTTGTAGAACCACCTTTCACTGCAATTACAACTGCAAGTCTTTTTGGGGGATGTCTCTACCAGCTTTGCATATCTAGAGGGTGACATTTTTGCCCATTCTTCTTTGCAAAATAGCTCAAGCTCTGTCAGATTGGATGGAGAGCGTCTGTGAACAGCAATTTTCAAGTCTTGCCACTGTTTCTCAATTGGATTTAGGTCCGGACTTTGACTGGACCATTCTAACACATGAATATGTTTTTACCTAAAACATTCCATTGTAGCGCTAGCTGTATTTTTAGGGTCGCTGTCTTGCTGGAAGGTGAACCTCCACCCCAGTCTCAAGTCTTTGGCAAACTCTAACAGGTTTGCCCTGTATTTGGCTCCATCCATCTTTCCATCAACTGTCCCTGCTGAAAAAAAGCATCCCACAACATGATGCTGCCACCACCATGTTGAATGGTGTGTTCAGAGAGATGTGCAATGTTAGTTTTGCCACACATAGCATTTTGCTATTAGGCCAAGAAGTTAAATTTTGGTCTCATCTGACTCCTCCACATGTTTGCTGTGTCCATAACATTGATTCTCGCAAACTGCAAACAAAACTTGTTATGGCTTTCTTTAACCACTAGTCAACCACCCACCGTCAAATGACGGCGGGTGGAAGACCCTGTTATTCTGGGTGCCTTTAAAAACCACTAGGGGGCGCACGGGCGGCCACCGCGTCACTGGGGACCCGATGCGTGTGCCCCGCGGCCGCGATGGCCGCCGGGCACCCGCGATTGCCCAGTAACAGAGCAGGACCGTGGATCTGTGTGTGTAAACATACAGATCCACGTCCTGTCAGGGAGAGGAGACCGATGGTGTGTCCCTTGTACATAGGGACATAGGGACAACCATCGGTCACCTCCCCCAGTCAGTCCCCTCCCCCCACAGTAAGAATCACTAATAGGGAACATATTTAACCCATTCCTCGCCCCCTAGTGCTAACCCCTTCCCTTCCAGTCACATTTATACAGTAATCAATGCATTTTTATAGCACAGATCGCTGTATGAATGTGAACGGTCCCAAAAATGTGTCAAAAGTGTCCGATGTGTCCGCCGCAATATCGCAGTCACGATAAAAATCGCAGATCGCCGCCATTACTAGTAAAAAAAGAAATAATAAAAATGCTATAAATCTATCCCCTATTTTGTAGATGCTATAACTTTTGCGCAAACCAATCAATATATGCTTATTGCGATTTTTTTTTTTTTACCAAAAATATGTAGAAGAATACGTATCGGCCTAAACTGAGGAAATGTATTTTTTATTTTTCTTTAAAATGGATATTTATTATAGCAAAAAGTTAAAAATAGTGTTTTTTTTTCCAAACTTGTCGCTCTTCTTTTGTTTATAGTGCAAAAAATAAAAACCGCAGAGGTGATCAAATACCACCAAAAGAAAGCTCTATTTGTGGGAAAAAAAGGATGCAAATTTCGTTTGGGTACAGCGTCGCACGACCGGGCAATTGTCATTCAAAGTGTGACAGCACTGAAAGCTGAAAAATGGCTTGGGCAGGAAGGGGGTTTAAGTGCCCAGTAGGCAAGTGGTTAAACAATCGGTTTCTTCTTGCCACTCTTCCATAAAGGGCAGATTTGTGAAGTGCACAACTAATGGTTGACCTGTGGACAGATTCTGCCACCTGAGCTGTGGATCTCTGCAGCTCTTCCTGAGTTACCATGGGCCTCTTGGCTGCTTCTCTGATGAATGCTCTCCTTAACCGGCCTGTCAGTTTAGGTGGACGACAATGTCTTGGTAGGTTTGCATTTGTGCCATACTCTTTCCATTTTCGGATGATGGATTGAACAGTGCTCCGTGAGATGTTCAAAGCTTGGAATATTTTTTAGAAACTAACCTAAATTTTAAATAAAACACCGGCATGGGTTCCCCTCCAAGAGCATACCAGGCCCTTCAGTCTGGTATGGATTTTAAGGGGAACTCCCTACGCCAAAAAAAACCCGTGGGGGTCCCCCCAAAATCCATACCAGACCCTTATCCGAGCATGCAACCCGGCCGGTCAGGAAATGGGGTAGGGATGAGCAAGCGCCCCCCTCCTCCTGAACCGTACCAGGCCGCATGCCCTCAACATGGGGGGGTGGGTGCTTTGGGGCAGGGGGCGCCCTGCGCCCCCCCACCCCAAAGCACCCTGTCCCCATGTTGATGAGGACAAGGGCCTCTTCCTGACAACCCTGGCCGTTGGTTGTCGGGGTCTGCGGGCAGAGGGCTTATCGGAATCTGGGAGCCCCTTTAATAAGGGGGCCCCCAGATCCCAGCCCCCCACCCTATGTATATGAGTATGGGGTACATCATACCCCTACCCATTCACCTGGGGGGAAAAAGTTTTAATAAAAAAAACACACTAGACAAGTTTTTAAAGTAATTTATTAGGCAGCTCCGGGGGTCTTCTTCTGACTTCGGGGGTCTCTTCCGACTTCTCCTCCGCTCTCTCCGGCCTCTTCTCCGCGCTCTCCGGTTCTTCTCCCACTCACTGGTGCCTTCTGCCGTGCTCCTCCGCTATCTTCTACCAGCTCTTTCGCTAGCGTTGGCCCGGTCTTCTCCTTCGTTTTCTTCTTCCCTCTTCTCTTCTTCCGATGTTGACACAACGCTCTCTCCCGCTGTAATGTCGTGCGCGCGGTGCGCAACGACTTATATAGGCATGGGGTGTGGTCACCGTGTGATGTCACCCGGTGACCACACCACCTTATGATGCCACAGTCCCATCATGCAAACGGCATTACAGCAGGAGAGAGCGTTGTGTCAACATCGGAAGAAGAGAAGAGGGAAGAAGACGACAGAGAAGACCGGGCCAACGCTAGCAAAAGAGCTGGTAGAAGATAACGGAGGAGCCCGGCAGAAGGCACCATAGAGCGGGAGAAGAACCGGAAAACGCGGAGAAGAGGCTGGAGAGAGCGGAGAAGTCAGAGGAGACCCCTGAAGTCGGAAGAAGACCCCCGGAGCTGCCTAATAAATTACTTTAAAAACCTGTCTAGTGGTTTTATTTTATTGACACTTTTTCCCCCCAGGTGAATGGGTAGGGGTACGATGTACCCCATGCTCATTCACATAGGGTGGGGGGCCGGGATCAGGGGGCTCCTAGATTCCGATAAGCCCCCCGCCCGCAGGCCCCGACAACCAACGGCCAGGGTTGACGGGAAGAGGCCCTTGTCCTCATCAACATGGGGACAGGGTGCTTTGGGGTGGGGGGGCGCAGGGCGCCCCCTGCCCCAAAGCACCCACCCCCCATGTTGAGGGCATGCGGCCTGGTACGGTTCAGGAGGGGGGGCGCTCGCTCGTCCCCACCCCCTTTCCTGACCGGCCGGGCTGCGTACTCGGATAAGGGTCTGATATGGATTTTGGGGGGACCCCCATGTCGTTTTTTCAGTGTAGGTGTTCCCCTTAAAATCCATACCAGACCCAAGGGCCTGGTATGCCCTTGGAGGGGGTACCCATGCCAGTTTTTTATTTAAAATTTGGCATGGAGTTCCCTCTCAAGATTCATACCAAACACAGTGCCTGGTATTGGCAGCTATCTAAGTCAGATCCCCGTTCATTGAAAGTCGGACGTATATCGGCTTTAAGTTGCAGGGCAAAGTCGGATCCAAAGTAGGAGTGTCGTGTCGCACTAGTGTGAACCCAGCCTTACCATTGTCACCATTCCAGCAATATCATAGTCGCCAACATTGCAAAAAAAACATCTGGGACACTTTTTTTGTATTGAGGCGGAGCCTTGCTATAATTAGGGGGCGGGACATTCGTTTGTAGGCGTGTCATGCTGGAATGAAAAATGCGGGGCGCTTGGCGCGTCGCGGCAAAAAATGGGCGTGGTTTACGCACGATAGTGGGTGTGGCTTAAATGGCCGTGGTTCAAAGGGGTGTGGCTAGAGTCCGAGGTGAGAGAAAGAAATAGAAAGAAAGAAGCCAGATCCTACACCACAATAGAAATGTGTAACAAAATTGGCAGATAAGGATACTCCAAAACACCTGTTGGCGCTTCAATCATCCCGGCACCATGGTTGTTACGGTGTCAGGATGATTGAAGTGCATTATTTCTATTATTACATTGTAATATAAAATGAAATCATTCAACTCACCATAATGCCGAATCAGTGGAAGTGTGTCACCTGCCACCAGATGCCTCCCCAGCAGTCCGTCCTTGCATCAGGTGCTCCCAGAAGCATAGCCCCTCTTTACAGAACTGTGTCCCTGGCAGCGGAGCCCTCCTTTACATCTGGTGTCCCCAGCAGTGGAGCCCTCCTTTACATCTGGTGTTCCCGGCAGTGGAGCCCTCCTTACAGATCTGTGTCCCCCAGCAACAGAGCCCTCCTTACTTCAGTGTCCCCAGCAGCTGGCAGCAGCGGAGCCCTCCTTTACATCTGGTGTCCCCGGCAGCAGAGCTCTCCTTTACATCTGGTGTCCCCGGCAGCAGAGCTCTCCTTTACATCTGGTGTCCCCCAACAGCGGAGCCCTCCTTTACATCTGGTGTCCTCCAGCAGCAGAGCCCTCCTTTACATCTGGTGTCCTCCAGCAGCAGAGCCCTCCTTTACATCTGGTGTCCCCCAACAGCGGAGCCCTCCTTTACATCTGGTGTCCTCCAGCAGCAGAGCCCTCCTTTACATCTGGTGTCCTCCAGCAGCAGAGCCCTCCTTTACATCTGGTGTCCTCCAGCAGCAGAGCCCTCCTTTACATCTGGTGTCCCCCAACAGCGGAGCCCTCCTTTACATCTGGTGTCCTCCAGCAGCAGAGCCCTCCTTTACATCTGGTGTCCTCCAGCAGCAGAGCCCTCCTTTACATCTGGTGTCCTCCAGCAGCAGAGCCCTCCTTTACATCTGGTGTCCTCCAGCAGCGGAGCCCTCCTTTACATCTGGTGTCCTCCTTTACATCTGGTGGTGTCCCCCAGCAGCGGAGTCCTCCTTTACATCTGGAGTCCTCCTTTACATCTGGTGTCCTCCAGCAGCGGAGCCCTCCTTTACATCTGGTGTCCTCCTTTACATCTGGTGGTGTCCCCCAGCAGCGGAGCCCTCCTTACAGGTCTGTGTCCCCTAGCAGCGGCAGCCAGCCCCGGGGAACAGATGCTCTCACCTCCCGGCGTCTCCGTGTGTGTGCTGGAGGCAGAGGCAGCTCCGCGGTCCATGATCTTTTCCCAGCGGTGTCGTGCCGAGAATGGTTCCCCCGCCGGATTCTGTTCCCCCTGGCTCTCCCGACTCCTATCGGAACTCCGCCTCCCCAGCCCTGTACATTGCCGCTCCCTCACGAATGCTCATAATACCGCCCCGCCTTCTCATGTGTGAACACAGAGAGGGGAGAAGCCGATTGGCTGCTCCTCCCCTCACCACTGAACACAAGAGGAAATAATCCTTGTGTCTGCAGCGGCGGCCATCTTTGTGTAGCCAACCGTTTTTTTACCTCAAGCATTCCCGATTTTCCCGGCGGCCGGGAGAAAGGCAAAATACCGGGAAAATAGACGGGACAAAATAAATACGGGACGAGGGTCCCAAATCCGTGATTGTCCCGGGAAAAACGGGACTGTTGGCAACTATGCAATATTTAGAAACGGTCCTCCCTAGGTTCTCCTAATCCTGTGCATGGTCACCTAGGCCCTATTCAGAGGAGAGCCATACTCTGGTGGACAGCTGGAGGCTGCTAGGAGCACAGCTTTCCATTAAAAAGGAGGCCTTGACAAACATGGGCAGGAGGAAGGGGACCTGGCACTGATGCGGTCTTGGAAAAGGCTGTGCAGTGACACAATGTGAGGATCGCTGAAATTTGGGCAGAGGTAAGCTAGATTTGGCTGCACTCGGCAGGGTGGGGCTATGCAATTAAGGACAACTTGTAACAAAAATACAGTTGTCCATTAACCACTTGCTGACCAGCCACAGTACATATACTGTGGCTGGGCTGTACGTGCAGTCAAAATGACCTACATGTACCTCAATTTAATTTGCCTGCTAAGGCAAAAGCCCCATACACACTTTCAGATTTCCTGCAGGTTTTTGTCTTCAGGTTTACCAAAACCATCTAATATGAGGTCAAACCTTAAGAGTTTCAATTCGTATGCAATCAGGCAGGCCCTTGCACTACATGGTTTTGGTAAACCTGAAGACAAAAACCTGCAGGAAAACTGATGGTGTGTATGGGGCGCACGTGTTTAAAAATAATAAAAATATATATTTTTTGAACATACTATCTCCAGTCAGTGACCCTGATCTCCACCACACCAGTCCTATGATGACGCTGTATTGCACTAGTGGCCGTATGTAAAAAAAAAAATTATATAAAATTTCCTAATTTTCAAAAAAAATTTGACTACAAAAATACAACTTCAGAAAACTTGCCATGCCTCTTACTAAATGCCCCAGACTGCCTACTTTCCAAAAAGGGGTAATTTGGGGGGTATTTGTACTGTCCAAATCATTTGGTGGAGGGGGATTATGGTGTGGGGTTGTTTTTCAGGGGTTGGGCTTGGCCCCTTAGTTCCAGTGAAGGGAACTCTTAAGGCGTCAGCATACCAAGACATTTTGGACAATTTCATGTTCCCAACTTTGTGGGAACAGTTTGGGGATGGCCCCTTCCTGTTCCAACGTGACTGCCCACCAGTGCCCAAAGCAAAGTCCACATGGATGAGCGAGTTTTGGGGTGGAGGAACTTGACTGGCCTGCACTGAGTCCTGACCATGACCCCATAGAAGACCTTTTGGGATGAATTAGAGTGGACACTGCGAGCCAGGCCTTCATGTCCAACATTGCCTGACCTCACAATTGCGCTTCTGGAAGAATGGTCAAACCTTCCCATAGACACACTAAACCTTGTGGACAACCTTCCCAGAAGAGTTGAAGCTGTTATAGCTGCAAAGGGTGGGCCAACTCAATATTGAACCCTATGAACTAAGACTGAGATGCCATTAAGATTCATGTGTGTATAAAGACAGGCGTCCCAATACTTATGGCAATATAGTGTATGTAGAGAGGCAGCACAAAAATTGTCACAGGACAATATTTTAATGAGGACTGTCGTCTGCTTCTTTCCTGCGAGCTCTGATGGCACAGAAGATTACAGTGGCACGCTGTTTTAAGCCTCAACTGTTCTCTTCTCAGCGGGGATACGTTTAATAAGCTTCGGACAAAAAGCTTCTGCAAAGGGCAATCTCAGCATTTTATTTTGTTTTACTAATGTCGTTTTGGAAGAACATTATAAGTCATTACAGCAGTGCCAGGTAGACTGCTAAAACCCCCTTCATTACCAGGACATTTTTCAGTTGGTGTTGTGAAAAGGAGCTTTCCTCTGGTGGTTTTTATTAACCATTTTTTTTTGTTTTTTGTTTTTTTTAAGTGGTTGTTAAAGAGGAAGTAAACCCTCTTAAAAAAATTCTGAAAAAAAAAAACTCTGCAAGAGAAAGGCATAATGAGCTAGTATGCATAGAATACTAGCTCATTATGTATTACTTACCTGAGATCGAAGCCCCCGCAGCGGTGCTCGTTCCTCTCCTCCATCGCCGCCATCTCTCCCCGAGTGCTTCCTCCTATCGCGGCTCCGGCGTTGTGACTGGCCGGAGCCACGATGACGTCACTCTCGCACACGCTCAGTGCAAACCTGTGACATGAGAAGGCTTGCCGCTGCTTTTAAAATTCAACATCTAAACAGTCAGAGTTCTAAGTACTGTATTTTACTATATAAACTCAGTTTACTGTTAAAAGAAAGTGTAAAATGAAAAACTCCGGTGGGTGTAACAAGATGTCCGCTTGCCCCCTTCTCACTATATGGAGAAGTGAGGGGTGTAGCAAGATGGCGGCGACGAAACGTCATTTCCGTTACACATTCTGACGGGTCGCCTAATCTGATAAAACAGGCAGAGTGCTGAATTGGAGAGAAGGGACACAACCCCCTTCACATAGCACACAGGAACTGAACTGAGGCTGTCTTATCTGCTCAGTGGTCCCTCCCCTATCACCTTTTTTCCCTTGGTGTCAGGAAAACTTGGAGTGATTCATACTGATAGGCGAGGAACACAGCAGAGGACAGAAATTACACTTAAGCCGACCATAGATGTAGATGGTGTGCATCTCAGCTGGTTCAGCAGGGACCGGCCGAGATTTGAACCATGCATGGGCAGGCTGAATGTACCCAAGTTGATTGATCAATTATGCAATTATTGCAAGCGGCTCTCAAATTTTGAAGATTTTTTAAGAGCAAGGATGGAGTTGCAGACCATCTTTTCTCATGATTGCTACTGCAGCTGTGCGACTGCCTTTCCGCACCCAGGTAGCTCTAAACAATCTTCTAATCATATTGGGTAGTAGCACCCTACTTCTGCTCTAATTTATATCAAGTAGCAACGTTCTATTTGCATACTGTTTTTCAGCGTAGAGCTACTAAACAGCAACACGAAATTGCATATTACTGATTTGGGGTAACATTGTCTGAGTTTACTACCACTTTAAGTGGTTAACTGTGTGCCTAACCATGTGTAATAAGTGCTGTATTTACTTTGTGATCTAGCTGTTTTTTCTCCCTGCTTTTTTTCTCCCTGTGATTGGAGAAAGCCAATCATTGGCAGAAATCTGTTGTCAAACTCGTGCTGTGTCCAATAACCTCGAACCTGGGTGGCAGCGACGTACAGGTACGTTGCCTGACCAGCCTGTGCTGCTCGCCCGCAATAAAACTACTGTGATTTCTGGCACAGAAATCAACGGTGTGCGCAACAGGGGAAGGGGGTGCAGTAATATCACTTCCTTTGTCATATTACAGTGCTCAGGCTTAGTGAATGGCTGCTAGGCCTGATCACTCTCAAAGGGGAGGAGGTCACATGCTCCTCCATACTTGGAAACCTTGGCTGCCAGGGAATATTGGCAAGGGGCCCTTTGCAGAGACACTGTCACTTTGCCCTGCATTTGCAGGCTGGCATGTGTCACTTTAAACTTTCAGAAGCAAAAGCCCAATACAGATTCAGTAGTGACGTGACCACATGCAGATGAAACATGTGGTGGGAAATGAAGCATGTGGTGGAGAATGCGGGCATCTGACAATATTCTAAGTTGGATGCTGAAGATACTTTGGCCAGTGCAGTGCTGCATGGGAGCGAAAATCAGAGGCACCTGCGATACAACAGAAGGATTATTCCTTTTGTTTACATAAGGGTCCCATTTATTTTATTTTTAGCATCGGAGGCCCATTAATTATGACAGCAGTCAATTCAAGAAAGACCCAAGCTTCTGTGACTCAGACATGCTCAGCATTCTTGCTACTAGTGCTTGTGTAAGGTTTTTTATCAGCTACTTAGAGCTTAGTGCTTGCCTAGCTTATAATAGGGCAGAATAAGCAATATGACTTTTTTAGTCACGTACAATGCTTTTCTCTGTATTTGGCAGCACATCTCAACAAGGTTACATTGCTGAGCTTGAAGCCTCGTACACACGAACGAGCTTCTCAGCAAAAACCAGCAAGAAACTTGCTGGCAGAGATTTTTTGCCGAGAAATTCGTTCGTGTGTATGGTTTCTCGTCAAGAAAAGCGACAAGAATCTCGACGAGAAAATAGAGATCCTGCTCTCTATTTTCTCGTTGAGATTCTCGTCGGCATGTTTCTCGACGAGAAAAGTGAGTGTGTGTACACTTACCTGTCCTCCCGGAAGCCCGCGCATGTTCGAAATGAATTCGACGCATGCGCGGTAGCTTCCTAGGCATAGGTAGGGTATACCAAGATGGCGGCGACGGCATCGAATGTGACGAGCGCATGCTCGTTGTAGTCGATGACGTCACCGCGTACGCTCCATTCAAAGAACTGCGGGTTCTTTGAATCGAGCGTGTGTACACTCGGCCGGGACAAGTTTCTTGTCCAAGAATCTCGTCGAAAAAAACGACATGTTTTTTACGACGAGAATCTCGGCCGTGTGTACGAGGCTTCACAGTATACAAACTAGCAAAGGCAAAGCCGACATTAGCTGTCTGCTGGATGTAATGGCTTGTGATATGAGAGCTTATTATAACACTGTCATCGCTGTGGAGAAGATATTGATCTTTATGCTGAATAAAGCTATATGGAAATCGATGGTCCTGAATTTTCACTCCATCACTGTGTGTCCGATCGTTCACCCAGAGGTGGCCTGATAGTGCTCCAATTAGGTCATCACTGAGCTGTCATAGAGAATCAGATAATGTGGACAGTCTATAAACTTGTACTTTTCGCAGTGCCATCTCCCGTACTTACTGTTCCTTCTAAAGCAGCTTTTCAACTTTTTTTTATCCCAGAGGAACCCCTAAATGTATTTTTGGGTCTCAAGGAACCCCCTTTTAAATCCATTTCATAAGGGATCAATGGGGAAAATGCCCCTTACATTGGTGGTCAGGAAAAAAATGCAACCCTTATGCCGTGTAGACACGATCATTTTTTCAGATGAAAAAAGACCGATGGACTTTTTTCATCGGAAAAAACATTCGTGTGTGGGCCCCATCAGTCTTTTTTCCATCGGTGTAAAAAAAATAGAACGTTTTAAATTTTACGGATGGAAAAAAAAACTATATCAAATTCCGATCGTCTGTGTAGAATTCCTTTGGAGAAAAAATCCACGCATGCTCAGAATCAAGTCGACGCATGCTCAGAAGCATTGAACTTCTTAATTTTTCTCGGCACGTCGGAGTGTTTTACGTCACCGTGTTTTGGACGGTCGGAATTTTGTCTGATGGTGTGTATGCAAGACTGATGGATTTTATTCCATCGGAAATCAGATCGTGTGTACAGGGCATAAGTGTTGCTCAGAATGCCACTTTTAACCACTTCAACTCCGGAAGGCTTTACCCCCTTATAACCAGGCCATTTTTTGCTATTTATCACTGCGCTAAATTAATTACTAAATTACTAACTGGTAATTGCGTGTATATTGATTTGTTTGCATGAAAGGTATAGCGTCTACAAAATATGGTGTATATATATACTCGATTTTCTTTCTTTCTTTTTTTATACTAGTAATAGCGGTGATCAGCGACATAGTGGAACTGTGATAGTGTGGCGGGAAATCTGACACTAATTCTGTGATCAATGAAATACTATAAACGGTCACTGTATTAATGACACTGGCTGGGACGGGATTCATATCTTGGGGTAATCAATAGGTTAGGTGTGTGCCTAACAAGTGTTAATGTGTGTATCGTGAGCTTATTATGAGGCAGTGGGGGCCGGGCACATGCTCTGTACCTGGAGGAGGCCCACGACGTACAGGTGCGCCACTGTGCCTGTAGGAGCCCCCTGTCTGCAGTACAATGTGGGTAGGCGCTCCTAAAGAGGTTAAAGACAGCTTAAAAGATTATTGGTGTCATGCTGCTGTATCTGCCTAGTGGCATTGCCCCACAAACTATGCAGAGGAGGTCAGTTGGCTATAGCTCGAGGAACCCCTAGCAACCCCTGGAGGAACCCTAGGATTCCGCGGAACCCTGGTTGAAAAAGCTGGTTCTAAAGAAAGACTTTCAGATCTTACAGCTGAACACTAGGCAAAGAAATTTTGTTTAACCAGTTTCCAGCCGCCCATCGTAGAAGGCGGCCGCTCTGCGCCAGATCACGTACCTAGTACGTGATCTGACACTTCTGGGTCTGGGGCGCGTGCGCGCGTCCCCTGGCGACCTGCTTCCGCTGTGTTTTGACACAGCAGCAGCCAATCAGCGGGTCTGACTGACACGATCTCCACTGGGACCTGCTGATCCTTCAGGAGAAAGGCCATTCTGTGAGAGGGCAATATGCCGATCCTGTGTTCCTGCTAAACAGGAACACAAAACTTTACATTTCCCCAGTCAAAGCACACCCCCCCCACAGTTAGTAATCACTTCTAGGGAACACATTTAACCCTTTGATCGCCCCTGATGTTAACCCCTTCCCTGCCAGTGTCATTAGTACAGGGACAGTGCATATTTTTTAGCACTGATCACTGTATTAGGGTCACTGGTCCCCAAAAAGTGTCAGGTGTCCGATTTGTCTGCCGCAATATCGCAGTCCCGCTATAAGTCGCTGATTGCCGCCATTACTAGTTAAAAAATTAAAATAAAAGTATACCATAGTTTGTAGATGCTATAACTTTTGCGCAAACCAATCAATATACATGTATTGGGATTTTTTTTTTACCAAAAACATGTAGCAGAATACATACTGGCCTAAATTGATGAAGAAATTCGATTTAAAAAAAAAATAATTATTGGGAATGTTTTATAGCAGAAAGTAAAAAATATTGTTTTTTTTTTTAAAATGGTCAGCCTTTTTTTGTATTTAGCGCAAAAAATAAAAACCACAGGGGTGATCCAATACCTTTTAAAGAAAGCAGCTCTATTTGTGGGGAAAAAAGGACACAAATTTAATTTGGGCACAGCGTCGCACGCAAGCGCAATTAAAGTTAAAGTAACGCAGTGCCGTATCGCAAAAAATGTCCTGGTCATTGAAATGGTTAAAAATATTATCTAATAGCCACAATGGATATATATCCATTGTAAATGCAGCAAATGTCTTTGTAAAGCCCCCTCCCAGGAGAGATGCACTGATCCACACAAGTAATAAAGCAGAAGTAGGGAGATCCTTGCACTGCAGATCCTTAGCTGCTCTCTGTAAAATTGGCTAAAAAGGAGTTACACCAGGATAGTTACAAGGTGTGGACTACAACTGTGTTTATTATTAAAAAAGTAATAATAGATATTAACTAGGGCTGTGGAAATTAACTATTAATTCCTCGATTAATCGATTAATTTTTTTGATCGATCAAAATTCTTTTGATCGGTACTCACCTCTCCGCCGACTTCCAGGCCTTCAGGGAGTTCCGTCGGAGATCCAGTGATAACAAGGACACCGGCAGGGCTTGCCGTGTCCATCTGAAGGGCTCCTTTGCTGAGCCTTCATTTCTTCCACACGCAAGGGCTGTTACTCTTCCCTCTATCACTTCCCTCTATCAACCTGGGATTCCACAGCCATCCACTGGGAGTTGTGATAGTTCCCTTCACGGGACATCTACATGCCGACGGACTGATGTTAGCCCCTTCTCATCTGGATTCAGTAGTGGTATCGTTGTACACATTTTTATACCAGTATTATACTTAGCTACATGTTTTTATGACTGCTTTTGCTACCGTTTGGTATTACTCGCACCATTTTTTACAGTCGATTTTATCTCCAGTGCAATATTTATTTTGTTACCTACTTGAAGACTATAAAAGTTTTAATGCTATTCCCATCGAGTGCTGCCTTTGTGTGTTTTTTGTATCCTGCTATCCATTTTTCCAGTGGTTGGTAGCTGCACTGGGAATCAGCCTGCAAGGAGATCAGCTAAAAGTAGTTGGATCTGTATGTGCGTTATAATTAATCAAAATTAGTCGATTAATCGATTAAAATAAATAAATCGATTAATCGAACACGAAAATTTGAATCAGTAACAGCCCTAATATTAACTGTAGATGACAATTTGAAGGCAGTTGTGGGCCCTTTTGCCTCACTTATAGCGAGGCAAGCTCCGAAGTTAATGGATCAATTGCTGTAAATATACTTTCCAACATAGGCACGCCCTAATCTCTCCCTGCAGTGCACATTCCCCCTGCTGTCTGGTGTCCCCTCCCACAGCATGGCTGGCTTCCCTCCTCTCCCATTGGCTACTGCAGTGGGCACACATAGATGATATTTCAGGATGAGTGGGGGAAGGGGTAATGTCATTTCCCGGCCCCTCTCCTTTCTGAATGAACACAGTGAGAGATTGGTACTGTGTTTTTGAGCTTTCAGGTGCACACCCTAATGCAACAGGCTGCGCACACCTATGCTTTCCAAGTTCAGTTTGTGAATATGTAAAGGGGAAGTCATTCTTTAAAGTAGAACTATAGGCAAAACTTTTTATTTTTTTTTATTTTGGATGGAGTAAAGGAGGGTTAGGACCCCTGTTGGTTATTTTTTCCCCTGTGTCTCATTGGGGAGATTTACCTTCACTTCTTCTCATAGCCAAAACAGGAAGCGAGAGGAAATTTCTGCAAAATAATTGCAAAATAAGGGAATCCATAGGGAGCTCCCTAGGTCATCAGAACCGGTGTCCCCATTGGAAGATTTACCCTCTACTACTTTTATGGGGACAACCCAAAAATTGTGGGATTTTCTTTTTACTTTCACTTTCAATAATAATGGTAAACAGGACAAATAGAGAGGATGAATCTCCCTAATGGGGTCACAGACAAACATAAAAGCTCTGCTCTGGACGCAAGTAGGCTAAGGTACAGTCCACCACTGGGTAGTGGGGGAGCGCCACCTGCCAAGGGAAAGGAGGATTACGTAAATAAAGCGATTTCTCCTCTCCCCTAAAAAAAATTAGCAATTAACCCTTGTAGTGCAGGTGCAGATTCTATAAGAATCTTGAGTTGAGTTCCACTTTATGGTGCAAATCCACGTAAAACTTTTTTATATACAGTGGGGATGGGTTTGAACTAGGGATGTACCCATACCATTTTTTTTACCACCCGAGCCGAGTCCCAGCTCCCTGTGTCCATTCAGACACGGAGCTCCGACCCGACCCTGTCCCCTCTCTCCCCTGAATAATTAGCTGATTTTGATTGACAGCAGTGACAGTCAATGGCACCAATCAGAAGGGAGAATCTCGGACGGCTGAGACACTTGTGGACATCGCTGGACAGAGAGGGACTTCAGGTAAGTGTTAAGGGGCTGCTGCACACAGAAGGCTTTTTATCTTAAAGTGGAGTTCCACCCAAAAATGGAACTTCCACTTTTTGGAATCCCCCCCCTCCGGTGTCACATTTGGCACCTTTCAGGGGGGAGGAGGGAGCAGATACCTGTGTAATGCAGGTATTTGCTCCCACTTCCTGGCATAGATCACCGCGGTGACCTATGCCACTTCCTGCGCCTACATTGTCCTCCCCGTGTCTTCTGGGAAACACACAAGTCCCAGAAGACAGCAGGGACAAGTGAGGACGCGCAGCACAATTTGGGCATGTGCATTAGGGAATTAGGGCATTAGGGAATCAGGAAGTGAAGCATCAAGGCTTCATTTCCTGATTCCCCCACCGAGGATGGCGGCGAGGGCAGCCGAGAGCCGAGCGACTGATCATCGTGGGTACCCTGGACAGGTAAGTGTCCATTTATTAAAAGTCAGCAGCTGCAGTATTTGTAGCTGCTGGCTTTTAATAAAAAAATTTTTAGGCGGACCTCCGCTTTAATGCATAGAATGCATTAAGATAAAAAAAACTTCTGCCTTTAAAACCCCTTTAAGGATGCGGCACACCCTGCTCCTTAACAACCGATAATTTCCGGCTGTTTTTTTTTTTTTTACATTTCAACTGTGAGTGGGGGAATCCCGCTGACAGCTGAAAGAACTGAGCCTGAAAGTATCGGTATCAGATATTGGAGCATTTGCTCATGCAAATGCTTAGTATCGGCTCTGATACCGATAGCGGTGCAACCCTAGTTTGAACATATGCTGTCTGTGGCCCAGATTGTCGAGACTTTATATTCTTCCTGAAATCACCCCAGATGACTGACCTTAAATGATGATAGTCTGCAGAAGCTATTAGTTGCTGATAGTCCTTATCAGGTTCTTAATGCTAAAGCTGCAGTGCGATTCACAATGTCATATCTGGTGAGTTGAGTTGAGTTGAGAGGTATCTTAATATAGCACGGTCTTACCCCGAAGGGTCCCGACGCGCTTAGCAGAGTTTCTGGGAGAAGAGGACCCAGGAACCAGATGCAGCACAGAGTGGCAGAAAGGGTGGAAGGGAGAGGCTACGCAGGGAAGGCATGCGTGAAAAACCAAGTCTTCAGTAACCCGCGGAAGACCGGAATAGTAGGGGCCTCCTGGAGCTCGACAGGGAGGCTATTCCACAAAACGGCACCCTGGTGGGAGAAGGCCTGACCACCACGCCGGATCTTCTTGGGCACCGAGATGTGGAGGAGATCTCTGCCGGTAGATCTGAGTGATCTAACAAAAGCTTGTTTATGAAAACGAGAGCAGAGATAGCTTGGGGCCAGGCCTCTCATTATCTTAAACATAATACATCCGGCCTTAAATAAGGTGCGATAGTGGACTGGCAGCCAGTGCAAGGCACAGAGGACAGGGGTAATATGATCCCTCAGCTGGACATCCATGAGTAACCTAGCCGCAGCATTTTGAATAAGTTGAAGCTTCTGCACTAACATCTTTGGCAGTCCCAGATAAAGAGAGTTGCCGTAGTCTAGGCAGCTACCTATCGTGGCGCAGATGACAGTTTTCCTGTCCGAGATATCCAAATATTTAAACAGCCCCCTCAGGAGTTTTAGCTGCCAGTGACATGCACTGATGACCCTCTTTACCTGAGGAGCCAAAGTTAAACCTGAATCTAGGACAAATCCCAGATCACGGACCTGGGGGGCCACCTCCGGAGCAGGACCAAATGAGGGAGGCCAAAGTGGGATATCTGGAGGGGTGGCCAGATCGCTGAAGATGATCACCTCAGTTTTTCCCCCATTAAGTTTCAGGAAGTTGGCAGACATCCATGTGTTGATGGCCTCCAAGCAGCTGGCAAGGGTGGCATCAGCCGTCTGGTTCCTAGGAATCTTTAAGTAAACGTGGGTGTCGTCCGCATAAACATGGTAATGGACGGCGTGGGACTTTAGTAGGTCGGCAAGGGGCCTCATATAGATTTTAAACAGCAGGGGAGACAAGGCAGAGCCCTGTGGCACTCCACAATCCAGGGCAGTGGACTTAGAGTAAAAGGGGCCAGTCTTGATTCCCTGAACTCTGCCTTTTAAGAAAGAGGCCACCCATGCCAAAACCCGACCCACTCATACCCAAAACTGACTTCATCCGCTCCAGTAAGATTCCATGATTAATGGTATCAAATGCAGCCGACAGATCCAAAAGAACCAGAGCTACTGAGTCACCCCTGTTCAAGCTGTGAAGGACATCATCATAGACACAGATGAGGCTTGTCTCTGTTCTATGTCCAGGTCGAAAACCGGACTGGAATTCGTCCAAGAGATGGAAAGACTCAAGGTAAGCCTGTAGCTGGATAACCACCAGGCGCTCCATCACCTTTGCCACAAAAGGCAAGATGGAAATCGGCCTGTAGTTGCCCAGTATGTCTGGGTCCAAGGTCGGTTTCTTCAGCAGGGCCAAGACCACGGCCCGC
This sequence comes from Rana muscosa, assembly GCA_029206835.1. Lineage (NCBI taxonomy): Eukaryota > Metazoa > Chordata > Amphibia > Anura > Ranidae > Rana > Rana muscosa. The sequence goes on along the minus strand of CM055116.1, from coordinate 142,265,047 downwards.
TTCAGAGCACCTGGGACAGTACCTGTCCTGAAGCAGCAGTTGATTATCTCCCCAATAAAGGGGGCCAAAAGGGCAGCAAATTTTTTAACCAGCCCGGCAGGACATACATCTAATGGAGAGGAAGATGGTTTCAAAGAGGCAATTACCTCAACCACCTGTATAACCGTAACTGGTTGGAAACCGGGCAATCCAGGGGCCAACACTGTGTGGCCGATGTCCTCTTGCACAGTCTCTAGCCTGGGAATGTTGTCTCTAATGGTCTTAACCTTAGAGACAAAGAAGTCAGCGAGCTCCTGGCACCAGTCCTGTGACTCCTTGGGAGCAGAGCTGGTAGCTTCGGGATGGGTTAACTCTGAGGAGATCTTGAAAAGTTTGGCCGTGCTGTTGGCTGCCTTCCTGATTCACTCTCGGAAGTAGATCTTTTTAGCCTCTCTAATAGCCCTCTTATAAAGATAGAGGACCACCAGATGCCGCTTTTTGTCGGCTTCCAGAAGGAACTTCCGCCAGCGTCTCTCCCAGGACCGAACCCGCTTTTTGAGGAGCCCAAGCTCCTCGGTAAACCATTGCGGGCTCTTTCCCAGGGGACGGGGATTAGATCTCATCCTACGGGGTGCTAACACATCAAGAGCCACTTCAACCGACTCCTGAAAAATACTCAGTTTCTCTACCGGGTCGCCCAGCTCAAAAAAGTTTGTCTGGTTAATACTCGTAGCCACAAGGTTTCCAAATCTGTCTGGGCAGACTTTTGAAAAGTTTCTTGAGAAAACCTTGGGGCCAGAGCGATCTGGGATATGTGGAGGTTTCCCTTCCGGTAGGGCCAGGCTAAAGGAAATAAACCTGTGATCCGACCAGGTCAACTCCCTAGGCAGCGCACAGGTTGCCGACAATCCACTGAACAGGAGCCAATCCAACACATGACCAGCAGTGTGGGTGGCCGCTGTCACATGTTGCCTATACCCCAAAAGCAACAGTTCTTGGATAAGGGATTGGGTGGGGGAATCACTTAGATCCTCCGCCCAAAAGTTTAAATCACCCAAGATGCAGGAGCCTTTGAACACACTGGACATCTGTGAGGCTAGACTGAGAAAAAGACTGAGTTTAGAAGTCCAACTGATGGACTTTACATCAAAACATACAATGCGTCCTGTCTTTTCTTCGGCAGGACATATACTAAAATTGGAAAGATAGAAAAGATTAGCATGGCCCCTGTGCAAGGATGACATGTAAATTCATGAATCTTTCCATATTTTTGTGTTTTTTATTCTGAAAATATTTTGAATAAAAAGTTATTTGACAAAACCATAGGATGCATCCTTCTATTATGCCTTTAAAGTGGTTGTAATTCCTTTTGCCTACAGCTAAGCCTATAATAAGGCCTACCTGTAGCTAGCATGAATTTCTCCTAAACTTGCATAGTTTAGGAGATATTCACTGTATACGCATGTGCCGGTGTCATCAACACATGCACTGAAGAGACGGCTCGTACGTGCCGTTTCTTCAGCTAGTGTACCGTTCCCGGTGGCTCCGGACAATCACAGCGCCGGAACCTGCGATACCCGGAAGTAACTCCGGGAGACATGTCGCTGGGTAAAGCGGTGTGCCAGGACCGCTGCGGGGGCTTCGATCTAAGGTAAGTATATCATAATGAGCTAGTATGCTATGCACACTAGCTCATTATGCCTTTGCCTTTACAGGTTTTTTTTTTCCCCCTCCCCGTGGGTTTACAACCACTTTGAGTGGGCAACAATAATGGGATTTTCCTTTTACAGCTTTGTGAACACTTCCCCCGTTAAAAGTTGGCATGGATTCTGATGCTGTGGGTATGTGCAGGCAGAGAGGAGCGGAGGAATGTTTGATTAGGGATTTTGGCGTTTGTTCTGTTTGTTTCGTCTTGCTGCTGAGACACGGAGCGGTAACAAATCTCTACAGTGGCTGCTCTTCCCACGGTTCTTGTCACATTTCTAAACGCAGGACCAACAATGCTGGGTAAGCCTGCTTCCATCATATACTACAGCTTACTTTATATTTTATTGCTGCTATTTTTACATCCCCCTTTTGATTTAAAAATCCCATAATAAAAGCTTTCAAATGGTCAATAACAACAAATGTATGCATTGTGCATTCAGTTTCTGCATATACCCTTAAAGAGGAAGTAAACCCTTTACTTCCTCTTTGTTTCCCTGCAAAGGAAAAGCATAATGGGCATTGCATTGTAGCCCACTATGTGACACTTACCTGCAGGAGAAGCCTGCGATGTCCCCGTCTTCCTCGCTGGCGTCCATTCTTCACCCCTCTTCCTTCCGGGGCCGTGAACTCCGGCTCTGTGACTGGCCGGAGTCGCGTGATGTCACAGAGCATGGGCGCGGGAGCCGCCTTTTAAACGGCATGACCCGAGCTACAAACGGCACAGCGTGCCCTTTCTAACTCCGGCGCACGCGCAGAAGAAATCGCCATACGGCGATTTGCAAATATCTCCTAGACCGTGCAGGTCTGGGAGATATTTCAAGCACCTACAGATAAGCCTTAATGTAGGCTTACCTGTAGGTTAAAGTGGTTGTAAAGGGTTTACAACCACTTTAACTACCCACTGATTTGCAGGCTTTAAAGGTTTCTATGCTGCTGAAAAGTACATTATTTTTAGTAGAAGTTGATTCTTGCAGTGGGACGGAGTAATACTCAATGGGGGGGAACTTATGACAAATCTCACTTGCGGTGCTCTCTTTCCCCTGGTGATTCGTCTTTTATTTAATTAATTTTTTTCTCTCAGTTTACAACAGTTTTGAGATGGAATTGGCACCAAATTAGCACAATAGTTGCAGATGCAGAGCTCCTCTGCCATTCAGCTGCAAATGTCAGAAGTGGTCTTCTTAAAGTAACATTAAACTTTCTTCTTTATTTATTTTTTATTTGTTTTTATTAAAATATGTCACTTTCTTGTTAAAAAAATAAAAATAAATGTCATACTTACCTGCTCTGTGCAGTGGTTTTGCACAGAGCAGCCCCGATCCTCTTCTTCTGGGGTCCCCCGCTGGCCCCCCTGGCTCCTCCTTTTCGGCGAGTGCCCCCATAGAAAGCCACTGTCTATGGGGGCACTCATGTGGGCTTGCTCTTGAGCCGTCCCGTCTGCGTCCATTAACACAGACCGGGTGGCTCGGTTCCCCGCCCCCTCATTACAGCATTTGACAGCAGCGGGAGGCTCCTGCTGGTAACAATCTGCCCAGTGAGGAGGGAGAGAGCGGCGAGAGCCACTGCTCTCGTGCACATCTCGGGATCAGGCTTAGGTAAAGATAAGAGGGGGCTGGGGAGATCCTACAGCTCAGAAGGTTTTTTACCCTAATGCATAGAATGCATTAAAGTGGGAGTAAACGCCCATCTCTGACTTTTACCTATAGGTAGGCCTGTAATAATGTTTACCTGTAAGTACTGTAAATATATCCTAAACCAGCACAGTTTAGGAGATATTTACTGTACATGCAGCCGGTGACATCACTCTTGCATTCGCTCTGAAGGAATGGCCACCCGGGCCGTTCCTTCAGTGTCCTGTGCCGTAAACAGTGGCTAATGTGCAAGAGTGACATCATTGTGGCTCCGGCCACTCACACAGCACCCAGAAGGAAAACCAGGTGAAGATGTAAGCTGCCTCAGTGGTGACAGCGTGGCACTGGATGGCTTTGTTTTCAGTTAAAGCAGAGTTCCAGAGAAAAATAAATAAATTAAAAGTCAGCCGCTACAAATATTGCAGCTGCTGACTTTTAATATAAGGACACTTACCTGTCCAGGACGCCCGCGATGTCCTCACCCGAAACCGACCTGTTCCTCGGCTCCCGGGTGGAGGCTCCGCCATCTTCAGTAAGGGGATCAGGAAGTGAAGCCTTGTGGCTTCACAGCCTGGTTCCCTACTGCGCATGCGCGTCCTCGCTGGTCCTTGCTGTCTTCTGGGACCTGTGCGTCTCCCAGAAGACAGCGGGGGGGATGAAGGAGGGGCAATCTATGCCCAGAAGCGGAAGCAAATGCCTGTATGATACAGGTATCTGCTCTCCCCACCCCCCCCCCCCTGAAAGGTGTCAAATGTGACACCGGAGGGGGCGAGGAACCAGAAAAGCGCAAGTTTCATTTTGGGTGGAACTCCGCTTTAAGTTTCACTTTCAAATTCAAAACCAGCAGCTACACATACTGCAGCTGCTGGCTTTTAATAATAGGACACTTAAATGTCTTGGAGTCCAGCGATGTCGGCACCCGCAGATGATGTTTCCATCAGCTGTCGGGAACTGCCACTGCCATTGCGGGTAAGGGTACTCGACAGTGTAGCCTTTCGGCTTCACGTCGGGACCCCTACTGCGCATGCGCGAGGCCCGCTCCTCTCTCCTACTGGCCCGGTGGCCGGGGGAGGAGGAGGGAGGCCTGCACTGACATCACGGGCTGCGGCCCGGACTCCCGGAAGTGGGAAAGGACAGGTATCCTCCCCCCCTCCCCCCGAAAGGTGACAATTGTGGCACCGGAGGGGGGGGGGGGAATCCGATGAGCGGAAGTTCCAGTTTTGGGTGGAATTCCGCTTTAATGTACTAGTATGGGATGCATACCATGGAGTCACAGCTTCCTGTGTCCATTCAGACACGGAGCCCCGGTTCGGCCCCGTCCCCTCTCTCCCCTGATTGGCTAACTGACTTTTATTGAAAGCAGCAGGAGCCAATGGCGCCGTTGCTATGTCTTAGCAAATCAGGATGAAAGTCCTAGATGGCCGAGGAACTCGTGGACATCGCTGGACAGAGATGGAGCTCAGGTAAGTATTAGGGGGCTGAGGGCGGCTGCTGCACGCAGGTTTTTTATCTTAATGCATAGAATGGGGTTAGTAAAGTGGCGGAATCTGCAACATAAATGCATATAAATTAAATTGATCAAAGACAAGAATAGTCATAATGCAAAAAACTGTATATCAGACAATTTCAATTTTATACCATGGTATGAAGTAGTATGAGTGCAATTCCGAGGAACCCATCAAAGTCTAAATTTGGGTTTCACAGGATTGGCTGCACGAGGTAACCCCCTGAAGAAGACTCATGCTCTCTACGAGTTGAAATGCGTTGGGTGCTCATTATTGTAAAATAGACATACTTTATGCATTGAAGATGCTCTGTGTGGTGGTTCTCAATACACATTGATTACTTGTTTTGTGCATGTCTGTTTTTATTAATTAATTACTGGACCCTTTGGTCTTTTTTTAATGGTGTATATTAATAAAAAACTACTTTTTATATTTATAATCATTGTGTTTAGTTTGGTGCCTTTAACCACTTCCCTACCCACGTATAGTCATATGACGTCCGCAGGAGGGATCTCCCATCCTGGGCGGGCGTCATATGACGTCCTGGGCTTCTAGGCCGTCTAGGGGGCGCACGCCCGCCACGTCACTCAGGAAACGGTGCGCAGGCCCGATGGCCACGATGTCCGCCGGGCACCCACGATTACCGGTAACAGATTCACATCCTGTCAGGTGAGAGGAGACCGATGGTGTGTTCCCAATACAGAGGAACACTGATTGGTCTCCTCCCCTTGTGAGTCCCCTACCCCTACAGTTAAAATCACTCCCTGGGTAACACATTTAACCCCTTGATCACCCCCTAGCGTTAACCCCTTCCCTGCCAGTGACATTTATACAGTAATTGGTGCATTTTTATAGCACTGATCGCTGTATAAATGTGAATGGTCCCAAAATATTGTCAAAAGTGTCCGATATCTCCGCCGCAATGTCACAGTCATGATAAAAATCACAGATCGCCACCATTACTATTAAAAATATACAAAAAAAAAAAATGCCATAAATCTATCCCCTATTTTGTAGACCCTATAACTTTTGCGCAAACCAATCAATATACGCTTATTGCAATTTTTTTTTTTTTTTTACCAAAAATATGTAGAAGAATACATATCGGCCTAAACTGAGGAAAAAATGATTTAAAAAAAAATTGGGATATTTATTATAGCAAAAAGTAAAAATTATTGTGTTTTTTTAAAACTTATCGCTGTTCTTTTGTTTATAGCGCAAATAAATAAGAACCGCAGAGGTGATCAAATACCACCAAAAGAAAGCTCTATTTGTGGGGAAAAAAATTTGGGTACAGTGTTGCATGACCGCGCAATTGTCATTTAAAGTGCGACAGCGCTGAAAACTAAAAATTGGCCTGGGCAGGAAGGGGGTGAAAATGCCCTGTATTGAAGTGGTTAAAGTCCCATTCCATATATTGTCCACACTGTGTATAATGATATTGCAGTGTTTCTTTTATATTAGTAATAAAATTGATGTGTCTACATATGACTGTTCCTCTCCCTGCCATCTGACTGCTCCTCTCCGTTTTGCAATTGAACAGGGCAAACACATCAAAATGGACTCAAGGATGCAATCAGAATGATAAATGTCTCCCAGATTACAAATCTGCTTCATCAGGAGATATGGGAGACATGGCTAGAATATTACAACAAAATTCAAAATAGCAATTATACATCAACATTTACAAACGTAAAAATCGTTGTCAAAAAGTCATAAAAACTTGCATCAGTAATGCATTTAACCACCAATGTGCTGAACATTGTTCTAGATGTATTAGTGAATAGTAGCATAACAGAATATATGGTCATGAGTCCGCAGGGACATGTAAAAATGAAATTGGAATGGATGTCTACTGATGTGATGATGACGAATAGCAAAAGTTTGCATCAATATAAATATATTGTTTTTCGTTAATAGGTGCTGCTCTTTATGAGTTTTTCAGGAATTATATTCCATCCATAAAGCAGTCATTATCCTAATGGTATTTGGTCAGATAAGAGTGGATCTTGTCCGCTACCAAGAAGCCTGTGTGGCAGAACTTGGTAGTTGGCCGCGCAAATTGCAAAGATGGACTCCTGTTTACTCCTGCTTATCCCTATGCCATCTTGCTGTCACTTTGCATGAACCTTCGATGTTCATGCTGCCAGCCCACCACACTGTTGGTTTAATTGCCTTTTGGACTTTGGTAAGATCCACTCTCATCTGATTTACAATTCTGTCCACTCAGTACAGACTTAATGATGAGTATTGCTCTGCAGACTTTTGTGTGGCAGCAGTTTGTACTTTGCTGCAAGGTTGTCTATTGATCTTCCAGAGGAGAGTTACTTTAGGTCTCATGGTGCTCCCCTCTGTTGCTCACAGGTCTGCTGCATGAAGACAGGCGATTCTACGTTTCCCTCTATGTTGCGCTTCGTGGCCTGTGGGTGATTTGCATCAGAGAGTCAAAAAATGAGGCCCACCTGTAAACGCTGCTGCAGGATCCTCTTCAGGTATGTGTATTGTATCTTTAACTGTTTGGTTCATTTATCCCTGCCATTGTTGAGAAATTATAAGTCCCAGCACATCCTGACAGCCATTTTTGGGGCATTCAATAAACAGGGGCAGATCACTAGCTTACATTTTAGCTTGGTGTGAATTTACCAGATGTCAGGAAATATAACCCAACTTGTCTTCTTCGTAGACCTGTTAGAGCAAGGTTTCTCAACCAGGGTTCCTCCAGAGGTTGTTAGGGGGTCCTTGAGCAATGGGCAATTTCTGCCCCTCAAGTTCCCACTGACACCATTGATCTTTTTAGATATCTGTAAGTTGGTAATTCTTCCCAATGACCACAAGTGTAAGGAGCATTCTTCCCACTGACTGTTGTAGATATAGTACATTTTAGCAGGGGTTTACCGAGACTGGTAAATTCTTTCTAAGGTTCCTCTGTTGAAAAGGTTGAGAAAAGGTTTGTTAGAGACTGGTGGAACAACACTAATAATTATATAAACACGTGCCTGGAATCCCAGTTAGTTTCACGTGGTGACTGAAAGGAATTTTGAACTCAACTAACCTCCCTTCCACCTCACCGGGAGAAACACACTCATAGTTTGGAGGGAAATCGAAAAACTCTTCACATTCCAGAGCCAATATCCTCTTCCCAATTGATCCACGCCTGGTTTTCCCCCAGGCCATGAATGAATGCTTATTATCTTTGGGACTCCCGAGGTATTCAATACCTTCAAGACAGGGGAGGGCTGGCGGCCTTAGGCCTGGGGGGCAAGTCCAGTCAAGTGGCCCATTGAACCGCCGAATCAGCTCACCATCCATGGCCCACCTGGTTTTTCAATGCAGCCTCACCAGTGCCCATCAGTGCAGCCAACTCCAGTGCCCATCAATGCAGCCTGATCACTGGAGCAGGTTACAAGGGGTGTATGGGGGGGAGATGTTAGGTCAGCTAGTGGTGTCAGGGCCTCTCACCTCAGCGATCTCAGCTCAGCAGGTCCTTGCACGACACAGTCTCCTGGGGGGGGGGAACGCTCCTGATCCTGGGGTCAAGTTGCAGCCAGTGCCCAGCCCTGCGTCCCGACTCCCTGGCACGCTCTGCCTGCTTCCAAGAATCCGGTCCCAGGGAGTTGTAGTTTCCTCTGCGCTACTGTGTTTTCCACCCATCAGAAGCTTGAGTGCGGACTACAACTCCCGGAATGCAACAGCTAGTGGTTGGCTGCCATGGCCATGCTCCAGGCCCGACTTCCTAGACCAGAATAAAAAAGAAAATGTTAGCGGGCAGCGGCTGCCGGCCATTTTGTACATAAGTTAGGGCGGCCTGGGGGGAAATTGCCACCCTGCCCCCTGGCCCAGCCCTCTCCTGCTTCAAGATATCCTAGACTCAGATGGCCAGGTGTTGCTGTTTCCCTTTCTTCGGGTATGCTCTAAAAAGCCCGTAATATACGGAACCGTGCATAAAGAAAGATTTCTTGGGCTCCAAAACAACTCTCAGAACCCACTCTAAATGACATACCCACTGCTAAACCCATCCAGTAGAACCCACCTATATACCAAAAGCATAACTATCAATTCATAACCAAGTGGGGGTCACTTCTCCAACTATCTCCTATTGATACACCAGACATTCAGGAACAAGGATGGTTTAAAGCAGCCTTTCTCAACCAGGGTTTTCTTGGATCCCTAATGGTTCCTCCAGAAGTGGGCTAGGGGTACCTTGAGCTGTGGCTAACTGACCTCCCACGTGATAGGTTCTGCATAGTTCCATCTCCAAAACCACTTGGCAGAAACAGGGGCGTGATGACTGCAAAGGTGGCATTCTGGCCACCACTGTAATGCCCCGTACACACATCGGACTTTTGCTGGCGTAATTTCCGACCGTGTGTACGCGGCATAAGGGGAGCATTCTTCCTACTGATCACCACCAATGTAAAGGACATTTTCTTAAAGCGGAGGTTCACACAAAAAGTGAGCATCCGCTTTTCGGAACCCTCCCCCCCTCCGGTGTCACATTTGGCACCTTTCAGGGGGGAGGGGGTGCAGATACCTGTATAAAACAGGTATTTGCACCACTTCCGGGTTCTGACTCCCACAGGAGTCCCGCCCCTTTGCGTCATCCCCGCTGTCTTCTGGGAAACACACTGTTCCCAGGAGAGAGCGGGGACCAGTGATGGCACGCCGCGATACTTGCGCATGCGCAGTAGGGAACTGGGCAGTGAAGCCGCAAGGACCGAGCGATTGCTCAGCCTCGTCACAGGTAAGTGTCCATTTTTTTAAAGTCAGCAGCTGCAGTATTTGACTAATCTTAGCAGGGGTTCCCTGAGACCTGAAAATGATTGCAGTGGTTTCTTTGGGGTAAAAGGGTTGAGAAAGGCTGTTTTAAAGAGGAAGTAACCCCCCCCCGAAAAAACGGGATAAAACAAACCCTGCAAGAGAAAGGCATAATGAGCTAATATGCATAGCATACTGCACTATAAATGCCGGTTTTATGAATGATAACGCCGGCTTTTACAGCTCCCGCGCGCATGCCAGGAAGAAGCTCCGAGGGGACATGGAGGCGGAGGGGAACGAGGAGGACTTCGGGGGCTTCGATTTTAGGTAAGTGCCACATAAAGAACATGCGCCGTACACATCGGTGTACTCTTTTTTTTGCAAATATCTCCTAAACCTTGTAGGTTTAGGAGATATTGCAAACACCTACAGGTAAGCCTTAATCTAGGTTTACCTGTAGGTGCAAGTTGCAAAAGTGGGTTTACAACCACTTTAAAGAGTAGAAAATAATCATAAACTAGGTGTATCAAGAAATGCAAATAAAAAAAATACAAAAGGCACATCTTGTTTTTAATATACTGTACCCTGCTAACGGATCCCAATGGAAAACCACCTTATCAAAAACCCAAAATGCACAGCTTTATGGTGACCTCAACCACTTGATATGGATTACCCCCAAATATTTGTTTTTTGGCAACAAACATTCAGATTTATGACAAGTCTTTTAGTATGCAACAGGGAAATATCCCCCATTTACTGCTCTTGTATTGTATTAGTGACACATTCCTACTCCTCTGATTTTGCTTCCACTAAACTTAAACACCTCTGTGTCTTAGCAGGAAGAAATACATTCTGAAAAGCTGGCACCTGCTTAATCCTAATGTTCAGAATTATAATAGACCTGACAAAGATATGCTACCAGTCAGGAATGCTCCGTCACCTAGACCCCCCCCCCCCCCTGTGAAACTTGCACTTCTCCAAAACAAATGATAGAAATTGTTGGTGTGTGCAAATCTACACCATGGTTCCTCACAACACAAATACAATAGATACACTGTGATTGCTGTCTGAGGTCATAAACCAAACCTTCACTTTTACAGCCACTATGATGACATTTATTGTGTACTCAGCTTATCTTCTGCATCACTTCTTGACAGGCAGTACCCCTCCTATGGCATGCTGGTGGTACACTCACTGGCAGTACACACGGATCAATATCAACTGCATGTGAATCTTTTATATCAAATCTATGACAGAACATACATTCACACTGGGGCAACACGACTTCCAGCGCGATTTTATGAGGCAACTCAGACACGATTTTATGAGGCAACTCAGCACGACCTGGAGCTATTTACAAGGCAACTCCAAGTTGCCTGCAGGACAGGAGACATTCCAGTGGCCAATCAAACAAGAATCAGCTCTGTGGGAGGGAGGGGGGAGTGAGAGTTTTGCAGGAGAAATGTATGTTTTCTTCCTGGAGAGTCGCTCCTATTAAGACAGTGAGAGGCGACTCCCATTGAAATGAATGGTTACAGGTCGCCTAGGAGTCGGATTGAAGTAGTACAGGGACCTTTTTTGAAGTCGGAGCGACTGCAGTAGTGTGCATAAGGACGGCTCCATTAACTTACATTGATTTCTTCAGCCAGCGTGACCTGAGGCGACTAGGGGCGACCTGGGGCGATTTGGAGTCGGATCCAAAGACGCCCCTGTGTGAATGGGCTCTCACTGTTTATCTGTATATCCTCCAGTCTGTGGTCTGACTTTATAGAGTCCTGGAAGCTGCCACACCTACAGACCAGAACGAGCGCCGTCATACTCACAGGGCCGGACCAAGACATTGTGCTGCCTAGGTCCAAGAATGAAATCCCCCCCCCCAAAAAAAAAATCACGCCCAGTAAAAGGCCCCCACATTCATTATTTTATATCATGATAACTAAAGAGGACCTATCATGGCTCTACTGTGCATGTATATAGGAGTATAAAGAGGACCCGTCATGGCTCTATACATTTTATATAGGAGTATAAAGAGGACCTGTCATGGCTCTATACATGTATATAGGAGTATAAAGAGGACCTGTCATGGCTCTATACATTTATATAGGAGTATAAAGAGGACCTGTCATGGCTCTATACATGTATATAGGAGAGTAAAGAGGACCTGTCATGGCTCTATACATGTATAAAGAGGACTTGTCATGGCTCTATACATGTATATAGGAGTATAAAGAGGACCTGTTCTGGCTCTATACATGTATAAAAAGGACCTGTCATGGCTCTATACATGTATATAGGAGTATAAAGAGGACCTGTCCTGGCTCTATACATGTATAAAGAGGACCGGTCATGGCTCTATACAGGTATATAGGAGTATAAAGAGGACCTGTCATAGCTCTAGACATGTATATAGGAGTATAAAGAAGACCTGTCATGGCTCTATACATGTATATAGGAGTATAAAGAGGACCTGTCCTGGCTCTATACATGTATAAAGAGGACCGGTCATGGCTCTATACATGTATAAAAAGGACCTGTCATGGCTCTATACATGTATATAGTAGGAGTATAAAGAGGACCTGTCATGGCTCTATACATGTATAAAGAGGACCTGTCATGGCTCTATACATGTATATAGGAGTATAATGAGGACCTGTCATAGCTCTATACATGTATATAGAAGTATAAAGGAGGACCTTTCATGGCTCTATACATGTATAAAGAGGACCTGTTATGGCACTATACATGTATATAGGAATATAAAGAGAACCTGTCATGGCCCTATATATGTATATAGGAGTATAAAGGGGACCAGTCATGGAGGTCTACATGTATAGGAGTATAAAGAGGACCTGTCATGCCTCTATACATGTATATAGGAGAATAAAGAGGACCTGTCATGGCACTATACATGTGTATATATAAGTATAAGGAAGACCTGTAATGGCTCTATACATGTATATAGGGGTAGAAAGAGAACCTGTCATGGCTCTATACATGTATATAGGAGTATAAAGAGGACCTGTCATAGCTCTATACATGTATATAGGAGTATAAAGAGGACCTGTCCTGGCTCTATACATGTATAAAGAGGACCTGTCATGGCTCTATACATGTGTATATAGGAGTATAAAGAAGACCTGTCATGGCTCTATCCATGTATAATGGAGAAACAAGAGTACCTGTTAGGGCTCTATACACGCATAAAGGAGTATAAAGAGGATCGGTCATTGCACTATACATGTATATAGGGGTAGAAAGAGGACCTGTCATGGCTCTATACATGTATATAGGAGTATAAAGAGGACCTGTCATAGCTCTATACATGTATAAAGAGGACCTGTCATGGCTCTATACATGTATATAGGAGTATAAAGAAGACCTGTCATGGCTCTATACATGTATAATGAAGAAACAAGAGTACCTGTCATGGCTCTATACAAGCATAAAGGAGTATAAAGAGGATCGGTCATTGCACTATACATGTATATAGGGGTAGAAAGCGAATCTGTCATGGCTCTACACATGTTTATAAGAGTATAAAGAGGACCTGTCATGGCTCTATATATGTATATAGGAGTATAAAAGGACCTGTCATGGCTCAATACATGTATGTAGGAATATAAAGAGGACATGTCATGGCTCTATACATGTATGTAGGAGTATAAAGAGGACATGTCATGGCTCTATACATGTATATAGGAGCATAAAAGGACCTGAGCGTGGCCTGCTGCTGCAATGTCTGCCGGCCACCGGCGATCACTCCACAGAGAGCCAGAACGGGGATCTGTCAATGTAAACAGACAGATCCCCATTCTGTCAGGGGAGGAGGGAGAGATCTGCTGTTCCTAGTGATTAGAAACAGAGATCTCTCTCCTCCTCCAGTCAGTCCCATCCCCCCCACAGTTAGAAACACCTCCCAGGAAACACATTTAACCCTTTCCCTGCCAGTGACATTTACACAGTAAACATTGCATTTTTATAGCACAGATCACTGTATAAATGTCAATGTCCCAAAAATGTGTCTGCCACAATGTCGCAGTCCCGCTAAAAATCGCAGATCGCCGCCATTACTAGTAAAAGAAAATAATAATAAAAATGCCATAAACCTATCCCTTATTTTGTAGATGCTATAACTTTTGCACAAAAGAATCAATGTACGCTAATTGCGTTTTTTTCTTTGTTTTTTTTTTTTACCAAAAATATGTAGAAGAATACATATTGGCCTAAACTGATGAAGAAATTTATTTTTGTTTGTTTTTTTGGATATTTATTATAGTAAAAAATATTGTTTTTTTTTCAAAGTTGTCGCTCTTTTTTTTGTTTATAGGACAAAAAATAAAAACCGCAGAGATGATCAAATACCACCAAAAGAAAGCTCCATTTTGTGGGGAAAAAAAGGACGTAAATTTTGTTGTAAAAACATTGCACGACGTGCAATTGTCAGTTGTTATATAAAATTAGATAGTTCAACTCACCATAATGTAGAATCAGTGGGAGCCCTGAGCGTGTCACTTGCCGCGTCACCTGCCACACATTGCGGATTGTCACTTGCCATGACGTTACCTGCCACACATTGTGGATTGTTACTTGCCACGACGTCACCTGACACATATTGTGGATTGTTGCTTGCTGTGTCCCAGAGTGAAGGCAGGCAGTAGAGAGATGATGTAATCTCTCTGCTGCCCGTGGCTGCACAGTGAGGGCGGAACTGCAGTGATGCAGGGCGGGTGGTGAGAGATGATGTTATCTCTCTGCTTCTCTGCCCGCCAGTGTTCTATCAGATAGCGGCTTCATGTCACTTCGGCTGAACATCGCGCATGAGCAGTAGGCCGGGTAGCGGCTTTCTGATGGATAGCAGTTATGTGATAGAACACTGGTCTGCTGATTGGCCAGCAAGCCCGCTCACCTGCTCACCTGCTCACCTGCCAACCCGCCAGTCCACTGACTGCTCCCTCCCTGGGCAGTGAGTGTTCTGCACGCATGCTGTCACCTCGGCGCTGGGCTCCCTCACAATGGGATAAGCAGCAGAGCGGGTTGAATGGGCTGGCTGGCGGGCAGCAATTTGCTGCCCCCCTGAAAGTGCCGCTCGGGACCGATGGTCCCATGGTAGGGCCGGCCCTGCATACTTACCATGATTTTTATTGCCTTTATCTCACTGCCATATTTTCTTTTTCCTCTTTTCTGTTTCTTTAGCTGGGTACACATGGGCTGAATGTCGGGAGGCATTTGCTGGTTTAAAAGAAAACTGGGCGACATTCAGGCCGTGTGTATGTCGGTCTGTCGAACGTGCATGCTGGAAAACCAGCAGCCAACTGACTCCCGATCCGCGCTCTCAGCCGATGGCAGAGAGCGCTGATCAGATTATAAGAACACAACAGCTCAGCAGGGGAAATCGCTGTACTAATGTCAGATGGTTGGTACAGCGGCTCTGACCGGAGCTGTTAGTGTCTTCATCCTCTCCCTATCGTATTTTTTATTATTTTCTTTATATATTGGGTTTTAACGAGGAAAAAATAAAATTGCAAACCGCAGTGGAAAATAACCAACTTCTGCATTCAAGGCCATACCACAATGTAATTTCTGTTAAAGTGGAATTCTGGGATAACCCTAACTACTTTTAAAACTGTCCCCTTCCCCCTCCTAACACTATATGCTTACTAACCTTTGCCACTAACGCACAGGCGGCCCCAGTGTGAAAGGGCTCTTAGTGCTTTACTTCTGGTTTGGTGACTGAGCTGGCTAAAGTTATTCATAAGTGTCAGGTAGAGCTGCACAATTAATCGTTAAAAAATCGTGATCTCGATTCAACCCCCCTGACGATCTCCAATGCAGAGTTTGCCTATTCTTTCATATAACAAGTGGAGAGAATTTATCTGCTCACTCACTGTCAAAAGAAAAAGTCCGGGCAGTCTGCCAAGTTTTTAGATCAAAGGGATAAAAGCGAGTCGTGCTGCGCCGTTCTGACTGGTCCTCCTGTGTTCTGGGAGCCGAGTGTCTCCCAGAACACTACGGCTATTCTGCGGGAAGTGACGTGCTTCCCATAGATTTCCCCGCAGAGAGGACTCCCAGAAGTGGGTGCAAATACCTGTCTTAGACAGGTATCTGCACCCCCCTCCCCCTGAAAGGTGTCAATTGTGACACCGGAGGGGGTAGGGGTTCCGATGAGCGGAAGTTGCACTTTAGGGTGGAGCTCCGCTTTAAGCTATTTTGCAAAGCAGAATGGGCAAATATTTCACTCTCTAGATGTGCAAAGCTGGTAGAGACATCCCCAAAAAGACTATAAGCTCTAATTGCAGCGAAAGGTGGTTCTACAAAGTATTGCGATGCATAGTAGCCCATTATGCTTTACCTTTGCAAGGAAATAAAGAGGAAATAAAACCCATCAGGGTTTACTTTTCTCTTTAAATGGACTGTTTATTCATGAAAACTAATATATTCTGCTGGAGAGCTTGTGCTTCTGAATTACAACAGACTTGCTGGCTGAATCACCGAATGAAAATAGAAGAAAGAAGACCTAAAAAAAGGAAACTAATGCAGCCATCACATCTAAGAATTGGTGAGCTGCAATATAATAAATGTTTGAGTTTAATACCACTTTGAGGTTACTTTGCCAGTCTTCGCGTTCAGGTCTGTAAAAGGAAGCAGAGTTGAAGTTCCAATAGAATTAACTGCAGTGACAGAAAATGGGATTTCATGGTAAAGCAACCATGTAGCATGTGCACAGGCTCAGAGGCTTAAGCCCACTTTCACATTGGGGCGATTTGACATGTCAAATCGCATGCCAAATCGGTGGCTATTGCCATCAATGGCACCGTCCGAATCGATGCAACGCCATTTCCCAAAAGTAGTTCCTGTACTACTTTTGGCGACTTCGGGGGGGCAATTTGTGTAGACATCTGTGCAGGAACCCGCACAGATGTCTGTCAAATCGCCCCTGAAGTCGGACTGACATGCGGATATGAACTCAAACGATTTCTAACCCGCAGTCAGTGTGAACCTGGGCTTAGTGCTGAGCAACAGCATGTTATTCATCTTTCCCGCTGACAATCGATACTTTGTTGATTTCATAATCTTGTTTTAAAAATGACATCCAGCAATTATTTAGAGCAGAGTTTCTATTTAAGAGATGTCACAGATTGCTCACTACCTCCGGGACAGTGATCGGCATTGGAGGAAATGAAACATCGTTGTGGTTTTTCTCTTCTCTCTGCTGAAACAAGCAAATTCTGCATGATCTCAGGCACAGAATATGGCATCTTGTCTGCTGGTGTACTGCTGAGTCAGTTAAAGGAAAAAAAAAAATAATTTAAAGGAAAGCTCTACTTAAAGTAAAATACATATCTCCTTAAGGTGTTACTAAACCCACAGCAGTAAAATCAGTCTGTATATGCAGTAAAGCATGCTTGTGATACTCACTGTGGAACCTAAGGGGTTAATCCTCTGCATTGTGTAAAAAAAGCAGTTTAATCCTGTCTTATTTATTTTAGGTACTTATATAAGGCTGTCCATTTACGCAGCACTTTACATATACATTGTACATTCACATCAGTCCCTGCCCTCTAGGAGTTTACAATCTAAGATCCCTAACTCACATTCATACATACACATACTAGGGCCAATTTACACAGGAGCTAATCAACCTACCAGGCCCCAGGACAACGTCATATTGTGATGAAACGCGTTGTGAGGAGGGACGTGCTGACGTCACCGCGTTGCCGCAACCCAGCAGGGATGGGCGTTTGTGTTTAGCCGGCCGGCTTACATTTTGCTGTTTTTAAACTTCCTTGAGTAAGTGTGTTACCTCTTTTTAATGAAATAGTTTATTGGTTTTTACACTATGGCGAGTCTGCTTCTCTCCTTGGGTTCCTTGGCGTACTCTGAACATCATCTGTGACTAGGTTGCCCTCTCCGGATACAGCTTTCTAGCCTACTTCAGCTATCCGGTTCCAAGGAGACATTCGGGGATTGCCACTCTGAACCACCTGGATGTGAAAGGTTATTAGCCGCAAGCGCATTAAGCTTGCCTTCTGGTAAGCCTCAAATCTATGTGGTGAAGGGTTTTGTTGGTGTTACAATTGCACATGAAGAAACCGTTGAAAAGCTAATTAGTCATTTTCAGTCCTTTAGCACCGCACTGTGTTGACTGTCAATGACTTTTACCTTATATATGACTTTTTGCTTTTACTTTGAGTCACATATTTCAACCTATACTTGAATTTATTGATTGAATCACTCATCTTTGAATAGAGATTCAACTGGCATTTAATCTTGGTGCTTTATGCCATTAGTGCTTAATTTTCAATATTATTATTGATCACTATATTTATTACTAATCACATTACATATTCTCTGAAGAACGATTCACTTGCACTTTTATTAATCATTTCTTTTTGTCTCACTTAGTAGCACAGCTTTTTTTTGACCTTTATCACTTTTATGTATGTATCCTGCATATTAGTTGCTGCTATCTTCAATGCAATTGTTTTTTTTTTATTTAGCACGGTTTGCTCTTTTCCAATCAACCTACCAGCATGTCTTTAGAGTGTGGGAGTAAACCGGAGTACCAGGAGAAAACTCCCCACAGGCACAGGCACAGGGAGAACATGCAAACTCCAGGCAGGTAGTGTCATGGTTGGGATTCGAACCAGTGACCCTTTTGCTGCTAGGTGAAAGTGCTAAACAATACACCACTGTGCTTTCTTTTCTGATCCTCTCCTTCCACAGTCCCCATTCCATCTCTTGTTAAGACAGAGCCTTGGAGACAATCTGCACATGCTCAGTTTGGTGTGTATTGCTAGAGATTTTTTTTGTTTTCTTGGGAGGGTGCATGTGATCAGAACAGTGCCAGACAGAGGGTCAAGGGTCCTGCAGCCTCATAGGACAGTCAGAGTAGAATGAAAACTCCTCCTACAAGCTTTAAGCAGACACTTATAGAAGTCATACTGCTGATGAGAAAAGCTATTTAGCAGTTTATATTTACTAAAATTATAATAATTATAATTTCCATATGCTGTGGGAGACCAGATATAGTGAATGCAGGCTCTGGGTTTAGTAGCCCTTTAACTTCAATACTTAGGCTACATTCACATGGCACTTTAGCAGAAGATAGTTTGCTATGTTCAGAGATGGCCAAACACCGCCTCTGGACGCAGCAAAACTCTGTACTATGAACGCATACAAACTGACGATTAGCTGTGCTAGTTTGTGTGCAGTCAAGATGCAACAGAAACACTGACCCTGGACGCATGCTGCCAAGACAGCCCTGAGCCATAAAGGCATGGACGCGACTAGACCTCTGAAGGTAAGCTGTGGTTTCTGGCACTAAGCTGTCAGTTGCAGATCCTTTAAGCCCTTTAAGTTGTGAGATGGGGCCTCCATGGATCAGACTTGTTTTTCCAGCACATCCCACAGATGCTTGATTGGATTGAAATAGTTTTCTAGGAATGGGTGCACTTAGAAACAATGTTTAGGTAGGTGGTACGTGTTTACATCCACCTGAATGGCAGGATCCAAGATTTCCCAGAGGAACATTGCCCAAAAGTATTGCACTGCCTCCACCGGCTTGCCTTCTTTCCATAATGCATCCTGGTGCCATCTCTTCCCCAGGTAAGCAACACACACACGCACCCGACCATCCACATAATGTGAAAGAAAACATGATTCATCAGACCAGGCCACCTTCTCTGTGGTCCAGTTCCAATGCTCATATGCCTATTGTAGGTGCTTTTGGCTCTGGACATCATTGGTTGCTATGATGTTGTCCGCTGTACAGCTGACTGTGCCCTAGCAGCCAGAGAAACATTCTTGGCCCCATTCATCTGCCAGATTGGAAATTCTTTGTCTAACAGCTGAATGTAAACAAAGGGCATGGATGGTGGCTCATATAATTGACCAGATGTGGCCACTGGGAACAGCATTCATTGATTGACCTTCATGATACCAGCAGCCCAACAAGCAGCACACAGTGGATGGACTATAACCCCCTGCAGGCGTCAAGCAGATGGCACACTGACCCCTGCGAGTTGTAGGTTTTGGGGTCGAATGAAGCATGGCGTGATTTGGAGAACATTTTAGCAGAGAACTGATACTAGAATTTGACGGACTGATTAGCAGATTTTTAAAAATAGGCATTGAAGAGTTCTTTTCCCCTGAACATAGCAGAGGTGACCTGAAGCAATTTTATTTCTAAATAGAAACAGTCGTGGGAAGATTACAGAGCAGTACAGAGCAATTGTTGCATACCTCCGGTGATGTCAGTACATATACATCGAGACCCATAGTCTGTCTGCCTCAAGCCAGCTTAGGCTCAGCCTATATACAGCAAGCTTTTGTGTTAAACTATAGCTCCCAACTTAGACTTTTTAGGCACGACCAGACAGAATGAACAAAAATATATTTTATTATGTAAACAGAAAAAACACATAATATAATCCTCATTAATAAATCAACTTAAAAAAATGCAACTGTATATAACTGACTTGCAACTACATGGGATCTGATAGAAGAAGAAGTTGTTTCATTGTAGCAGTGAATCCAAGATTGCGGTTACCGTATATACTCGAGTATAAGCCGAGTTTTTCAGCACATTTTTTTGTGCTGAAAATGCCCCTCTCGGCTTATACGCAAGTCACCTTTTTGCACCTGATCTCCCGGACCTTGGGGTACTGGCCGGCCGTAAGTTCGCTGGACCCCAAACTTGGCACACATGTAGCCCCACTCTTCCTCTACAAGTGTGCAAAGCTTGTTGTCCAGGAAACCTACGGCCGGGGAGCACCGATTTTCAAACCCGGGCACCCCTTCCATAGACTCCCATGTTAAACGGTAATTCCTTCTGTGATTTTGGGGACCCAGTACCGGCCGGTGTTAGGTCCCCTGGACCCGAACCTTGGCACACATATAGCCCCATTTCTCCTCTATAAGTGTGCAAAGTTTTTTGTCTGGAAGACCTACGACCGAGAAGCACAGATTTTTCAAAGCTGGGCACCCCTTCCATAGACTCCCATGTTAAACGTCAGTCTAGTCATGGACACAGTGAGGCGTGGACATAGTGAGGCATGCAGATGGACACCCTAGGCTTATACTCGAGTCAATACGTTTTCCCAGTTTGTGTTAAAATTGGGTGTCTCGGCTTATATTCGGGTCGGCTTATACTCGAAGTATATACGGTATATTGCAGTGAAGCGGTGTAAACTTGATCTTGCTCTACATGTTACGCGCCTTGCGCTTCTTCAGGAGAATTAGAGTGATACATAGTGTAAAGTATAAACTTGCAGGTAAAAACAAAACAAACAAAATGCAGGGCAGCTGCTGAGGGGTCAGGTAGTCCCGTTGAAAGGTATGGTTAAGTATAGAAGATCAGTTTCAGAGAACAATTGCGGATGGAGAGATTAATATTTATTTCAAAGAGCCAGAGGTAAGTAAAATATGCGGCAAAACACAAAAAAGGAAGGAAAAACATCAACACTTTATAGTAGTTATCGCCACTAGTTCATAAAGGGCAATTGACAACACCCCCCCCCCCCACACCACCACCACAAGAGACCAGATAGAATCCTGAATAATCTTGCCAGGGGAACCCCTCAGGAACGTCAGCCGCCACTGCAGTGATACACCAAATGCGTGTAGCCAAATCCTCTTTAATCCAAATGGAATGTGGCACTGTATTTATGTAGTATCCACAGTACCACTCTGTGTTGATACATTCATTATTTATCATAGCTCCCAACTGTCCCTGATTTCGAGGACCTGTCCCTGTTTTGGAACACAATCCCTCTTTTCTCCTCATTTGTCCCTTATTTTGGTCTGATCTATATAGTTGTATATAAAATGCACTTTTTATCTTTCAAAAAATGTTTCTCAGTGCTAAACCTTTCATCCTATTTCGAAATTGCTGCATTTGTAAATTCCAAAAGCCAATATAAACCAATAATAGTGGTAAAAAAAAATGTGGTTTTAACTAATCTTTTTTTGTATAATTCTCCTTTGAGGGGCTGTGGCAAGATGTGTGTCCTATGCCTACATCATTTAACTAATAGTCATCTCTAGTTCCTATCTCAAAAAGTTGGAAGGTATGAGTAAAAAAGAGCCACGGAAGCCAATTACATTTGTTTTTTTTTTTAAAGCACACATTTTATAATTGGAAGTTGTCTGGGTCCCAAGCTCACATGGACAGTGCCTGCCTCCTGAAAGGACAACCATTGTGAAAATAAAGCACACATAGCTAGAAAGTGAGGCACGGAGTAAAAGAGAGAAAACATGGACAGAGGGCCAGCATGACAGGAGTTAAAGGGGTTTGGATCTATAAGGAGTTTCAGCCTAGTTTGGAAAGAAAATATAAGTTGTAGGGAATTACAGTGCCTTGCAAAAATTATTCACCCCCTTGGCTTTTTACCTATTTTGTTACATTACAACCTTTAGTTCAATGTTTTTTTAATCTGAATTATATGTCATGAATCAGAACACAATAGTCTAAGTTGTTGAAGCAAAATTAGAAAAATATATACATAAAACTATTTTTCAGAACTAAAAAACTGATAATTGGCACGTGCATATGTATTCACCTCCTTTGTTATGAAGCCCATTAAAAGTTCTGGTGCAACCAATTACCTTCAGAAGTCACATAATTCGTGAAATGATGTCCACCTGTGCGCAATCTAAGTGTCACATGATCTGTCATTACATATACACACCTTTTTGAAAGGCCCCAGAGGCTGCAATACCTAAGCAAACCAAAAACTGCCATGAAGACCAAGGAACTCTCCAAACAAGTAAGGGATAATGTTGAGAAGTACAAGTCAGGGTTAGGTTACAAAAACAATATCCAAATCTTTAATGATCCCTAGGAGCACCATCAAATCTATCCTAACCAAATGGAAAGAACATGGCACAACAGCAAACCTGCCAAGAGACGGCCGCACACCAAAACTCACGGACTGGGCAAGGAGGGCATTAATCAGAGAGGCAACACAGAGACCTAAGGTAACCCTGGAGGAGCTGCAGAGTTCCACAGCAGAGACTGGAGTATATGTACATAGGACGACAATAAGCCAATGACGTTAGCAGAAAAATAGGTATCACAGTTTGTTGTGTATAGGGCTGCAGCCGCAGACCAGTCAGTACCCATGCTGACCCATGTCCACAGCCCAAAGCTCCTATGGCTCCCATCTTTTCTCCTGGACAGAGACCCCCTTTATCTGCCGGGGTCAAGCCCTAAAATATTCCCAAACCTCCATTATTAGGCCCATGTGCATCTGAGCACACACCCTGCTGCTCCTCCACAAAACCCAGACACCGGGTTGGAGATTCTGTCTCGGCCAAGGTGCTATGGAATCTCAAAGTACGGAGCCCAAAAACCTGGAGAAAGCGGCAAAAGCATTTTCTCCACTCAAAACAAATAATCCTTAGTCCTGCACTAAACAAACGTGCAAACCCTATGTCCTATTAATCAATTCCATTGTGACAGAGCCTTGTACGTGTGTGTGTGTGTGTGTATATGTATATAGAGAGAGAGAATGAATATGCACAAATGAGAATGTAGAAGGAACAGGCCTCCGATCCTGTTGTAGCGTATTCACGATATGGAAGGTACTGGAACTGCATAGTCTGGTGGCATGCCAGTGATCTCAAGTTCTAGTAATCCAGCCAGCAGCCTTGGCAGGACAAATGTCAGTGCTTGTGACAGGTTCATGTACCAGACAAAAGCAGGTACAAGAATTTGCCCATGGAGGCACAAAACTGAGGCTGGAGACAATTCATCCACAGTCCACCTTCAGCCACACAACATCATTGGTTGCTAGGACATTTGTCTGCTGTACAGCTGACTGCATCCTAGCAGCCAAAAACGCATTTCCAACCCCCATTCATCTGCCAGATGGCAAATTCTCTGTCCAACAGCTGAATGTAAACAAAGTGGCAGGGATGCCGGCTCATAACGTTGACCAGATGTGGCCATTGGGAACATCATCCACGGATTGACCTTCATGGTACCACAATGAAAGGGAATATGACCCCCTGCAAGGCAGGGACAGCAGGCATCAAGCAGATGCACACTAACCCCTGAAGGGTATAAAGTGGGGAAAATAATTATTTGATCCCCTACAGATTTTGTAAGTTTGTCCACTTGCGAAGAGATGAAGGGTCTATCATTTTTATCAAAGGTGTATTCGGCGAGTCCCCCTCCTCAAGCAGGCGCATGTACAGTCATGCCAACGAACATCTAAATGATTCAGAGAAGGATTGGGAGAAAGTGCTGTGGTCAGATGAGAGCAAAATTTAGCTCTTTGCCATTAACTCGACTCGCCGTGTTTGGAGGAAGAAAAATGCTGACTATGACCCTAAGAACGCAATTCCTACAGTCAAGTACGGAGGTGGAAACATGATGCTTTGGGGCTGTTTCCCTGCTAAACGTTCAGGCCGACTTTGCCGCATTAAGGGGCCAATGGACGTTAAGGAGAGTGGACCAAAATCCCTCCTGAGTTGTGTGAAACTTGGTTACCAACTACAAGAAACGTCTTACCTCTGTGCTTGCCAACAAGGGTTTCTCCACCAAGTACCAAATCATGATTTCCTCGCGGATCAAATACTTATTTTAGTCACTGAACTGCAACTTAATTTATAGCATTTATTTTATATGTTTTTTCAGAATTTTTGGTTGATATTCTGTCTCTATCATTTAAAAAACACCTGTGATAAAAATGATAGATCCTTAATTTCTTTGTAAGTGGGCAAACTTCCAAAATCTGCAGGAGATCAAATAATTATTTTCCCTACTGTAGGTATGAGGATCGAATGAAGTATAGCGTGATTTGGAGAACTGAGATGATATTAGGCAGAATGTGAAGGGATGATTTGCAGATCTTTATAAATAGGCCCTGAAGTGTTCTTTCCCACTGATATAGCAGAGGTGACCTGAAGCAACTTTATTTTTGAATAGGAACATGCGTGAGATTACAGAGCAGGTATGATGACCTTTTCCACACAGTACAATTGTCAATACCTCCGGTGATGTCAGTGCATATACACTGAGACCTTTAGCCTGCATCAAGCCGGCTTATGGCTTTTGTGTTAAACTATGGCAAAGGGACATTTTTTTTAAAAGAAATTTAAAGTATACTTTTCATAATTGGACCAAAGTTCACACGGACAGTGCCTACCTCCTGTAGATGGACCCCTTACCCCTATAAAGTATGAAGTGTTTCTGGTTCCGGGAAGGATAACCATTGTGACAATAAAACACATACAGCACGAAAGATAAACTTTTCCACTAAAAATAATAATTTGGTTTGACTTTTCTGTACTTTATTCATTTATGTAAAATTTAGCAGCTTAGAAATTTAGAAATAAAAAAGATGCCTTTTGAGTACCAGGTCATGTCAGGGCAAAATATGCATATCATGGATATTGTAGTGCAGGTTCCTTTGCCGGCTAATGTAGAAAACAGTGCCAAGCTGACTCTGAAGCAGGAGAGGCACATGCCTCGGCGCTTTGGTGGAGAAGATGAAGCTAGGATACATCCTCTCCTGTCTCTGCTCTCTGGGTGTCTCCTGTGCTCTGCAGGACGGATCTATCAAAATACTGATCAACCCTGCTGTTTACATCAGGAGATCGGCGCTACCAGTGTAATCTTTGGGGCTCTGTTGTCTGTGCGGCTGCACCTGATTTATAAGTCTATTAAAAGTAACATATTAATGCCTTGCTAACCCTAATTACTCTTTAGTAACCCCTTCATCACCTTCCCTCAGCTTTATTGTTTGCCAATAAAAAATTTTTTTTTTGTTGGTAGTACTGTATTAAAAGCACTGTCCCAGAAACACAATCTTAGTGCCTGATAAAAAAAAAATGGATACACAAAGCTGCAGCTCGGCTCGGGTGCCCCCATAGCAAGCTGCTTGCTGTGGGGGCAATCAACAGGAGGGAGATGTGGAAAAATACAATATTTGTATGGACCAATCAGAGGTCTGGATCATACATATAAATAATAAAACCGTCTAATGACAATAATACTAAAAATAAAATAAAATCCGTCCCAGATTGTCCAAGAAATAGTGTAGCAGCGCTCTTGTCATAAATGACAAGCTTCTTTAACCACTTGTCCACCGCCCACTGTCAATTGACGGCGGGCGGAGGATACTCTCGTTCTGGGAGGACGTCATATGACGTCCTCCCTTTAAAACGAGCTAGGAGGCGCGCGCCCGCCGCGTTCACAAGGCCCCGGTGCGCGTGCCCGGCGGCCGCGATTGCCGCCGGGCACCCGCGATTGCCCGGGAAACGAGCAGGAAAGTGGGTCTCTGTGTGTAAACACAGAGATCCATGTCCTGTGAGGGAGAGGAGGCTGATGGTGTGTCCCTTGTACATAGGGACAACCATCGGTCACCTCTCCCAGTCAGTCCCCTCCCCCCACAGTAAGAACACATAGAGGGAACATATTTAACCCCTTCCCGCCCCCTAGTGGTTAACCCCTTCCCTGCCAATCACATTTATACAGTAATCAATGCATTTTTATAGCAGGGATCGCTGTATAAATGTGAATGGTCCCAAAAATGTGTCAAAAGTGTCCAATGTGTCCGCCGCAATATCGCAGTCACAATAAAAAAATCGCAGATCGCCGCCATTACTAATAAAAAAATAAAAATGCTATAAATCTATCCCCTATTTTGTAGACGCTATAACTTTTGCGCAAACCAATCAATACGCGCTTATTGCGATTTTTTTTTTACCAAAAATATGTAGAAGAATACGTATCGGCCTAAACTGAGGAAAATTTTATTTAAAAAAAAAAAAATGGGTATTTATTGTAGCAAAAAGTAAAAAATAGTGTTTTTTTTCCAAACTGGACGCTCTTCTTTTGTTTATAGCGCAAAAAATAAAAACCGCAGAGGTGATCAAATACCACCAAAAGAAAGCTCTATTTGTGGGAAAAAAAGAACGCAAATTTCGTTTGGGAGCCACGTCGCACGACCGCGCAGTTGTCATTCAAAGTGTGACAGCGCTGAAAGCTGAAAAATGGCTTGGGCAGGAAGGGGGTTTTCGTGCACAGTAGGGAGGTGGTTAAGTGTCTCTATACACATAAAGGTATGAATAATAGCAGATGAAGAACTGCAGACAGCCTGATCCTTATTAGTGCAGCGATACAGGGAAACTTCATCCGTGAGATGTTGTAGAAAAAATCCCCTTTTGGGGATGCACTCACCACAAAACAGATAAAGATGTGCCTTGTCAGCAAACACAGGATCTCTTTCTCCTTCTCTCAGCTATTCCACCGGATCACAGTGTTGGTACGCTCCAGGGTACAGATGTAGAAAGGAAACAAAGGTGGCCAATAGTGTAATATTGTATGCACAATTTATTCCCAAAAAATCCCCTTACAAGTTAATACGTACACAATGGTTATACAAATGAGGCACATATGGTGCTAACAGCTTGGCAGCACAGTACACCTAAGACCCCAGTAGATAGAGATGCACGCTATCGCTGACAGCGTGTATTGGTTACCACTTCCTGGATCCTGGATTCGGTGGAGCGCAAGCGTCACTTCCGGTACGGCCAAACGAGACCACGACCCTGACGCGTTTCGTCACTTCCGGACTTCGTCTGAGGGGCCGGGAGCTCCAGTGAGGGACCCCAGAAGAGGCTACTTTGTGCAAAACCACTGCACAGAGCAGGTAAGAATACCGTGTAAGTTTAATAGAAAAAAAAAATTAGACTTTACAATCACTTTAACCATGTTCTGTTTGATTTCAAATGGAGCAAAACATGGTGATCTAAGGCCCCTTTCAGATGGCTGTGCGATCAGGCCTGCCTGTCAGTTTTCAGGCGGACCTGATCAGACCCTCCAATCTATGCTATGATGCAGCGAATGTCAGCGGGCGATGGCGCTGACACCCGCCGCCATTCGATCCGATCCTGTCAGCCAAAAACAGGCGGATATTTTCCACCCGTCCAGCAGATCGGATCAGATGGAATCGAACCGCCTGCCCCATAGAGGAGAGCGGGACACTGTCAGTGTATGTTCTGCATAGTAAAGCGGACACTGACCTGTCATCCGCCTGCTCAGCGGGGATCAGCAGAGAGATCCCCTGCTTAAAAAATATGAATGGCTTTTCCCTTTGCAATACCCACTGGGTTTGAACCAGAGGAAAGAAAACAAAGTGCTGCCTGCTCTGCTCCTGCATAAGTTGTACTATCAGTTACTGAATGTAGGAGTACTACATTGACTAGGCTACTGACTCTGCAGACCTATGGCAGATTCCTTGTCATACAGTGTGTTTGCAAATAATTGCTCTATAAACACAAACTGCTTTATCCCATGAGAAAATCTTGCTTTCATAAGGTACACCTATGACAGACAGCACTAGGTGATATCAAAACTATATTGTAAAGGGAAAGTGTAACTTTTAAAAAGTATTAGTGTAGTGATTTTCTAACTTACTATGCCTGATAGGTTTTAAGGGCCGAGGTGAACTGAGCCAGAAGTGGGAGCGGGTACCTGTCAAAACCAGATACCCATTCCCACCTCCCCCCCAAAAGGTGCCAAATGTGGCAGCGGAGGAGGCAGACAAGTGGAGCTTCCCTTTTTGGGCGGAGCTCTGCTTTAAGTTGGCCGCAGGTACTTTCTTCTTTGATGCCAACTAGGACCTTGAGGCTCCAGCTGAACTGTGATTAATGTGTTATTTATACAATTTGTTAATAAAAGGCCGCTACGGGCATTTAACTCCAGCTTGTGGTCATGTGTGGTTATTTTTAAGGGGTAAATTGAGCAGAATGGGGACAAACCATCTTTATTATCCTAGTCAAGATAAACTTTTTCACTGAAAATATTGTGGTTTGGGCTTTTTGGTTCTTTATTCATTCATGTGAAATGTGAATTTCAATTTTAAGTTTATGTTAAGCAGCTTAGAAATTCAGAAATAAAAAAGATGCCTTTTGAGTACCAGGACTTTAAGGGCAAAATATGCATACCATGGATTTTGTAATGCAGGTCCCTCCCTATTCCAGTGAAGGCTCAAACAGTGCCAAGTTGGCCCCGATGCAGGAAAGGCACATGCCTTGGGCCCTGTGCTGGAGAGGGTGGAGCTGGGAAAGAGCCTCTCCAGGATCGATCTATTTTTCCATGCTTATTATGACTTAATCTGTATACTTAACACCTACCCCTCTATCTTGTTTGGTTCCCCATAGACCAAAACATGGTAATCTTAGAGTTGTCGTATCCATGCTGCCCCAGCCGCTAATATTTGAGGATGGATGTGCAAGCTTCATCCTTCTAAGGCTTCCCGGGGGGGGGGGTTTCATTTTGGGTGCTTTTGACTGTGGACACTGGTCAGCATTGGTGCCCTGACCGGTACTAACAGGTAAAGTGAATAACACTGATATTCTTGTTACAATGGCATCTGAACATCGGTGCTATATATTAGGCAGCAACTAAACATGTTGTCCCTGAAATTGATGTCTTGAAAGCATGAAAATGGGTATCACAGTTTGTTGTGTATAGGGCTGCAGCCGCAGACCCGTCAGTGCCCATGCTGACCCATGTCCACAGCCCAAAGCTCCTACAATGGGCACGTGAGCATCATAACTGGACCACGGAGAAATGCAAGAAGGTGGCCTGGTCTGATGAATCCTGGCCTTTACTCTTTTCACAGAATATAGCAGAGGTGACCTGAAGCAACTTTATTTTTGGATAGAAACATGTGTGAGACGATTACAGAGCAGGTATGATGACCTTTTCCACACAGTACAATTGTCAATACCTCTGGTGATGTCAGTGCATATACACTGAGACCTTTAGCCTGCATCAAGCCAGCTTAGGCTAGGCCTAGATACAGCTGGCTTTTGTGTTAAACTATGGCAAAGGAACACGGAGGCCAATGAGTACCTTTAAAAAAAAAAAAAAAAGTACACTTTTCATAATTTTAGATTGTCTTGGACCCAAGCTCACACGGACAGTGCCTACCTCCTGTAGATGGACCCCTTACCCCTAAAAAGTATGAAGTGTTTCTGTTTCTGGGAAGGATAACCATTGTGACAATAAAACACATACAGCACGAAAGATAAACTTTTCCACTGAAAATAATAATGTGGTTTGACTTTTCTGTACTTTATTCATTCATGTAAAATGTTTTCAATTTTAAGTCTGTTTAGCATTTAGAAATAAAAAAGACGACTTTTGAGTACCAGGTCATGCCAGTGCAATATCTGCATATCATGGATATTGTAGTGCAGGTTGCTTTGCCAGCTAATGCTGAAAACAGTGCCAAGCTGACTGAAGCAGGAGGGGCACATGCCTCGGGCGGGCGCTTTGGTGGAGAAGGTGAAGCTAGGATACATCCTCTCCTGTCTTTGCTCTCTGGGTGTCTCCTGTGATCTGCAGGACGGATCTATCAAAATACTGATCAACCCTGCTGTTTACATCAGGAGATCGGCTACCAGTGTAATCTTTGGGGCTCTGTTGTCTGTTTGGCTGCACTTTCAGAATCACCTGATTTATAAGCCTATTAAAAGTAACATGCCTTGCTAACCTTTAGATAACCTCTTTAGTAACCCCTTCATCGCCTTCTTCCCTTAGCTTTATTGTTTGCCAATAAAAACCTTTTTTTTTTTTTTTGATGGCACTGTATTAAAAGCACTTTGTCCCAGAAACACAATTTTAGTGCCTGATAAAAAAAAAAAAAATCACTTTGGATGAGTTATTTGATAACTTTGTTCCCAGAGGGAAGACCTGATTTTGGTTACCCTTCTGGTAGTGAAATTCAGGATCTGTTTCCCCATTCTTATTATGACTCATTCAGTATAATTTAAAGGGGTTGTAAAAGCTTAATGCATTAAGATAAAACGCCTTCTGTGTGGATCAGC
The DNA here is from genome assembly GCA_029206835.1 of Rana muscosa. Lineage (NCBI taxonomy): Eukaryota > Metazoa > Chordata > Amphibia > Anura > Ranidae > Rana > Rana muscosa. The sequence goes on along the minus strand of CM055116.1, from coordinate 142,234,623 downwards.
CCCCACTAATACTTACCTGAGCCCCATCTCGATCCAGTAATGTCCACAAGTCCCTCGGCCGTCCGGGACTGTCCCTCCTGATTGGCTGAGACACAGAAGCGGCGCCATTGGCCCCCACTGCTGTCAATCAAACTCAGTTAGCCAATCAGGAGAGAGAGGGGGTGAGGGCACAGCTCCGTGTCTGAATGGAAACACAAAGCTGCAGCTCGGCTCGGGTGCCCCCATAGCAAGCTGCTTGCTGTGGGGGCAATCAACAGGAGGGAGGGACCTGGAGCTCCAGTGAGGGACCCCAGAAGAGGAGGATCCGGGCTACTCTGTGCAAAACCACTGCACAGAGCAGGTAAGTATAAAGACAAAGTCTGAATCGACTCATTCAGTGTGTTTTGTGATTAGGTGTGATTGTCCACAGCTGATCACATGGCACAGATTGGCTGTGATTGGCACTGTCTGCACCATGTGATCACACTGACCAATCACAGCTAGCAACACAATTACACAATGGATGGCTTGAAAGGAAGCCATCCATTGCTTACAACTGGCATGTTACCTGCAAATGGTTACAGCGGTCACATGGTACTGTCAGCAGGTTGGTACAGTGATCAGTCTGTTTCCCGTGGACACAGCCTGTACCAGATCGCACTGCATTGCGGCCATATCTGGGAGAACGTCATATCGCGTCCACCCAGAGGGACAAGATGCCGGCCCCGGCGTCATTATGCCAAAGGCCAGGTGTCAAAGTGTTAATTAAAACAAAACAGGAGATAGCTATTTCCATATATCACCAAATGAAAGCCCAATTTGTCGTGAAAAAAAAACAAGGTCCACCTGGATACACTACGTAGTTGTGATATGTACAGTTATACTAATACATGTCAAAGTTGCAGAATTGTGTTCAGGAGTTATGCCGTGTACACACGACCGAGTTTCTCGGCGGTCAAAACACTGCCGTGAAACCCGACGGGAAAAACGAGGACCGGCTTGGTCCCCTTTTCCCAGTCTACACACGGCTGTTTTTCACGACATGTTTTCTCTTGGTCGAGAAAACCGGCCATGTGTAGGCTCCCTAGCAGTGTTTCCCTATGGGAAAACTGGCGAGGAAAAAAATGCTGCGATTCGCGACGAGAAAATTTAGTGCATGTTCTAATTTTTCTCGTCGTGATTCTCGGCAGTTTTCTCGTACCCTACACACGGTCGTTTTTCTCATCCAAGTGAAAAAATTGCAGTTTTCCCGACGAGAAAAATGGTCGTGTGTACGCGGCATTAGGATTTGTTTTATCTTTGTCATGAAGGGGTTAAGAGGATATACTATATATTAAAGTTTTAGTAAGCGGAGCGCCCGTTTCCGGCACAGGCTTTGAAGGTCCAACACTATATTATATTTACTTGATTTAAACTTTTTTTTTTTTACATTTCTTCACTTGCTTCCTGGTCTTTGGCCTAGGCCAAAATGATGTCATACATCCCAGGAGTCTAAAGCCTCGTACACACGGCCGAGATTCTCGTAAAAAAAAAACATGTCGTTTTTTTCGACGAGATTCTTGGACAAGAAACTTGTCCCGGCCAAGTGTACACACGCTCGTTTCAAAGAACCCGCGGTTCTTTGAATGGAGCGAACGCGGTGACGTCATCGAATACGACGAGCATGCGCTCGTCACATTCGATGCCATCGCCGCCATCTTGGTATACCCTACCTATGCCTAGGAAGCTACCGCGCATGCGTCGAATTCATTTCGAACATGCGCGGGCTTCCCGGAAGACAGGTAAGTGTACACACACTCACTTTTCTCGTCGAGAAACAGGCTGACGAGAATCTCGACGAGAAAATAGAGAGCAGGTTCTCTATTTTCTCCTCGAGATTCTTGTCGCTTTTCTTGACGAGAAACCATACACACGAACGAATTTCTCGGCAAGACATCTCTGCCAGCAAGTTTCTTGCTGGTTCTTGCCAAGAATCTCAGTCGTGTGTACGAGGCCTTAGGGCAGATGGATGCCAGGAAGTAAATGCTACATGAATCCTCTGCCCTTACCGAGGATAGCCACAGCTAGAAATGCCAGGGGGGGGGGGGGGGGGTTTAAAGTGATTTCTCAACAAAATAAAGCATGGAGACGTGGATAAATGGCAGTTTTTTTTTTTAATAATAACCCCTTCAAGCCGACCGTACGCAAATTTGCATTCATGACTTGAAGGGGTTAAACCGGGGTGCTGCAGGTATTTTTTAGAGTTGGCTCTTTAGTGATAACAACCGATGCAGCTAAAAGGTGCTTGGCTGTTATACCACCGCTCTTCCTGGGCCTCCCGTCCCACTGGGAGACCCAAGCTACCAGCCGACACTTCCCTCATTAAAGAGTACCTGTCACCACCTATTACTGTCACAAGGGATGTTTACATTCCTTGTGACAGCAATAAAAGTGATCAGTTTTTTTTTTTTTTAAGGGACAATGTAAAAAAATTTAAATAAATGAAAAAACATTTTCTTTTTTAAAGCGCCCCCACGTGCTTGCACAGCAAAGAAAACACATACATAAGTCGCACCCGCAAGTGTAAACGGTGTTCAAATCACACATGCTAGGTATTGCCGCGATCGTCAGAGTGAGAGCAATAATTCTAGCAACAGACATCCTCTGTAACTCTAACCTGGTAACCGTTAAATGTTTTTAAAGCGTCTCCTATGGAGATTTTTAGGCACCGTAGTTTATTGCCATTTCACAAGTGTGCGCAATTTCAAAGCATGACATGTTGCATATCTATTTACTCGGCGTTACATCATCTTTCACATTATACAAAAAAAATCAGCTAACTACTTTTTAGTTTCTTTTAATTCATAAAAGTTTCTTTTTTTCCCCCAAAAAAATAGTTTGAAAGACTGCTGCGCAAATACCGTGTGACATAAAATATTGCAAGGATCACCATTTTATTCTCTAGGGTCTCTGCTAAAATATATATATATATATATATATATATATATATATATATATATATATAAAATACAGTGTTTAAAAAAACTCGCTTTAAAAGAGTTCAGACTAAAACTGTAGCAGCGCTACGGACAAAGTTCATATGTACGTCTTCTATATCAATTGCTTATATAGGTGATGAAGTAGTGGATAGTGAGTCTAGTTGTATTTAATCCAAATCTTATTCTCAGTGCTCCTTTCACCAAAGTGTATTTCACCGCGTGGGGGGATTTTTTTTTTTTTTTCCAAGGAACTCTTCCTTGGAAAAAAAAAGTAATTGGATCAGCATGACAGCCAGACAAGTAGCATTTTGAAGGGATGAGGTTAGCAAAGGCAGCTTCAATAATCTCTAGATTGAAAATCTTAACTAATCCCCCCACGCGGTGAAATACACTTTGGTGAAAGGAGCACTGAGAATAAGATTTGTATTAAATACAACTAGACTCACTATCCACTACTTCATCACCTATATAAGCAATTGATATAGAAGACGTACATATGAACTTTGTCCGTAGCGCTGCTACAGTTTTAGTCTGAACTCTTTTAATGCGAGTTTTTTTAAACACTGTATTTTATATGTGCAATTTTATTTTAAGCAGCTGCTGTTTACACATACATTTTTTTACTATTGTTTATACCTTTATGGTGTTTATCCAGAAGCGCAGAGTGATACTAGGAAGGAGGGCCAAGCTATTTTAGTATCTTTTATTGATATATATATATATATATATATATATATATAAAATGTTTGGAGGTTCTAAGTAATTTTCTAGCAAAAAATATGGAATTTAACTTGTAAGCAACAAATGTCAGGCTTAGGCGTGAAAAGGGTGAATAAAATAGCGTTTGTGGTGTACAGATACAGTTAAATTCCGCTTCAGGCAGGACACTGCCAAAATGTCATATCTGAATCTCTGGTTTTCATACTACCAGTCCTCGCATGCTTCCAGGCACAGGAAATGTGATGGGGGAAAAAAAACATGTGAAACTGATTGTACAATAGAAAACGGTTGGAATACTCCCCACTCCCACACAATAGTTGCACTAGTCAGTTTCCTGGTAGCAGTAAAGGATAGATTGTTCAACAATTCACAAAGTTCTTTCTAGACTAAAGCGTGATCACATTGCACATGTGATACAATCTTGCAGATATGTAATATGTGACAAGCACAGGAATGATACTGATTTGCATGTTACTTAATCTGCCGTTGCTAGGATAATAGGTTATACTTAGAGAATCCTACTCGTTTAATGGAAAACGCTTATCCCTGTTTTCCAGCCCCCAGAAATACTGTACTAGTGCCTTGAAAAAGTATTCATACCCCTTGAAATTTTCCACATTTTGTCATGTTAAAACCAAAAACATAAATGTATTTTATTGGGATTTTATGTTAAAGAACAATTACCGGACCTCCAGCTGTTGCAAAACTACAAGTCCCATCATGCCTCTGCCTCTGGGTGTCATGATAGTGGCTGTCAGAGTCTTGCTATGCCTCATGGGATTTGTGGTTCTGCAACAGCTGAAGGTCCGCTAATTGTATATCCCTGTTATAGACCAACACAAAGTGGCACATAATTGTGAAGTGGAAGGAAAAATGTTTTTCAATTTTTTTTACAAATATGTGAAAAGTGTGGCGTCCATATGTGTTCAGCCCTCCCGAGTCAATACTTTGTAGAACCACCTTTATCTGCAATTAAAGCTGCAAGTCTTTTTGGGGACTTCTCTACAAGCTTTGCACATCTAGAGAATGCCATTTTTGCCCATTCTTCTTTGCAAAATAGCTCAATCTCTGTCAGATTGGATGGAGAGCGTCTGTGAACAGCGATTTTCAAGTCTTGCCACAGATTTTCAATTGGATTTAGGTCTGGACTTTGACTGGGCCATTCTAACACATGAATATGCTTAGATCTAAACCACTGCATTGTAGCTCTGGCTGTATGTTTAGGGCTGTTGTTCTGCTGGAAGGTGAACCTCCACTCCAGTCTCAAGTCTTTTGCAGTCTTTTGCAGATTTGTGGAGTGCACGACTAATAGCTGTCCTGTGGACAGATTCTCCCGCCTGAGCTGTGGATCTCTGCAGCTCCTCCAGAGTTTCCATGGGCCTCTTGGCTGCTTCTCTAATTAATGCTCTCCTTGCCCGACCTGTCAGTTTAGGTGGATGGTCATGTCTTGGTAGGTTTGCAGTTGTGCCATACTCTTTCCATTTTCGGATGATGGATTGAACAATGTCCATGAGATGTTCAAAGCTTGGGATATTTTTTATAACCTAACCCTACTTTATACTTCTCCACAACTTTATCCCTGACCTGTCTGGTGTGTTCCTTGGCCTTCATGATACTGAGATTACATTACACCCAGGTGGACTCTATTTACTAATTAGGTGACTTCTGAAGGCAATTGGTTCCACTACATTTTAGTTAGGGGTGTTAGAGTAAAGGGGGCTGAATACAAATGCATGCCACACTTTTCAGATAATTATTTATAAAAAAAAAAAAATGAAAAACATTTATCATTTTCCTTTCACTTCACAATTTTGTGCCACTTTGTGTTGGTCTATGATATAAAATCCCAATAAAATACATTTACGTTTTTGGTTGTAACATGACAAAATGTGGGGTATGAATATTTTTTCAAGGCACTGTACATGTCTTTCTGCATTTTCTGATCTAGTATATAACAAGCCATTTCGTCTTGTATGGAATAAACACTCCCAACATTAAAGTGAACCTGTCATTTATTTTATACTTTCTGCTTTAGAGCAGACACTACGAGACGCCTAGAAATACCCTCCCTATGACCCTCTCTGATATAGCTTAAGTTTCTTGAGCGTCCAACTTCTGCTGGCTTCTTTGCTAAGCTCTACCAGCTGCCATTCTGCTGCCCACTGAGACTGCTTCAATAACCAGTAAGGGCACTTTTATTGGACAGGTAGATGGCAGGTAGGGAAATTTCCTATGAAAGTAGGCATAGGTGTGTGCAGCCTATTGCATTACGGTGTGCACACCAAAGCTCAAACACACCTGCCTTTTTTTGCAGCCTCAGCTGTACGAAACAGTCAATGAATGGGAAGTGCTCTGTGCTGAGTGGCTTCTTGTTCATTCCCAAACGGAAGCTTAGTAAACACAGTTTACTATGCTTCAGTTATGAATGGACACAATGAGTGTGTTCATTTAGAAAAGGAAGGGGGTCGGTAAATTACATATTTACTAGCTCCTTTTCCCACTCTCCATCCTGACACATCATCCACAGCAGCCGGGGGGGGGGGAGAGAAGAGGGAGGCTGGCAGCATTGCGGGTGGGGAGGCCAACAAGGGTAGGGGGTGCCTGGGCAGTAGGGGGACAGTAGTGATTAGGGTGTGCCCAGGAACACCCAGGCATACCTGCCACACCCCCTGCACACGCTTATGAAAGCAGGCAAAGTCTGGTTCAAACAAAACTGAATCAGAGTGGGACATGGGAGAAAGCATTGGTCACTAAAGTTAATGGGCATCGTTTTGTGTCTGAAATGGTATAAAGGTTGACTTCAACTCCAATAGTATTAATCCCGGCGAGTAGAGTTGATGCCAAAGAGCTGGATTTTCTGACCAAAACTTTCACCCAGTACTCCTCTGAATCATTCAGATGTTTATTAGCAAACTTCAGACGGGCCTGTACATGTGCTTTGAGCAGGGGGATCTTGCGGGCGCTGCAAGATTTCAGTCCTCCACTAGGTAGTGTGTAAAAAATTGTTTTCTTGGTGACTATGGTCCCAGCTGCCTTGAGATCATTGACAAGATTCTCCCTTGTAGTTCTGGGCCAATTCCTCACCATTCTCATGATCATTGAAACTCCACAGGGTGAGATCTTGCATGGAGCCGCAAACCGAGCGAGATTGACAGTTATTTTGTGTTTCTTCCATTTGCAAAAAAATCGCACCAACTGTTGTCGCCCTCTCACCAATCTGCTTGGCGATAGTCTTGTAGCCCATTCCAGCCTTGTGTAGGTCTACAATGTTGTCCATGACATCCTTGGACAGCTCTTTGGTCTTGGCCATGGTGAAGAGATTAGAATCTGATTGCTTCTGTGGACAGGTGTCTTTTATACAGGTAACAAGCTAAGATAAGGAGCATTCCCTTTCAAAGAGTGCTCCTAATCTCAGCTCGTTACCTGTATAGAAGACACCTGGGAGCCAGAAATCTTGGAGTGGGACAAAATCCCTCCTGAGATGTGTGCAAACCTGGTGGCCAACTACAAGAAATGCCTGACCTCTGCGATTGCCAATGTAGCGGCCTCACCCTCTCTCTCTTCTTCTTCGGTTACTTTGGTTTCGGTCTAGGGGTACCTTGGAGGGGAGAGCGAGGTGCTCCACGGCCCATGTCCTCTAGATTGCAGCATGTAAAGGTGAAGGCCAGCATAAAATTACATTCGGGCTGTGTATAAGCTCAGAGCCAAGTCTGTTCTGCTGATAACCCCCTTTGCTCCCAGTAATTGGAGTACCACACACTGAAAAAGGTCCAACACTTATTTATTCCATAACGGCAAACAAATAGTCCTTTGAGAGCAGAGAGTTTGAGACCCATAGAACAGTTCAGTATTGGTGGGGAGTAGGTCAAGGCACAATCATCAAAGAAACTAAACCGTTGAGGTTTCACCAACGGTTGCTAAGCACAGTGGCTGTTAAATGGACTTTTTGGTGCAGAGTTTCTTCCAGCGACTCTAGTGAACAGGAACTGGAGTTACCTTCGCTACGTTGCAGCCCCTGTCAGGGGGAAGACATCCCTCCAATGGAGTTACCAGAGGCCCCGCCTTCACCGGATTAATGCTGTACCGGGCTTTTTGGAAGGGTTACACTCCCCAGCCTCCTCGCCTCAGATACGGGTCCCAACACCTTAGGGCCCCTCGGACTCCTCCACCCTCGCGGAACCCAGTCAAAGTCCTGGGCTCCAGGCCTTGGCCGTAGTACCTCACCCCAGGCTTAAGGTGCCTGGGATGGACTCCATCCCTCGCTCCGGCCAGGTCAAGGGCACCTGGGCCCTGGTCTCCGGAACGCCAGCACCCAGGCCGAAGGTGCCTGGGTGCGGCCGCGTCCTCCAACTTTGAACCCCAAGGTCAGGGCGTCTGCCCCTTTTATCTCCTCTCCCTTTGCGTCACATCGGGTTCCCCGCCCCGCTGTACCAGCGCCAGGAAAGGACAAAAAGGAACAGTCTTGCGGTGTAGGTTCAACTCCGGCTCAGGGCGACAACGCCACCTGCAGGCCACAGGGAACCTTACACCACCAGAGTCCTCCAAGAACCACAAAAGGGATTCTCAGACTCCCTAACAATTAGTACATCTGGGTTAAATAACCCAGATGCTCCCCCCCCCCCCAATTTAAAAACCCGCTACACCAACAAGGGTTTTGCCACCAGGTACTAAGTCATGTTTTGCGAAGGGGTAAAATAATTATTTCACTCATTAAAACGCAAATCAATAACTTTTTAGAAAAGCATTTTTCTGAATATTTTTGTTATTCTGTCTCTCACTGTTAAAATAAACGTACCATTAAAATTATAGATTGATCGTTTTTTGTCAATGGGCAAACATACAAAATCAGCAGGGGATCAAATACTTTTTTTCCCTCACTGTATACAATATATGAATGTAATAAAGATAACGCTGTAAAAGTTTTGTTTATAGTCAGTGCATGTGCTCTGCATTTGATGACTGAGTGTTCAGGAATGGAAGAAGGAGAGCAGGATGTGGAAGCAATGCATGGAAAATATAGTTTGGCCATGAGCTGGTGCCCAGAACTGTCAGCTATTGTTAGAACTGATTTATAGAGTAGTACAATCTGTTCTATGTGCAGATGTTTATTTTATTCCTGGAATTTCATAATCCTTTGCAGTGCAATAGTTATAATTTGTTGTGTATACTTTTATGTACTTTTATGTAGCTGCCAGTTTAATACTTTTGCTGCCGAAATCATGTTTGCATTTTTTGAAAACGTTTAAAAATCACTTTAGGCCTGAAGATTGCATAGCCCCTTAACATTATCTATTTTCTGAAAGCAGACACCCTAGAAAATAAAATAACTGTAGTTCCAATTTTTTGTGTCACATGATATGACCGCAGAAATGCAACATTTTTAGGGCAGACAAACGCAGCAAACGACCCAATCGTATATAGAAAAAGGTGCGCTGTCCGTTTAAATCTTAAATAGTATATATCAGCAAATCCTTATATAATAAAGCGATCGATCAGTACATTTTAACAAAGAATTGATACCAATAGTGTCATAAAGAATTCTTAAAGTGGAACTGCAGTCTGCTCACATAATTTTGTAATAAAAACATATTTACAATTCTGAAGCTTCCCTCCAACCACTGTGCATATTATTTTATATATACTGTGATTCTGTACTTGCCAAATATGCTGCAGAAATCTCCCTCAACTAAGTTTGGGCTGCAGCCATTTTAACTGTTCACTTCCTGAATTTACACAGACACACGGAGGCACACCTCCAGCTCTGCAACCATGTATCTTTCATTGACCCTCTTATGACTTAAGACCCCCTACCTTCCTGGCAAACTCTCACAAGTGTGGGAGAGAGAGAGCTGTGCATGATGTCATAAGCCTAAGCTATTGAATAGACAAGAAACAGGAAGTGGGCTGTATAAGGTCAGAAAAAAAAAGTTTTACTATCTAAAGGTAAAACAACAAGGGCAGAGGATTTAATAGATGTAAAGTTGAAAAAATTACTGAAGGTGCGCTTTAAAAGCTCAGAGCTTCAGATTGTCTTTGTGCGGTCACGTGACCTCCCACCGCTCTCCTCCACCGATCTAGGGGCTACAGCAGGAGGGGCTGAGCGGACAGAACAGTGGTCACGTGGCCGCCCTGCTAACGTCAGAAGGGGATCTCAGCCCCTCCCACTCTAGCCCTTAGATCGGGGGAGGAGAGCGGCAGGAGGTCACGTGATCGCACATAGGCGATCTGAAAGAAGGTATTTATCTGCATCATTTTAAACAAACATTTGGACTGTGTAGTATACCTTGGTATAACAGAGACAGTAATCCTATTCTGACTTTACAACCTCTTTAAATTTCCGTGCACCCTTGAAATGGTGACAAACGTCAGTACCCTATATTTTACATAGGCAATGCTTTGGAGCTCTGATGCTAAAATTATTTCTCTCACGCTTAACGATCGCAGCGATATTTCACATGTGTGGTTTAAACACCATTTACATATGTGGGCGCGACTTACGTGTGCGATCTGCGCGTGAGCATGGAGGGATGGGGCTCTTTAAATCTTTATTTTTTCCTATTTATTTTACTTTTTATTTTAACACTGTCCCTTTTTAAAAAAAAAAAAATTTGGATCACTTTTATTCCTATTACAAGGAATGTAAACATCCCTTGTAATAGAAAAAAAGCATGACAGTACTTCTTTTATGTGAGATCTGGGGTCAAAATGACCTCAGATCTCACATTGACATTTGTGACGGGAGGGCCCATGGAACCCAGAATCCCTTGGAAAGGATGAGAAGCCCTTGTTTCAGCTCCCCATTCACCTCTTATGTCTAAGTCACCATGTGCCACCCTGGCACGGGGTGACTGAGAAAATATGTCTTGAATTACTTAAAATGGGACAGTTAGATTTATCCACAATATTTCCCAGGATATATGTAAAGACTATTCTTGGTTTGTTTGATTCTGAACTCAACATGTTAATTGAAAGAGCTGACCACATTGGCCTCTGTACAATGTAGGAGACGGGCTGTCTCCTTCTGGAGCTTCTGCTATTGTGAGAAGGTGTCCTGTGTGTATTCTTATGATAATGTATAATCTACTGTGTGAAGCTCGGTGACAACAAGTCTGACCTGTAGTGAAATCTTGACAAGCACGGAGTCACATCGGCTGCCCTAAGGGATTATTTAATTAGCTCATGTTAATTTATGTTTATATTACAAGTGTATTGTTAGAGTAATATGAGCAGGATGTATGCACCTCCTCTTTTACTGTATATAAGACTTGTATTCTGGTTCTAATAAACAGTCCATGCTCAGCAGACAAACAAGTATCGTCTCGTTGTGTGCTTCTAAGCAGTTGGAATATCTGATACAGTATCTATATCCAGACTGGGAGGAAGTGGTATATGACAAAAGCACCTCAAGCGGAGTGTGGGACGTTTCATTACAACAGGGGTCCTCAAACTACGGCCCGCGGGCCCGCCAGTGTGATTTTTTTTTTAAATTTATGTTTATTGATTTTTCCATTAAACAGAGAGAGAAAAAAAAAATACAGAACATATCAACATATACGCTTGCACAATATTTTCTTGTATTCAGTAGCAATTTACCGGTATTACACCGTGAAGCGGGAGCATAAACAATATATTCTCGAAATAACATTCAAGCCTAATAAGGCTTACTGCTTGTGGCCGCATGGCCACATAGGTGTCCCAGTTCCTCAACGGAGGAAAAAATTACAAAACAAAAAACAAAACCCTAATACCAAAGGTGTATCGAGAGTATTTAACTGTGATTTTCACAGGACTCATTCGGTTATCAATATCCAGTAATACTTAAGTGCTTGCATTCACTCACACAACACTCATACCCATTCACCCGTCACTTCCACCCATTTCCCCAGCCGATACTACAGCTGGGGGGGGCACTCCTCCTACTCCCCCCTACATTTATGTGTGATATGTTTCATGTCCCTAGCTTCTTCATGTAGGATAGTAGGTAGTTCTTCACCCCCCCCCCCCGTCAAAACAGAGGGGATGAATTAGGGCCCACTACTGCTGAGACAGAGGGGTATCCTTCCAAAAGGAGCTGTCTATATCCAGCCAAGGCTGCCAGATCTTGTAGAATTTCTTTATACAGGCCCTTCCTTTATAGATTAGTTTAAAGATTGGTACGACTTTGTTTATCATGCGATACAGCAGTTGGATATTGGGAGCAGATACACACTTCCATTGTAGTAATATCAGTTTTCTAGCATAAAAGAGTATCAAGCGGGCTAGGGTCCGTTTGTGGGTCCCGGGTATGTGGTCATTAAGGATGCCCAGGAGCCCCACTTCAACAGTGCGGGGGGTCACTAGGCATAGGTTGTTTTCAAAAAAAGAAAATAGGTCCACCCAGAACCCCGAGAGGGCCGGGCAGGACCAAAACATGTGTACATAACCAGCATTGGTGCACTTACATCTAGGGCAGAGGGCCCCTGAATCATAACCCATGCGAGCCAGACGAGCCGGCGTGTAGTGTAGTTGATGAATAAATTTGAACTGTATATATTGGTCGTTAGACCCAACAATATCCAAGAAACAGGCCCCAGAGGCCTCCTCCCACCCCTCCTCTGAAAGACCAGGGATGTCGACCATCCACTTCCGCTGTGCAGCACGGAAGGGAGAACTCCCACCCGTCTGCAGTCGGGAGTAAATGGTCGTGACTAATTTCGTAATGCCAGAACACGACATCAATGCCTCAAGCGGGGATTCAGCGAGCTCAAGGGTCAGGCCATGAAACTGCGCACGGATAGCGTGTCGTATGAGAAGATATTTAAAATAGAATTTATTTGATAATCCACTGTTAGCTTTTAGGACTTCAAAAGAGATAAATTCATTATTGAAAAAAATGTGGACAGCGTGGGTAATGCCCAGCCGTGTCCACCACAATGCATCGGGGTGACCCATGAGCTCCAGAAGATTGGGGTTATGCCATAGGGGGGTTTGCGGTGAGACCCCCCCCATTCCTGAAATCATCTTGTTCCCTTCATGCCAGGCCAACCAACTCACTTCTATCGGGGAACCGCGGGAGCATCGTCTTGGTAAAGATCTATGCATAATATCTACCAGCGGGGTCCCTAGGCCAGCAAGTGCCTGCAGTAGATAGGTAGAGCAGGATGTAGAGGCCCCCCGAAACCTGTCATAGACATAGGTTAGTTGAGCTGCTATAAAATAGTATCGCAAGTTCGGGCAGGCCAGTCCCCCATCCCCCTTAGGGGCCTGGAGGGAAGCCTTCGCTATTTTGGGATTAGACCCCTGCCATAGGAAGGAGGATAATAACGAGTCTATTCTTTTGAAGAGTTTTTTGTAGAGAAAAATAGGGGATGCCCGAAAGGCATATAAAAATTTAGGTAGGTATATCATTTTAAATATGTTCACCCGCCCTATCAAATTCAAAGGTAATGAGGCCCAAGTTTGCAACCTGGTCTCCATGTGTGCAACAATTGGGGTAATGTTAAGGGATTCAAAGAGGGCCAGGTCTGCATTAATGTGAATGCCCAAATATTTAAATGTGGATCTGATTGACAGTTTAGAGTGAGATAAGTAGATATAATCCTGTTTGGGGCCTATGGGAAAAGCAACAGACTTGTCCCAGCCCACCTTTAGTCCCGAGACCCTCCCGAACTCCTCCACCACTTCCATTAAAGATTTAAAGGACTGTTCTGTGCCATCAAGGTATATTAGCGCGTCATCAGCATATAATGAAATCTTCTCTGTAAGATTACCATAACAGATGCCGCCCACCGACGCCGTCTGTCGCACCGCCAGAGCCAAAGGCTCTATGGCAAGTGCGAACAGGAGAGGCGAGAGTGGGCAGCCCTGCCGTGTTCCCCTGTGTAAAGAAAAGACATCTGACACATCCTTGTTAGTACATATTCTTGCCCTGGGATTGGTGTACAGCAGGCGAACCCATTTAATAAAGTGGTGACTAAAACCCATTCGGTGCATGACCTCCCACAAAAAGGTCCAATTCACAGTATCAAAGGCCTTCATTACGTCGAGTGATAACACTAGGCCACTTTTATGCTCAGTGTCAGCTCTATGGATATGTATGAACAATCGTCTAATGTTGTCATATGTACTCTTTCCAGGCATGAATCCAGTTTGGTCCCTATGGACAAGGTGTAGGATAACCTTTTGTAGTCTCACTGCCAGTACCTTGGCCAGTATCTTAACATCGCTATTGAGTAAGGAGATTGGACAGTATGAGCCGCATAGCATTGGATCCTTATCAGGCTTGGGGATCACCACAATCAGGGCCTCACACATGGAGGAGGGGAGAGCGCCCTCCTCCACTGCCTGCCCAAACTGAGAGTGTAACCTCTGTGCCAAGTCCCTAGCATAGTGTTTGTACCATTCAGCGGGCAAGCCGTCCAATCCAGGAGTTTTGTTCGGGGGGAGTGAGTATATGGCAGTGGTAATTTCGTCTACTGTCAAAGGTTCATTTAAAATAGATCTATGTGAGTCCTCCAGTACAGGAAACTGGAGAGACTCAAAGAAACCCATAGTTTCCCATTCAGGTGGAGAGGGCTGGGACGAATATAGGTCCTCATAGAAGGATTTAAAAGTTAGATTAATGGTCCTAGGGTCTGAGGCGATGGAGCCATCCGGCACCTGGATTTGCGGAATAGTCCTACCAACACAGTCCATGCGGGAGAGATATGCCAACATCTTGCCATTTTTCCCACTGTGTTCAAGCAGCCTGGCCGTCAGATACCTCTGTTGTTTCTGCGTTACATCCACCCTGTGGAGGTCCAGGGCCCCATGCGCCCCCACCAGGACCCCATGGGAGTCCGGGGTGGGGGACGCAGAGTATTGGGCCCTCGCAACCTCCAAGGAGGACTCTAGGGCTAAAAGAGTGGCCTGGAGTTTTTTTTTATGTCTGGTAGTGTTAGAGATGTACGACCCCCTCACAGCCGCCTTAAAGGCGTCCCATGTGGGGCCAGGGGAGGCAGATCCTTCATTGTCCACCCAAAAGTGGGACATGTCCTGTCCCACCGGGTCTTGTATTTCGGGGGTGAAGATCCAGCAAGGGCTGAGTCTCCACTGCCGAAAAGAGGGTCGATGGCCCACCACTAAATCTATCCTAAGGGCCGAATGATCTGATGTTGTCTGTGAGAGGTATGCGACGACTTAACAAAAGGGACCATATCAGAGGTTCCCAGGGCATAATCCAGCCTGGAAAGAGTACCATATGATCTGGATTGACAAGAGTACTCTTTTTCCAGTGGATGGCCACGCCGCCAAAGGTCGACGTAACCAAAGGAGGCACACCATTGGCTAAATAGCTTGGATTCATATTGGAGGGGCCTCAATCTGTCCAGACCTGGGTCCAGGACAGAGTTGAATTCCCCCAACAAAAGGGTAGGCAGACCCGGCAATTTAGAAAACTGTAAACTTAAGTCAGTAAAGATTGCAGCCGTGACAGGGGGGGGCGTACACCACCACTAAAAGCAATGGGGTGGCGTGGATTTTACACAGTAAAAAAACGTACCGACCCTTTGGGTCAATAACTACCTGGTCACAGGAGAAAGGGAGCCCCTTCCTTATGAGGACAGAGACCCCCCTAGCATAATTAGAGTACGTGGAATGATACCCCTGTGACACCCAATGTTTTTTCAAAGCAAGTATTTTGGAGCCTAGGAGATGTGTCTCCTGCAGGCATAGTATCTGTGGCCTATGCGGTTTGAGAAATTCAAATAAGGATGCTCTTTTAAATTTAGAATTTAATCCCCGGACATTCCAGGAGATGCATGTGATCATAGACATGGCGGGGGGTTAAAAAGGGGCCCATATATGATAGCACAAATCAGACTCTTGTCACCGGCGCGGCTGCAATCCAACACTGGGGGGGAGCAGGAGAAAAAGAGTACCCATGAACACATCCACACAACCACCATCCATGCAAACACACAAGCCATTACACATACATTACCAGTTGAAATCCACATTGATTTCGTTACTACCCCTGCCGTGCCCCAAGAACAAGGGGCCGGCTTTGTCCCAAAACTTCTAGTAGACACTAGGAACATGGCCAATACAGGCAAGTCAGCAAACTATTTCGATCAGTCAACGATCAGGGAACAAAAAAGGGAAAAGAAAAAACAAATGGGAAAAAAAGAAGAGAAAAACTGCAGCAACCCGATCTTCCCAGTGAAGATCCGTAGCCTCTTGTCGAGCTGTGGAATAAGGTACCTGCCATAGGCACAAAGAGCCCCCGATTGGGGCAAGAAAAAGAAAATGAAGTGGCTTTGTAGCCAGTGCGGGGGGATACCCCGATCAGGTTGCAGGTGGTCGGTCAGATGCGCGGCCAGGTTTGTACAGGGATTCATACCAGGAAAGTGCAGTAGCAGGGTTCTGGAAAAAGTGCACTTGGTCCTGGTGGACGACTCTCAGCGTCGCAGGAAATTGCATGGAGTATTGTATGGTCTGTTCTCTCAACCTCTGTTTAACAAGTTGGTACTTGGCTCTCGCAGCACGAACTGCTGGGGAGTAATCAGGGAAAAGGGAGACCGATGCGTTGTTGATTTTCAGGCTTCCCTTTATGCGGGCAGCCCTCAGGATGGCGTCTCTGTCCCTATAGTTTAGGAGACGGATCACCATGGTGCGCGGGGGGTTACCAGCAGGGAGCGGTCTCCCAGGGACCCTGTGGGCCCGTTCAATCACAAAGCATGGGGACAGGCAGTCTTTGCCAAATTCCTGGGCAAACCAGAATTCTAGGAAGGATACCGGGTCCGCGCCCTCGACCCGTTCTGGGAGGCCTACCAGGCGCAGGTTGTTCCTGCGTAGACGATTTTCCAAATCGTCGATCTTATCCGCCAACGATTGAATTCTGTTGCCATGAGTTTTCAGCACAGGCAGGGCCGGGCCTACAGTGTCTTCCAGATCACTAATGCGGCGTTCCGTCTCAGCGACCCGGTCCCTGACCTTATGCATGTCCTGGCGCATTATAGTAATGTCCAGCTTTAGTTCCTCCACCTTCCCCATAATATCAGAATGGTTTACCTTCAGGATTTTGAGAACATCCAGCAAGGTGGGCTCCGGTTCCGGCCCCTCCTCGAGACCGTCATCGCTAGGAGCGGGGTGGGCCAAGGGTATTGAAGGGGCTGAAACCCCAGGGGATGGTGGTAATGAGGGGTCCAGATCGTCACCGAAGAGTTCCGGTGTAGAGGAGAGAGGCGCTTGTTGCATGGTGGAGCGGCGGCCATCTTGAGAGGAACGTGTGTTAATGTTCATCCTGACCGGGGGCTGTTTTCTCCCTTTTCTTCCTCCCATCCACCAAAATTCTTCTGGATGAGTAGCAGGGTCTCCCTTGGGTGTCCGGAGAAAGTTTTGGGCCGATTGGTTTGGCAGGTTAGCAGGATTGCGAAGGATTGTGCAGAGGAATCTCGGAGCTGCAGAGAGGAACGTCTGCTCACATGCTGCATCAGGCCACGCCCCCCTGCCCGCCAGTGTGATTTACCCACCCCGTGGACTGAAACTAGTGAGCAGGCTGTGCTGATACCGACCCCCCCATCAGGACAGGGCAGCGGCACCGAAACTGACAGGCTCTGTGAAGGGACACCTGCAGAGCCGCAGCTGCGGGGGAATTCCACCCCTCCCTCTCCTTGAGCAGAGCATTCACCTGGCAATGCCAGCTCCTATTGGCTACATTCAGAGCCAATAGCTGGGAAACTAGAGCATTATGGGAATTGTAGTCCTGGATACCAGCAGGCCCCATGATGATTCCCTGAGAGGAGTTCAGCCCCCAACATGCCGAGCGGGAGGGGGAATAGGAAGAGAGGAGAAGAAATACCATGAGGCTGTCGAGTGAAGGGAGCCAGTGATTCTTTTATTACCCTCCACGGTAGGAACTTACCTCCCATCTATCTGGCTGCTCCCACTCTGTTCTACCCTCCACCTGGCTGCTCCCACTCTGTTCTACCCTCCACCTGGCTGCTCCCACTCTAATCTAGCCTCCACCTGGCTGCTCCCACTCTATTCTAGCCTCCACCTGGCTGCTCCAACTCTGTTCTACCCTCCACCTGGCTGCTCCCACTCTGTTCTACCCTCCACCTGGCTGCTCCCACTCTGTTCTACCCTCCACCTGGCTGCTCCAACTCTATTCTACCCTCCACCTGGCTGCTCCCACTCTGTCCTCCCCTCCACCTGGATGTTTCCACCCTGTCCTCCCCTCCACCTGGCTGCTTCCACTCTGTCCTCCCCTCCACCTGGCTGCTCCCACTCTGTCCTCCCCTCCACCTGGCTGCTCCCACTCTGTCCTCCCCTCCACCTGGCTGCTCCCACTCTGTCCTCCCCGCCACCTGGCTGCATCCACCCTGTCCTCCCCTTCATCTGGCTGCTCCCACTCTGTCCTACCCTCCACCTGACTGCTCCTTCTCTGTCCTCTCCCCCCTTTGTGTTGGGGGTCTGTGTGATGGGGGCTTTGTAATGGAGAGAAGTTTGTGTTGGGGGGCTTTGTGATGGGGGGGACCTAATACGGGGGGAATCTTTGATGGGGGGATCTGTAATGGAGAGGAATCAGTGATGGGGGGGTTCCATGATGAGGGGGGTTTGTGATAGGGAGGGGGTTCTGTGATGGGGGGGTCTGTGATGGGGAGGGGTTCTGTCATGAGGGGAGTCTGTGAAATACTAATAAGTTTATGTTGATTAAAATTGTTCTTTATTTTAAATATTGTATTGTTTTTTCCTGCTTTTTTGCACTTCAAATAAGATGTGTGCATAGGTTCATATTTTTTTTAAACTATAGTCTGGCCCCCCAACAGTCTGAGGGACCCTGAACTGGCCCCCTGTTTAAAAAGTTTGAGGACCCCCTGCGTTACAACATTTAAAAGCAATAAAAAAAATCTTTTTTTTTTTTTTTCAATAAAAAAAGGGGCCCTTTTAGGCCGTTGGGCGGAAGTAACGTTTAAGGTCGCTCTGGTCCTCCAAGGGCATAGAGTTGAGTGGGGGCCATGATGCCCTCACTCGACTTCCTGCCCATCAGGCCACAGGACAGGATAGTCTCCACTGCTTCCAACGGCTCTGGTAAGCGGCAGAGACCACCAGGACGCTATTTAATGTCAAAGTACCACTGTGGGCAGTCGGGAAGTACAACTTTCTGTGCACTGAACCAAAACCTCAAACAATGTTATCGGCTTTCCTAGATATCTTCTGTGAATTACACACCCTTTTCTTTTTCTGTGTTACACAGGGACCGAATATCGAGCAGCATTGACCTGCTGAATAGAAACTGGGTGGCATTCGGCCCATTTGCCAATGGCTGAGAGCCCTGATCAGAGTGTTCTGGTAGGGGGGGGGGGCTGTCAGAACAAAATAGTACAGCAGGGGAGATTGCTGTACTAACATTGGATACTTAGTACAGCGGCTCCTCCTCAGCTCTTCAGTTTTTTTGTTTTTTTTTATTCAGCCCACTGGGTTGAAAAAATAAAAATAAAAAAAAATGATAGTGTGTACTAGGCTATATGAAGATGAGGAGGAGGGAGGTGTTTGTATTCTGAATCAGGAGAGCAACCTAATGCCCCATACACACGATCGTTTTTCTTGCCATTTTTTTTACTTGCCGTTTTTCACGTCGTTTTTTTCATGTTTCCTCTCAAGCCTGTCTTGCGTACACGCGATCATTTTAAAAAACGATCAAGCAAAGCGCAGTGACGTATACCACGTACGACGGCACTATAAAGGGGAAGTTCCGCTCGAATGGCGCCACCCTTCATGTTAGTAAAGTTTGTTGAGCAACGATTCGCGCTTTTCAGCCTCGTGCCTTTCAGTCCGTTACTGCGTGACGAATGTGCTATCTCCATTACGAACGCTAGTTTTACCAGAACGAGCGCTCCCGTCTCATACTTGATTCTGAGCATGCGCGTTTTTTTTCACGTCGTTAAAGCATACACACTATCGTTTTTCACGTCGTTAAAAAAAACGACATAAAAAACGACGTGAAAAAAGAGAGCATGTTCGAAATTTTTAATGGCCGTTTTTCACGTCGTTAAAAATGCTCTGGAGCATACACACGATCATTTTTAATGCCCATTTTTAAAAATGGCATTTTTAACGGCATGAAAAACGATTGTGTGTATGGGGTATAAGACTCCATTCACACAGGGGCAACACGACTTCCAGCGCGACTTTGGTAGGCAACTTGGACACGACTTGAGTATGAATCACAGCGTGACCTGGAGCTACTTAAAAGGCAACTTGAAGTTGCTTCCAGGACAGGAGACATTCCAGTGGCCAATAAAACAAGAATCAGCTCTGTGGGAGGGAGGGGTTTGCCTGAGAAATGTATGTTCTCTTCCTGGAGAGTTGCTTCTGTTAAGACAGTCATCCGACTTCTGAGGCGACTTTCATTAAAATCAATGGGTACAAGTCGCCTAGAAGTTGGATTGAAGTAGTACAGGAACCTTTTTTGAAGTCAGGCGACTGCAGTAGTGTGCATTAAGACTAGAGGTCGACCGATATGGCTTTTTCTCTGGCCGATGCCGATATTTAGAAATCGCAGGGGCTGATGGCCGATATATGATGCCGATTTTTTTTGGGCCGATATTTTAGGCCGATTTTTTTTGTTTTTTTTCCCTTCATCTCATAAAATCTAACAGTTGGACCCCTTTCACACTGGGGTGTTTTTCAGGCACTTTTGGGCTAAAAATAGCACCTGTAAAAGTGGCTGCAAAACGGCTCCCCTGCAGTCTCACACTGAGGCGGTGCGCTGGCAGGACGTTAAAAAAAGTCCTGCAAGCAGCATCTTTGGAGCGGTGTATACCGCTCCTCCACCACTCCTGCCCATTGAAATGAATGGGCACTGCTGCCGAAGCGCCTGCAAAGCTCTTCTGCAGCAGTGCTACACGGGTGCATTTAACCACTTCATCGGCCGCTAGCTGGGTTATAAGTGCCCCGCTAGCAGCCGAATAGCGCCGCTAAAATGATGGTAAAGCGCAGCTAAAACTAGCAGCGTTTTACCGTCAACGCCTACCCGCTCCAGTGTAAAAGCAGAGTTCCGCCGAAAAAAAAATATATTAATAGTCAGCAGCTACAAATACTGCAGCTGCTGACTTTTAATTATATGGACACTTACCTGTCCTGGGCGCCCGCGATGTCGGCACACGAAGCCGATCTCTCCCTCGGCTCTCGGGTGCTGCCGCCGCCATCTTCGGTAAGGGAATCAGGAAGCAGGCACAAAAACAGGTAATCAAAATTTTTAGACAAAAAAAATAAATAAAAACGGCTAACTTTACTGTTTTGTTTTATTTAAAATTCATTAAAGTGTCTTTTTCCCCCAAAAATTGCGTTTGAAAGACCGCTGCGCAAATACCGTGTGACATAAAATATTGCAACAACCGCCATTTTATTCCGTAGGGTCTCTGCTAAAAAAAAATATATAATGTTTGGGGTTCCAAGTGATTTTCTAGCAGAAAATACAGGATTTTTACTTGTAAGCTACAAGTGTCAGAAAAGATTTTGTCTTTAAATGGTTAAACTGAGAACTTCTACACACAGTTCAGTTCATTGATAAGTAGAAACATTGTATCTCTTTTCTCTCACTTGGCAGGCTGCCCAGAGACAGGTCGCTCCACCTCCATGGGAAACTTCAGGCAACTTGCATTGACTTCTATGAAAGAAGTTATTTGCAAGTTGCGCTGAAGTTTTTTAAATCGTCTTTTTTTTCAGCACTATTGGCCGATGCCGATTAATTAAAAAGTGCCAAAAATCGGCAGATATATTGGTCGACCTCTAAGACGGCTCCATTCACTTACATTGATTTTCTCACGCAGCGTGACTTGAGGCGACTAGGGGCGACCTGGGCGACTTGAAGTCGGATCCAAAGTTGCCCCTGTGTGAATGGGCTCTTAGATGACTCCAGAAGAAAATAAAGGAAAACAAAAACAAATGCAGTCATCACATTTAAGGATTGGCAAGCTGTATTGTATTTCATTTTTGTTTTTTAGTTTATTTAGTGGTTAATGGCCACATTCCAAAATTTGGTGGAAAGTTAAATGAGTTCATCTTATACAGTTTTCCAACAGCCTGCAAACAGAGCAACAATAATGAGGAGAGGATAATAAACCTCATTATCTTTAATAAATAGCATTCCTTACATAATGGTTAGGCAACACTGGACACATCATAACATTTAACCCTTTCGCTGCCAGAGTTGTTTTTGCTTTTTGTACAAGAATCATTTTAGGCTTGAAGATTAGTTAAATCCCCCCCCCCCCCCCCAACAGTATATATTTTCTGAAAGCAGAGACCCTGGAAAATAAAATGGTATTTTTTTTTATGTCGAGGGATATTATTGCAACAGTTTATCAAGCGCAAACTTTTAGTAAAATTACAGTAAAGTTAATAAAAATATTAAAGGAGAGGTGGTGCCAGAAAGTAGATGCCAAACATTTCAAGCGTTAAAACAAACTTTGGTATTTAGAAATTTTCATGGGCAATGCTTTAAAAGCTTTTACTGGTCATCAGTTTAGAGGTAACTGTGAATTTTGGCTCTAGAATTATTGCTCTCACTCTGGCATGTGTGGCGATAAGTAACATGTAGCACAATCAACTTTTGCATACATAGACATCCCTGAGGTGCGTTTACATATATATATGTGTGGGGGACTGAAATTTTTTTGGGGAGGAGAGTCTGGGTGTACCTTTATTAGACCCCTGATGTCTCCCCTGCCCAAGCGAATGGAGCTCAGATCACGCTCCAGTAACTTCTTCCCCAGCAAAAACGGGAAGTGACTAAATCCTCATCACATCCAGGTTCCTACTAGCTAGGGAAGATCAGGAAACAATCGATGGCCGGTCTCCTTGCCCTCTACTTGATGACTCCCGCCATGCGTGTAATGGAGGGGATTGTGGAACCCAGTAAACAGAGTTTGTCCATTCAAGGGGGTCACTGCAAGCAATCCAGCAGCTGTAAATTATATAAAAATTCCCTACTGCTGCCAACGCATTGCTGGCAGTGAAAGGGTTTACACACTTTTTTTCTATCAAGGTTCTACTATGCATTCTATTATTTAACAGTTAAAGTAGATTAAAACCCAATCTCATAAAAAGTTAAAACATGTGAATGTAATTTCCAAAGTTGTTTTCCGTCTTTAAAATCTGCTTTCATTATAATAAAATCAGGCGGTCCTGCCATGAAGGTTCTTGTTTTCAATAGGTTTTTGTATTTTAAATAGCAAGATTACAAACATAGAGGAATAATTTCATCTCACAGAAATATACATTGTAATGCATAATCATGACATGAGGATGAGGAACTCAAAAGAATAATGAAATGTGAAAAACTACGTATAAACCATCATCTAGATATCGGCCACCAAAGGCCTACCAAGTCTACCCCTACCAAATAAGTTTGTGAATACCAGACCCCAAGTAGGAGAGTCATAGTAAAGAATGGAACACTTCCCCTAAAAGTATATATAACATCATGGAGCCACACATGGTTTACAAGGTGGCACATATGTATACCCGGAATGATGGTAGCAGAACTCCAAAGAGGCATGCTCCAACTGCAAGATTGAAAATTATGTAGAAAGCCATAGGTAGAAAGAAGAAAAAAAAAAGAAAGAAAGGAAAAATATTGAGGGGGAGGGGGGAGAAAAGAGAGAGAGGGAGGGAAAGGGTAGGAGATGGCCCTGAACGGGCCTCCACACCCATGGGAGATCCCCCATTGATAAGTATAAATCTTGGCAACCTAGAGTGACCAAACTGAGTCTTCAAGGTCCAGTTTATCATGTAAAATTGCTGCCATTTGGGGGCGTGGCCTGACAGGGAATGGAGTAGGACGCGTGTGAAAAGAGCTCCGAGCATTAATCCTGCTAAACCGCTGATCCTGCTACCCTAAAGCATTCCTACAGACCCCAGCAGCCGGAGGTTAGTGCTGGAACACATCCTGCCATGTCTCCGCCGAAAGGGCAAAGCGCAGCCATCGCTAAACTTGATCAATATCGCCGCCAAGACAAAGACACTCTGGGGGAAGATGGCGGCGCCGCGTGCTCTGACCAGGCCGCACCAGGCAGAGATACAGAAAAGCTCCTGGAAGCCATCACCTATTGCCGCACCTCACTCACCTCTCAAATCGAGGAGGTTAAGGTAGATATCTCCCGTATGAGGCAGGATGTCCAGAAATTGCGGGAGAGGGTTAAGGAGACTGAGACTCGTGTTAGTGAGGTGGAGGACGCCATACCCCCGTTCCGGACGGGCGCCGACCGTATGCAACTCCAGATCTCCCAGCTTGTACAGAAGCAAGATGAGATGGAGAATAGGATTCGGAGGTGTAATCTCGGCTTCATAGGAATACCGGAGGGAACGGAGGGGGGGACCCTACCTCTTTCCTGGAGCAGCTCCTCATTACCACTTATGGCCGTGACGCCTTCTCTCCAATCCTTACAGTGGAGAGAGCACACCGCATGCCGGCTAAAGCCCCTCCGCAGGGGGCTCCCCCCCGCACGATTATCGCCAAGTTTTTGAACTTTAAAGACCGGGATGCGGTGTTAAGAATGGCTAGAGAGAAGGGCAACATTGAGCTGGGCAACTCCAGGATAGCAATCTTCCCAGACTTCTCCGCGGACGTGCAGCGTCGCCGCCAGGGTTTCATGGAGGCCAAGAAGAGGCTCAGGATCAAACATCTCAAATATTCTATGTTATTCCCGGCGCGTCTCAGGGTGGAAAGGGACGGCCGAGTGGTTTTCTTTGAGGATCCAGCTGATGTTATCGCCTGGCTTGAGCGCCCGGATCGCTCCAGATGCGCGGATGAATAAGTGATCCCTCACCATGTATCCTGATTCCTGCAATCCGTCTGCACGGCAACCCTTGTGATGACTCCTCTGCCTGGATTGCTCGGTATGTGCCGTCTCCCCTGTCCCCCCCCCTCTATACGGCCCCCTACACGGATATCTTGCCTAAGACCCCTTTAGACTGCCGGCCCCATCCCCCCCCCCGTCTTTTTGTTTCCCCCTCTAGAAGCACTTTTCCCATTATCTGGCGAACTGGCCCCATGCATTATCCTGCCTGCTGGTTTACAGTCCTTTTTCCTACTAATGACAGGGACACATACTTGGAGCATCTATGGTCCTACGTTTTGTTTTTGACTATTCTTTGCAGCGATTAGTCGCCCCCACAGCAACGAGGATGAAAACTGTGTCGGTAAGATCCAGGGGGGACTACATTTTTGGACAGCCCTCCCCCGAGTGTGGGGACGGTTGTGGTTAGCCATCTGTTTTTGGCTAGTGACTCCCCTGGAGTCATGGCCCCAGGCTTCTTATACGCCTTCAACATCCGTGGGCCTCTTTGATTACTCCGACACTTATCTAGTTGTTCTTCTGAGTTTTGTTATGGGTCATACCCGCACCAGTTGGGGTGGGTGCAGGGTGGGGTGGGGGGTGGGTTTCGGTTGGTTCAATTTTCTATACGGCAATACATGTATATTTTTGAAGTCCTTAATTTTTTACCGGATGAGACTCCTTCAAATTTTGTATTTACAATGTACCGCAATATATATACAGCTTGACGGGTTGGATATGTTATATACTGGGTGCTTGGGGTGGAGGGACTGGACTCCCCCTGGTGCAAAGCTAATCCCACATCTCCTCGAATGGCCACACTAAAATTTCTTACCTGGAATGTCCGGGGTCTGGGAGATAAGATAAAGAGATCTGCAGTATTCGCACTTCTCAAGAAACAGAGAGCTGATATAGTAGTGTTGGTGGAGACGCATGTGGATGGGCGGCTTCAGATGGCGCTCCGTCGGCCCTGGGTGGGATGGGCATACCATTCGACCCACTCTACCCAGGCTCGCGGGGTTTCGGTGTTGGTCGCCAAGACGGTCCACTTTGAGTTAGGTGCTGTACTCACGGACCCACAGGGCCGCTACGTATTCCTCTCAGTCAAAATATATGGTGAGCCGCTCCTGATTCTCGCAATATATATACCTCCACCATTTAGTTCTGTCGTTATTTCTGAGGGTCTGTTGTTTATGTCTCGCCATCCTTCGACACAGGCGATCTGGCTGGGGGACTTCAACGCTACCATGAATCCTGGCCTTGACAGGCCTCAGCCAGCACCGCCGTGTGCCAATGCCCAGACGAGCTCCAGGCTGTCCAGACTCATCTCTGCTTTTGGTCTCATTGACACCTGGCGGTATAAGTTCCCCCAGGCCAGAGCTTATTCATGCTTTTCAGCCTCCCATAAAACCATGTCCCGTATTGACTTGATTTTTGTATCCGCTGCACTAGCACCCCGCTTATTAGAAGCGGGGTTCTCCCCTAGGCTACTATCGGATCATAGTCCGTACTGGGTCACTTTATCATTGCCACTGGATAAACCTCCGCTTTCTTGGAGGTTGAACCCATTTTGGCTGTCTCTGTTGTCAGAGGATGATGAACTTACCTGTGCTTGGACCGACTTCTTTGAGGATAACGACACGTCTGCCCCTCCGGATATGGTCTGGGAATCCTTTAAATTACATGCCCGTATGGTCCTATCCACCCGCATTAATAGATTTAAGGCTGCTTCGGCGGATGCATTGGACAGAGCCCTGTCTGTTTTGTCGGCCACGGAGAGGTCCTTTGTAGATGACCCTTCTCCAGTACATGCCGACCTTCTTAAACTTCAATCCAGGGTGGTAGACCAGATTCAATATGAGGCTGCCAGACGTAAACTATTTTTTGCTAGGCAGAAGTTCTTTGAGCAGGGGGAAAAAGCGGGCAAACTACTGGCTTACATGGTTCATCGGGAGGATAGGCCCCCAACTGTTATTACACTCACTGATGCAGACGGCAGCATGATTTCTGACCCGCGAATGGTGTCGGACCGATTTCGAGATTTTTTTAGTCAGCTATACACATCCCAGACGGTCGGCACAGACGACCAGCTGACGGAATTACTTGCAGGAATTGAATTCCCAAAACTGACAGATGAGCAGATGACCAATCTAGAGGCCCCCCTTACCTCAGATGAAGTGCTGGCGGCAATTGCTGGCTTCCACAGCTCTAGGGCCCCAGGTTCCGACGGTCTGCCTATTGAATTCTATACACAATATAGTGAAATACTTGTCCCTAGACTCCTCGCCCTATATAACTACCTCTTTGAGACCACCGTTCTCCCCCCCTCTATGAGAGAGGCTATTATAGTCCTCATACCTAAACCAGGCAAAGACCTGGGTTTGCCAGAGTCGTATAGGCCTATATCTCTCCTGCAGGTTGATGTAAAGATCCTCGCAAAAATCCTGGCTTTACGCTTGAACAAGGTAATTCTGAGTCTTGTTCATACAGACCAGGCTGGCTTTATGCCGGGTCGCAATACTTCGTTTAACCTGAGGAGACTCTATATCAATCTGCAGGCAATACACTCGGAGGTTGGCTCTCGGGTGGTGGTGGCCTTGGACACGGCCAAGGCCTTCGACTCAGTGGAGTGGAGGTACTTGTGGAGCTGCTTGCGGGGATTCGGTTTTGGTCCGGGTTTCATTAAATGGGTCCAGATCCTATACCAAGCCCCTAGGGGCAAGGTCGTTGCCAATGGTTGGACGTCTACCCCATTTGACCTGACCAGGGGCACTAGACAGGGGTGCCCTCTGTCCCCCTTGCTCTATGCTCTAGCAGCCGAACCTTTGGCAATCTCCATTAGGAATGACCCCAGGATACGTGGACTTAGCTCAGGATCCCTAATAGAAAAAATTAGTCTATACGCGGATGACACGTTACTCTACCTAGCAGACTCAGACATCTCCCTACTTACTGCGCTACAGATCATAGAGCGATTCGGGTCTTTTTCTGGCCTCAAAATAAATTGGGATAAGTCACAAATTTTGCCCATTGACAGTTTCCCCCCATTTGTCCAACAAGACCATCTCCGAATGCAGCGGGTCAGCCAGATTAAGTACTTGGGAATCTCTGTCTCCAGATCTCCAGCCGACTATATCGCCCTAAATATAGAACCCCTGTTTAGTTTACTGAAGTCCAAAATTCAGATATGGGCCAGATTGCCTTTGGGCATCTGGGGCCGGGTGAATATTGTAAAAATGATTCTCTTACCTAAAATGCTTTATATGTTCTGGCACTCACCTATTTTTATACCCCTGAAATACTTTAAACAACTAGAATCCCTCCTCAAGTCATTTGTGTGGGGTGGAAATAGACATAAACTGGCTTGGAGGACACTTAAAAACCCTACGGACCTGGGGGGGTTGGCCCTCCCGGACCTGGACTCATACTACCTGGCGGCCCAGCTGTCGCAGCTATACCATATAGATAAAACTGACAGACTCCGATTTCTTACCCTACTATGTCCGTCGTGGGTTCGGTGCACCTCTGACCCCCTGATGGCAATTGCCGTGGGGCGGAGTGGCAGTGAATCAGACGGCGACCGTAAGTCGCTATTATATCAATACAGACGAATCTGGGACATCGCTTCTAGACAGGTCAAGATCCCACCTATTAACGATTTCACCCCTATCTGGCACAATAAGAGTCTCCCTGAACTGCGCCTGATTCCTGACACGGAGGTGTGGAGTAGGAGGGGGATTCTATATTTGCACCACATACTAGTTGACGGGACCCTTAGGAATTTTGACAATCTTCAGGAGCGATATGCACTTCCTAGATCCATGCACTACAGATTCCTACAACTCCGTCATGCTGTGCGAGCTCAGTTCCCCTCCTCCATCCCACAGCCCACCCCCAACGCCCTGATGGCAGTGATCAAGGGCTCAGACCCTCGCAGGTTGATCTCTGACTTCTACAATATGCTCCTCACTCCGTCTGCTACTACCTTAGCATACAGTCTCAAACCAAGGTGGGAGAGGGATGTGGGATCGATGGAGGATGAGGAGTGGGGTGAGGCACTTGATGCTTGCAAGGCCGTTTCGCCCAGACTGTCGGATAGATTGTCCCAACTGTACATTTTACATCGTGCCTACCTTACTCCTCTCCGAATGGCTCGTTTCAAGCCCGGGGCGAGTACGGAGTGTACGATGTGTAAGCAAGACACCGGCACGTTCTTTCACTTGATTTGGGCGTGTCCTCGACTTCAGAACTTGTGGAAACAAATAGTAGATTTCCTTCATGATGATATGGGGTCCCCCCTGACCCTTGACCCAAAATTATGCCTGCTGGGTATTTTCCCCGGTGCTGAACCGGATAAATTCACTAAAATGTTCATACACAAAACACTTTTTTCAGCTAAGAAGATTATAGCTAGACACTGGATGAGGCCCACACCCCCTAGTTTCTCTGAGTGGAAAGCGGATGTGAATGCCGCTTTGCCTTATAAGAAAATTATATATCTTAATAGAGGATGCCCAGGCAAATATAGCAAAATCTGGGACAGGTGGCTTTCGGTATCTGAAACTTGTATGGGCTGACCCTGACATATGTAGCCCTCAAGATATTCTACCATAGACAGTATTCCAGCCCTGTCTCTGTCTGATCTGTGAATGTAGATGTATTGGTACTTGTAGTTAAGCCTTATTACTGTTATTGCCATATACCCTGTTATGACATGCTTCATATGTACAGTTTAATAAAAAACGTTTAATATAAAAAAAAAAAATTGCTGCCATTTTCTAAAAGTACCATGCTATTTTTTATTTTACGTGCATGTTTGTTCGAATCCCAGATTTCCATGTCCTCGCTAAGGTTTGCTTAGCAGCTGTGAAAATAAATGATATCAATTTAAATTGAGGAAAGGCAGAGATGGGTTTGAGGTTTAATAAGGCCTCATAGGAATTCTTGGTGATACTGTGTTTAAAGAATGTATAAATCAAATAGTACACTGTTGTCCAGAACTTCTTAATTCTCAAGCATTCCCACCAGAATTCCCACCTGTCGAGCCGAAGCCCTCAACTTTCAGATGTCATTGTAACAATTGTAACAATCACTGAACCTGTCAGTAGTCTTAAAGTTAGGGTTGATCGGTGTGTGTATATATACAGTAAACTGTGTGTGTGTGTGTGTGTGTGTGTGTGTTGTTACGAAAGTCAAAATGTATATTGAAGATTTAATATCTCAAAGATATGATATGGGTTAAATAAGAGTTCTTTTAACCAGAAGTGAAAGCTTCAATATAATAAGCATTTATTAGAGAATTGTTATTAATCTATCTAATACACCGCAAACCTTTACAGTCTTAAGAAAGGGAGTAAATATTAGTTTAAATACAAAGTATGTACATCATACTACAAATATCAAACAGAAAAACATATGACAACACAAGTCTACTGTAAGTGCTGGGAGATGGTCTGATAATTACCTATAATAATGACTCCTGGGCCCAGGTCATCTCATCTCTGATCTCTACTTATTGGGCTTTCCTTATATGGGCCCCTCTCCCATTGACTAAAACAGGGCCATTATGATTGGTTACTGTTCTCTCCTCCCTCCTTAAATTTAGTGATAATTAGATTTGAAGATAAATTTATTAATCCGAAGGTCATTAACTTCCCTTGAATGGGGCACTTAGCTATACATGGAACTAGCTGTGGCAAATTAACCCTTAAATGGATATTGGTTCGTTAACATGGGAGAATACAAATGCCTTTATCTAGCTAATGAAGGCGGTGCCGCATAGACTACAGGTACAGAGGTGATCTCTTCCTGGCTTGTTTGAATACTAAGTTAGGTATACAGACAGAACGGCTCCTCAGCACCTTGTCACCCAGCATTCATGCATATCAAAAGGGAACTGGTAATTACATTTTCCCAGGCCTAGTATGTCAGCCAAGTTAACCCTTACAGACACAAATATTTTATACTACACATTACTTATCCTAAATTATATATACATCTATGTACAGATATTCCCAGTTGCTAATGGAGATTACTCATAAACTCCTCATAAGGCAACAGTGTGATATATATATATATAGATATATATATATATATATATATATATATCTATATATATAAAATGAAAAAAGCTTGTAGTATGAGCATTGTATAGCGTTAAATTGGACTTGTTTTTTTATTTTTCCTAGGTGTATATTGTTGTTCGGTTTTATAATATGTATACTCTATATCTGCAAAGTGGGCCAGGATGCAGAGACATGTGACCTTAGAAACGTGGACCCCGATCACATAAAGGTATGATAGTTTTAATAAATGGTCAAATTATAATTCTGTATAATGAGTGCACAGAAATTTGTAAAAATGACCAGTGTGTTAAAGCTGAACTGGCCTTTATATATACCGTATAACCAGGTTGGTTACATCTAATTCTTCATATTCCACATTCTACGGGTCACTGGGGATACAGAAATTCACAGTTGTGGTCTGTGCTACATACAGTCAGCGCAGGCCCCTTCCGGGTGCTGCTCAGACGACTTGCCTTATGTAATGGTGGAGGTGCCAAGTGAGTGCCCCCCCACCCCCCGTGTACAGTATACAGAAGGCAAGTTACTTGAGCAGCGACCAGTTAAGACCAGCAATGGATGTATGTACCACAGACTACTACAGTGAATTTTTCTGCATCCACATCAACTATTTGGTTGTGAGATATGAAGCATTTTTATGTAACCAAGCTGGACCCATTAAAGTAAAAAAAAAAAAAAATATTCCTGGAATTTAGCTTTAGACACAACTGATGAATTTTCGTAGGCCTTTACTAATGTAGCGCCCTACTCCTGTTGGGTAGGCGCTATGTGTTAAATTTAGTTATCTGATCTGTAGTTTAGCTCAGATGGATTATGCTAAATTGTTGGCTCTGTTTCAGTCTAGCTGGGTTGCGCCTTTTCCACCTGACAGTAGGTGTCGCTGTCACCACGGTTCAGGGTTGGAAATGCAGCAGGCTAGGTGTATTGGGTATTCCTTTCCCAGAAGTGGCTCAGGGGGCGTGATCAACCCGCTGTGCATTCTGGGAGGGGGTACTTAAGAGACAGAGACCACTCTATCTGGGTTTTTCGTTGCCGGATCCCGACATGAGGGCCCTCCTGGCCTCAGGGATGTGCGAGCCATTTTCGGCCTCGGGGTCTGCTGGCCTGAGGCTCTGCAACTGAGAAGTAGGCCCAGAAGTTGCTGGGGCCTACTAGTCCAGGGATGGTCCTACGCGGTCTTGCCTGCGGGAAGAAGCGGAACAATTGGGGACTCAATTGAAGGATGCATCCTGGCCAGTTTGCCTCACGGTGCTGCCGGCTGGCTGAAATATTCTGGCACCGTGAGCTGTGTACTTTTAAAGGAACTTTTGCAAAGTGTCAGTGTGGTTACACGATCTTGTGGCGGAAAATTGTGGAACGATTAGACAGCACTCTTCAAGTCTGTGGCAGAGACATTGAACGAGCTTCGCACCAGTTGCTAGGTCAGTGAGAGTAGGCCTATCCGGTGGTTGCTGAATACAGCGTGGAACTGATTTGCCCTCTGGATCTAAGATTGTGCCCGTGAGCTGCAAAGCAAGGTACCTGAACCTCCCCTATCCCTCTACCCCTCTGTTGGAACTGGTATAATAAAGCTCTTGAAGAAAAAGTAACCAAGCGTTGGTGTGAACGTTCATGAAAGCTCTTCAAAAGGGATCCCTGATTACATAGTTACATAGTTACATAGTTAGTCAGGCTGAAAAAAGACAAAGTTCATCCAGTTCAACCATAAAAAAAAAAAAAAAAAAAAAAAAAATATCGTTCAATCCCATATACCCAATTCTATACCCACAGTTGATCCAGAGGAAGGCAAAAAAAAAAACAGCAGAGCATGATCCAATTTGCTACAGCAGGGGAAAAAATTTTTTCCTGATCCCCCGAGAGGCAATCGGATTTTCCCTGGATCAACTTTAACTATAAATGTCAGTACTCAGTTATATTATGTACATTTAGGAAAGTATCCAGGCTTTTCTTAAAGCAATCTACTGAGCTGACCAGAACCACCTCCACATTTCACAGCTCTTACTGTGAAGAAACCTTTCCGTATTTGGAGATGAAATCTTTTTTCCTCTAGACGTAAAGAGTGCCTCCTTGTCTTTTGTGTTGACCGTAAAGTGAATAACTCAACACCAAGTTCACTATATGGACCCCTTATATAGTTGTACATGTTAATCATATCCCCCTTATTCTCCTCTTCTCAAGAGTGAATAAACTCAGTTCCTCTAATCTTTCCTCATAGCTGAGCTCATCCATGCCTCTTATCAGTTTGGTTGCCCTTCTCTGCACTTTCTCCAGTTCCCCAATATCCTTTTTGAGAACTGGTGCTCAAAACTAAACTGCATATTCCAGATGAGGTCTTACTAATGATTTGTACAAGGGCAAAATGATATCTCTCTCTCTCTGGAGTCCATACCTCTCTTAGTACAAGAAAGGACTTTGCTCGCTTTGGAACCCCAGCTTGGCATTGCATGCCATTATTGAGCTTATGATCTACCAAAACCCCCAGATCCTTCTCCACTACGGATCCCCCCAGTTGTACTCCCCCTAGTATGTATGATGCATTCATATTCTTAGCCCCCAAGTGCATAACTTTACATTTATCACCATTAAATCTCATCTGCCACATAGTCGCCCAATTAGACAGTGCATTGAGGTCGGTTTGTAAATTGGTGACATCATGTAAGGACGTTATTCCACTGCATAGCTTGGTGTCATCTGCAAAGACAGAAATGTTACTTTTGATCCCAGATATAATATCATTTATAAGGATATTAAAAAGTAAAGGTCCCAACACTGAACCTTAGACCATTCAGAGTAAAAATCATTAACCACTACTCTCTGAATTCTGTCTTTTAGCCAGTTTTCTATCCATTTACAAACTGATATTTCCAATCCTGTAGATTTTACCTTACACATGAGCCGTGTGTGCGGAACTGTATCGAATGCTTTTGCAAAATCCAAGTATACCACGTCCACTGCCACCCCTCTGTCCAAGGTTTTACTTACCTCTTCATAAAAAGAAATCAGGTTTGTCTGACAACTTCTGTCTTTCATGAATCCATGCTGTCTGTTGCTTAAATAGTTTTTTTCCAGCAAGAACTCATCTATGTGGTCTTTTATTAATCTCTCCAGAATCTTCCCGACTATAGAAGTTAAACTAACAGGTCTATAGTTACTTGTTAAAGACTTTGTTCCCTTTTTAAATATAGGCACCACATTGGCCCTGCGCCAATCCAGTGGTACTATTCCTGTCATTAATGAGTCCCTAAAAATTAGATACAATGGCTTTGAAATTACAGAGCTCAATTCTTTTAGGATCCGTGGGTGGATGCCATCTGGTCCAGGTGCTTTATCCACCTTTATTCCATCTAAATATTTCTGGACCATATCACTTTTGAGCCATTGTGGATTTGGGGCTGTGTCACTGCCACCCCCATTATGGACATGATCTCCCCCATGCTCCATTGTATACACAGAGCTGAAGAAAATATTTAATAAATTAGCCTTCTCTTTGTCCCCAGTCACCCACTCTAGATTATGTTTTAAAGGGCCTACATGCTCAGACCGACCTTTTTACTATTAATATATTTGAAGAATTTTTTGGGGTTTGTCCTACTATCTTTTGCAATCTGTCGTTCGTTTTGAACTTTTGCATCCTTGATTTCCTTTTTACATATCCTGTTATATTCTTTGTAACATTTAACCACTTAACGACCGCCCACCGCCGATTTACGTCGGCAGAATGGCACGGACAGGCAGAATCACGTAGATCTACGTGATCGCCTTTGTGCAGTTGGGGGGTCCATCCGGACCCCCCTTCACTGCAGTGAGCGGCCGTTAAGTGTTCGGGAGCGATCAGGCATGAGGGGGCGGCCGCTCGATTCCGCCCCCCCCCTCGCGATCGCTCCCGGCCAATGAAATTGCTTCCTCCGCCATGTGATGTAAACACAGGCTGGAGGAAGTGATGTCATCTCCCTCACCGCGGTCTTTTCGTTCCCGGCGCCGAGGAGTGAAGACAGAGGTTAGTGCTCCAACAGTCCACTGACACGTAGGTACACATAGGCACACAAATCACCCCCCAGTCACCCCCAGATCACCCCCCAGGTCACCCCAAAGCCCCCAATCACAGTGTCACTGATTGCAGTGATCATTTATTTTACTGATCACTGCATTTAGTGTCATCTGTGATTGTAAAAAGTTGCAAGGCAGTTAGGATTAGGCCCCTTTAGGTCCAGGGTAGCCCCCTAACCCCCCCTAATAAAGGTTTAACCCCTTGATCACCCCCCCAGGTAACCCTTTCACCCCCTAACTTCAGCGTCACTAAGCGATTGTTTTTCCGATCGCTGTATTCGTGTCGCTGGTGTTTTAGATAGGCAGTTATTTTTTTTTTAGGTTCGCCGCAGGTTTTTATTGGTGTCAGGTACCCCCATATTTAACCTAATAAAGGTTTTAACCCCCTGATTGCCCCTAGTTAACCCTTTCACCAGTGATCACCATATAAAGGTTACAGGTGACGCTGGTTGATTAGTTTGCTTTTTATAGCATCAGGGCGTATATAACCCAATAAAGGTTTAACCCCCCTGATCGCCCGGCGGGTGAGATCAATTAGGTTTTAGCGCCAGAGAGGGTCTGCGTCGCCCCAGGCAGTGTTAGGTTAGTGCCAGTAACGCTAACACCCACGCGCAAAGCATACACCCCCCTTAGTGGTATAGTATCTGATCAGATCTATACTAGCATCCCCAGCGGTTTAGGGTTCCCAAAAACGCAGTGTTAGCGGGATCAGCCCAGATACCTGCTAGTACCTGCGTTTAGCCCCTCCGCCCAGCCCAGCCCAGCCCACCCAAGTGCAGTATCGATCGATCACTGTCACTTACCAAACACAACACACATAACTGCAGCGTTCGCAGAGACAGGCCTGATCCCTGCGATCGCTAACAGTTTTTTTGTAGCGTTTGATATATTTGCTGACGACAGTCAGGTGCTTTTTTTCCTGTGAATCTTACTAGTGTACCCCTAAATTTAGAGCCCAAAATGGCAAGTCGAAGGTACACTAGTAAAGAGGCCTACGAGATTCTGAGCATGACAGATAGTGAAGAGGAGGTCACGTATCTGTCAGATTCAGGCTCAGAATATCTTCCCGTAGAAGACAGTGACGTCAGCGGCCCCACGTCAGATAGCTCTGACGACGAAGTTGAGGTCCCTGCTAAGGTCAGGCGTACCCGATCCCGATCTTCTGAGGTTGTTGAGGAGCAAAAACCGCAGGTCTCTCGTATCATGGAGCAGAGTAGTACTAGCGCCGCTATTCCTTCTGGTGAACTGGCAAGCACCAGCGGCCTAGTACAGCCTGGACGTACATCCAGCACTGCAGTAACACTTGGTGACGTGGCGAGTCCCATAAGTGCAGTTCAAGCTGGCGAGGTGGCAAGCACAAGTAGTGTCCCGCTGCCACCAAGAAGACAAAGGCAGGCCCGTCGTGCCCATACTGCCCTTCCTGCAGAATTCGCCTATCCTGATTGGGTCCCCACCACTTCTGCAGAACCCGTACTTCCCCCATTCACTGCCCAACCCGGTATTCAGGTGGAAACAGCTGATTTTATGCCAATCGATTTTTATTCGCTGTTTTTCACGGAAGATCTCTATAGATCTATTGTGGACCAGAGTAATTTATATGCTGGTCAATTTATCGCCGCTAACCCCCAGTTGCCTAAAATTGCCAGAAATTGGAAACCAATTACGGTTTCCGAATTTAAGACCTTTCTGGGCCTTTCCCTCAACATGGGCACACATAAATTTCCGTCATTGCGTGCTTATTGGTCCACGCACCCAATTGACCACATGCCCGTGTTCTCTGCCTCCATGTCCAGGGCACGATACGAGCAGATTTTGCGGTTCATGCACTTCAACGACAATGAACTTTGTCGTCCACGTGGGGACCCTGAATACGACCGGCTCTATAAAATTCGGCCCCTCATAAACCACTTCAACGAACGTTTTGCAGCCTTGTTTACTCCCGATCAAGTTGTCTGCGTTGATGAGTCCCTGATTAAATTTTCTGGCCGCTTGTCTTTCAAGCAGTACCTTCCCAGCAAGCGTGCCAGATACGGGGTCAAGCTCTACAAGTTCTGTGACAGGGCAACAGGCTATGTAGTGAACTTTACGGTTTATGAGGGAAAAGACAGTCAGATTGAGTCGGTCAACTGCCCGGATTACATAGGGAGCGCTGGCAAGATAGTGTGGAACTTGGTGTCACCCTTATTCGGAAAGGGGTACCACTTGTATGTGGACAATTATTACACGAGCGTGCCACTGTTTAGTCACTTGTTTGATCATAAGATTGGAGCATGTGGCACCGTGCGACCTAATCGCCGGGGCTTTCCCCAGCGGCTTGTAGATGCCCGTCTTAGGCTGGGGGAGAGAGCCTGCTTGAAGTGTAATAACTTGCTCGCTATGAAGTGGAGGGACAATAAGAATGTTTTCCTTCTTACCTCCCTTCATGCAGACACGACAGTCCAAATTCGTACGGCGACTGGTGTTGTGGAGAAACCCCTCTGTGTCCACGAATATAACCAAAATATGGGAGGGGTGGACCTCAACGACCAGTTGATGGCGCCGTATCTAATTGACCGTAAGGCGAGACGCTGGTACAAAAAAGTGTCTCTATCATTATTCCAATTGGCTTTGCTGAACGCTCATGTGCTATACAGAGCTTCAGGCGGGACGTTATCTCTTCTAAAATTCCAGAATGAGATAGTCACAGAACTCCTGTATCCAGGCGGTTCTGCACCTCACCATCCCCAACCAAATGCAGTAAGCCGGCTGCATGAGAGGCATTATTCGTATGTCCTCCCGAGTACCCCTACCCAAAGCCACCCCCAAAAAAGATGTCGTGTCTGTAGCAAGCGCGGATTTAGGCGTGACACCCGTAGTTTTTGTCCACTCTGTCCTGACAAGCCTGGTCTTTGCCAAGGTGAATGTTTTGAACGCTACCACTCAAAAGTGAAGTTTTAGCGTAGGGTACAGCATTTCACAGACTAGGACACACTTACACAGGGTCTCCCAAGATGCCATTACATTTTGAGAGACCCGAACCATTACAGTTGTAAAGTTACAAAAAAAAGTGTAAAAAAGAAAAAAAAAACGTAAAAAACAAAACACAAAAAAAATATAAAATAAAAAAACCAAAAATAGTTGTCGTTTTATTGTTCTCTCTCTCTCTATTTTCTCTCTATTGTTCTGCTCTTTTTTTACTGTATTCTATTCTGCAATGTTTTATCATGCTTGCTTTTCAGGTATGTAATTTTTTGTTTTCAGGTGCGCCATTCAACTGCAGCGCGGAATTATTTATCTTGACAGCAACAGCGTTTGCTCCCACGATACATAAAGCCGTGACTCCAGTGCTGTAGGAGGTGATTTCACCACCACAGTTAAAAAAAAGAGCATATATGCCGAAGCATGGGGGCAGCAGGGGCGGAGGAGCGATTTTGCTCCTAATGCCGCGTACATACGGTCGAAATTCCGACCGTGTGTACGCGGCATAACTTTTTTGCGGGAGGATGCCCCCATGCTTCGGCATATATATATTTTAGGCACAGGTTGCGTTAAAACATTTTTTTATTTTTTACTAGGTTTTGTTTTGGTATTTGCTTTGCAGGTATGGCATGGTAAGGTCTTACTGTTGTACTGTAATGTTACTTTGTTTTAATGTTAACCACCATTTGCTTAGCAGGTACGTCATTCAGTTGCAGCGCGGATCTATTTATCTTGACAGCAACAGCGTTTGCTCCCACGATACATAAAGCCGTGACTCCAACACTGTAGGAGGTGATTTCACCACCACAGTTAAAAAAAAGAGCATATATGCCGAAGCATGGGGGCAGCAGGGGCGGAGGAGCGATTTTGCTCCTAATGCCGCGTACATACGGTCGAAATTCCGACCGTGTGTACGCGGCATAACTTTTTTGCGGGAGGATGCCCCCATGCTTCGGCATATATATATATTTTAGGCACAGGTTGCGTTAAAACATTTTTTTATTTTTTACTAGGTTTTGTTTTGGTATTTGCTTTGCAGGTATGGCATGGTAAGGTCTTACTGTTGTACTGTAATGTTACTTTGTTTTAATGTTAACCACCATTTGCTTAGCAGGTACGCCATTCAGTTGCAGCGCGGATCTATTTATCTTGACAGCAACAGCGTTTGCTCCCACGATACATAAAGCCGTGACTCCAACGCTGTAGGAGGTGATTTCACCACCACAGTTAAAAAAAAGAGCATATATGCCGAAGCATGGGGGCAGCAGGGGCGGAGGAGCGATTTTGCTCCTAATGCCGCGTATATACGGTCGAAATTCCAACGGAGGCTTATCCGTGGAAAAGTCCGACCGTGTGTACGCGGCATAACCTTTTATGCCGCGTACATACGGTTGAAATTCCGACGAAGGCTTGACCGTGTGTACGCGGCATAACTTTTTTGCGGGAGGATGCCCCCATGCTTCGGCATATATGCCCATCATTAGAAGTGGGTGGATGAAGGGAGGTATTCTAATGGTGGGCATACCCACCAATCAATCTCTTTTTTTCGTTCAGCCAATAGGCTGTATGAAAAAAAAGATTACAATACATGT
The DNA here is from genome assembly GCA_029206835.1 of Rana muscosa. NCBI lineage: Eukaryota > Metazoa > Chordata > Amphibia > Anura > Ranidae > Rana > Rana muscosa. Next base: position 142,195,462 of record CM055116.1, on the reverse strand, counting down.
CCAACAAGGACCAGCAACGTACTGGTATGTTGCTGGACTTTGAATGTTTATACCAGAATGATGCCTGCGGGTTTAGGTATCATCTTGGTATCATTCTTTTCAGCCAGCAGCCGGCTTTCATGTAAAAGCAATTCTAGCAGATAATTAGCCTCTAGACTGCTTTTACAAGCAGTGGGAGGGAATGTCCCCCCCCGGATATAAAAAGCGCCATTGGGAAATTGGGAAAGCATTTTATCACACCGATCTTGGTGTGGTCAGATGCTTTGAGGGCAGAGGAAAGATCTAGGGTCTAACCCCCCATTTTTTTTCAAAAAAAGAGTACCTGTCACTACCTATTGCTATCATAGGGGATATTTACATTCCCTGAGATAACGATAAAAATGGTAAAAAAATAAAATATGGAAGGCACAGTTTAAAAATAAAATAAAAAAGCCAAATAAATAATAAAAAAAAAAAAAAAAAAAAAAAAGCACCGCTGTCCCCCCCTGCTATTGCGCAAAGGCGAACGCACGCGTCGGTCTAGCGTCATATGTAAACAGCAATTGCATCATGCATGTGAGGTATCACCGCGAAGGTCAGATCGAGGGCAGTCATTTTAGCAGTAGACCTCCTCTGTAAATCTAACGTGGTAACCTGTAAAGGCTTTTAAATGCTTTTAAAAATGAATGTAGTTTTGTCGCCGCTGCGCGTTTGTGCGCAATTTTAAAGCATGTCGTGTTTGGTATCCATGTACTCGGCCTATGATCATCTTTTTTATTTCATCAAACATTTGGGCAATATAGTGTTTTTTAGTGCATTAAAAATAAAAAAAGTGTGTTTTCCCCCCAAAAAATGCGTTTGAAAAATCGCTGCGCAAATACTGTGTGGAAAAAAAAAATGCAACACCCACTATTTTAATCTGTAGGGCCTTTGCTTTAAAAAAATATATAATGTTTGGGGGTTCAACATAATTTTCTTGCAAAAAAAAATTTTCTTTCATGTAAACAAAAAGTGTCAGAAAGGGCTTTGTCTTCAAGTGGTTAGAAGAGTGGATGATGTGTGACATAAGCTTCCTAATGTTGTGCATAAAATGCCAGGACAGTTCAAAACCCCCCCCAAATGACCCCATTTTGTAAAGTAGACACCTCAAGCTATTTGCTGAGAGGCATGTTGAGCCCATTGAATATTTTTTTTTTTGTCCCAAGTGATTGAATAATGACCAAAAAAAAAAAATGTACAAAAAGTTGTCACTAAATTATATATTGCTCAAACATGCCATGGGCATATGTGGAATTACACCCCAAAATACATTCTGTTGCTTCTCCTGAGTACGGGGATACCACATGTGTGGGACTTTTTGGGAGCCTAGTCGCGTACGGGACCCCAAAAACCAAGCACCGCCTTCAGGATTTCTATGGGTGTAAATTTTTGATTTCACTCCTCACTGCCTATCACAGTTTCGGAGGCCATGGAATGCCCAGATGGCACAAAACCCCCCCAAATGACCCCATTTTGGAAAGTAGACACCCCAAGCTATTTGCTGAGAGGTATGTTGAGTATTTTGCAGATCTCGCTTTTTGTCACAAAGTTTTGAAAATGTAAAAAAAGAAAAAAAAAAAGAAAAAAAAATGTCTTTCTTAATTTTCAAAAACAAATGAGAGCTGTAAAATACTCACCATGCCTCTCAGCAAATAGCTTGGGGTGTCTACTTTCCAAAATGGGGTCATTTGTGGGGGTTTTGGGCTATTTTGACATTTTATGGCCTTCAAAACTGTGATAGGTAGTGAGGAGTGAAATCAAAAATTTATGCCCTTAGAAACCTTGAAGGCGGTGCTTGGTTTTTGGGGTCCCGTACGCGGCTAGGCTCCCAAAAAGTCCCACACATGTGGTATCCCCGTACTCAGGAGAAGCAGCAGAATGTATTTTGGGGTGTAATTTCACATATAACCATGGCATGTGTGAGCAATATATCATTTAGTGACAACTTTTTGTACATTTTTTTTTTTTCTTTTTGTCATTATTCAATCATTTGGGACAAAAAAAAATATTCAATGGGCTCAACATGCCTCTCAGCAAATAGCTTGGGGTGTCTACTTTCCAAAATGGGGTCATTTGGGGGGGTTTTGTGCCATCTTGGCATTTTATGGCCTTCAAAACTGTGATAGGTAGTGAGGAGCGAAATCAAAAATGTATGCCCTTAGAAACCTTGAAGGCGGTGCTTGGTTTTTGGGGTCCCGTACGCGGCTAGGCTCCCAAAAAGTCCCACACATGTGGTATCCCCGTACTCAGGAAAAGCAGCAGAATGTATTTTGGGGTGTAATTTCACATATGCCCATGGCATGTGTGAGCAATATATCATTTAGTGACAACTTTGTGAAAAAAAAAAAAAGTTTGTCATATTCCCGCAACTTGTGGCAAAATATAAAATATTCCATGGACTGAACATGCCTCTCAGTAAATAGCTTGGGGTGTCTACTTTCCAAAATGGGGTCATTGGGGGGGGGATTTGTGCTATTTTGGCATTTTATGGCCTTCGAAACTGTGATAGGTAGTGAGGAGTGAAATCAAAAATTTGCGCCCTTAGAAATCCTGAAGGCGGTGCTTGGTTTCCGGGGTCCCGTACGTGGCTAGGCTCCTAAAAAGTCCCACACATGTGGTATCCCCGTACTCAGGAGAAGCAGCAGAATGTATTTTGGGGTGCAATTCCACATATAACCATGGCATGTGTGAGCAATATATCATTTAGTGACAACTTTTTGTAATTTTTTTTTTGTCATTATTCAATCACTTGGGACGAAAAAAAAAAATATTCAATGGGCTCAACATGCCTCTCAGCAATTTCCTTGGGGTGTCTACTTTCCAAAATGGGGTCATTTGGGGGGGTTTTGTACTGCCCTGCCATTTTAGCACCTCAAGAAATGAGATAGGCAGTCATAAATTTAAAGCTGTGTAAATTTCAGAAAATGTACCCTAGTTTGTAAACGCTATAACTTTTGCGCAAACCAATAAATATACGCTTATTGACATTTTTTTTACTAAAGACATGTGGCTGAATACATTTTGGCCTAAATGTATGACTAAAATTGAGTTTATTCGATTTTTCTTATAACAAAAAGTAGAAAATATCATTTTTTTTCAAAATTTTCGGTCTTTTTCTGTTTATATCGCAAAAAATAAAAATCGCAGAGGCAATCAAATACCATTAAAAGAAAGCTCTATTTGTGGGAAGAAAAGGACGCAAATTTCATTTGGGTACAACATTGCATGTCCGCACAATTTACAGTTAAAGCAGCGCAGTGCCGAATCCCAAAAACAGGCTTGGTCCTAATGGCCCGAAATGGTCCGGGGCTTAAGTGGTTAAACGACACTAGTGTTCCTTAATTTTTATATTTTTTAAAAGCTCTTTTCTTATTGTTTATAGCTTTTTTAACTTTAACCATGAGCCGCATAGGTTTTATTTTTAGCCTTTTAAACGTATTGCCCATGGGAATATACTTTGCAGTGAGTTCACAAACAGTCTTTTTGAAGAATTCCCATTTCTGTTCTGTGTTTATCAATGGCAATATTCACTCCCAGTCTAAGTCCTTGGAAAATTGGCTTTATTGAAATTAAGTGTTTTTATCTTTGGTGTGTGGTGAACAGAAAGGTAACGGTAGGCCCAAAACTTTAAACCAGCAGCTCCTACGGGGGTAGTGCTACACTAATATTTGGGGCTAGTGTAAATGGGCTTTTGAGATGTGCCCGCCACGTGTTCACATTGACTTGTATTTCTTGCTCAAGAAAGTGTTTTGTACACCTGTGTGTGCATTGGTGGGGAGCTCTCCTCAATTCCTATTCTGTCCAAAACACCTGAAACTGCTATTGGGTGTCGCCATCTTAGTGATGTCAGCAGCCCTAGTAGACTCAGAGCTGTCACTCTAGTGATGCTCTATTGCGAGGCTTTCTAAACAAAGGGCCATGTTTCTGTCCTTCAGGCTTTAGGGGGACTGGGCTGTTGCCAGTGGGAGTAGAAGCATTCCTGGCATCAGTGTCAGTAAGTAATGATTTTAGAGGGAGGCATAGTGCCCCAGTTTATGGTGTCACTTGGAGAACTAGTGCCTCATCGATGTGTCAGTGGGAGGAATAGCACCCCATCATTGGTGTCAGTTGGAGGAATAGTGCCTCATTGATTGTGTCAGTTGGAAGAATAGAGCCCCATTGCTGTTGTCAGTGGAAAGAATGGTGCCCCATCATTGATGTCAGTGGGAGGAATGGTCCTCCATCATTGGTATCCATTTGAAGAATAGTGCACCAAGAGCCAGATAAAGGGAAGCAATGGGCCACATCCGCCCCCCGCCCACAGTCTGGAGACCACTGCTCTGTAGTGTTTTCCTTTGCTCCTCCCTGGCAGCTACATATACGGTTATGTAGAGAGGTGATAAGAGGGGCAGAGGAGCTGGGTCAACACTTGAGCCCTGTACACACGATCGGATATCCTATGGATTCTAATCCGATGTTTTTTTCCATCGGAAATCCGATGAAACTGTCTTCCATCAGTCTTGCCCACACACCATCAGTCAAAAAACGGTCCGTTTCAAACGCAGTGACGTAAAACACTCCGATGAGTCGAGAAAAATTAAGTTCAATGCTTCTGAGCATGCGTCGACTTGATTCTGAGCATACGTGGGTTTTTTATCCGATGGATTTCCACACAGACGATCGGATTTTGCTATCGTTTTTTTTCCCATCGGATAAATTTAAAACATGTTCTACTTTTTCATGGAAAAAAGACCGATGGGGCCCATACACGATCGGTTCGTCCGATGAAAACAGTTAATCGGACTGTTTTTATCGGTAAAACTGATCGTGTGTACACGGCTAAAGAGTAATTAGACACTCCCAGAAGAGGAGAGGGCTTTGACGGGCAAGGAGATAGGGGGCTGTGCTAGGGAATTGACTCTTCATGGTGGAGTCACTTTTTCTAGCAAGTTCAAAGGCACATCATTTATGGCACAGAAAAACAAGTAAGCATTTTAACCACTTCAGCCCCGGACGGATTTAACCCCCTTAATGACCAGGCCAGGCGATACGGCAGTACGTTACTTTAAATGACAATTGCGCGGTCGTGCATAGCTGTAACCTAAAAAAAAAAAATGTATGTACTTTTTTTCCCACAAATATAGCTTTCTTTTGGTGGTATTTGATCACCTCTGCGGTTTTTATTTTTTGCGCTATAAACAAAAAGAGAGCAACAATTTAAAAAAAAAGCATTTTTTTAATTTTTTTTTACTTTCTGCTATAAAACATATCTAATAAAAAATGTCTTTGTCAACTTAGGCCAATTTGTATTCTGCTATATATTTTTGGTAAAAAAAATCCCAAGTAGCGTATATTGATTGGTTTGCGCAAAAGTTATCGTGTCTACAAACTATGGGATAGATTTAGGGACTTTTTTTTACCAGTATTGGCAATGATCAGCAATTTTTAGCAGGACTGCGACATTGCGGCGGACAGATTGATCTCCAAGTGACACTTTTTGGGGACCAGTGACACCAATACAGTGATTAGTGCTAAGCAAAATCCACTGACACTGTATAAATGACACTGGCAGGGAAGGGGTTAACATCATAAGGCATTGTAAAACCCTGACATTCACAGACATGACTAGATGATGGGAATTGTAGTTCCTGAACAACTGGAGGGTCATAGTTTGGAGACCCCTGCACTAGACAAATAGAGAGGTCTGTGTTCCTGATTAATAGGAACACAAGATCTCTCTCTCTTTGTCTGTGACAGAACGACAGACCGCCATTCTGTCATTTCCCTGAACGATCACAGGTGGCCATCGGCCATCGCTGCCGCCGTGCACGTTAATTGGCTCCCTTTTCGTCTAATCACAGAGGGAGCGGGTCACCTGCGGCAAGCGAGCCCGCCCCAGACCAGGGAGCATGGACAACGTACAGGTACATTGTTTCGCGCAGTCGGGCTGCCCTGCTACAGTATATGTACGGTGGGCTGTCCTGAACTGGTTAAATACTTAATAATTTTTGAAAATATTTTTTCTCTTCTTTTAACTGCAATTTTTAAGTTAGTGAAAGGGTCTCTTTAATGACAAACTTTTCAATGTGATTGCAAATCGGATCTAAATTTCGAATGAGATATAGGCTAATATAGATTGGTTCAACATGTAGATTTTTAGTCAATAATTCAAACAAATGAATGACAAAAATAGTTGGTGGCCAATAAAAATCTGGAGTGAGTACATCAAGTATTAGGTCCCTTTCACACAGGACGGATCTGTGAGGATCCGCCCCGTGAATCTCCGCTTGCTCAGCAGGGATCGCTTCGCTGATCCCCGCTGAGCCGGCGGATGACAGGGCGGTCCCCGCACACTGTGCAGGGACCGCCCTGTCAGATCTACGCTCTCCTCTATGGGGGGATCGGATGAACACGGACCGTCTGTCCGTGTTCATCCGATCCGCTCTGCAGATGGATAGAAAATAGGATTTTCCTCCGTCTGCAGAATCGGGGGATTGCGGACACGGAGGAGATCGGGTGTCAGCGGATGTTCATCCGCTGACACCCGCGATCTCATAGGGACCAATGTATGTCCCTTTTTCATCCGTAAACGGATGGATGAAAAAGCGGACATACGGTCCGCATGTGTGAAAGGGGCCTAAGGCTGTGCACCCAGAGCCCCCAATGCACAAGTGTACAGTGGGAAGACCCTTGCTGTGGTCTGTTGCAGATTCTTTTCCAGGTTGTGATATGGTATCATGCAGAGTAATCAAATCCCAATCAGGACAATAGACAAGCTGGAGGAGAAGAGATCATTTTACTTCCAGGCTGGATGAGTCTCTCCATTCTCTGTATCAGTGAGTTCTGCCCTTCACCTGGGAATACACAAGGGGATCAGTGTTTGTTATGCCCTAGATGCCTCCCTTGGTGTGATACATTAAGGAGAACCTGAGGAGTCTGTCTCATGTGAAACAGTAACTGCTTTGTTATTTTGCTATATATAATTACAGCTTTCCAGGTTGTCCCCTGGGATTCATAGGTTTGGTAGATTAGCAGGTTGGGAAAAAAACACACAGGCATTGTGGTATAAGCTAACCTTCTGGCTGGCTGAATTTAGAGCAGGAGAAATAACAGCAATAATGCAATAACAGTTTGTGCGCTGCAGTATTTAAAAGGTAGTCACAGTAAAACATTAACCTCTTTCCAACCGTGTAACATATATATGCGGTGTGCAGGATAAGTGTGCTTAAACAACCAACCACTGCACATATACTGATCAGCCATAACATGATGACACACCCAATATTGAGTAGGTCCCCCTTTAGCCACCAAAACAGTCCTGACCCACTGAGGCATGAACTCCACTAGAACACTCAAGGTATGTTGTCATATCTGGCACCAAGCCGTCATTCAGTAGCAGATCCTTTAATTCCTGTAAGTTGTGTGGTGGGGCCTCCATGGATCGAACTTGTTTTTTCAGCACATTCCACTGATGTTAAATTGAACTGAGATCTGGAGAATTTGGAGGCCAAGGCAACACCCTGAAGACACCTTCTTCTATTGCTCCTGTGGTCCAGTTCTGATGCTCACATGCTCATTGTAGGCACTTTTGGTATGTGGACATGGGGAAACATGGGCATTCTGACTGGTCTGCAGCTTTGCAGCCCCTATGCAACAAACTGTGTTTTATTGTGTGTTCGGACGCCTTTCTGTTGGAACTTACATTAACTATTTAAGCAATTTGAGCTACAGCAGCTTCTCTATTGGATCAAACTGAACAGACCAGGCTTCATTCCCAACGTTCATCAGGAAGTCTTGACTGCCCATGACCCGTTTGCTGGTTTTCCTTCCTTGGACCACTTTTGTTAGGTGCTGACCACTGCAGACAGGGAAATTCCACAGTACAACAGTTTTGGAAATGTTCTGATCAAGTCGTCCATAGTGGTCTGAGGTTGTGAGCTGGAAGCGCTCTTCCAACACACTGACCTAGCTGAGGACCGCTCGTAGTCACAGCTTCTGATCGGGAGCCAGCTGGATGGACTACCAAAAATATGACTGCTGTGAGAGCCGTCACGGCAGTCACGTGATCGGGAAGCCACTCCGCCTCCCTACATTAGGCCCCACTTGAAGGGCTGTGGGGAAGCCTTCTAATGCTGAAAATTCTAGTTACCCTGCGGACTCTTCCTTAGAAACTGCATCACTGATCCAGAACAACAATGCAACCAAATAGCAAAAATGGTCAGAGCTCCAGCAGACAAAGACCTCCTGCGGCGCTGGCTGTTTTCTCTGTTTGGACATTATTGGTATCCAGTATTTGTACTTGTTCTTGATCAGTGACTGGAAAAGACACTCAGAACTTCTAGATACAGAGGGCAGCAGTTGCAGCCGCCATATGTTTAACATCTCAGGTTTCCTTGAAAGCGAAACTGTCTGACTAAAAATAAAGGAGCAGCTATTGTCAGGTTAGCATTTAAAATGCAGGCTTCAATTCTGTGATCCTTATACAGGCCTGTAGAAAGAGCCGAATGGTCCAAGCATGTAGCCTTTTTGTTTTCCCACTCATCTGTGATCTCCGACCTCCGATCTTTCCAGTAACGTCATATCCACGGTGCGCTCCACGCTGGTACAGCGCGACTTCCTGGATTTCTCGAGGCTCCAGGAACTGTCTCTATCCTGGAACCGTATTACCAACAACCCCACAGGACGTATAAGGATGATCCCTCCAAAGAGATCTACATATAGATGAGCCTATATTTTATTTACATCTTGTAAGTTTTTTTGATCCCTCTTTATGTAATAAACGAACTGGGATACCACACTTAGTTAGCGTGTCCTTCCCTCTCTTCTTTGCTTCCTTTGGTTTTACACAGAGCCGCCACAACTCTGAGGGCAGCAGCCACAGGTGGGCCCATACCCTTCCAGCATTAGCCTATGTAGCGGGTATGTACTTTCCCGGGTGTAATTTAAACCTTGCAGAGACACCAGTTATGTGCAGTTCCCTGCGGCCCAGCGGGTGGCGCTGTCGCCTTGGGCTGGGGTTGAACCATTGCTGTGTGCCGTGCCTCCTTATTGTACTCCCTCGGCAGTGGTATGGTGGGGCGGGGAACCAGCCGTGCTTGCCGGGAGAGGGTATAAAGGGGCCGGCCATCTTTGTCACGGGGTCGAGTCCCAGGCACCTTCAGCCTGAGGGCGGTGGTTCGTGTCGGTCCTCTAGGCGGCTTAGGCCTAGAGGACGTCCGGAGGTCGTGTTCCATCCCAGGCACCTTTAGCCTGGGGTGAGGTACTCAAATGGAGGTCTGGAGCTCAGTGCCCCACACTGAGTTCCGCGAGGGAAGGAGGTCCTAGGGAACTCAGGGATTGGGTACCCGAATCCGGAAGGCGTAATGGACCGGGGGGAGCTACTCACTTGAAGACCGGGTGCAGCATATTGCCAGTGACAGATGAGCCTCCCATCGGAGACTGCCTGGAAGGAAAATCCCCCCTCGCTAGGAGACCGCAGCCCACTTTCAGGGAGGAAAGTGGAGAGTTCATTGTGTCTGGGCCTACTCGCATTTACACCACCTTGTCTGTTCTGTTCTCTAAGGGAGTCTAACTGAATGTGCTGTTCACTTGAGAAGAATAAAGGAGTGTTGGACTTTAATGGTGTGGGGCTCTTTTCTGGTGGACATTGTTCAAGGTAACTCCAGGTGCACAACACTGACCCGAAGGTAGAGAAGAAACTTTGCTGACACCGTACAGACATCTGTGGTGAAGGCTTGGCGTGGTGACCCCGCTCTCTCCCCTCTAAGGTACCCCTAGACAAGAGAAAGACGAGCTGATGCAAAGAGGGGAGTGAGGAGGCCACTACACGTGGGGGCTCGTCCGGGATAGTGTTCGTGTACTACGGAATTGAACATGTCTGCCCGGAGGAGTTACGAGTAGGCAGGCCTTCATTGGCCGAAGTGCATCCCTGCTTTGTAAAAAAACAGTAATTGTTAGCCCCTGTAAATATCAGGGGCTGACAATTTGTCATTCTGTATTGGCTTTTTAAGTGTAAACCAGGCAAATTACTTGTTATGGGTATTGTCAGTGTTTCCATTATGCATTTATATTGTTTAAATATTGTTCTTCCTTTTTAATAGTTCTGTGATTTTTCAGGTTGTCAGAAAAAATGTGTTCCGTCAGTAAATGTTCCATGTTTTGTTATTAAAATATGCTGCTGGAGGATGGCAACACTAAAGACTAATGCCGCGTACACACGACCGTTTTTAATGACGTGAATTTTTAATTTTTTTTAAATGGTCATTAAAAATGATCGTGTGTGGGCTTTCCAGCAGTTTTCCCGACGCAGAGAATCACGACGAGAAAAATTGGAACATGCTCTAATTTTTCACGTCGTTTTTTACATCGTCGTTTTTCTCGTCATGAAAAAACGGCCGTGTGTGAGCTTTAACGACGTGAAAAAAAATGCGCCTGCTCAGAATCAAGTATGAGACGGGAGCGCTCGTTCTGGTAAAACTAGCATTCGTAATGGAGATAGCACATTCGTCACGCAGTAACGGACTGAAAAGCACGAGGCTGAAAAGCGCGAAACGTCGCTCAACAAACTTTACTAACATGAAGGGTGGCGCCATCCGAATGGAACTTCCCCTTTATAGTGCCGTCGTACGTGTTGGACGTCACCGCGCTTTACTCAAACATTTTTTTTGCAAGCTAAAATTAATCACATTAAATAGTCCCTAAAACATATTAATAGCTCCCCAATCATTCCAGAAATCATTGCAAACACTTGCCTTATATCCTCCAGCTCATGTTGTGGCCGTATCCATCATACGTGTGGGCATGTGAAGCCCAGTTCCTTTTTCTTCCTGGTTTTCAGGGAGAGGTGCATGCTGGGCGATTTTTAGGCACAGTAATGCCCAGAGACTCCTGGGAAATGAGTGTCATCATTTCCCAGGAGGCAATGGGGTCTTAGGACAGGAAGTTGAACCACCTAGGACCAGGAACTAGGCAGATTACGAAATCTGCCTAGCAACAGCCAGATAGAAGTGAGTAAAACATTTTTTTTTTTTTTACATTAAAGGCAAGCTGTTAATAGAAAGTTCATTTTTAGGGTGGAATTCCGCTTTAACCACCTCCCTACTGTGCACGAAAACCCCCTTCCTGCCCAAGCCATTTTTCAGCTTTCAGCGCTGTCACACTTTGAATGACAATTGCGCGGTCGTGCGGCGTGGCTCCCAAACGAAATTTGCGTCCTTTTTTCCCCACAAATAGAGCTTTCTTTTGGTGGTATTTGATCACCTCTGCGGTTTTTATTTTTTGCGCTATAAACAAAAGAAGAGCGTCCAGTTTGGAAAAAAAAACACTATTTTTTACTTTTTGCTGTAATAAATACCCATTTTTTTTTTTTAAATAAAATTTTCCTCAGTTTAGGCCGATACGTATTCTTCTACATATTTTTGGTAAAAAAAAAAAATCGCAATAAGCGCGTATTGATTGGTTTGCGCAAAAGTTATAGCGTGTACAAAATAGGGGATCGATTTATAGCATTTTTATTTTTTTATTAGTAATGGCGGCGATCTGCGATTTTTTATTGTGACTGCGATATTGCGGCGGACACATCGGACACTTTTGACACATTTTTGGGATCATTCACGTTTATACAGCGATCCCTGCTATAAAAATGCATTGATTACTGTATAAATGTGATTGGCAGGGAAGGGGTTAACCACTAGGGGGCGGGAAGGGGTTAAATATGTTCCCTCAATGTGTTCTTACTGTGGGGGGAGGTGACTGACTGGGGCAGGTGACCGATGGTTGTCCCTATGTACAAGGGACACACCATCGGTCCCCTCTCCCTCACAGGACGTGGATCTCTGTGTTTACACACAGAGACCCACTTTCCTGCTCGTTTCCCGGGCAATCGCGGGTGCCCGGCGGCAATCGCGGCCGCCGGGCACGCGCACCGGGGCCTTGTGAACACGGCGGGCGCGCGCGCGCGCCGCTGGCGGCTAGCGCGCGCCTTCTAGCTCGTTTTAAAGGGAGGACGTCATATGACGTCCTCCCAGAACGAGAGTGTCCTCCGCCCGCCGTCAATTGACAGTGGGCGGGGGACAAGTGGTTAATGTTAGCCTTAAACCCTAGTTCTTAAAGTGACACTAAAGGTTACTGTATTTATTGGCATATAACACTCACTTTTTTACCCTGAAAATAGGGGGTAAACTGTGCCTGCGTGTTACACGCAGGGGGCTGTGGAAAGTTTTTTTCCTGAAACTTCCCTCTTAAAGTTAGGGTGTGTGTTATACACCTGTGCGTGTCATATGCCGATAAATACGGTATTTATTTATTTTTTAAACAAACATCTCATACTTACCTCCTCTGTGCAGATCGTTTTGCACAGAGTGGCCCCGATCCTCCTGTTCTGGGGTCCCTCAGCGGCTCTCGAAGCTCCTCCCCGCACTAGATAACCCCCTCTGGGAAGCTCTCTCCCAAGGGGGTTACCTTGCGGGCTCTCTCCCGTGTCATACACTCGGCGTCCATAGCCGCCAAGTGTATGACTTCGCCCTGCTCCCCGGCACCCGCGTCGTTGGATTTGATTGACAGCAGTGGGAGCCAATGGCTGCGCTGCTATCAATCTATCCAATGAAGAGCCGAGAAGCCACGGAGAGAGCGACGCGGGATCACGCCCATGGAAATTCGGAGCTCAGGTAAGTAAAACAGGGGGGGGGGGCTGGAGGGCCGGACACATAGGATGCATCAAGGTGGATTAAGGTGAAAAAACACGAAGGTTTACAACCCCTTTAATCTTTTTTTTTTTTTGTCGAGTTCTTTTTTATTGCAGAAGAAAATTCTTCAAGGTTTTCAAGATTTTTTTTATAACAAGACCCTTGCCTTGTAAAACAACTCATTCAGTTTAGAAGCATTTGTGTAAATAAAGATATATAAGAAATGATAAATTTTTTTATTATAAGTGATAGCATGACCTCTTATAGAGGTAAGGGTGGTCTGCAGGGCCCGTGTGTGTCATCGGGAGGCAGAAAAACAGCAGTACACTGATATTCCTAATGATTAGCTGTGCAGGGAGGTGTATCAGCACAAGTCTGACCAACAGAGTGTAGGTGGGCTGTGCTCCCAAGTAGAATACAAATAAGAAAACTGACCATGTTGGAATGAATGTGCTTTCATGCCTAGCGTGGTCAGTTTGAAATTGAAAACCAATGGGACTGGCAGGATCACCATGTATATCACACAAAGGAAGTAATACAAAGATACCAGGAAACTTCTTAATACAGGGACATAGTACAACAGACACATATTAGAAATATAAAATGTTGGGGTAACATACACTTTGAAGCCCTGTACACACGATCGGATTTCCGATGGAATCAAATCCAATGGATTTTTTCATCAGAATTCCGATGAAGCTGACTTACATCAGTCTTGCCTACACACCATCAGACAAAATTCCGACCGTCCCAAACGCTGTGACGTACAACACGTACAACGGCACTATAAATGGGAAGTTCAAATCCAACGGCGCCACCCTTTGGGCTGCTTTTGCTGATTTCGTGTTACCGCGTGTTAGTAAAGGTTTGGTGAGAGCCGATTCGCGCTTTTCAGTCTCCGTGCTTTTCAGTCCGTTACAGCATGACGAATGTGCTATCTCCATTACCAACGCTAGTTTTACCAGAACGAGCGCTCCCGTCTCCTAATTCAGTCTGAGCATGCGTGGGTTTTTTCTCCGATGGAGTTCCACACAGACGATCGGAATATCCTATCGTTTTTTTTTTCATCGGAAAAATTTAAAACATGTTCTATTTTTTTTTCACCGATGGAAATAAGTCCGATGGGGCCCACACACGATCGGTTTGTCCGATGAAAACAGTCTTCTGTTTTCATCGGCAAAACCGATCGTGTGTACAGGGCTTAAAGCTTAACTCCAGACACAATTTTTTACTTTATTTATTTATATATGTAGCGGGGTCTCCTTTAAGACTCTCAGGACTACCTTACCCAGAACCCCATTCGGCACCCAGGGTGCAATGTTGCCGCCGCAGAGACTCATGGGTGGAGCTATATAAGGAAGGGGCGAGGCTAGGCTCGGTCTCTTTGGGACACGAGACTTCGGTGAACAAGTCCTCCTGTGCGGATCTGCTGGTGTGCAAGGCCTGAAGCCAAAGAGCCTTGCACCCTACTGCGAGCCTGGGTGGCTTCTGACTTTTATTCCTCAACCTTTGTTGGATTGGAGACCCGACCACTGCAGACGCTGTGTGTGGAGACACAGCAGGTGGAAGTCCCGGACTGGGATCGCGTCCGGAGGGTTGAGCGAGCATATGCTCAATCCATATACTTTATACTGTTGTTAGGCCTAAAGACTGCCGTGGCCCACCAGCTTATATTTGAGACCCCACTGGAGATTCATAGCAGAACTGAGCCAAAGGGTCTCCAGTGAAGTGTTCCGTGTTGTTACTTTGACCTGTGGATTACAAATGTGTTCCTGAATGTGCACCACCATTAAAGACATGCATGCGAAGAAATCATCCCCTAGAGACTGAGTTTTAGAGTCTGGGTCAGGCCTGACCAAGTGTTAGAGTTTAGTTGCTGCGTCACAGGGCGCTTAGTTAACGGCCGTTACACGTGGTATGCCATTACTGTATTTCACTAATGTGTAGTATGTTACTCAGTGCAGGGCTCTGCAAGTAATTCATGTGGTTTGTTATAACTGTTTTTTTTACTTATAGAAGAGTAAACTTGTTATACTTTACTACTCTGCATTGGCGTCTGAATTTTACTATAGAGTATAAGAGATATTACCCTAGACCAGGGGTCTCCAAACTTTTTACTTCGAGGGCCACATTGTATATTTTACAGATATTCGTGGGCCGGAAAAAAAAGAAGCCATTTATAAATGACTCCTCAGCTATGGAATAGAGTAGAATTTAAAAAAAAGGCTGCCATCAGCGGGGCTGGATGGTGCACCTGTATCCTCTGCCTCCACCTAAATGCCAGAGCCTCGTGCACCAGGGCTAAACATTAAGTGTGCATGAGGCCTTACATCTGGGTTCCTGTCAGAGCCTCCCTGCTCATCTGTGTCCCCAGCTGAATTTTCCCTCACAATTGTGTCCTCATCAGACCCTCCCTACATGCTTCTGTCCCCATTAACACCCCCCCCCCCACTTGCACATTTCTGTTCCCATCACAGATACCCCCCCCCCCACACACATTTGTGTCCCTATCAGAACTCCTGCCACACGCTTGTGTCCCCCCAGAGCCACCTCCCCCCATTAAAACCCTTCCTGCCCATGTCCCAATCAGCACCCCCACATGTTTGTCCCACATTTGTGTCCCCATCAGTGTCCTTCAGCCAACACTTGTGTCCCCCAACACACTTTTGTGCCCCACAATCAGAGTCCCCTCCACACTCGTGTCCCCCCTTTAGAGCCCCCCCACACTCTTGCCCCCCCAACAGAGCCACCTCCACACTCTTGCCCCCCCAACAGAGCCCCCCCACACTCGTGACCCCCCAACAGATCCCCCTCCACACTCGTGTCCCCCCAACAGAGCCCTCTCCAAACTTGTGTCCCCCATCAGGGTCCCCTCCACACCTGTGTCCCCCATCAGGGTCCCCTCCACACCTGTGTCCCTGTCAGGGTCCCCTCCACACCTGTGTCCCCATCAGGGTCCCCTCCACACCTGTGTCCCCTCCACACCTGTGTCACCCATCACAGCACCCTCCACACCTGTGTCCCCATCAGGGTCCCCTCCACACTTGTGTCCCATCAGACAACCCCCCAGAACATCTACATCCCCATCAGAGCGACCCCACACACAGTTTTGTCCCCATTAGAGCCCCCACATTTGTTTTCTACTTCACAGCCCCACACACAGTTTTTTCCCCCATCAGAGCCCCTCTCACTTATGTCCCCAGCCTCCCCCCCCCAGCACATTCTTTTCCCCATCACCGTCTGCTATTTCCCCGTAGATCAGCGTGTTCTGTGCTGCTTCTCCGAAGGGCTGGCATTAGAGCAGACACACTGCACTTCCTGGGTCCCGCCCACTTTTACACAGACACGCTGATCTATGAGCCTATGTTATTTCAGTGCAGAGTCCCAGCTCCTGCCCCGCAGTTAGATCAGCGTGTCTGTGTAAAAGTGGGACCCGGGAAGTGCAGTGTGTCTGCTCTAATGCCAGCCCTTCAGAGAAGCAAAACAGAACACGCTGATCTACGGGGAAATAGCAGACGGTGATGGGGAAAAGAATGTGCTTGGGAGGGGGGGGCTGGCTGTGTTGGCACACACCCTCATTGCCTGTCAGAAGGCAGAGCAAGCCCCGCAATTCGAGCAGAGTCCGTCCCTGCAGTGAGTCTGATGACTGAAGCTGCGGGTCGGACAAAATGTCCTAGCGGGCCGGATGTGGCCCGCTGGCCGCACTTTGGAGATCCCTGCCCTAGACTAACTGTGCCAGAGTGGGTCGAGTAAATTGACGGGGGTTGGCGGTGCTGTGTGCAGGGCCCGAGACCAAATTCAGCGGCTCTCTTAGTTGGGGGTGCGCTA
This sequence comes from Rana muscosa, assembly GCA_029206835.1. Taxonomy (NCBI): domain Eukaryota; kingdom Metazoa; phylum Chordata; class Amphibia; order Anura; family Ranidae; genus Rana; species Rana muscosa. The sequence continues at coordinate 142,178,954 of CM055116.1, read as the reverse complement.
CATATACATATATTAGGGCTGGGCGATTTCCCCCCCAACAAAAATCTGCGATTTTTTTTTTATAAAAAACTCGATTTACGATTCGATTCGATTTTTTTTTATTATATTAATTAAAGTGCATCAACAAACAAAAACCCTTTCTCTAACTGCAAAGTCAGTGTGCAGTGTGCAACAAAGATTGTTAAACATCCAAATTATTAATACTGTATTTGGATTTAGCTAATAAAACAACAAAAAATCCTTAGGTTACTCTTAGTTGAATTTCACTGTGCCCATGCCTCTCTGTGCCCATGCCTCACTGTGCCCATGCCTCACTGTGCCTGTGCCTCACTGTGCCCGTGCCTCACTGTGCCCATGCCTCACTGTGTCCGTGTCTCACTGTGTCCGTGTCTCACTGTGCCCATTCTTCACTGTGCCTGTGTCTCACTGTGCCCATGCTTCAATCACTGTGCCCGTACCTGATGCAGATTTTCATGGAATAAGGATTTTACTGCTACACCGGCAGCCATTCCAGTATTCAAAAGCCGCGCCTCCTCCTCATCTGTGATAGGCGGAACACTCAATTTCCCAGCATTCACTGTTCCGCCTATCACGAACATCCGCTCATCCTCATAACACAGACGAGGATGAGAGGATGTCCGTGATAGGCTGAACACTGCCTGCTGTGAAATTGAGTGTTCTGCCTATCACAGACGACGAGGACTCGGGAGACGCGGCTTTTGAACACTGCAATGGCCGCCGTCTGTCTGCATGACACGCTGATCAGGTAGGCAGACGGCGGCTTGCGGTTAGTTAGTGTTACATTACATCTACTCGCGGTGGCTGCGGCGAGTAGATGTAATTGGGGTAACGCCGCCCAGTGCCATTCCTGCTACGGAAGCTCTGAAGGGAAAAAAAAAATCTAAAAAAATCAATTTTCTTCAAATCTGAATCGATTTGAACTCAAAACTCGATTCAAGATTAAAATCGATTTTTTCCCAGCCCTAATATATATATATATATATTCCTCAAAGGGTATAAAGGATACAAATCCACTTTGGGTGCACCAAAGGCCTCTGCATCACATATTACCTTAAAAAACTAACAGAAACAGCATCACTGGGCTGCATATAACCTGTGCAGAGAGCAGAGGTGTGGGAGGGACCCAGCAGGGCTACCTGCAGAAAACAGGGGCGGGAGGGGGAGGATACCAGACCAATTACTCTGCACAGAGAGTGCAGCAGTGACCGGTCTTCATTACATGCAGTTCCTGCATAAAGGCAAAGTATTGGAGATGTTTAAACACCAATTCCAAGTAAGAATACAGATACCTCTTCTACTTAGGCATTATTTGTTGAGCTTGAAGTTCAGATACAACCTAATGCCTTACCTTACTTTCAACCCCTAAAATTCCTGACTTGGTTTCTACAAACATAACCCTTTTCCGTAAAAGTGGAATTATATGAATACATGTTGTCCCTTTATGACATAGATTATGTATTTACAACCATGGACATCATTGTCCATACTTCCAATGTGTCATTCTACTGATAGGAGACATCTACTAGGTAAGGTAGGGTTTTCTCTGCTGCCTTTAATAACAATCATACTGCTTGTTATCTTTGGAATGCTCTACCATTAAAATCTGCTGAATATATTAATTTTAGTTACACCTCAGAGTAGCTTTCTTGTTGTCTTTAGTCAGAATATTGAAAGATTTGCTTAATTTACAAGAACTCTGACTCCATTATTAAAGGAGAGCGTGAACAAGCAAAAAAAGAAACCTGGCAAATAATTTATACTCAAAATAACGTTTTTTTCCACCAGACATGCAAATTGTTATATCTTTCCATAGCAACTGTTTAAAATAACCCATGTAATGCTAAATGTGGTGCTATAGTTCATCCATTGATAGAGATTTAAATGCAATTTGGAATTGTCATTCCTGGGCCTACTTGCTTGCTTTTACAGGTTTATTGGACACAGATGCACTTTAAAGAGAAACCATCACATTCTCATTCAGGGTGGAGAGACAGATTATGCTGATAACCCACTTTACGCTCCCCCTGCCATGTGACAGTGTTTGGGCCTGGCAATTGGCTGCTCAGGCCCAAACATTATCACATGGGAGAAATCACATGTTCCTCCATACCTGGAGCAAGGGAGCAAGAATGGAACAGGGAGGCAAGGCAGTGCCGGTGGGTAAGATGTGCATGAGATGTGCTTGTAAATGAGATCTGTAGCTTTCTAGCATTTAGGCAATCCAGTTCATAAAAGATCCTAGCCTAAAGTGAATATTTCTATTCTCCAAGCATGGAAACATCTCCAAGCTGTGCCTTCTTAATCTGCTCACCCAGCTGTTTTAGACATGGTTTTGTCCTTTAAATGACGCATTTAGAACTGACACATTAAAATTAGACTTGGGAAACCTAACATTAATAAGTCACCGGGACCAGATGGCTTGCACAGGAGGGTACCTAGGGAACACAGTCAAGTAATTGCTAGACCATTGTTCCTAATTTTTACTGACAGTCTGATTGGAATGGTACCAGCTGATTGGAGAAAAGCCAATGTAGCACCAATATTTAAAAAGGGCACAAAATACATCCCTGGGAATTACAGACCAGTTGGCCTAACATCAATAGTAAGTAAGCTCTTGGAGGGGATGATAAGGGGCTATATACAAGATTTTAGTAATGAGAACAGTATCATTAGCAGTAATCAGCATGTAATCAGCATGGATTCATGAAGAATCATTCTTGCCAAACCAATCTATTAACCTTCTATGAGGAGGTGAGTTGCCATCTAGATAAAGGAGGGCCTGTAGACATGGTGTATCTGGATTTCGCAAAAGCATTGACACAGTTCCCCATAAACATTTTCTGTACAAAATAAGGTCTGTTGGCATTGACCATAGGGTGAGTACATGGATTGAAAACTGGCTACAGGGGCGAGTTCAGAGGGTAGTGATAAATGGGGAGTACTCGGAATGGTCAGGGGTGGGTAGTGGGGTCCCCCAGGATTCTGTGCTGGGACTAATCCTGTTTAATTTGTTCATAAACGACCTGGAGGATGGGGTAAGCAGTGCAATCTCTGTATTTGCGGACGATACTAAGCTAAGCAGGGCAATAACTTCTCCGCAGGATGTGGAAACCGTGCAAGAAGATCTGAACAAATGAACGGGATGGACAACTACATGGCAAATGAGGTTCAATGTAGAAAAATGTAAAATAATGCATTTGGGTGGCAAAAACACAAATGCAATTTATTCCTCTGGGAGAAGAACCTCTGGTGGAATCTAGGATGGAAAGGGACCTGGGGGTCCTAGTAGATGATAGGCGCAGCAATGGCATGCAATGCCAAGCTGCTGCTAACAAAGCAAACAGAATATTGGCATGCATTAAAAAGGGGATTAACTCCAGAGATAAAACTATAATTCTGCCGCTCTACAAGACTTGTCCGGCCGCACCTGGAGTATGCTGTCCAGTTCTGGGCACCAGTCCTCAGGAAGGATGTACTGGAAATGGAGAGAGTGCAAAGAAGGGCAAAAAAGCTAATAAAGGGTCTGGAGGATATTAGTTATGGGGAAAGGTTGCGAGCACTGAACTTATTCTTTCTGGAGAAGAGACGCTTGGGAGGGGATATGATTTCAATTTACAAATACCGTACTGGTGACCCCACAATAGGGATGAAACTTTTTTGCGTAAGGGAGTTTAACAAGACACGTGGCCACTCATTAAAATTAGAAGAAAAGAGGTTTAACCTTAAACTATGTAGAGGGTTCTTTTACTGTAAGACCGGCAAGGATGTGGAATTCCCTTCCACAGGCGGTGGTCTCAGCGGGGGGCATCAATGGTTTCAAGAAACTATTAGATAAGCAACTGAAAGAACACAACATACAGGGATATACAAGGTAATACTGACATATAATCACTCACATAGGTTGGACTTGATGGACTTTTACGTGACATATACTGTATGTACTACTGAATTTCTATTTTTTCCTGAGGCTCTCCTTTGTTAATAGACAAGCAGAACTAGGAACTTGATACAAAAGTCCCTAACAGATAGCAAAGGTCATCTATGTGGCATCCACCCAAACCAAAACACTGATTTTTGGTGAACCAACCCTTTGATTATACTATGTTCTCAATGTAAAGTTTGCTCTTTTTAACTAATCATGACAGTTTTACGACCCACTTCAAGAAACATATGTCTGAATAAGGCTCCATGTACACAGAAGCTGATAAACTGCAGTCAATGGGCGTTTTGCAGTTTTTTTTAAAAAGCCCATTAACTGCACTCTATGTTAGCCTATGTGTTCATGTACACATAACGTTTTTTAGCTTTAATGAGCAGTGGAGTTAATGGGCTTTTTTCTGAACGCAAGAAATTTGCGTTCAAAGTGCCGTTTTTCGGCAGAAAAAAACGCGAAAAACGCCGAAAAACGCTCATAAACGCTCAAAAACGCTGGCCGCGAGCGTTTTTTAGCAATTTTTGGTCCATTGAAATTTTTTTTTTTATTTATTTTTTTAAAGCTAAAAAACGCTACACTGAAAAACGCTAATAAAAGCTAGTAAAAAAAACGCTGATAAAAGCTATCTTTTTCTGCTGCTTTAAAAACGACCGTTTTTGAGCTTCTGTGTACATGGAGCCTAAAGGTACTGCCTGATTGCCAATTATAAAAAACAGGGGAGTAGTAAATGACCAACCATAAAAAATTTAACTGTGTAGTCTAGTTTTCAGATCACTATACGAGTATGATGGGTGGTCGTAGATATCTCAGTCTGCCACCCAAAGTCCCTTCCACATACCGCGTTGAGAATTAAAATGGTCAGGTTGTGTTAAAAAACATTTGGTCATTTTATACAGTATGTATAATAAGAATGATTTCCATCTCCAAAAAAAGGCCTTAACAGGTTTATTCCCCTCCAAACATGTTTCAAAATGTCACATTAGGGTTTGGATGACCAATAGGAGAGCTTTCAAAGTAGGTGGCTTAGGTGAGACAATCATTAAGTTAAAATTAAATGTTCCAATTTACAGACTGTGGAGCTTATATAACAACTGGAGTTACTTTTCCTTAACCACCAGTTAGCATCAGATGTGCACTAAATGTATGAATCTGATTGCTGGCTGTAAGGATAGAACTTAAGTTCTAATGCCCCATACACACGATCGTTTTTCTTGCCATTTTTTTTCTTGCCGTTTTTCACGTCGTTTTTTATCATGATTCCTCTCAAGCCTGTCTTGCGTACACACGATCATTTAAAAAAACGATCAAGCAAAGCGCAGTGACGTACAACACGTACGACGGCACTATAAAGGGGAAGTTCCGTTCGAATGGCGCCACCCTTCATGTTAGTAAAGTTTGTTGAGCGACGATTCGCTCTTTTCAGCCTCGTGCTTTTCAGTCCGTGACTGCGTGACGAATGTGCTATCTCCATTACGAACGCTAGTTTTACCAGAACGAGCGCTCCTGTCTCATACTTGATTCTGAGCATGCGCGTTTTTTTCACGTCGTTAAAGCATACACACTATCGTTTTTCACATCGTTAAAAAAAACGACATGAAAAACGACGTGAAAAAAGAGAGCATGTTCGAAATTTTTAATGGCCGTTTTTCACGTCGTTAAAAATGCTCTGGAGCCTACACACGATCATTTTTAATGGCCATTTTTTTTAATGGCATTTTTAACGGCATGAAAAACGATCGTGTGTATGGGGCATTACAATAGGTTGGTAACCATTATGTGCTATCTGGGTCTGCCTTTGAATGCTGGAGTTCACTTTGAATGATGAAGAAGATTAGAGGTTCACTGACAACCACTGGTTGTTGTCCATTGGTGTGAAGATCTTGGATCTTCCATCTTCCTGCATTGACTTAACCACAGACCAGGCCAGCCTTTGCACAACCGGTTCTCCTTACTGGGCATTCTCCTATTCCACCTTTAAAGCCCCTCCCCTCCATCTTCATTAGGCATTTCCTTTTTGTCCCTATTCTTATTTTCTCTTTAAAGCGGAGTTCCACCCAAAATTTTAACTTCCGCTTTTTGGATCCCCCCCCTCCGGGGTCACATTTGACACCGTTCAGGGGGAGGGGGAAGCAGATACCTTTGTAATCCAGGCATTTGCTCCCACTTTCGAGCATAGATCGCTGCAGTATCTGCAGGGATCTACACCATGTCCGGCCCCTCCTCCGTCCCCCCCGCTGTCTTCTGGGAGACACACAGGTCCCAGAAGACAGCAGGGACCAGTGGTATTCCCTCACTGAAGATGGCGGCGCCTCCGCCCGAGAACCGAGAGACAGATCGGCTTTGGGTGCGACATCGTGGGCGCCCTGGACAGGTAAGGGCTCTTTCACACGGAGGTCCGTTCAGGTCCGCCTGTCAGTTTTTTAGGCGGACCTGAAACGGATCCTCCATGTACCCCTATGGAAGCACGGATGACAGCGGTGACATGTCCGCTGACATCCGCTCCGCTCCGCCAAAGTGTGACGGAGGAAAACCCTATTTTTCCTTCCGTCGGCGGAGCGGATCGGATGACAACGGACTCTACGGTCCGTCGTCATCCGATTCCCCATAGGGGAGAGCGGCGCTCTGACAGGGCGGTCCCTGCACAGTGTGCGGGGACCACCCAGTCATCCGTCGGCTCAGCGGGGATCAACGGAGCGATCCCCGCTGAGCAAGCGGAGCTTCACGGGGCGGATCTTCACGGATCCGCCCCGTGTGAAAGGACCCTAAGTGTCCATATATTAAAAGTCAGAAGCTGCAGTATTTGTAGCTGCTGACTTAAAAAAAAAAATTTGGGGCGGAACTCCGCTTTAAGAACACAAGGAAGGACGCAAGTATGAGACTGGGGGGGTTCCCTCTTAATATTAAATGAGTGTGAATGATGCTGGATCATTACTTTTACCATTGCAGAGTCTAATTTCAAAACAAAATAAATCAAAAAACAAAACTGTATATAATGGGACTCTAATTACCCCTCTGATGGACAAATATACACTCAAAAACTATTTCAAAATTCAGTATGTCTTTATTGTATTGGTTAAAACTTCATCATTTAAAAACTCATTGTTTTACATAAGACATTAAGTCTACCACTTGTCTCCCATTGAAGGAGATAGAGGATTTGTAGCACGGAGATCCTCCCAGATTATGCAATGTGGGTCGACACGTTTTGTGGACAAATCTGCTTCATCAGGACCTGAAATCTCTCATGCAAATACTGTATAATTAGACATTACAGTGACATCTGAGAAAAATACATACAAATTTACATACAATATAGTGTACAAAATACATTGCAATAATCATAAATTTGTTAATGAGAAAAAGTATCCCCCATAAAACTGGGAAAGAGAAAAAAAAAAAAGAGGAAGGGGAGAGAAGAAGGGGAGGGAAGAAAGGGGGAGAAGTGCAAGGGAAGGAGAACAGGTATCAAATAACTCTTTGTATAAGACCATGAAAATACCTTATAAAGAATCATCAAGCTCGACCTCTGTTGGACATGCATTAAAGTAATAGAGCAATGTAGGAAAAAACCTGCGTAGTGCTCACCGGCCCATGGGAAGACCACCAAAATAGGGCAGGAAATTTGGAAGGTAAAAACAATAATACTTACGCTAAGAGGGGGTTCCCTCTTACCACGCCTATACTATATTGTCAAAAGTATCGGGACGCCTGTCTTTACATGCACATTAACTTTAATGGTATCCCAGTCTTGGTCCGTAGGGTTCAATATTAAGTCAGCCTACCCTTTGCAGCTATAACAGCTTCAGCTCTTCTGGGAAGGCTGTCCACACGGTTTAGGAGTGTGTCTATGGGAATGTTTGACCATTCTTCCAGAAGCACATTTGTGAGGTCAGGCACTGATGTGGATGACAAGGCCTGGCTCGCCGTCTCTGCTCTAATTCATCCCAAATGTGTTCTATTGGGTTGAGGTCAGGACTCAGACCTCAACCCAAACTAAACCATGTGGACAACCTTCCCAGAAGAGTTAAAGCTGCTATAGCTGCAAAGGGTGGGCCAACTCAATATTGAACTTTACGGACTAAGACTGGGATGCCATTAAAGTACATGTTCGTGTAAAGGTAGGTGTCCCAATACTTTTGATAATATAATGTATTATAGCTATGAATGCAAAAAAAACACGTCTGATTAAATGAAGAGGGCAGCAGATTTGAGCATCAATGATCCTGAAACTTATGAAGGGAAGTTATCAGGCTAATGCCACATTACAGATCATGGTATGCATTGATAAGTGTGCCTGCGTTGGCCAAGTACCAACTTTACAGGATCACCTGGAGCACGCTGTGTTTTTATTTAATGCTTGGTAGATATCATTGTAGGGATGGTAGAGAGGCACCCTGCTGTGACTACTGATCCTACTCAACTTTGAGTTCTGTTAGAGGAGAAATAAATGTTTTTCCAGATTGTATCACAATGGTTCAGCTGGAAAAGACGTTAAGAGACTTGAAAATGTCTGTTACACAAGACCAAGAGTCTTAAACAATACTAGCTTTCAATAAAAATGTCTGAGGCCCCATGAGAGAGAGGCTAACAAAATGACACTTTAATTATACTGAGTCAATGCCAGCACAAATGAAAATTCTTTGGTGATAAACTGCAGTCTTATAAGCAGTGGCAGCCTGTGCATTGATGGCGCACGGGTGCCGTCCCGTCCCTGCCGCCGCCCCCTATCCATGCGCATAATTTCCTATAAAAACAGAAAAAACTGCGCTAGACAAATTAGATAAATAGAGTTTGAAGGCAGCAGCTTAGTGGGATACACACAATTTAAAACAAGCAAAGGAGAAGACTGCGCCAATAATTAATGAGATGTCCACATCAATCCTTAAAGCGGTGGTGCCGCGGAAAAAAAAATATTAAAAGACAGCAGCTGCAAATACAGGAGCTGCTGACTTTTTTTTTTTATATAATCAGTATTTTATTGTTTTCAAAAAATGACAGATAACAGGACATGTTCAACAGTTGGTGGTTAAAATAGAGAACACCGACCTCGCAGGGCCGTGATTGCAAGAGCGGTACGAAAACATAGGTTGAACAGGGGAATACATATACAATTACAAAGCCAAGGTGACAGATACCTAATGGGGTGCCCCCCAGTGTCCACTGGGTCGACAAGCATTGTGGGGGCCCAAAGGGGGCCTTGACATAGCAAATAGCCGTGGGGGTGTGGGCAAAATATATAGCTTCTTGACCTGCCCATGTACAGCCCTGTCCCCGGCCACGAGCCAGGGGGCTGTAACCCAAAATGTACTACATGTATGGGACCGAGGCCCGCGACCAGGGCAGGGGGGGGGGCCAAGAGGCCTCCATCAAACCACCCCCCACCCTCCCCGCGCGCCAAGGGCCCCAAAAGGCGTCAAAGTGTACCCCCTCGGGGCCGCCAGTGTCCCTGTATAGTCAGGGGACGGCCCCGCGAGCACAGAGGGACTTCTGCATCTACACTCCCCCACAGCTAAACAATAGGTATTCGAACTTGACACCAGTATAACAATAAGGCCACCATAGAACTTGTAAGATAAAATAGGAAAGGAACAGAGGGGAGGAAAAAAAAGGGGGGGGGGGGAGAGAAGAAGAGGGAGGGGGAGCGTACCTGCGGTCTAGGAGAGGGCTGCGTTCAGATCCACACCGAGCACGCCACGCCAGGATCAGACCATCTGTATGGCCCAGTGCCAATGTCTGCAGCCTACTAAGGGAGTGTCGTTCTGTCTTCTAGGCGCGCCGTAACCTGTGTGTTTTAAGGGAGGGGTCTGCCAATTCCAGTAAGGCAATATCCAAACTGGAGGGTACGCAGTCAGGGTCAGAAACATATTCAGACCAGGGTGCCCAGACGTCGGTAAACCGTTCCCGGGTGCCTCGACAAGTCGCTACCCAGTCCTCCGCCTCTCGCACCGCATTCACCCCACCGATCCACTCCGCCCGAGTAGGAATTTTGGGCTTTTTCCAGTATATTGGGAGCAGGCGCCTTGCTGCATTAAGCAGGTGGGGCAGCACACTTTTCTTGAATCGGCTGAGTGAAATCGGGGGGACATGCAGAAGGAAATGCTTTGGAGAAAAAGGAACATCTATCCCTGTTACTAATTTTATTTGGTCTCGTAAGTCTTCCCAAAATGGTTTAAGTAGGGGACAGTCCCACCATATGTGGAGAAACGTACCTCGGAGTCCACAGCCGCGCCAACAGAGCTCGGATGTAGAGGGGTAAATGCGGGCCATCTCCGCTGGTACCCGGTACCAACGGGACAGCAATTTAAAGTTTGTCTCCTGAGTCTTGGAGTCAATAGAGGACGAGTGGGTGAGGTAGTATAAATGAGTCAGTTGTGTTTCCGTAAGAACGTGTCCCAGGTCGGTTTCCCAGCGTCGGATGTAGGCGGGCCTGGGCTGAGAAGCGGTCGAGTCTAGAAGTCGATACAGTTCCGACACCAGGTGAGGGGCAGGAGTCTCTGCAATGAAAAGGCGCTCAAATTGGGTGAGGGACGATGTGTCTCTAATCGTGTGACCATGTACCTCGAAGAAATGGTGTAGTTGCCTGTATTTCCAGAAATTCATTCGCTGGCCCTGATGTCAGGCCTGGAGAGCCTCAAAACCCAGGAGTTTGCCGTCTTTCATGAGTTTGCCACAACTAGCGTTTCCGTCATCCACCCATGGCCCAAAAAAGGCCATTTGTTCACCTGGGGGGAACCAATGGAAACCGCCCAACGGGGTCAGCGGGGACATAGGGGGGGCCAAGTTCAGCAGTGGGTTGATCTTGTCCCACACCGACAACACCTGAGTCGTCAGTGGGGAGGTCATCTCGGATAGCCCCCTATGTTCCCGAGATAGCCATGGCGCGTAGGACAAATTCCTGCCCGCCATGCTCTTCTCTAGGGAGACCCAGAGTTTCGAATGGGTGTGGAAACGCCAATCGAGGATCCTCTGCAGGGCTATAGCCCGGTAGTATCTCCTAATGTCCGGGACCCCCAACCCGCCCCCCCGCCTTGGCCGCTGTAGCACCCTCAGGGCTATTCTGGGTTTACGCGCGTTCCATATAAAGTCAGATAGCATGCTAGAGAGACGGTCAAAGAAAAGTCTGGGTAGCGGAACTGGGAGCATTTGTAGGTAAAAAAGTATGCGCGGTAACACGTTCATTTTTATTATGTTCACCCGGCCTATCCAAGTAAAGGCAGTACGCTTCCAGTGTGAGAGATCACTCTTGACCGAGGCCAGCAGTGGGGGGTAGTTAACGGCGTATAGGGTGTCAAATCGGTCTGTAAGTTGTATACCCAGGTAGCGTATAGACGATGTGGCCCAGGTAAAGGGGAAGGCAGCTTTGAGACTCGAGACCAAGTGGGGGGGCAGGCAAATGGGAAGAATCTCCGACTTCGTGAAATTGATCTTGAAGTTGGAGATCAACCCAAAGAGTTTCAGTTCTTTCATCAAGTTGGGCAACGAGAGTAGGGGGTCTGAAAGGTGGAAGAGGACATCGTCGGCGTATGCCGAGAGCTTATGTTCTGTGTTCCCCACCTGCAGTCCTTTAATATCTTTGCTGGCACACACTGTGCGGAGTAATGGCTCCAGCACCAGAGCAAACAAGAGGGGGGACAGGGGGCACCCCTGCCTCGTGCCGTTTCTAATGGGGAATCGAGAAGAGAGGGTCCCATTGACTTTGACCTGTGCGCAAGGCGTGGAATACAGGGCCAGAACCGACGCCATCATCCGCGGGCCTAACCCTATTGACCTAAGTACTGCTGTTAAATAAGACCAGTCTACACGGTCAAAGGCCTTTTCTGCGTCTGTCGAGAGAATTATGTATGGCTGTGGGTTCCGACGGGTCTGGGCCCAGTGGACGAGATGGACAGCTCTGAGGGAGTTATCTCTGGCCTCTCTGCCCATAATGAAGCCGGTTTGGTCTGGGTGGACAATCTCAGGTATAAGGTGTTTAAGTCTGTTTGCTAGTATTTTTGCCAGGAGTTTTATGTCTAAATTAAGGAGGGAAATGGGACGGTAGCTCTGGGGGACAGTGGGGTCCTTGCCCTCCTTTGGAATCACAGTGATGTGGGCCAAGAGGGCCTCAGAGGGAATGTCTTTCCCCCCTGCTATAGAATTAAAGTATTTGCACATGGGGGTCGCCAATTGAGAAAAAAAGGTCTTGTAATATGCCTTAGTAAACCCATCAGGGCAGGACTCTTCCCATTGGGCAAGGACTCCACCGTTGCCCCAAGCTCGGTCGTTGTGATCGGTAGCTCCAGGGCCAAGGACTGGTCCTCTGTGAGGGGGGGGAGACCGGCCGAGGCAAGGTATTCCCGGATCGCTTGTTGTCTAGCTTCATGTGTGGTAGGAGGGAGCTCAGAGTCTAAGTGATAAAGTGTGGCATAATAATCACGGAACTCTGAGGCAATCTTAGAAGACTGCATCATCATTCCCCCTGAGGAGGAGCGCAGTTTTTGTATGTACGTCAGGGCATGTCTTTTTCTAAGGGCCCGCGCTAGCATCCGTCCGCATTTGTTCCCATGCTCGTAGTATTTGTGGGCCATATAGCGAAACTGTTTACGGGTTTGGCGGTCAAGAAGGCGCAGGAATAGTTCCCGTAATTCAGTCAGTGCCTTCAACGCCTCAGAGGTCCCATTTGCCTTGTGTTGAAGTTCAGCCCTCCGGAGGGCAGCGTGTACCCTCAAGAATTCTGCCCCACGAGCCTTTTTAAGTCTGGATCCCTGAGAGATCAGCTCACCTCGGACCACAGCCTTATGGGCTTCCCAGATCACTCCCTCTGTCAGAGCATCTCCCGCGTTTTCACTAAAGTAATGGGTCAAGGTGTCGGACACTTCCTTCACTACCACCACATCGTCCAACAGATTATCATTCAACCTCCACGTCCAGGCCCGATGTGTGCCCGAAGGTAGGGTGAAGGCAACCGTTATCGGGGCGTGGTCTGAAATGGAGATGGTGCCAATGGACGCAGTGTGAAGGAGTTCTAGAGTCTTAACATCCACATAGATGTGGTCTATACGTGTGTAGACGTCGTGTACTTTAGAGTAGTAGCTGAAGTCACGGTCCGAAGGGTGTAGAACTCGCCAACAGTCTGTTAGGAGATGAGATTGGAGCGTCTTGCGGAAGTGTTTAAGGAACACATAGGAGTGTGGGGATCTCGCATGGGACGTGTCGAGCAGAGGGTCAGGGCTGATGTTGAAGTCACCTCCAAGAATCAAGAAGCCTTCTCTAAAGTCAGCCAGGCGTTCCAAAGTAGCGTCAATGAAAGTGAGTTGGTCTGTATTTGGGGCGTATATCGTCGCAAACGTATACGTCTGGCCAGCAATACTGCCCTTAAGAAACACATATCTACCTAGGGGGTCTATTTTACTGTCAGAGGGTTGGAAGGGGCAAGATTTGTGGACAGCAATGGCCGTCCCTCTAGACTTGGGTGTAGGGGAGTTGCTAAGGAACCATTGATTAAAAAGATGCGTAGGAAGCTTAGGAAGGGACTGCGGCGTAAAGTGGGTCTCCTGAAGGAAGACCACCTGCGATTTCAGGCGCTTTAACTCCCACCACAATTTACTACGCTTGTGGGGTGAGCAAAGACCTCTGACATTATATGAGCTTACCTGTAGCTTAGTCATAGGGAGAGGGAAGATGGTCGAAGCTCGCAGATTGGTGGCACGCTCGGTGTGGGTGACGCAGCGGCAGGTCGCTCCTGAATGAAAAGAGAAGGATAGGGAAGAGAAAAGGAGGGGGGGGGACGAAAAAAAAGAAGAAAAAACACATGAGACAAATACAAAATACAACACAAACATAGCAGAGTGGCCGGAGCCATCTGAACATAGAAAATCTCTAAGGGCCATGCTCGGGATCCCGCCCCCTGTAAGGGGAGGGGGCCCGAGTCCTAGCCCACGATCCCTATGGGGATCCGATCCCAAAAAAGGGTGGCCTACGGGGGGTACGTGGACCAACATAGGGGGGTAGGCGAGGGGGGCTCCCAGCTCCACCCATCTCATCTAACATGTTGTAGTGGGGGAGGGGTAGTAGAGGGGTAGTAGAGGGGATACTTCTTGTGGGCGAAAAACAGAGGACATTGGGACACTGAAGCCTGTTGTAGGTGTTCAAGGCATGACCTGGGAGTCTATGGCTTGGTTATCAAAGGGAAGGCAAATTAGAGAGTGGACCTTCCTCAAAACGAGTCCCACTGTTAGACCCTTGAGGAGACTGGGCCTATGGAGGGTTCAGAAGGATGTCGTCTGCGATCCCGTCTGCGAGTCTTGCGCTTGGATACTTGCCACGGTTGAGGTGGCGGTAGTCTGGTAGCAGAAAAGTCTGGTGTTCCCCTCCAGTCAGGAAAGTCCACCGGATCCAGGTCTAGAGAGGACAAAAAATTTGGGAGATCATCCTTAGTGCGGAGAGTCACCGTTTTGCCATCTTTGGTGACCTGAAGAAAGAAGGGGAAGCCCCAACGGTACTGGAGACCTGCATCTTGGATAGCCACCAGGAGGGGGCGTAGAGATCTGCGCTGCATGAGAGTGCGGCGAGAAATGTCCTGGTAGAAGGCCAAGTGTGCGCCATCAAAATCAAAGTAGGGCTTACCCCGCATTTTCTGCATGATGCAGTCTTTTATTGTGTACTTATGCAGCTTACAAATGATATCTCTGGGATTATTCACATCTTGGGAAGGGGGTTTCAAAGCCCTGTGCGCGCGATCTATCTCAATGGTGGCTGTGGCAGGCAGTCCCAATATTTCCTTAAAGACTCCTTCTAGGGTGGGGACAATGTCCCTAGCACCAGTGGCCTCAGGCAGGCCTCTGATCCTAATGTTGGCCCTGCGGCTACGGTTCTCCATGTCGTCTAACTGACAGAGCAGGGCCTCAATCTGATGATCCTGAGTGGTGCACTTGTCTTGCAGCATAGCGATAACAGGGAGGGCTTCCTCAAATCTCTGTTCTAAGGATTCCATCCTTCCTCCCAGTTGAGATGTGTCAGCTTTGAGCTGGGCAATGTCCTCTGTTAGGGCCTTCTCTACCCTATCAGCGAAGCGCTCCAAATCTGCTTTGGTGGGGAGCGACCAAATATGGCGCCTGATGTCTGCCTCTTCCAGGGGATCTGGGCCTGCCGCCTCATCCGCCCGCAGAGAAGGGGAGCCCGGGGAGGTCGGGGGGACCGTGTCACTCACCGATCCCGGGGATGGTACAGGAGAGCCAGTCTGCTGCTGCGAAGGGGCAGGTGCGTTCTGGGAGGCCTTGGCGGCTTTCTGGGCCTTTGCTGCCGACGCCATCTTTGTAGCCTCGCGGCCTCGCCCGTTGCTCTCGGGGAAGAAACCAAGCTGTCCCTGCCTGGTACGGTCGGTCCGCGGTGGCTGCGAGGATGCCCGGGACTTCTGAGGCATAATAGAAGGCCGATGGAGTGAGATTCTCCCCCTGAGCGATGATGAAGTGCGGCGATGAGACGGAGCTGTGGAGACGCACGTCCTCACTCCTCCATAGCCAGGACACGCCCCCCGAGCTGCTGACTTTTAATATATGGACACTTACCTGTCCTGGAGTCCAGCGACGTCCTCAGCAGAGGACGAGCAATCGCTCGTCACTCTGCTGCCCCCCTCCGCCATCCTCGGTGAGGGAACCAGGAAGTGAAGCCTTGCGGCTTAATGCCCGGTTCCCTACGGCGCATGTGCGAGTCGCGCTGCGCCGTTCTGAATGGTCCCCTTTGTTCTGGGAGCCGAGTGTCTCCCAGAATACAACGGGGAATCTGCGGGAAGTGACGTGCTCCCGCAGATTTCCTGCAGAGAGGACTCCTGGAAGTGGGTGCAAATACCTGTCTTAGACAGGTATCTGCACCCCCTCCCCCCTGAAAGGTGTCAATTGTGACACCGGAGGGGGGGAGGGTTCCGATCAGCGGAAGTTCCACTTTAGGGTGGAGCTCCGCTTTAAGATGACATAAATTATACACTAATATAGTAACAAGTAAGCCAACTCAAGGAAGTCCATAAGCTATACAGTAGTCCATAGATGGGTCCTGTGTAATGACACTGCAGTGAATAATCCAAATAATATGCCAACCACCGTATAGGAATGGCCGCTTACCAGATAGCAAGCACAAAAGCGCATTCGGCTATAACCCAGCCGCGGCCTTTGGCTTGCATGCAGAGTAGTTGTACCAGGAAGTTTCCTCAGAATGTCACATACTCCTTAAGCATTCCGTAGGCTCCATGATAGCGTTTAGGTAACGTGTAAAGGAAGGAGAGGGACCATAATATAATACTGTCTCAACTAGTTTATTAGTAAAAAAGTATTGTACTTACAAAAACGTAGATTAAAATAGCATAAAACTTGCCGGCCGGCAAAGAACAGGAGCCCTTCCTCCTCGGACAGACGTGGTGACATCACTACGTGACCTTTCAGGCGCGTTTCGTCACATTTGACGTTCTCAATGGGGATAGGGCAACGCACTGACTCACCATTATTTATAGAACCAGACCTTGTTGTGAGATGCAAGGATCGGAATAGAAGGCGCCATCTTAACGATGCCAATAATAGCTAAAGGAACTTAATACAACAATCCAACCAAATAAAAATGACCTGGCTCGATAGTTTTAAATTAAAAATATATATTGATTATACCAGAGCAACTAACAACACTAGCGCAATAAATGGATGTCATACGGCCAGAGAACGGACAAACATGCCAGACTTAGCTCTAAAACAACTAATGGATATAAATCCTGCATTATTTTTTCACATTAAATAATAGTGAATATACCTAATGGAATACCTACGGTAAGTGTTTATATATTAGTGTGCACACCAAAAATACATTGTGTGCACAATGTGTGTTTTAATTATACAATAAATAAATATTAAGTGCTAAATTAATATAATATTTGAATGATAATATAAATTACCTAAAAATAAATGAACTTAATAAATAATTAATTAGGATACCCTTCATAAATAAAAAATATACACCGGTAATATGTGATGATGTGCATATAATAATGTGCACACCAAAAATTATGCAATATGTGTTTTAATGTATCTATACAATAAATGAATATAATGTGAAGAAATACACCATAACTGTACCTAAAGTTATATTAATGAAAATAAAATAGTAAAAATAATTTAAATGATCTTCATCCTGGCATCACACACCAAGTATAGATGATGGTCACATCTGTATCTATATTTAACCCATAGGGGGTGTAAGTTTTCAATCTATGGATCCAAGCCATCTCCATTTTTGAGATCTCCCTTACCAAAAGACTTCCCCTCCAGTGTGGTTTGAACTTGTCAATACCCAAGAAAAGGTTTTTTGACGGGTCCCTATTGTGCTCCAAACGGTAATGCTTGGATACTGAGTGATTCTTAAAACCCATCTTTATATTTGTGATGTGCTCGTTGAGGCGGACTTGTAAGGGGCGTTTGGTCCCCCCCACATATTGCAGGCCACACGGGCACTGCAACATATAGACCACCCCGGTGGTAGCGCATGTAGTACAAGGCTTGATGGTAAACTGTCTCTGCATGACAGTAGAGTTAACAGTAGTGGTCCGTCTTTGAGACCAGGAATTTAGGGAACAGACCCTACAACGTCTACATTGGTAGTACCCAGTTAGCTGGTCAAAAAAAACCTTACTGATAACCAGTGGGTTGAGGGCATTAGGGGCCACCTGATTTCGCAGAGATGGTGCCCCTCGGAAGATCACTCTAGGTCTCTCTGGTAGAACATTTTTCAAAATGGCATCATTGGTAGCAATGTGCTAGCATAATTTCCTATGGTGGGGGTCGGCAGGGATGAAGGTTTTTTAATCACCTAATTAGAGCTCTAATATGTTTCAAAATGGGGGGGCTCGGAGCGCAGAGAGTGCACCCCGATTCCACCCAATTGTGTGACGATAGCGAATACATTTTCGCTCTTTTCACACTAAAGTTCCTCCCCGCCAATCAGGAGGCAGGTCATAAAACCTGTTTCCTGATTGGCCAAAGCACCAGGCGATCCCATTGGATGCCTAGCGCTTAGGACAAGGACACACGCAGCCAGAAGAGTAGAGGAGACACGCGCTGGAAGAACAAACACCTCCGCCACTGCTAATGCTGCCTGCTGGCTGTACTCTGGAGGAAACAAGGGACTCAGAGGAGAGGACACCACAGCCCGGTAAGTGCTTGACCTCCCGCAGGGGGTGGGGTGCCCTCAGAGTGCCGCGAGCCCCACACCGGGGGTGGGGGAGAGCTGTCAGTGTTGCGAGCCCCTGGCTGCTCCCGCTGAGCTGTATACCCTGATCTGTGTCATGCTGAACTGTATATCCTGATCTGTGTCATGCTGTCACGTACCTTGTAACAGCCTGACATGTAGAAGGAGACCTCTCTTCAATCTCTTGTTAAAGGTAGAGATGACCATGCTGTGTCGTGAGCAGCAGGTGGCGGTAGCAGCAGCATGTGCAGATGCACAGCGGATGCAGGACAGCGTCACCAGGTACTGGATGGAACAAGACTGGAGCAGGGTCAGACAAGCCGGGTCAATCACAGATAATCAGATATTGCATAAACGGTAAGCAGAGATTGGTCAGTAGACAGGCAGAGGTTGGCAGCAGGATATCAGGCAGAATAGTAGGTATAACAAGGTTAAGGCAAGCTGGGGTCAGGACTGGAGATAAGCAAGCGTAGTCAGGGAAGCTAGGTCAAACACAGGTAATCAGATGCAGATACAGGATCAGACTCAGGTAAAGCTGTAGAACAGACAGTCTTTATATAGGCCATTTGGCGCCAGCATTAATGGCTAACGTGTGCGCGTATTTAGGTGCATGCGCATATGCGTTAGTCTATGCACGGCAAGACGGGCACCTGCAAATACACCTCTGCGCATGCGTATTTGCCTCTGCCTAGGAGCTTCAGCCGCACTATGGCCAGCACGTCCCTGACATGCTGAGCTGTATACCCTGATCTGTGTCATACTGAACTATATACCCTGATCTGTGTCATGCAGAGGATCCCCCATTCCAGGTCCGGATACTACATCCCATTCAGGCTTTGCCCTTAGGAGAGACGCAGACTACACGCCATCCTTCATGGGCTAGCCAACTTACACACGCAGATTGCACCTGGTGCCTGGATTGGCATTGTAACATGTGAGTGTAATTGCCATTTGTTGTCATTTTTTACCTTAATAAAATTACTACACTATGAGACCTTCCTCTATGTCTCTCTGGAGTCATTTTTCCCATCCTAGTTTTATCTTGATGGGTCAGTGGAGTGGAATTTTGCTGTCAGTGGAATGGATTGGTATTCCAGAAGCGCTGTTTGACCTTCCTGTAAAAAGGGGTCATAATTTTCTGGTGAGTGGCCACCCCACTCTATTGAGCTTTCGCTGTGAAGAACTAGAAGTTTATTTTTTGAGCATCACATTTTGGTGTTGGGATTCATCACATTTGGACTTTCTAACTTGCTATACTATGTTTATTATATTTGCAATTCATTTGATATGTTTTATTGAACATCACTAGCGCCTCAACCTTTAATATAGTGTTTGCAAATTTCGGTGACTTGTTCACTCTAAAAGGGTTAGCTTATACTATGTTTGTTCACTGATTCCACAAAACGCCATTCATTGTTTTTCATTCTTTCAACTCATCTGTGTCATGCTGAGCTGTATACCCTGATCTGTGTCACGCCGGGCTATATATCCTGATCTATGTGACATGCTAAGCTATATACCCTGATCTGTGTCATGCTGAAATATATACCCTGATCATGCTGAGCTTTATAACCTGATCTGTGAGGCTGAGCTGTATAACCTGATCTGTGAGGCTGAGCTGTATACCCTGATCTGTGAGGCTGAGCTGTATACCCTTATCTGTGAGCCTGATCTGTATACCCTGATCTGTGAGCCTGATCTGTATACCCTGATCTGTGAGGCTGGGCTGTATAACATGATCCGTAATGCTGAGCTATATACTCTGTCCTGTGATGCTGAGCTGTATACTCTGTCCTGTGATGCTGAGCTGTATACTCTGTCCTGTGATGCTGAGCTGTATACTCTGTCCTGTTATTCTGGTGCTGTATACTCTGTCCTGTGATGTCGGGGCTGTATACTCCTGACACTATGGGTGGAAGCAAGTGGAATACAGGGGACGGGGTGGGTGGATTCTATAAGGGATGGGGCTTATGGGAAGTGAGAGGGGTAAAAAAGGAAGGGCGGGGTCTGGCGCCTCCCCATCCTAAAACTTCACCAGCTGCTGCTGCTTATAAGAAATGGTCTGCTCTTACAGTTTGGGCTTCTTTTTGGACAAGATTATGGGCGTTACAATTTGTGATGTAGCCAAAGTATGATGTCACTGTACCCCCTTCTTCCTATATTGGATCTAAGGAGGAAATGCAGCTCAGCAGCTAAATAAAGAGATAAAATACATACAGTGCCCTGAAAAGGCACATTTTGTCATGTTACAGTCAAAAATGTAAATGTACACAAAGTGGCACATAATTGTTAAGTGGAAGGAAAATGATAAATGGTTTTCAATTTTTTTTACAAATAATTATCGGAAAATTGTGGCATCCATTTGTATTCAGCCCCCCTGAGTCAATACTTTGTAGAACCACCTTTCACTGCATGTCAGGGAAATAGCCAAAGAAGGACTGGCAATTCCGCCCAAGACAATCATGGCCGCCATGGTGCACAGCATGACTAAGGTGGGCGGTACTTCCTCCTTGTAACCTGAACAGATCACATGACTAACTTCCTGGTCTATTTAAGCCTGCTGCTGAAGCTGCTCATTGCTGGATTATCTCTTCAGTCTCCTGTGTACCTTGACCTTGTCTCCTGATCCGTGCTTATCCGTTGTGACCCGGCTTGCCTTGACCTCGCTTCCTGATCTCCTGTGTTTGACCCTCGGCCTGCTTCTGGACTCTGCTTCTGCTTCCTGACCACCCGGCTTGACCCTCGGCTTGTACCTGGACCCTGCACGTGTATGACCTTGGCTCGCCCCTGTATATGCTCTGGACTGATCTCCTGTGTTTGACCCCCGGCCTGGCTTCCGATATCTCCGTTCATCTGAATATAACAAGCTCAGTTCTGCCTGCCTCCGCCATCCCTCAGTAGCTGAGCTCATCAGATTGCAAGCAAGCACCTGGCCAACCGTGCTTCTGTGGGCACCGCGCTCCCTGTTCCCAACTCCAGGGTCGCGCTGCACTCAGCCGCAAGGGGAGCCCTCTTAGCATCTCGATCTCCATACTCGTTCTTGACACTGCAATTACAGCTGCAAATCTTTTTGGGGATGTCTCTACCAGCTTTAGAGAATGCCATTTTTGCCCATTCTTTGCAAAATAGCTCAAGCTCTGTCAGATTGGATGGAGAGTGACTGTGAACAGCGAATTTGAAGTCTTGCCACAGATTCTCAGTTGGATTTAGGTCTGGACTTTGACTGGGCCATTCTAACTCTGACTGTATGTTTAGGGTCGTTGTCCTGCTGGAAGGTGAACCTCTGCCCGTCTCAAGTCTTTTGCACTTGCACTAACAGGTTTTCTTCTATGATTGCCCTATATTTGGCTCCATTCATCATCCCATCAACTCTGATCAGCTTCCCTGTCCCTTCTGAAGAAAAGCATCCCTACAACATGATGCTGCCACCCCCATGTTTCATGGTGAGGATGGTGTGTTCAGAGTGATGTGCAGTGTTAGTTTTCCACCACACATAGCATTTTGCTTTTAGGCCAACAAGTTCAATTTTGATCTCATCTGACCAGAGCACCTTCCTCCACATGTTTGCTGTGTCCCCCACATGGCTTCTTGCAGACTACAAACTGGACTTTTTATGGCTTTCTTTCGACAATGGCTTTCGTCTTGCCGCTCTTCCATAAAGACCAGATTTGTGGAGTGCACGACTAATAGTTGTCCTGTGTACAGATTCTCCCACCTGAGCTGTGGATTGCTGCAGGTTCTCTAGAGTTACCATGGGCCTCTTGGCTACTTCTCTGATGAATGCTCTCCTTGCCCGGCCTGTCAGTTTAGGTGGTGGGCCATGTCTTGTTAGGTTTACTTTGCAGTTGTGCCATACTCTTTCCATTTTCGGATGATAGATTGAACAATGCTCCGTGAGATGTTCAAATCTTGTTATATTTGTTTATAACCTGACCTTGCTTTAAATTTCTGCTCAACTTTCTCCCTGACCTGTCTGGTGTGTTCCTTGGTCTTCATGATGCTGTTTGTTCACTAAATTTCTCAAACAAACCTCTGAGGGCTTCACAAAACAGCTGTATTTTAACTGAGATTAAATTACAAACAGGTGGACTCTATTTACTAATTAGGTGACTTCCGAAGGCAATTGGTTCCACTAGATTTTAGTTAGGGGTATCAGAGTAAAGGGGGCCGAAAACAAATGCACGCCACACTTTTCACATATTTATTTATAAAAAATTTGGAAAGCCATTTATTATTTTCCTTCCACTTCACAATAATGTGCCAGTTTGTGTTGGTCTATCACATAAAACCCCAATAAAATACATTTAGGTTTTTGGTTGTAACATGACAAAATGTGGAAAATTTCAAGGGGTATAAATACTTTTTCAAGGCACTCTAAATGTGAAGTGATTTACCTATCAAAGATAATTGTTGTTGTTTAGTCACTCTTGTGATTCACATACCACCGCGACACCATAAATTGGAGAGTGACCCCACTGCTCAGACCCCGCATGTCTGCAGATTTATGCGCCACCTCCCTGCCTCCAGACTGTTCATTGAATGGTAAATAAGCATCACCACATTAGTGAGGTGCTTCTATAGACTCCTTTTGAGAACCTTCCGAAACTCCTCTTCCAAATTCTCATTGTCTTACTGGGTTGGCCTGCCCCTGCATCCTCGAGAGATATTTAAAGCGGAGCTCCGCCGTAAAAAAAATATATTAAAAGCCAGCAGCTACAAATACTGCAGCTGCTGACTTTTAATAAATGGACACTTATCTGTCCTGGAGTCCAGCAATGTTGGCAGCAGAAGACTCTCGGCTGCCCCCACCGCCATCATCGGTGAGAGAATCAGGAAGTGTAGCGTTGCGGCTTCACTGCCCGGTTCCCTACTGCGCATGCGTGAGTCGCGCTGCGCCGTCCTCACTGTTCCCCGCTGTGTTCTGGGAGCCGTGTGTTTCCCAGAACACAACGGGGGTGGGGGAACTGACGTACTGCCCGCAGGTCCCCGCAGAGTCTATGCCCGGAAGTGGGTGCAAATACCTGTCTTAGACAGGTATCTGCACCCCCCTGAAAGGTGCCAATTGTGGCACCGGAGGGGGGGCAGGAATACGATGAGCGGAAGTTCCACTTTAGGGTGGAGCTCCGCTTTAACACCTCATCAGCATTATGGTTGCCCTCAAAGGGCCGGTTGTATCTGGAAGACTATATAAATGTATCTAGTCATTATCATATTAAATGATTGCCTCTCCATTTGATTATTACCGGTTTTAGTAATAACTTAAGCCTTAGGCCCAGTTCACACTGATACGACACTCGCTCTGACTTTGAGAGCACATGTTGCATGACATGTAAAAATCAATGTTTTCCTATGAGAGCCGTCTTAACTGGTTCGACTTGTGTTGGTCCAACTTTACAAAAGGTTCCTGCTCTACTTTGGTCCGACTTCTGTCTGATTTCAGCCCATAGAATTGAATTGAAGTCGCATCCAAGTTGGATCCTCATCTTACTTGATGTGATTTGGATTCGACATTACAGAAAGATTACACAGGCATTCTCTGAAGTTGCTTCAAAAGTCGCTCCAAAGTCACCTGGCAAAGTTGCGTGACTTTCAAGTCGTGGCAGTGTGATTCGAGCCTTAAACCATGAAGGGCATGTGCAGACCAGCATGGAGCCCACTCACACTCCTGTAGCAGATGATGCAAGTCTGAAAAAGAGGGTCGCACACCGCTGGTATCAACTACCAGAAACTTAATTGGAATCTTCTCAAACAAAACATTATTATTATTATTATACAGGATTTATATAGCGCCAACACACGCAGCGCTTAACAAAATAAAGGCAGACATTACAGTTAAATTGCGGCACAGTGGTGTAGTGGTGTAGCACTCTCGCCTAGCAGTAAAAAGGGTCGCTGGTTCGAGTCCCAACCACGATACTACCCGACTGGCATTTGCATATTCTCCCTGAGCCTGTGTGGGTTTCCTCCGGGTACTACGGTTTCCTCTCACACTCCAAAGACATGCTGGTAGCTTAATTGGCTTCTGTCTAAATTGGCCCTAGTATATGAATGTGAGTTAGGTACCTTTAGATTGTAAGCTCCTTGAGGGTAGGGGCCGTGAATGTACAATATATATGTAAAGCGCTGCGTAAATTGACGGCGCTATATAAGGTACCTAAATAATAATAATTACAATTTGGTACAAGAAGAATCAGAGGGCCCTGCTCATTAGAGCTTACAATCTAAAAAGGGGGGGGTCAATTGATACAAAAGGTAATAGCTGTTGGGGGTGAGCTGATGGTGGAAGTAAAACAGCATATTAGTTAGAAGCAGGATAGGCTTCTTTAAAGAGAAAGGGTTTTCAGGGATCGTCTAAAGATAGAATAATTAGGGGACAGTCGGACAGATTAGGGTAGGGAGTTCCAAAGGATGGGAGAAGCAAGAACATGGTCTGCCATGGTTTTATGTCTGAGCAGTTTCCAATAAAGTTTCTTGTGGCAGCGGTGTGCGACCCTCCTTTTCAACTGGCATAGAATTGTATCATTCTCATATTAATTAAAAGCAGGTGTCAAAAGCCCCCCTCACCATCAGAAGTCAAGAGTCCCCCACCCTCCCCTAAGCCGGTCATAGACTGTTCGAATCTCGGCCAGTTTAGCAGGGACCCGCTGAAATTCAAAGCATTTATGGGCAGACTGAATGTACCCAAGTTGATCGATTGAGGTACAACTTGGGTACAACCAACCTGACAAATTTTACATGCGATTATTGCTAGCAGCTTTTATAGCTACTAGTGCTGTGTTCTCTCGCCCACCCTCCCCCACCCCCTCCCTGCCAGGAGAACACAATGGCTCCACGGGAGGGATTCCCCCATCAACACTGACTGTACTGATGGGGAAATCAAGAAATTTTCAAGAAAATTGGCCTTACATTACAATACACCCCATTACTTTATGCTGATGTCAGGGAAGAAGCTGGAGTGGAGCTGGGAAGCAGAAAGTACAAGGTCTGTGAGGAGGACTGGAGTCAGCTAAATGCTGAGACCAGGGGAGTCAGAGACAAGTGGGTGCAGCAGCTGCACAGAGAGGTGCAGGATCTGTAGGAAGAGTTCTGTCCTCTCTGCTGCTGACTGCTGAGACAAGGGGGTGGGGGGTGCGGCAGAGACGAGTCTCTCAGCAGGTACACAGAGAAGCACATCTGGCAGAGGAGTTCTGTCTTCCTGCTGAGACAAGGTGGGGGCAGAGACTAAAGAGTTGCTTCAGAAGAGGTCAAAGGGCCACATTAAATGGCACGTTGGCCTTGTGGTTGACACATGAGTTTTAGAGCTTCAATGGCTGATGGTGCAGCTTCTTCCTCTCCGATTCAAAGTTCTACTGCACATGGGGAATACAGCAGTAGATTAACTATATAAAAGTACAAACAAGACTTTTTTTTTTTATTCAACATAACTAGAATAAATGTGAGTGGACTGTAAATCCAATATCCAGAGTTCTACAGTGTAGAAGAAAGTTATTATGACCTAACTTTTTTTTGTTTGTTTTTTTCCACAGCGCGCACACACATTTGCCAAGAATGTGGTGGACCCAAAATGTCGGCCAGGATTTGCCAGAGCAGAGATGAACCGATTGTTTCCCAACAAGTACGACATGAGATTATTCAGCTTTGTCAAGAAAAACAAATATCTCAATGAGTCCTTCTACCAGTATGGTCCTCCATTTGGATTTCGCCATTATCTTAAAGAACTGAATGACACATTGAACATCATGTCTGAAGATGAACTTCCCAAGGAACTAGGACACAAACAATGCAAACGCTGTGTTGTCATAGGGAGTGGGGGAATCCTTCATGGTCTGGAGCTTGGACATGTAATTGATCAATTTGATGTTGTAATCAGGTAATAATATTTATGTTACTATCTCAAAACGAGTTTATAATCCAAGGTTTCTACCACCTAGTCACATGTGCTTGGGCCAGTTTGGGTGAAGGCCAGTTACCCTCCTAGTATGTAGAACTATGGGCAAAAGTCAACAGTTAAATTGGTTGTAAACCCTAATGGCAAAAATAAAAAGAAAAAAACCTGCAAGAGAAAGGCATAATGAGCTAGTATGCATAGGCGTGCGTACAGGGTGTGCCAGGTGTGCCTGAGCACACCCTAATCACCTTGTGCAGTGCAGATTGCCCCTACTGCCCTGGCTCATTCCTCTTCTCTCCCAAAGGCTGCTGCTGCTGGCACACACGGGGAAGTTTTAAAAGGAGTGGGGGAAGGGGCCGGTAAATATATAATTTACCAGCCCCTTCCCTTTGTGAATGAACACAGTAAGTGATCTGTACCATGTGTTTGAGCTTTGAAGTGCACACCCTAAAGCAGTAGGCTGCACATACCTATGAATACATACCTCAGATCCAAGCCCCCGCAGCGGTCCTCGTCTCCCCCTCCGACATCTCTCCCGGAGTGACTACCGGGCATCGCGGCTCTGGCGCTGTGATTGGCCGGAGCCGCAATGACATCACTCCCGCGCATGAGCGAGGGAGCTGCCAGTAACGGCACACAGACTGAAGCAACGGCACATAGGTGCCATTGCTTCAGTTTGCCCCAGTGCGCATGTGCTGATGACATCGGCACATGCAGGGGATATCTCCTAAACCGTGCAGGTTTAGAAGATATCCTTGGTAGCTACAGGTAAGCCTTAATATAGGCTTACCTGTAGCATAAAGTGGTTGTAAAGGGTTTACAACCACTTTAAAAGCTGTTTCTAAACTAAATCAGACTGCACCCTTTCTACATTGCCTTGAAAAAATATTCATACCCCTTGAAATTTTCCACGTTTTGTTATGTTACATCCAAAATTGTAAATGTATTTTATTGGGATTTTGGTGTCAGTATATGAAGCAGTGGAAATCATTTTGTGAAGTTAAGCGGTCTACAACCGCTTTTAACAGCCAATCAGCGGCATCTCCTCACAGGGAAGACTTGTACAGATAATCAGGGCACTGATTAACAGTGCAGCCCCAACAGTGCCCATCAGTGATGCCAAATTGTGCCCATCAGTGATGCCGATTTGTGCCCATCAGTGATGTCAATCTGTGTCCATCAGTGATGCCTTTCAGTGCCTGCCCATCAGTGCCGCCTATCATTCTCCATAAGTGCCACATATCAGTGCCGCTTATCAGTGCCCATCACTGCTGCATATTAGTGCCTCCTCATCAGTGCCTTCAGTGCCATCTCATCAGTGCTGTCTCATCAGTGCCCATCAGTGCAGCCTATCAGTACCCATCAGTGAAGGAGAAAAATTACTTATTTACAAAATTTTCTGACAGAACCTAAGAATTTTTTTTAATTTTTTTTAAATTTTTCGGCCTTTTTTCTTTTTCTTTTTTCTTTTAGCAAAAAATAAAAAACCCAGTTGTGATTAAATACCACCAACATAAAGCCTTATTTGTGTGAAATTTCATCTGGGTACAGCGTTGCATGACCGTTGAATTGTCATTCAAAGCGCTGAAAATCAGCCTGGGCAGGAAGGGGGTAAAAGTGCCCAATACTGAAGTGGTTAAAGAGACAATCTCTAAAGATTTGGATTGTTGTCTTACTTTGCTGGACTTTACCTGTCTATGCAAGGTGCCTGTGTTTTGACCCTTGGCCTGACACTTTTGATGATGGAATTTTTTTTGAACACTAGTGTAACTACATAGAGTAAAGCCTCTAGCCCATACACTTGTCTCTTTCAGCTAAGTTTCTCATGGCCTCTCTAAAGCTGGCCATAGATGGATAGAATTTTGAATGAAAATTCCTAGGAACAGTCTTAGAAAAATCTGTTTGAAAATTCTCAGAACATTTAAATGTTGCTTGAAAGATTTATTTTGCTTTTACATTTGATTTCAGAATGAATGGCGTTTACTGAATAAAAAACCACATCACTGTTATGCCGCGTACACACAATCGATTTTCTCGACGGTGAAAACACTGTCGAGAAAATCGACGGGTAAAACGAGGAACCGCTTGTTCCCCTACACACGTCCGTTTTTCCCGACATTTTTTCTCTTGGTCGAGAAAAACGACCGTGTGTAGGCTCCCCGGCAGTGTTTCCCTATGGGAAAACTGCAGCGGAAAAAAATGCCGTGAATCACGACGAGAAAAATTAGAGCATGTTCTAATTTTTCTCGTCGTGATTAATGCCGTTTTTCTCGTCGGGAAAAATGATCAAAAGCCCACACACGGGCGTTTTTCTCGTCAAAGAGAAAAAATGAAATTTTTCCCGACGAGAAAAATGGTCGTGTGTACGCGGCATTAGAAATTTGTTCAAGAAATTTTTTCCATCCTGCTCCATTGAATTTTCTTATCACTTTGGTCAAAAACAAATGTTGATTTGACCCCACTTATGGTTAGAAGATGAACAGACTTTCTTAGAACATTCTTGTCCTAAGAATTTTTATTCAAAATTCTACCCATTTGTGGCCAGTTTAACATTCGTCTTTCAGTTCTCTTCATAAGCTTACACAGTTTGCTATTTGAAGAAAAACTATGGCTGAAGCTATTTTGGCCATACTTCTGTGAGTCACAGGAGTGCACTTAGTTCTGCACTCCTGTGGCCCATATTCAGTCAATAGCGGGCTAAAGTCACAGAGCCTGTCCAGGCTCTGCAGGCATCCCAACAATAATGTTGTGTTCCACTCATATGCGCGCCGCTGAGAGCCTGAGCCAGCTGCTCCAACCCCCTCCACAACCCGGCACTTCATTGAATGCTGAAGGAACAGAGCACAGAGCTGTGACTGACCGTCGGCACTCTCTTCTGCTCAGTAAAGACCAAGAACGGAGCAATCAGTGGTCAAGTGATCGTTCAGTTCTTGGTGTAGAGCTGCCATGAAGGCCCAACCTCACAGCTTATAGGATGTAAAGTGTTTGTTACCCCAACATTTTATATTCCTAATATGTGTCTGCTGTACCATGTACTTGTAAAAAAAAGTATTCTGTTCTCTTTGTATTGCTTCCTTTGTGTGAAATCCCTGCTATTTCTGCCAGTCCCTCTGCTTTCCTGTAAAAAAAACTGACCACACACCACATGGTCAGTTCTCTAGTTGTGCTGGTGACCCAGCCTGCTCACCTCCAGTTATCAGACATGTCCTGACAGGCCTCCCTGCACAGCCTTTCACTGGGAAGCTCAATGTACTATTGCTCCCCCCCCCCCCCCCAGCTCCTATGCAGATGAGAAGAGAGGGAATTTGATCAGTTATAAGAAGGCAAAAAAACATTACATAGTCAGGTTGAAAAAAGACAAATGTCCACCATTTCAACAAATAAAAGAGAAAAAAATAAAAATCATACAATCTGAAAATACACAATTCTATACCTACAGTTGATCCAGAGAAGGGTGAAAAACCCCAGCAAAGTATGATCCAATTTGCTACAGCAGGGGAAAAAACTCCTTCCTGATCCTCCGAGAGGCAATCAGATATTCCCTGGATCAATTTTACCTATAAATGTCAGTACCCAGTTATGTTATGTACAATTAGGAAAGAATCCAGGCCTTTCTTAAAGCAATCTACTGAGCTGGACAGAACCACCTCTGGAGGGAGTCTATTCCACATTTTTACAGCTCTTCCTGTAAAGAAACCTTTCCGTATTTGGAGATGAAATCTCTTTTCCTCCAGACATAGAGTGTCCCTTGTCCTCTGTGATAAATCTAAAGTGAATAATTCAATAATCGTATGTATTTGTACATGTTAATCATATCCCCCCCTTAATCTCCTCTTCTCAAGAGAAAATAAATTCAGTTCCTCTAATCTTTCCTCCTAGCTGAGCTCTTCCATGCCTCTTATCAGTTTGGTTGCCCTTCTTTGCGCTTTCTCCAGTTCCCTGATCTCCTTTTTGAAAACTGAACTGCATATTCCAGACGAGGTCCTACTAATCATTTGTACAGGGGTAAAATGATATCTCTCTCTCTGGAGTCCATACCTCTCTTAATACAAGAAAAGACTTTGCTCGTTCTGGAAACCAAAGCTTGGCATTGCATGCTATTTTTAAGCTTATGATCTACCAAAACCCAAGATCTCCACCATTGATTCCCCCAGTTGTACTCCCCCTAGTATGTATGATGCATTCATATTCTTAGCCCCCAAGTGCATAACTTTACATTTATCAACATTAAACCTCAATTGCCACTTAGTTGCCCAATTAAACCGTGCATTGAGGATAGCTTCTAAGTTGAAGACATCCTGTAAGGATGTTATTCCACTGCATAGCTTGGTGTCATCTACAAACACTGAAATGGCACTTTTAAACCCAGACCCAATATCATTTATAAAGATAATAAAAAGTAAGGGTCCCAACACCGAACCTTGGGGTACAACACTGATAACCTTAGACCATTCAGAGTAAGAATCATTTACCACTACTCTCTGAATTTCGTCTTTTAGCCAGTTTCCTATCCATTTACAATCTGATCTTTTCAAGCCTGTAGACTTTACCTTACACATAAGTTGTGTGTGAGGAACTGTGTCAAATTTTTTGCAAAATCCAAGTATACTATGTCCACAGCCACCCCTCTGTCCAAGGTTTTACTTACCTCCCCATAAAAATAAATCAGATTTGTTTGACAACTTCTGTCTTTCATGAATCCATGCTGTCTGTTGCTTAAAATATTTTTTTTCAGCAAGAACTCATCTATGTGGTCTTTTTTATTAAACTCTCCAGTAACTCTCCGACTATAGAAGTTAAACTAACAGGTCTTTACTCTAGTTACTTGGTAAAGACTTTGATCCCTTTTTAAATATAGGCACCACCTTGGCCCTATGCCAATCCAGTGATACTATTCTAGTCATTATGCCTCGTACACACGACCGGTTTTCCTGTCGGGAAAACTCCCATGAGAGCTTTTGGCCGGGAATCCCGGCCGTGTGTATGCTCCCTCGCAGTTTTCCCGACAGGAAAACTGCCAGAAAAAAAAGAGAACAAGTTTTCCCGGCAGTTTTCCTATGTGAAAAACTGCGATGTAGCATACACACGGCCGGGATTCCCGGCCAAAAGCTCCATCGCAGTTTTCCTGTCGGGAAAACCTCTCGTGTGTAGGGGGAAAAACTTACCGAGCAGGTTCTCAGTTTTCCCCTCGGGATTCCCGGCGGACTTTTTACCGCCGGGAATCCCATACGTGTGTACTAGGCATTAGAGTCCCTAAAAATTGGAAACAATGGCTTTAAAATTACAGAGCTCATTTTTTTTAGGATACGTGGGTGGATGCCATCTGGTACAGGTGCTTTTTCCACCCTTATTATGTCTAAATATTTCTGGACCATATCACTTTTGAGCCATTGTTTATCATAGGGGGCTGTGTCAATACGATCCCCATTATGGACATGAGCTCCCACATGCTCCTTTGTATACACAGAGCTGAAGAAAGTATTTAATAAGTTTGCCTTCTCTTTGTCCCCAGTCACCCACTCCAGATTTTTTCGTATAGGGCTTACATGCTCAGACCTGACCTTTTTTACTATTATTATATAGTTGAACATTTTTTGGGGGTTTGATCTTTTGCAATCTGTTGTTCATTTTGAATTTTTGCATCCTTGATTTACTTTTTACATAGTCTGTTATATTCTTTGTAACATTTAAATTATGATAGTCTTCCTTCATTTCTTATATATTTTTAAAAGCTCTTTTTTTATTATTTATAGCTTTTTAAAGTTGGCTGTGAGCCACATAGGTTTTATTTTTAACATTTTGCCCAATGGGAATATATTTTGCAGTACTAGATGGGTTGCTCTCCTGGCTGTTAGGGGTAGCAGTGACATCTAGGGATGCCACCCCCATATCTTCACCCAACTTGGCAAATCTGTTGGGGTGCTCAAACCCAGGGCTGGCCTTTCTTTTCTGTGAGCCCTTACCACTCCCTCTAACTACATTACCAATCTAACTACCTGATTATCCTGACTTACCCCTTTACCCTTCACCCTCCTTACCCTCCCTCTTACTCTCCTTTACTAACCACCTGCTCAGAGGACCCCTTTTCAAGGTTGTCAGTTCTGCTCAGTGTTGCAATTTGCTCCTCCAGATCTTTATTGTGAGCTTCCAGAAGGGCAACCTGCTCACATCTGTCGCAGCGGTATCCACTCAGCTTCCAACCAGAAAAATCTGGCAAATTGGGAAAAATAATATTTACCGTATTTATCGGCGTATAACACGCACCGGCGTATAACACGCACCCCAAGTTTAGCAGGGAATTTTAGGGAAAAAAACTTTTAGGAGGGAAGTTCAAGAAAAATTTTTTTTACATTTAAATGCAGCCTTACCAGTGTCATTTGCAGCCTTGTCACAGTGCAGCCTTGCCCAGTGTCCAGTGCAGCCTTGCCAGTGTCCAGTGCAGCCTTGCCAGTGTCCAGTGCAGCCTTGCCAGTGTCCAGTGCAGCCTTGCCAGTGTCCAGTGCAGCCTTGCCAGTGTCCATTGCAGCATTGCCCAGTGTCCAGTGCAGCCTTGCCAGTGTCCAGTGCAGCCTTGCCAGTGTTCAGTGCAGCCTTGTCACATTGCAGCCTTGCTCCCCCCCCCCAGTGTTTATTGCAGCCTTGAATTTTAAATATGGTGCCGCCGAGATCGCCGCTGATACAGGGCGGAGCGGGGCGAACGCCACTGAGAACGCAGGGACTGGGCGGAGCCGAGATACACATAGCCGAGTGTATTCGGGTGTACTCGGCTCTTCTCGGCTTCGCTCACAGTCACGCCGAGTCCCGCCCTATGATGGACATATCACAGGTCCAATGGCGGGACTGGGCGTGACTGAGCGGAGCCAAGAAAAGCCGAGTATAGCCAAATACACTCGACTATGTGTATCTCGGCGGCGATCGCTCCGCTCCGCTCACAGTCAGCGGAGATCGCCGGGCATAGGTGAGTATCGGCGTATAACACGCACCCACGATTTTCCCCTGATTTTAAGGGGAAAAAAGCGCGTGTTATACGCCGATAAATACGGTATATATTTTTTTTAATATCTATACACAAATGTTTTGCCTTTCATTTCTATTTTACACTGAATGCATTGTTTTACAAGGTGATCTTTAACAATCACTTTAGAGGATCTGCTGTTGATATCTTGGTGCCAGATACCACAGCATTCCTTAAGAGATGTAGTGCTGTTCATACTTTAATGGGTTATGGTGGGTGGTCATATTTTTTTGGCTGATCGGTGTATGTGTGTGTCGTAGAGACATTGAGCTGTAAACTTCTTAGTGTGCAGGGACTGATGTAAATGGTGCTCCGTAAAGTATGCATGATATATTAGCACTACATAAACCCAGGAACTTCGTAATATATCTTGAGATGTTCTAGAAACAAATTCCTTGTCTTATATCTCGTGTTTAAATCATAATGCCAACTAATCTGTTCATTGTCTTTGTGTATCTTAGACTAAATAATGCTCCAGTCCACGGATATGAGCAGGATGTTGGAAATAAAACCACCATCAGGATGACTTATCCCGAGGGGGCTCCGGTTTCTGAACAGGAGTATTTCAGTAATAGTCTGTTTGTCACCGTCCTCTTCAAACACGTGGACTTCCTGTGGTTGCAAGCAATGCTGAAGAATAAGACGCTGGTGAGTCGGCCATGTTCAGAGCGGATATATGTCATTTGTATTTGGCCACATGGTTCATATCCATCAGGTTCAAGTTGATAAATCTAACATTCCAATACATCAAATCAGATAATTAAAATGTTACTGTTGTTGTCACGACAGGAGGCAAGGGAAAAACTTCCAACGGGGACACCTGTTTCAGTGACAACTGAGATGGGTTTTCCCCTTAAAGCGGAACTTCACCCAAAAGGGGAAGTTTTTCGCTTTTCTCTCCAACGCCCCCCCCCCCTCCTCTGCCTTTGAAATACAGAGTAAAGCAAAAAATTTATATAAATGTAGCGGGGTCCCCAAATTTAACCGCGCTATACCTAAATTTAGGGGTGACCAGAGCAATAGTTAGCTCGGGTCTTTTGATTATTTGGACTCTGCTTTACTGCTGTGTCACCTGGCGTGCAGTTCCCCTTTGGTTGTATAGGTGATGTTGTCATCTATACCCGTGTTGAACCACAGGTAATGGAGTGGATATTAGATGTCCTTTCTCGGCTGCTGTTGGTGGGCGGTTCTGGCCTGCTGTGCATGCCGGGAGAGGATATATAAGGGGCAGACGCCATTACACTGGAGCCAATTCCCGGGACCCATGTCCGGATGACCATTACACTGGGGCCATTTTTTGCGAGGAGCGAGCTACCCCTCAAGGGGGGGGGTGCGCCCCATCATGATCGAGGAGTCTCGGGTACCTTTAGCTCGAGACTACGGAGTTCCGGATGGGCTCAGTACCTATGACTGAGTCCATAGGAGAAGCTGAGGAAACCCAGGGAACCTTGGAGGAGTTACCGCTCTGACTGAAGGGGAACCGGGGGAGGATCGATCCCATAACAAGAGGGTAGATAAAGATTACTAACTCGGGAAAGGCCTGGTGACCTGTCAGAGGGAAGGATTCCTAGCTTTACCGACTGCCTTAGAGGAGCTGTTTGCTGCTTAAAAAGGAGGGATCTCCTTGACTTGGTCCTTGGAGGGGACTGAGTCATTGTTCTAGCATCACGCCGGCTGCTAGTGCTATTGAGTGACTATACGGGTGAGCTGTACCCACTCGGGATCGAGTGGCGACGAAGCCAAGAGTGTGCCTGAATCCACTTCTATCTGCTAACCTTTTTTTCTCACTTCAACTCTCTGGTTCCTGGAAGCAAGATAAAATAAACTCACGTTGGAGTTAATATTTTGTGTGGACATTGACCTCATTGGGGAAAGTTAAAGACTCGCCTCTATAAGCATAGAAGGGAGAACCAGAAGAAGGGGCTTTTTCAACTGCAGGACCCAAGTATGTAACACCGCCTGACCTCTATAACCTAGAGGACACGGGCATGTGGCATGGTGTGTTTTCTCCCCCTGCTTGAGGAGGTAAGAGGGGGAAAAAGATCCGTTGTGTGCTAGATAAATAAACTGTATTAAATGGTCATACGAATATATATTTGAAAATAAATCTTTATTATTATTTGCAATGACATAGTAAGGGCGCATTTCTGTCAGGCACAGGCTGTGTCTTGGAATAACAGGGAGGTGAAGCCTCCATCATTTAAGATGTAACAACCCTCCCCCATTGTGTTTAGCTGGTTAGTGGGCACGGAGGAGAGAGTGCGCTGTCATTTACCACTGTGTATACACCCGCATGCATGACTCTATAGTCATATGGCCTGCTGAGAATGTGATAGGGAGGAAATGCTCCGCATAGAATCTCACTGAAAACTGAGCATGTGCAGAGCTGCCAACACTGCTCTGCAAAATCACCAACTGCAGTGGGGACATGAACATGAGTGGGAGACAGAGAACAGCAGGTCTGTCATACTTTCTAAAGAGCAATACAAATGTAGGTCTCTCGTAAGAGAGTAGAGTTAGTGTAAACAAGCCCTGATGCCGCGTACACACGACCATTTTTCTCATCGGGAAAAATGTCATTTTTTCTCTTTGACGAGAAAAACGCCCGTGTGTGGGCTTTTGGTCATTTTTCCCGACGAGAAAAACGGCATTAATCACGACGAGAAAAATTAGAACATGCTCTAATTTTTATCGTCGTGATTCACGGCATTTTTTTCCGCGGCAGTTTTCCTATAGGGAAACACTCCCGGGGAGCCCACACACGGTCGTTTTTCTCGACCAAGAGAAAAAATGACGGGAAAAACGGCCGTGTGTAGGGAAACAAGCCGTTCCTCGTTTTTCCCGTCGATTTTCTCGACTGTGTTTTCACCGTCGAGAAAATCGGTCGTGTGTCCATGGCATTAGAGATTTTCCCTCACTTCCTGTCCTGCCCAACAGGAGTTCCAATACTTCCCCACTCTATGGAAAAAAAAAGAAATTGGCTAAGGAGGGAAGATCCAGGGAAGGCAAAATGTATTCTGCATAAATTTTGCGGTGACAAATATTTTCTCAAAGTTGTTGTTGAGCTTGCAGGTGCATTTAGAAAGGATTAAGCAAGCACAGCAGGTGATTTAGGTTTGTGCAATAGGAGTCCTATAAATAACATTTCCTCTTTTGATATTGTGCCACAGGGCTGCGTGGGTGACATTTCCCATTTTTCATTTCTTGCAAAGCACATTTTTATTTTATGTGGCAAGTTTGTACACACAGCGCCAGTGAGTTATCCGTGCCCTTAATACTGCAGGGGATCAGGGCAGGGAAGGTAGGGTCTCCTACTTATAAAGTGAGAATGCATCAGGTGACCTGAGGACAGGAAGTCTCACAATCTGATGCTCCAGGAAGTGTTGATCTACCAGCATTGTAGGACTGATATCTTTGCAGTAGGCACCACTTCCGTGAGTATGCCTATATGAAGTTTGGCTCCAGAGCAATTTTTTTTTTAATGTAAAAATCTTTATTTTTGCCAATAAATTACTTAAACCCCCAGAACATTATATATTTTCTGAAAGCAGAGGCCCTGTAGAATAAAAGGGTAATATTGCGAAAATGTTATGTCACATGATATTTGCGCAACTGTTTCTTAAATGAAAATTTTCAGGGAAAAATATAATGAAACTAATTTTAGTGCAAAAACACAACATATAATACCTATTATTGGTTAAAATATAAAAGATGAGGTTGCATCAAGTAAATAGATACCAAACATTCCATGTCTTAAAAGTGCATGGGCCCGCAATATGGCCAAAAACGATGGTGCCCAAAGATCACCATAGGTGATACTTTAAAAGCCTTTACAGTTCATCAGTTTAGAGTTAACTAGGAACATTTGTGCTAGAATTATTGTTCTCACTCTGAAGTTCGTAGCGATATATATCACACATGTGGTGCGACTGCGATTTACATACGCGTGCACACCCTGGGCTTGCGTTTGCGCAGGTGTATGGGGCACTGGGGGTTTTGGCTATTTAAAAAATATATATATTATTATAATTTTTTTTTTTTTTTACTTTTTTTTTTTTTTACTTGATTGCTATGACAAGGGGTAATAAACCTTTATGTGATAGCAATGGGCAGGTGACCGCTACTCTTTATGAAGACATTAGGGGTCTAATAGACCCCAATTACTCCCCTGCCCTTCACCCCATCTAACCAAGCTGTACTGACCAGGAAATTATGGATCTGAAACCGGAAGTGATATCACTTCTGGTTTTATTGTTTGAATGTGAGCTCGAGGCATGGATTTGCCTTGGTCTCACAGCAGTCGCTATCTCCCAGCCCGGGAACCATGGGAGGAGGGGGGCCACCAAGGTGGGTGGCCGGGGTATGGCACTGCACTGCCGGCTCTGTGAAAGTGATCAGCAGCTATGGAGCTGCCGCATCACTTTCAATTTGAAGCCGGGAGCTGGCTAAGAAAAACCTGCATAAACTGATGGCTAATACTGCTTAAAGGTTCACTCTTTGGAGGTACGTAGTAGTACGTCCAAAGAGCTGAACTGGGTATACAACCACAATTCCAAAAAAGTTAGGGCACAGCATAAAATCTACATAGAAACAGAATTAGTTAATTTTCAAATCTCATAAACCCATATTTTATTATTAATAGAAAACAGTCCTGGGTCTTTGTTGTATTTTTTGTTTCAAGATGCACCAAATATTTTCAATTGGTGAAAGGTCTGGACTGCAGGCAGGCCAGTTAAGCACCTGGACTCTACTACAAAGCCATGCTGGTGTCATAGAATGCAGTACAGATAGTCCCCAGGTTACAAACAAAATTGGTTCTATAGGTTTGTTCTTAACCACTTAACGACCGCCCACCGCCGATTTACGTCGGCAGAATGGCACGGACAGGCAGAATCACGTAGATCTACGTGATCGCCTTTGTGCAGTTGGGGGGTCCATCCGGACCCCCCTTCACTGCAGTGAGCGGCCGTCAAGTGTTCGGGAGCGATCAGGCATGAGGGGGGGGGGCGCTCGATTCCGCCCCCCCCCTCGCGATCGCTCCCGGCCAATGAAAATGCTTCCTCCGCCATGTGATGTAAACAAGGCTGGAGGAAGTGATGTCATCTCCCTCGCCGCGGTCTTTCCGTTCCCGGCGCCGAGCAGAGAGGAAGCAGGTTAGTGCACTAACAGTCCACTGACACGTAGGTACACATAGGCACACAAATCACCCCCCAGTCACCCCCAGATCACCCCCCAGGTCACCCCAAAGCCCCCAATCACAGTGTCACTGATTGCAGTGATCATTTATTTTACTGATCACTGCATTTAGTGTCATCTGTGATTGTAAAAAGTTGCAGGGCAGTTAGGATTAGGCCCCTTTAGGTCCAGGGTAGCCCCCTAACCCCCCCTAATAAAGGTTTAACCCCTTGATCACCCCCCAGGTAACCCTTTCACCCCCTAACTTCAGCGTCACTAAGCGATTGTTTTTCCGATCGCTGTATTCGTGTCGCTGGTGTTTTAGATAGGCAGTTATTTTTTTTTAGGTTCGCCGCAGGTTTTTATTAGTGTCAGGTACCCCCATATATTATTTTAACCCCCTGATTGCCCCTAGAGTTAACCCTTTCACCAGTGATCGCCGTATAAGCGTCACTGGTGTCACTGGTTAGCCAGTAAGTTATTTAGTTATTTAGGTTACCCGTCAGGTTTTTATATAGTGTCAGGTACCCCCATATTTAACCTAATAAAGATTTTAACCCCCTGATTGCCCCTAGTTAACCCTTTCACCAGTGATCACCATATAAAGGTTACGGGTGACGCTGGTTGATTAGTTTGCTTTTTATAGCATCAGGGCACCCGCCGTATATAACCCAATAAAGGTTTAACCCCCCTGATCGCCCGGCGGGTGAGATCAATTAGGTTTTAGCGCCAGAGAGGGTCTGCGTCGCCCCAGGCAGTGTTAGGTTAGTGACAGTAACGCTAACACCCACGCGCAAAGCATACACCCCCCTTAGTGGTATAGTATCTGATCAGATCTGATCAGATCTATACTAGCATCCCCAGCGGTTTAGGGTTCCCAAAAACGCAGTGTTAGCGGGATCAGCCCAGATACCTGCTAGCGCCTGCGTTTAGCCCCTCCGCCCAGCCCAGCCCAGCCCAGCCCACCCAAGTGCAGTATCGATCAATCACTGTCACTTACCAAACACAACACACATAACTGCAGCGTTCGCAGTGCTTGGTTTTTGGGGCCCTGTACGCGGCTAGGCTCCCAAAAAGTCCCACACATGTGGTATCCCCGTACTCAGGAAAAGCAGCAGAATGTATTTTGGGGTGCAATTCCACATATAACCATGGCATGTGTGAGCAATATATCATTTAGTGACAACTTTTTGTACATTTTTTTTTTTCTTTTTGTCATTATTCAATCATTTGGGACAAAAAAAAAATATTCAATGGGGTCAACATGCCTCTCAGCAAATAGCTTGGGGTGTCTACTTTCCAAAATGGGGTCATTTGGGGGGGTTTTGTGCCATCTTGGCATTTTATGGCCTTCAAAACTGTGATAGGTAGTGAGGAGTGAAATCAAAAATTTATGCCCTTAGAAACCTTGAAGGCGGTGCTTGGTTTTTGGGGTCCCGTACGCGGCTAGGCTCCCAATAAGTCCCACACATGTGGTATCCCCGTACTCAGGAGAGGCAGCAGAATGTATTTTGGGGTGTAATTTCACATATGCCCATGGCATGTGTGAGCAATATATCATTTAGTGACAACTTTGTGCAAAAAAAAAAAAGTTTGTCATATTCCCGCAACTTGTGGCAAAATATAAAATATTCCATGGACTGAACATGCCTCTCAGTAAATAGCTTGGGGTGTCTACTTTCCAAAATGGGGTCATTTGGGGGGGTTTTGTGCTATTTTGGCATTTTATGGCCTTCGAAACTGTGATAGGTAGTGAGGAGTGAAATCAAAAATTTGCGCCCTTAGAAATCCTGAAGGCGGTGCTTGGTTTCCGGGGTCCCGTACGTGGCTAGGCTCCTAAAAAGTCCCACACATGTGGTATCCCCGTACTCAAGAGAAGCAGCAGAATGTATTTTGGGGTGCAATTCCACATATAACCATGGCATGTGTGAGCAATATATCATTTAGTGACAACTTTTTGTAATTTTTTTTTTTTGTCATTATTCAATCACTTGGGACAAAAAAAAAAAATATTCAATGGGCTCAACATGCCTCTCAGCAATTTCCCTGGGGTGTCTACTTTCCAAAATGGGGTCATTTGGGGGGGTTTTGTACTGCCCTGCCATTTTAGCACCTCAAGAAATGAGATAGGCAGTCATAAATTTAAAGCTGTGTAAATTTCAGAAAATGTACCCTAGTTTGTAAACGCTATAACTTTTGCGCAAACCAATAAATATACGCTTATTGTCATTTTTTTTACTAAAGACATGTGGCTGAATACATTTTGGCCTAAATGTATGACTAAAATTGAGTTTATTCGATTTTTCTTATAACAAAAAGTAGAAAATATCTTTTTTTTTTCAAAATTTTCGTTCTTTTTCCATTTATATCGCAAAAAATAAAAATCGCAGAGGCAATCAAATACCATTAAAAGAAAGCTCTATTTGTGGGAAGAAAAGGACGCAAATTTCATTTGGGTACAACATTGCATGTCCGCACAATTTACAGTTAAAGCAGCGCAGTGCCGAATCCCAAAAACAGGCTTGGTCCTAATGGCCCGAAATGGTCCAGGGCTTAAGTGGTTAAGTTGAATTTGTATGCAAGTTGGAACAGGTATATTTTTTAAGTGAAGCTCCAGACCAAGTTTTTGGGATAGCATAGGAAAGGGTTAACACCCCTGTAATGTTTATTTTACTGTCTGTGCCCCTGTTCAGAAGATTTCACCTCACTTTCTGTCCCTATGACAATTGTATTTTGAAAATTTTGGGTTGTCGTGGAAACAATGATTGGTGATACAGCTCCAGTGGGGACACCTTTTTCCTCCGTTTGTAAGGATAAGTCGTATGTAAGTCGGATGTTTGTAACTCAGGAACTGCCTGTATGCAGTTTAGCATTGTCCTGCTAAAATATGGCAGGCTTTCCCTAAAAAAAGACATTGTCTGGATGGGAGCATATGCTGCTCTAAAGCCTGGATATATCTTTCAGCATTGATGTACCTTTTCAGATGTGCAAGCTACCCATTCCATACACACGAATGCACCCCCATACCATCAGAGATGCTGGTTTTTGAGTGCGGATAGCAAGCCATAAGGTCCCTCTCCTCTTTATTAAGGAGGACACGCCACACATGGTTGCCAAAAAAATAAAAAGGTCAAATTTTGCTTCGTCTGACCAAAGAACCGTTTTTCACTTTGCAACAGACCATTTTAAATGAGCTTTGGCCCAGAGAAGAGGGCAGCATTTCTGGATCATGTTCAGATATGGCTTCTTCTTTGCATGATATAGCTTTACCTTGCATTTTTGGATTTGAGTTGGGGTTGTAGATTGTCAAATGCAAAATCTGGTGCAGCTGTACATCTTCTAACTTCAGCTTGCTTTGACAATAAAACCTGGAAGCTGATTGGTTTCTATGCAGAGCTACAACAGATTTTGCACACTCCAGTTTTAGTAAATCAACCCCACTGTGTTTAGTGATGGGGTTGGATGTGGTGATGGGGTCTTTTTAAGTGACCTTGTTGCATTGCCCTGCATGGACAAACTTACATTTCCTTTGCTCCCACTCTGCTACGATCAACTGATAGGAGCAAGGAACCACAGCCCTGTGTAAGCTCCAAGTCACTCTAGATAGAGGTAATAAAGAAATGGGTTAGAACTAGGGTCATGTTTTTATCACTCTGTGTCCCAGTTTGAAATTTTCGTTCACTTCCTGTTCCAAAGACAATGTTATCACCAGGACAGGAAGTGATGGGGAATATCTTCAACGAAACATCAACCCAGCATAGCATACACACATCTAGGTCATTAGTGGGTGCTAGAGGTGACGGGTCCAATTTAAATTTGCCAGTATGCCCCAATAGTTTTGATTGGTCATTTATTTAAAATAATAGGTGATTTATTAAAAAAAAAACAATAGAAGCCAGTCCATTATAAAGAAAGGAAATTAATCACATGATTCTAAACCGTGATTGCACTCCTTCCTCAGGGTTCAGTCATAATGACATGTGCTGTGAGGAAGTATCCCTTAACGTATATGTAAACCCTCATCTTGTAAAACAACCCATCCAGTTTAAAATGGAAATGAAAGGCAAAACATTTGTGTATAGATATAAAAATAAAACATTATAAATACTTTTCCCCTTTTTTCTAAATGATCACATACCCTCTGTTCTCAGCTGCATAAGGAGCTCAGGTTGTAGAAACATCAGTACACTGGTCTTCCCAGTGAATAGCTGTGCAGGTGGGGGGTGTGCCAGGACAAGTATGATCATTGAAGAAGAGCAGGCTGGGTTCCCAGCACAGCTAGAGAACTGGCCACACTGTGCTCTCATGTATTACGTGGTGAGTTTTTAATAGGGGAGTCTGGAGCTCCTCTTTAAAAACACTTTCATGAATGGAAGTGCATTGGCTGTAAAGACTTCCCCGCACTTCTGAGATTGACAGGTACGCAGGGATGGGGACATAGACCTGGATGCATGGGCTCTGCATTGAGGATGTGGAGCCGCCCCTGCATACCTGTCAGACTTGCCTGTCGAAGTGAGCGGACTCAGCTTATGCTCTTCCATTCACTAATATGCAGCTTGCGGCGAGTACAAAACCATAAACGTACAACATTCACGCTATATGGGTCTGAGTGCCAGTGGTCAGCCCTAATTTTATCCTTATTTTTCGTTTGGATTTAATTTTGTTTTTCAGTCTGCATGGAACAGATTGTTCTTTTGGAAGAGTGTGA
Organism: Rana muscosa; assembly: GCA_029206835.1. NCBI lineage: Eukaryota > Metazoa > Chordata > Amphibia > Anura > Ranidae > Rana > Rana muscosa. The sequence continues at coordinate 142,136,014 of CM055116.1, read as the reverse complement.
CGGAGAAACTCCCGCTGAAGCCCCATCAGTTTCGTATTCTTAATCCTCTTATTGTGAAGGAGACGGCAATGGATATCCTTGAGTTCCTTCCTCCCAGGTGGAAGTGGTGGGGCTGGAACAAGGTACGTCCTCTGTGCGTGTAAAAGCATCAATATAACATAACTATATAGTTAATGTAAATCATTGCTGTAGTATATACTTTTATAGTGCTTTGATCTATGCTACTGGTGAATGACCTGATTTGCCTTGCCCTTGTGCTGCATTTCTGTCATTCTCATGCCGCGTACACACGACCGCTTTTAATGTCATTGAAAAAAACAGCATTTTTCTCGACGTGATTTTTCGTGTTTCCTCTCAAGCCTGCCTTGCCTACACACTATCGTGGAAAAAATGTTTGAGTAAAGCACGGTGACGTCCAACACGTACGACGGCACTATAAAGGGGAAGTTCCATTCGGATGGCACCACCCTTCATGTTAGTAAAGTTTGTTGAGCGACGATTCACGCTTTTCAGCCTCGTGCTTTTCAGTCCGTTACAGCGTGACGAATGTGCTATCTCCATTACGAACGCTAGTTTTACCAGAACGAGCGATCCCGTCTCATACTTGATTCTGAGCATGCACATTTTTTTTCACGTCGTTAAAGCCCACACACGGCTGTTTTTCATGACGAGAAAAACGACGATGTAAAAAACGATGTGAAAAATTAGAGCATGTTCCAATTTTTCTCGTCGTGATTCTCTGCATTTTTCCCGTCGGGAAAACTGCTGGAAAGCCCACACACGATCATTTTTAATGACCATTTTAAAAAATGAAATTTTTCTCATCATTAAAAATGGTCGTGTGTACGCGGCATAATGCCGCGTATACACGGCCGTTTTTCTCGTTGAAAAAAACGACATTTTTCCCATTCGACAAGAAAAACGATAGTCTGTGGGCTTTCTGTCGTTTTTTTTCGACGAGAAAAACGTCATTAAAAACAACGAGAAAAATTAGAACATGTTCTAATTTTTATCGTCGTTTTTTTCGACATGTTTTCCGCGGCAGTGTTTCCCATAGGGAAACACTGCCGCGGAGCCCACAGACAGTCGTTTTTCTCGTCAAGAGAAAAAATGACGTGAAAAACGACCGTGTGTGGGGAACAAGCTGTTGCCCCGTTTTAAATGACATTATTCACGGCGGTTTTTTAACCGCCGTGAATAATGATCGTGTGTACGCGGCATCAGAGTAAGAATCTAGATCAAGAAAATGTAACCTCTGCACTTCAACCATAGCTCTCAACTGTCCCTAATTTTAAGGGACTGTCCCTGATTTGGAGCAATGTCCCTCTGTCCCTCTTCCCTTCTCATTTGTCCCTCATTTTGGTCTATATAGTTGTATGTAAAATGCACTTTTTATCTTTAAAAAAGTGTTTCCCAGTGCTAAACCTTTCATTCAAATTCTAAATTGCTGCATTTGTCAATTGTAAAAGCCAATATAAAGGAATATTATGTCCCCTTTAAGGGGCGTGGCAGGGGCGTGTCCTATGCCTACATATGTTTGCTAGTAGGTGTCCCTCATTCCCATCTCAAAATGTTGGGAGGTATGCTTCAACTGTCATGGAACTACAAGTCCCATGAGGCATTACAAGACTGACAGCCACAGGTGTTCCGTCAGATATGGCGACCCATCAGAATTGGTAACGTAAGTGATGTTCCGTCGCCGCCATCTTGCTCCACCCGGCACTGCTCCACAATAAGGATACACTGAGAAGGGGGCAAGTGGACATCATGTTACATCCACCGGAGTTTTGCATTTCCCAGTTATTTTTAACAGAAAACGCAGCTTATATGGGTAAACACAGTATTTAGAAATCCGAGGGACTGTTTAGATGTTGAATTTTAAAAGCAGTGGCAAACCTGCTGATCTCACAGGTTTGTTAATGTGACAGAACAGCGCTGCTTTTATAATTCAACATGTAAACAGTCCGATGAATTTCCAAATACTGTATTTCACCACATATGCTCCGTTTACTGTTAAAAATAACCATGAAATGCAAAACTCTGGTGGGTGTAACAAGTTGATGGCTTGCCCCCTTCTTGGTGTATTGTTACTGTGGAGGAGTGCGGGGTGTAGCAAGATGGCAGCGATGGAACGTCACTTCCGTTACCAATTCTGACGGGTCGCCTAATATGATGGAACAAGGCATGACTCCCAGAGGCATTTTGGGATTTTTTGTTTCATCACAGCTGGGGTGCTGAGGTTGCCTACCCCTGATCTAGATAGTGAAGAGGGAGGGATGTATTGCACATTTCTGGGGTTACAATATAACTCAAGCCCATTTTTTGTTTGGAATAGGAAGTGTAGAATGGGGAAGGGTTAAATCAGCCTATTCATTTTTTATCACTTATCTGCATAATCCACATCAGTGTGATTATAGTGACTGGGAAAGAAAAGAGAAGAAATGCAATGGTCCACGGTCTTTTGCTGAAATAAGAAAAGGATTCACAAAGGTGGAATTGCAGAACATTTCGTGAAAGAGGGCAGTCCTAATATGAGGACCTCTGCTACAGTTGGGGAGTGAGTTTGTCATCCCAGTTCAAGAAGAAAAGCGTAGTTGGAGGATATCCAAAGGTTGATGCTGGAGAGTCGAGGAACCAATAACATGTACAAAGTTTAAATCCAAAGACGGAGACAACTTGGGGTCAGGACAGGCAGCAAAGTATCAGAAGTCCAGAGTACAGGCCAGAAGTCGAGAGTCCAAAGAAAAAATTTATGTAGCAGAACGAGGGTTGTAACTTCTATCACAGGTGGTGCTGAAGTCTTCTGTTTTTCCTGTAGTAAGGGCTGATGTGCTTTATGCTTTTATAATGTATGCAAAGATGCAGGTGCTATTACCGAGCTTACCCAGGCATCCACTTACAGGTGGAATTGCGCTTAGCATGTAGATAGGGAGTGCTTTACAGTCTGTCCCTGGTAACAGCTTGCCAGCAACAGGATCTCCTTTACCTTCTCTTGCAGCATTGCTTTTTCTCATTACGGACCAGCAACACCTCACCATTCCCTCACTAGCAAGCAAGGTCTTGCAGCAATTGAGCCAGCAAAGAAATCAGTGACTTGGAAAAAATATGCAGATTGGAGGATGTGACTATACTAGCAGTATGCGTGCTGTAGTGCAGTGATTCAAAATATTTTAAGGCCAGTAACAGCCAGTCATCTAGCATTTTCAATTGGAGTTTAGCAATAGCTACTTGCCTAATTTCTATTAAAGGAAAACACATTTCATTTACAGTATGTGCAATATTATAAAAAGTACCTGTAACTTGTTAGGTGTATAAGCATTAGCTTGTTGCTATGACTGTAGTAGTAGCATTAGATTGCATTAATGGTAGCAGAATTTGATTGTCTGTATGAGGGCAAAAGCATCCTCAGACTATCTATGTGGCAGTGGTTGAGACATTAAATTGGCTTTATGATGGTGGTAGCGGCATTAGATTGACTGTATAGCATCAGTAGAAGCATTAGATTGTCTTATGACACTGGTAGCACTATTAGATTGACTGTATGACAGTGGTAGCAACATTAGACTGGCCATATGAAAGTAATACTGGCATTAGGCTGTATGGCAGTAGTAGTGGCATTAGATTGTCTGTATAGTGGTGGTAGCAGCATTAGATTGCCTGTCTGTATGGCAGTGGTAGCGGCATTAGATTGGCTGTATAGTGGTGATAGCAGCATTTGATGGTCTGTACACTGAAAGCAACATTAGATTGGCTGTATGGCGGTGGTAGCAGCATTAGATTGTATGGCAGTGATAGCAACATTAGATTGGTTGTATGATAGTGCAGATAGCATTAGATTGTCTGTATGGCAGTGGCATTATATTGTCTGTATGGCAGCGGTAGCGCCATTAGATTGCCTGTCTGTATGGCAGCGGTAGGGCCATTAGATTGCCTGTCTGTATGGCAGCGGTAGGGCCATTAGATTGCCTGTCTGTATGGCAGCGGTAGGGCCATTAGATTGCCTGTCTGTATGGCAGCGGTAGGGCCATTAGATTGCCTGTCTGTATGGCAGCGGTAGCGCCGTTAGATTGCCTGTCGGTATGGCAGCGGTAGGGCCATTAGATTGCCTGTCTGTATGGCAGCGGTAGGGCCATTAGATTGCCTGTCTGTATGGCAGCGGTAGGGCCATTAGATTGCCTGTCTGTATGGCAGCGGTAGGGCCATTAGATTGCCTGTCTGTATGGCAGCGGTAGGGCCATTAGATTGCCTGTCTGTATGGCAGCGGTAGGGCCGTTAGATTGCCTGTCTGTATGGCAGCGGTAGGGCCATTAGATTGCCTGTCTGTATGGCAGCGGTAGGGCCGTTAGATTGCCTGACTGTATGGCAGCGGTAGCGCCATTAGATTGCCTGTCTGTATGGCAGCGGTTACTGCATTAGATTGCCTGTCTGTATGGCGGCGGTTACTGCATTAGATTGCCTGTCTGTATGGCAGCGGTAGTGGCCGTTGAGTATGCGGTCACAAAATAATGAACTTAAACAATTGTGTAGACCGTAGAAGCCTTTAATTTTATTATTCACTTTGCCTTTGTCTTCTCTGTCTAGAATGTCCCCACTATCGGTGCAATCGCTGTGGTCCTAGCCACACACCTGTGTGATGAAGTGAGTTTAGCCGGCTTTGGATATGACCTCAGTCAGCCGGACATCCCTCTGCATTATTTTGGTAACCTTTGTATGAACTCAATGAACAGACAGCCGATGCATGACGTCACCAAAGAGAGGCAGCTGCTACAGATGTTGGTGCGGGAAGGCGTGCTAAAGGATCTTAGCGGGGGCATTCACTGTAACTTTTGCCCACCTTATCAGACAAGGGAAGCACTTCATGTATGATGGCATATCCTTGGGACCTGTAATAAAAGGGAGCCACTTACACTACCAGTAACCTCTATCTGCCTTCTCTAACACGAAATTGCATAAAGGCGGGCGCTGCTCATCGCTGTGACCCTCCATCGGCGTTACTGTGACTCCAGGCGAGGGCGATGATGCTGAATTAAGCAGGAAATTTGTGTAAATCTTCCTCCACCTGGAAATGCTGCAAAAAAGGATGCTATTTTTTTTCCCCACTCATTTTATCTTTGCAGAGAATGGCACAAGTTATCTAACAGATCTGCCCAAGGTCTTACATGCTAGGTGCTGCCCTCAGCAAACAAAACAGCAGGCTCCAGGTACAGGAAGTGGCTTCAATGGTCATTCATGTGCAGCAGCGGGGATTCCTTTCTTTGCCTGCCATGTTGCTTTCAGCCATATCGTTTAATGGATCATGAAGTCATGAAGTCATGCTTGATGGTTCTAGAATGGATCCTCTATCATGGGAACATAATGATACTGTTCATCCCAGGTGTGGCATGAAAGCCAGAATGGGACCAGTAAACTATCACATGGTAACTTCAAAATCAATGTCATCGATGAACTCTCAGAACGTGTAAAATGGAGTACTGAGGATATTCAATTGTTTTTATTTAATTCTGCAATGCAAAAACTTATCATAAAGTACTGTATTTTTATTTTTACAATCTCTGAACTACTATGACTCATCATATGTTAATACCACTCTGAAGGGGGAACTCCAATCCAGACAGAAATTACTAGAGATTAGTACATTTATATCTGTATAAATGTGCATGTTTTATTTCTTTTGCCAATTCCTTTATTTGGGACCACTTAGTGTAGTAACAAGGGCGTCTTTCCCTTCTATTTCTGAGTGTCAAGTGGACATTGCTCCACCATTGGGGTTTTCTTTTGCAGCAACACCTGCTGGTAAAATCTGGTATTGTTGCACTTACATTAGAATACAATTGTTCTCTTTGGGAACCACCATATATTACTGGTCTACTTCCAGACTGCCAAGTACTGCTGTTATTCTCAATGGACCCTTTGGAATACATTTACTAATCAAACACAGAATTTCCAATTTCATGGAACAGAATTACTGACAGGTGAAAGCCTGAAATCTCAAACCACGTACAGATCTGTGAATTGCTGTAAGGGTAAAAAACACTCATGGGTCAAAGAATGCTGTTTGTAAAGTGTCATTGACACTCAGTCATTTTTTTAAGTATTTGACACTCAGATAAACTAGAGTCAGGGAGACTTACAGCTGGTACACATGCAAAGCCAAGCTGCAATACAGCGATGCACCAAAGGAAAATTAATAGCTGTTCGCACACTCAGCCAGATTCAATAACAGATTGCAAAGTGTTAAAGAGCTAACACTTGCCAAAATGTGGGAATACAGGAGAATGATGGGTCACTGCACCAGGGTGTGTAGTAAAGCTTGCAATTCTTGCTGTCTAGTAGGGAGACCTGCTAGCCAGCAATGCCATGAGCAGTGGCAGCCTATACGACAGGTGTGGTTTGGACTAGCAAATATACCCACCCCTCCATTTTGTTTCATAAAATGAGAACAAAAAAATCAAACATCAGATGCAGAGACATCAAATCACAGTTCCAGTCAGGCAGCTCCCATGGTACTATGGTAGAAGTCAGAGCACTCATATATTCCTTACTGCTACATGCATACATCTGCATGTCTTTTACATGGTACATACCCCCAGCTGTCCTGAATTCCTTAGGACTTTCTTGGGATTTTAACACAGATCGAGGCTTGTTCCAGCACACTGCTCCATGTGAACTCATGACCAACAAAGTCAGCATAGGACTGGCACCAAGAGGAGAAAGGAGAGAGCAGCAGTGAGGGACACAGACTGACACCAATGTTTACTCCTACATCCCACTGGCACTGTTCTCCCCACCCCTCCACTGAGCACTATTGTTCTCTCTACCCTTCCACTGAGCATTATTGTTCTCCCTACACCTCAACTGAGCACTATTGTTCTCCCCACCTCTCCACTGAGCACTATTGTTCTCCCCACCCCTCGACTAAGCACTATTGTTCTCCCGACCCCTCCACTAAGCACTATTGTTCTCACCACCCCTCCACTGAGCACAATTGTTCTCCCCACCCCTCCACTGAGCACTGTTGTTCTCCCCACCCCTCCACTGAGCACTATTGTTCTCCCTACCCCTCCACTGAGCACTATTGTTCTCCCCACCCCTCCACTGAGCACTGTTGTTCTCCCTACCCCTCCACTGAGCACTATTGTTCTCCCCACCCCTCCACTGAGAACTATTGTTCTCCCCACCCCTCCACTGAGCACTATTGTTCTCCCCACCCCTCCACTGAGCACTACTATTCTCCCCACCCCTCCACTGAGCACTATTGTTCTCCCTACCCCTCCACTGAGCACTATTGTTCTCCCCACCCCTCCACTGAGCACTGTTGTTCTCCCCACCCCTCCACTGAGCACTATTGTTCTCCCTACCCCTCCACTGAGCACTATTGTTCTCCCCGCCCCTCCACTGAGCACTATTGTTCTCTCCACCCCTCCACTGAGCACTATTGTTCTCCCCACACCTCCACTGAGCACTGTTGTTCTCCCCACCCCTCCACTGAGCACTATTGTTCTCCCCCACACCTCCACTGAGCACTATTGTTCTCCCCACCCCTCCACTGAGAACTATTGTTCTCCCCACCTCTCCACTGAGAACTATTTTTCTCCCCACCCCTCCACTGAGAACTATTGTTCTCCCCACCCCTCCACTGAGCAATATTGTTCTCCCTACCCCTCCACTGAGCACTATTGTTCCCCCCACCCCTCCACTGAGAACTATTGTTCTCTCCACCCCTCCATTGAGCACTATTGTTCTCCCCACCACTCCACTGAGAACTATTGTTCTCCCCACCCCTCCACTGAGAACTATTGTTCTCCCCACCCCTCCACTGAGAACTATTGTTCTCCTTACCCCTCCACTGAGAACTATTGTTCTCCCCACCCCTGCACTGAGAACTATTGTTCTCCCCACCCCTGCACTGAGAACTATTGTTCTCCCCACCCCTCCACTGAGCACTAGTGTTCTCCCTACCCCTCCACTGGGAACTATTGTTCTCCACACCCCTGCTGGATACCCCTCTTTCTTCCCTGTCCCTTATTGGACATTATTGTTCTTTCCCACCTACTGTTGGAAAATTATTGCTCAGTTTAGCCATTTTTTGGCAAGGTGCTCCATGCTCTGCCTGTCTTCTTCCTCCCAAGGTGCACTTTTGTATCCAGTTCTAAAGATGGGAGGTATGGCATGGTAGCCTAGTCCTGTGCACCCACAAAATTTTAATAGCCTATCTGTCTACAATCTTATTTTCATGTTTGTTAGTCCAAACCAAACTTCGTTTTTAAAGCCAATCTGTCAGCCATTTTAAATTTTTATATGTAAACCACAAGTCTAGTTTCAGAGGGGCACAGAGTAGGGATTTGTTGCTGTTAAAAGAAATGGCAAGCATCAACTCTTGTCCAGTTCTTTTGGATTTAATCCTTTAATGGCAGAGCCATTATTTTATTTTTAACATGCACAATAAAATGCTCTTTGTGGACTAAACCAAATTAAAGACTTTCAGCCATATATTTTTTCATGTGGGGTTGCCCAATATATGTAGCGTATTAGGCGCTTATGTAAGTATGTGCGTACTAACCTTTTACTACTCTGACTCTTGTTATTTAAAAAATAGATTGTGTTTATGTTATTTGTGCAATTTACGTTTTTATTTAACTTTTTTATGGATATAAAGGTGCTGAAAGCAAAAACACGTGGTGATAGATGCCCTTTATGAAGACCCCTGAAGTCAATGCCAAGGCAAATTCGCAGTTGCTTTTAAAGCCTGTTTTCATATTTTGCCTGTCATGTCATAGTCTTTACAGTGGTGGCAGTAAAAGGATTAATCCTTTCCAATTCACTTCAAACTCTCAGATAGCTTTTGACAAGTGGGTCTTCTCACTGGACAAGGTCGGGATTCTAGAAACCTTGCAGTTATTGAATTTGGCTGATTGAGTTCATTGGTGAAATCTGTTCTTTGATTGGAGTTCCCCCATTAAGGATATGAGCACAGTCCTTTCATTCTTCTCTGGTCACCCCCCCCCCCCCCAGCCAGCATTTTTATAATAGGTGATGCTCACCTGTAAGTCCGCTCTTCCACTATCCTCATTGCGCAGCCTGCCAGTTACCTCACATCCTCCCAAAAGCTTCCAAAGTCTGCACCGTGCTGTGGATCCCACTCCCCTGTATGAAACGCCCATCCAAGGGCTGTTGACAGGTTATCACTGAAGTAATATGGAGCCTGCAGTATGTGATGCAGAGTTTTGGAAGGTTTCAATATAAAGGCTGCGTGGTACCAGGCTGGCTAAACATTGAAGATTTTAGAGGGTGGGTTTCAGGTAAGTATGATCCATTACAAATTGCTTGACATGGACCAGAACAGAAAAAGGAAATGTATGCTTTATTGTACTGTATATCTTAGAGCAGAACTAAAATCCGAAATACTTACCTCTACTTCGGTCTGAAGTCCCACGCCGGCATATTCTACCCGGTTTCTTCTGGGTGTCAGTAACCTTCATTGGCCAGCGTGGGTTGACATTGCATGTCTCTTCTGCAGTAAAAAGCTGCCTACTCCAAGTTTTTGTAATGGAGACTTTAGTTCTACTTTAGGCCAAAACTTTATTTTTCATTTTAGATTGAGTAGAAAATGTTTAACCCTGTCAGGTTTTTTTCACCATCTGTGTCTCATTTGTAAGATTTTCCTTATAGAGAAAGCCAGAAGTTAGAGGAAATCTCTCCAAAGTGAGGTAGACAGTTGTCACAGAAAGAAGTATGCAAAGCGGAAGACTTCCCCTTCATTCTTGTTTTGGTGACAACTCAAAAATGGTGGTCACCAGGACAAATCAAGAATGTGAATGCGGTGACACAGACAGCAATAAGAACCTTTCTACAAAGACGCCAGCACTAGAGTTTTAATGAGGTCACATCATGAAAGCCATATATAAATAAAAGAGTCAGATGATCAATACCACTGACATTTCGTCACTGGAAGACCCCTTTCTAAAGGTAACAGAGACTGACCGCTTGAAAGAGGGGTCCCCAACAGCCCCAAAACGTATGTGGTATTGGTTATTTCATACCTCCCAACTGTCCTTGATTTTGAGGGACTGTCCTTGATTTGGAGCAATATCCCTCTGTCCCTCATTCCTCCTCATGTGTCCCTCATTTTGGTCTGATCTATATAGATGTATATAAAATGCACTTTTTATCTAATAAAAGTGTTTCCCAGCGCTAAACCTTTCATCTGATTTGTAAATGGCTGCATTTGTAAATTCTAAAAGCCAATATAAAGGAATAGTAGTGGTAAAATAAGCACTTGTGGGTTTAACCAATCTTGTTTTTTTTATACAATTCTCCTTTTAAGGGGGCGTGGTATGGGGTGTGTCCTATGCCTGCATACTTTTGCTGATAGGTGTCCCTCATTCCCATCTAAAAAAAGTTGGGAGGTATGGTTATTTCATTATATATGGCTTTCAGGATTTGACCTAATTAAAACTGTGAGGCTTATTAGCTGAGCGCTGACATTGTTGTCAAATGGGTGTTGACGGTGTCACCGTGGGCCGTGAATTTTGGATTAAAGAAGGAAACGTATGGATCTGGGGTTGGATGGATTTATGACAAGCAAAGATAACCTGACAGAGGGTCTAACCATTTCCCACTCTATCCAAAAACTACAACAAAAATGTTTTGTCTCGGAATACACTTTATTGTCCTGACATTTACATGTTCATAGTGTCTATGTATGTATTGCATTCATGCTGTAAAATAGATTCTTTATTCTAGTTTACACAGAGGCACTGCAGTCATATGGATACAGCACTGCGAGTTTAATGTACGGTTTTGATCAGCAAACAGCATTCAATATGTCCTGAGTGACTTTGATTGAAGAATATATTAGAAAGTATTTTATTTTTATTTTTTTTGCACTGAATCCATTGCTGGCAATGGTGAGATCTGTATTATTTTATACCAGTATTAAGCTCTGGTATTCACTGGCTGATAACAGATAGTGCCTTATAATAGTGCTTTATAATACGTGTGTTATGTATTATATATTTCACAGAAATGAAAGCCTTTAGGGATTTCTACCCACAGGCTGCCTTAGAAATGTCTGAAGAGATAATGACTCTTGCTTCCCATAGATTCTACTCCGATTCTTCAGCTTTCCCCCATATTACACAAGAACCACAGAAGGGGAATCGGATTTCTATGAGAAAAAAGGCAAATTTCTCCTCAGATAATTTCATCCATGAAATATATATTGTTTAAAATAAATGTCATCCCTATGTAATGAAGTAATGCATACTAGGTTTTTATTTTTATTTTATTCCTGAGGTCTTATAAATGTTAGAACGTAAATAATAAATATGTGTCAGCCTCCCGCCTTTTTTTTATAAATTGGCCATACTAAATTTGGGCCTCTGCAGCCTTTCAGAAGTCCAGGCCTTAGAGCAAATAATCTATCTCTATGGTGAATGCAAATGTTGGTACTGACCGTCACTTTGCTGACCAAAATGCCTCAAGGTTGAATCTACTGGTCAGCAAAATGTTTGAGCATTATCACGCTGTTTTTTTGATGTTGGCAATGGCATATGTAATATCTGCACACTGTGAGCCAAAAAAAACCAGGTACATTCATATGAAACTTGGCATGTTCATTGTGTGAACCTCAATGATGACTATGAATATGCTTGGAAGTATGCTGGGATAAGCAATAAACCTTGAAAATACCTGTTTGTATATCCCCTTCAATACCATGTTATAGCCCAAAGATGGCTACAGCGTGGCTCTCTGGTTCTTGGAGGGCATCCATGGATGTCCTCCCAGAACGTGCCTCCCACGTTCTGGACACGGCTGGCCACAAATCAAGATAAAGGGCCAATCACAGCAGCCCTTTACCATGTGATCAGCTGTGTCCAATCACGGCTCATCACATGTAAACAACCTTGCCAGTTATCGGCATTCCTTTCCTCACACACTGTCAGTGCAGCTTAGTACCCATCAGTGCCACCTATTTGTGCAGCCTCGGCAGTGTCTCTTCAGCAGTTCCCATCAATACAGCTTATCAGTGCCACCTCATCGGTGCCCCTTTAGTGCTGCCACATCAGTGCAGCCTCATTAGTGCACATCAGTGCAGCCTCATTAGTGCACATCCGTGCAGCCTCATCGGTGCACATCAGTGCAGCCTTATTAGTGCACATCTGTGCAGCCTTATCAGTGCAGCCTCATTAGTGCACATCAGTGCAGCCTCATTAGTGCACATCAGTGCAGCCTCATTGGTGCACATCCGTGCAGCCTCATTAGTGCACATCCGTGCAGCCTCATTAGTGCACATCCGTGCAGCCTCATCAGTGCACATCCGTGCAGCCTCATCAGTGCACATCCGTGCAGCCTCATCAGTGCAGCCTTATTAGCACACATCAGTGAAGCTTGGACCGAAGTAACTATATATATACCATACCTGGCCTATCCTTGTGGAAGCCTGAAATAGACACCACTACTTCAGTGATCTCCACTAGCTTCCAGGTCCCATACCTAGTGGCTGCCCTGCCATCTACGTGGCACAGGTAGTTGTCCACTCGACACAGGGCCATTCAGAGATCTCTTTGTATTTTTTCAATGAATACAAAGTGTTCTCTGATTGGATGAGGTGGAGATCATGACATTCCTTCTCCACATCTCCGTCTCATCCATTCAGAGAATGTTTTGCATTTAATGAGAAAAACGCAAAGCATTTCCTCAATCATGCCCTTGCCGAGTGGGCACTGTGTCGTAATGCAGTAGGCCAGCTACCCAGCAGGGGACCCAGAACTTAGTGAAGATAACTGGAGTAGCAGTGTCTGTTACAGTATTTTCCAGATTCTAGAGGGATCGGCAAGGTATGAGGCATATGCATAGCTACACTGGTCCAAGTTGGACCAATGTAACTGTAGCGGGTATTTAAATTTAGGGGAGGCATCTGGGTGGTAGTGTAACCCAGATGCACTGATTGTTAGGGAATTGGGATCCTTTATTGTTCATGAAGGACTCTGGTGGTGTGGGGTGCCCTGTGGCCGGTGGGTGGCGCTGTCGCCCTGAACCGGGGGTTGAGCCCTCACCGCAGCACTGTGCCCTTTTTGTCCTTTTCCGGCGGTTGTACAGCGGGGCGGGGAACCTGCTGTGATGTTGGGGAGAGGAGATAAAAGGGGATGGACGCCCTGAACACGGGGTCAGAGTCGGAGGTCAGAGCAGCGCCCAGACACCTTCAGTCTGGGTGCTGGCGTTCCGGAGTTCCGGGCTCAGGTGCCCTTGACCTGGCCGGAGCGGGAGAGGGAGTCCATCCCAGGCACCTTCAGCCTGGGGTGAGGTACTATTGAGGAGGCCTGGGGCCCAGTATCTTCGACTGGGTTCCGGAAGGGTGGAGGAATCCGAGGGGGCCCTAAAGCCTTGGGTGCCCGAGTCTGAGATGAGGAGGCCAGTGAGCGGAACTTCTCCGGATAGTCCGGTGCAGCATTCGCCGGTGACAGACGGGCCTCTGGTAACTCTCTTGAATGGATGTCTTCCCTCTGACAGGGGCTGCGCTTAGCGAAGGTAATTCACTTTCTGTTCTACACAGTCGGTGGCAGCGGCTGTGCGCCATAACCATTGGTGACATCACAATGGTTAGTTCTATCTGAGGATTGTGCCTTGACCTACTCCCCACCTATACTGAACTGTTCTTTGGGTTACAACCTGTCTGTGTTAAAGGACAATTTATTGCTATCAGAGAATAAGTACGAGTTGGCCCTTTTCAGTGGTGTGGAACTCCAGTTACTGGGAGCAGAGACAGAGGGTCATTTACAGAAAGGATTTGGCTCTGGGTAATGCACACGACCCGATGGTAAAAATGGTGTTGGCCTTCACCTCTACACATTAAAGGACATGGGCCGTGGTGTACCGCATCCCTCCTCCCAGGTTCCCCTAGACAACACAACAAGCCGAGAAGAAGAAGGGGAGTGAGGGGTGAGGCCGCTACATAACTATGAAAAAAAAATTTGAAACTGGAAATCCTAAAATGTAAGTATATGAACTTGTAAAAAGATAACCTCAGGACTGGAGTACCCTGCTAATTATTACTTCTCATATTAATACTGATATAGTGGTATATATGGTCTCATGATGGAAAAACCCAAAGATAGCAGCATATACATAGAGGTGAAACTGCAGATCAAAAGGCCATCCATGCAGACTTATCCATATTATGTATATCCGAGGTTCATATATAGCATGGTAACTTTCTGTAGCATGGATTCCAACATGGAGTGAACAGAACTTCATAAATGCCTGAAGTAATGACGTTTACTAATGGTGTATATGAACTAGTGTAAGGAAATCTTTGTTCAGATTTGGGTTTTTTTCCACCATAAGACTGTATATGTTCCATTTTAATATATGCATCAGCTAAGTAGGAGTTGGCATATTATGGGGTTTGTTGCCTTGGTTGTTAATATAGTCATATACAACTATTGTATGTGATAATAAATAAGAATACAAATTATTAATAGATGATGTAGTTCCTGAGGTTTTTTTGTACTAGGTCACATAAATACATTCTTGTAAGATTCTTTGGTTGATTTACTGAAGGCAAATAGACTGTGTACTCCGTAAGAGCAGTTGCTCCAAACCTTTTTAAATGAGGAAAAGCTCTGCTGACTTCCATCATTATCCAATCATGTGCAAGCAAAAATGCTTGCACAATGCTTTTTTTTTCTTTCCTTGCACGTGATTGGGTATTCTTTGCAAAGTGAAGCTTTATCTCATCTTCTAAGCTCTGGAGCAACTGCCCTTGCAGAGTGCACAGTCTATTTGACTTTAACAAATCAGCCCAATTGAGTCTACTTGCCGACTGCCTAATGTAGATATACGTCGGCAGAATGGCACGGGCAGGCCAAGCAACATACAGGTATATTGCTTTGAATCTGCCACCTAGCGGGCGCGCGGGACCCGCGGACTCGATGTCCGCCGGTGTCCTGCGATCGTGTCACGGACCGGCAGAACGGGGAGATGCCTATGTAAACAAGCCATTTCCCTGTTCTGCCTAGTGACAGGACAGTGATCTACTTCTCCCTGTCATCGGGAGCAGTGATCACTGTTGTGTCACTTGTAGCCCAGCCCCCACACAGTTAGAATCACTCCCTAGGACACACTTAGCCCCTTCCTCGCCCCCTAGTGGTTAACCCCTTCCCTGCCAGTATCATTTACACAGTAATCAGTGCATTTTTATAGCACTGATCGCTGTATAAATGACATCAGTCCCAAAATAGTGTCAAAAGTGTCCGATGTGTCCACCATAATGTCGCAGTACCGATAAAAATCGCAGATCGCCACCATTACTAGTAAAAAAAATAATAAAAATGGCAAAAATCTATCCCCTATTTTGTAGATGCTATAAATTTTGCGCAAACCAATCAATATAAGCTTATTGCGATTTGTATTACCAAATATATGTAGAAGAATACATATTGGCCTAAACTGATTAAAAATTAGCTTTTTTTAAAAAAAAATTGGGGAAATTTATTATAGCAAAAAGTACAAAATATTGTGATTTTTTCAAAATTGTCGCTCTTATTTTGTTTATAGCGCAAAAAATAAAAATCGCAGAAATGATCAAATACCGCCAAAAGAAAGCTCTATTTGTGGGAAAAAAAGGACGTCGATTTTGTTTGGGTACAGCGTTGCACGACTGCGCAGTTAAAGCGACGCAGGGCCGTATCGCAAAAAATGGCCCGGTCATTGGGCAGCCAATTCTTCCGGGGCTGAAGTGGTTAATAAATCAACCCAATTGAGTCTACTTAAACAGGTGTTTTCAGTGTTCATTGCTTATTCTCTTAGTACCAAACTTACTTTATGATCTTGATTTAATCTGTTTTAAATATTAAGTATGTTGGATATATCAAATGAACACAAGCCCAGTTGCAATGGTAAAATATAAATTTATCATCATGCAAGTTTTATTGCAATCACTCTTGTAGCTGTTCAGTGGTTTGCCGTTCTCAGCTTATCCCAGGGCGCCATGAAGTCTGACTATTTGCTGGAAATGATCATCCTCGCTGAAGCAATTTTTGTTAGAGAACTGCTGCCACAGGTACTCATAGAAACAACAAGGTACCACCTCACACCCAATCCTTGGCCTTACAATGAGCTGCAAATCACTGAACAGCCACCTTCCAGTAGTATGAAATTAAGAGATTCTTCTAATGGCCCATTAACACTATCCTGTATACTGTAGCTGCTGACTTTTAATATAAGGACACTTACCTGTCCTGGGAGTCTGTGATGTCGGGAAACAGGAAGTGAAGCCTGGCAGCTTCACAGCCTGTTTCCTACTGCGTATGCGTGTGCAAGTCGCGCTGTACGTTCTCAATGGTCCCTGCTGTCTTCTGGGACCTGTGTGTCTCCTAGAAGGCAGCGGGGGGAAGGAAGAGGGGCTGGACATTGCGTAGCGGCGATCTTTCCCCGGAAGTGGGAGAAGATAACTGAATTTATCCGCTCCCCCCTGAAAGGTGCCAAATGTAGCACCGGGAGGGGGGGATCCAATCCGCGGAAGTTCTATTTCTGGGTGGAACTCCTCTTTAACATAGCACACCATAATGTACCGCAACGCATTGCACACATAGGGGTTGATTTACTAAAAGCAAATACCGTATTTTTCGGACCATAAGGCGCACTTAAAATCCTTTTACTTTCTCAAAAATCGCCAGTGCGCCTTATACTGCGGTGCGCCTAATGTATGGATGGATTCGTAGTCGGGAGGTACGGCCATCGTAGTCAGGAGGTACGGCCATCGTAGTCAGGAGGTGTGTGTAGAGGTGTGCACATTCATTCGTTCATTTTCTATACCCGCTGCCCCAAAAATGGCTCCTGGTAAGAGACATGCTTACGAAGCGGATTTCAAACTCAATGCTGTCAGTCACGCAGTACAACATGGAAATGAGCAGCTGCGAGAGAATTCAACATTAATGAATCTATGGTACGGAAGTGGAGGAAGCAAGAAGACGCCCTGCGCCAGGTAAAGAAGACCAAACTGAGTTTCCGAGGGCACAAAGTGAGGTGGTCACAGTTGGAGGACAAAATCGAACAGTGGGTTATTGAACAGAGAACCGCAGGTAGAAGCGTCTCTACTGTCTCTATTCGACTCAAAGCAACAGCGATAGCAAGCGACATGAAGATCAACGACTTTCGAGGAGGTCCTTCTTGGTGCTTCCGTTTTATGAAAAGGCGTAATCTCTCCATCCGCACAAGAACTCCAGTGTCATCCGAGCTTTCAGGAAGGCCGGAATCATCACCGAACAGCTAGGTAACAGCAACGAGACTGACTCGGATAATGATAACGATGATAACGACGAGAGGGATCCGGGCATGCTTGATGCCGAAATCGCCCAACTGTTAAACTCAGACACCGAAGATGAAGAATTTGATGGATTTGAGGTAGAGGAATAAACTGAAAAAGTGAGTGTATTGTTTTGTATTTTATATAACTGAACAATGTTGAGAGTTATTGTTATTGTGAAAGAGTTGAATAAAGTTTGACTTATCAGACTTATCAGAGTTTTGTTTCATTTAATGCGCCTTATAACCCGGTGCGTCTTATGTACGAACATAAACCCGTTACCAGTCGATCATTGTTGTTGCGCCTTATAACCCGGTGCGCCTTATGGTCCGAAAAATACGGTAGACTGTGTACTTTGCAAAGTGCAGTTGCACTCTGCAAGTGCAGTTGCTCCAGAGCTTAGTAAATTAGGCAAACGTTCTCTTTGCAAATAATATCCAATCACATGCAAGGAAAATAAAACAAACATAATTTTTGCTTGCACATGATTGGATGATGGAAGTCTGCTCATTTACTAAGCTCTGGAGCAATTGCTCCCGCAGAGGGCAACTGCACTTTGCAAAGTGCACAGTCTCTTTGCCTTTAGTAAATCAACCCCAATGTGTGGAAGTGGCCTAAGGCCTTCGCTTTTAAAAGGTGCAGCAAGGCAGATATGGATGTTGTGTTGGTAACTACAGATCACTTTGCTGTATTTTATTTGGTGTGTGTTTTTAAGAATGTTTAATTTGTTAATTTGAATTATATCTCAGGAATATGAATATGTATTTTTTTTATCACTTAAAAACATAAAATGATCACGGATTCTATAATAATAAATCGAAAATTGGTTTATTTTGTGTGTGCCTTCATTTCCCTAACCACTTAAGGACCGAGCCTCTTTTTGAGATTTCGTGTTTACAAGTTAAAATCTTTTTTTTTTGCTAGAAAATTACTTAGAACCCCCAAACATTATATATATTTTTCTAACACCCTAGAGAATAAAATGGCAGTCATTGCAATACTTTGTCACACCGTATTTGCGCAGCGATCTCACAAGCAACATTTTTGGGGAAAAAATACACTTTTTTGAATTAAAAAATAAGACAACCCTAAAGTTAGCCCAATTTTTTATATTGTGAAAGATAATGTTACGTCAAGTAAATTGATACCCAACATGTCACGCTTCAAAATTGCGCCTGCTCGTGAAATGGCGACAAACTTTGACCCTTAAAAATCGGGAGGGGGGGCCTCTCCTGCCCTCGAATCCTCCGCTGAGACCACTTTTATCTGAAAGCCGACCGCCCGCTGAAGAGGAGGATACCGGGGTTAAGGCAGCTAGCTGCTGCCATAACAATGGTGTTCCTCTTCAAACAGCCACCGTATAATGACGGCGGGCGGTCGGGAAGTGGTTAAATATATGAATGGTAAAGTAATATTAGGTTATGTCCACCTACAACTCGTTCGGATAAGTTAATTAAAAAAAAAAAATGCACATTTTTTTGCAGCACTTACAATTTTCTTTTTTTGTAGGAGTGTGGAAAGCATTGCATTGGCGATCAGGGTGCCACGCTGGGCTCCTTTAGACTCTATTAGACTGCCCATACATCATATGAGCAGGCAGTTGCACAGACAGGAAGGCTCAAAGACTACCCGAGCACTCAACAATGCCCTGGTAGTTCATTGAGAACTACAAGCTGACAGCTGCAAAGGATGTTAGTACTTGTACTTCATTGATTCACAGGAATATGTGCCCTGCATGGCCACACTCTTTTCAAATAGTGACAGCAGGGGAAGTTCCCTGGTCTGCTGTCACAGGGATTGGCTGCAGGATCCAGAGCTTGTTACATGTTCCACCCTAAAATCGGGTGGAACATATAACATGTTCCCGAAGGTGAACTTATGCTTTAAGTACAAGACTTCATTAAAGCCCACGTCCAAGGACCCCCCGTATCTTAAATAATTTAGCTTTGCTGCAATACTCACCTCCTTTCTAGCGCTGATCCCTGCAGTAATTCCTTTTCACCACAAATGTCCTCATGAAATGTCTGAATTTATAAAAAAGAAAAAATTGAAATATCAGTATTGCTTTCTGTACTTAAGTATTCAGACCCTTTACTCTGTACTTTTTCGAAGCACCTTTGAAAGCAATTACAGCCTCAAGTTTTTTGGGGTATAACACAACAAGTTTTGCACACTTGGATTGGGGGATTTTCTGCCATTCTTCTTTGTAAATCCTTTTTTAAGTTTAGTTTGGTTGGATGGGGACCATCAGTGGGCAGCCATTTTCAGGTTGCTTTAGAGATGTTCAATAGTGTTCAAGTCAGGGCTCTGGCTGGGCCACTCCAGGACATTCATGTTCCTAAGCCACTCCTGTGTTGTCTTGGCTGTGTGCTTAGGATCGTTGTTATGGTGGAAGGTGAACCTTCGGCACAGGGTGAGGTCCTGAGTGCTTTGGAACAAGTTTTCATTGAGGATATCTTTGCGCTTTGCTCTATTCAGCTTTCCCTCAACCCTGACCAGTCTCTGCTGCTGAAAAATACCCCTACAGCATGATGCTGCTTCCACCCCCATGCTTCACTGTTGGGATGGTATTGGGCAGGTAATGAGTGGTGCCTGATTTACTCCAAAAATAACATTTAAAATTGAGGCCCAACAGTTCAATCTTGGTTTCATCAGACAAGAGAATCTTGTTCCTCACAGTCTGAGAGTCCTTCAGGTGCTTTTTTGCAAACCCCAAGCGGGCTTTGCTGTGTTTTGCACTGTCTTCTGTCTAGTCACTCTGCCGTAAAGCCCAGATCAGTGGTCAGTGGAGGGATGCAGGGATGGTTGTCCTTCTGAAACTTTGTCCCATCTCCACACATGATCTCTGGAGCTCAGCCAGAGTGACCATCGGGTTCTTGGTCACCTCTCTTATTAAGGCCCTTCTCTCAGCTTGGCCAGGTGACCAGTTCTTGGAAGAGACCTGCCTGTGCCAAATTTTTTCCATTTGAGAATTATGGAGGCCACTGCTCTTGGGAACCTGCACGTATAGCAGCCATGTAACCAATTATTTTGCAGCAATGAAACCCAAATAATTGTTTTTTGCCTGAATAAAAAGCAGAGCATATGGGTAGCTAATATCTGCATTTCATTGTCTCATTTTCAGTTTGCCTTTCAATTTTTTTTAATCTGGCCCAAAAAGTGCTTTATCGTGCTTTATTTTTTCTTTTCTTTTTTAAGCTCACGGGTTGCAGGTCTACAGCTCTTTTTCTGCACCAGATGTGTTTCAGTTTTCAAAATTGCTTAATTTGAAGCCGTGCCAGTTATGAGTTCACTGTTTACAAAAGATTTATATAATTAGGGCCTCTGGGCGTCATAATTTTCTCAACTCATCCTTGGTGGCGGTGTTCCTTGGCATCCTTTCTACACATGAACGTTTACATTTTGTGTTGCAAGCTTGACACTTCACTTTGGATTATTTCTTTTCCATGGACTATATATAAGCTATATATTCCTCATTAAGATTTAGAGTCATCTTCTTTTTCTTTTTGGACTTTTACCTTTTGGATTTTCATATATCACATGGTTTATTCACATGTTACACACATAGGTGTTCATGGTTCATCCTATACACTTGTTCGCAAAGTTAGCGCTGCACTTTTTATATATACACTTTATTTGCTTTCTATCTACAGCAGTGTTGGCTGCTAACTTTGTTTGTGTTTGTTCTCAGCGCAGTATACCTTTTTCACTTATTCTAAAGTAAAATATACTGAGCTAATTATCTCAAATTCCGTATTAAATACAGAGGTCCGGTATCCGTATAACATGCATATTAAATGAAAAAATTCACATAGCGTGATACCGTATGGAAAGGGTTTTAAATAAAATAGGATAAAAAGTAAACACTCACATTTCAGATGGTCATAAATGCGTGTAAATACAGGTACTGGAGCGATATGTGTAGATGAGTCCACCAGGGTACCGGACTTCTGTTCATATCTATGAATACATGACATACCCACTGACGCTCTGACTGACCCAGGTGGAAAAATCTTTCTGGATCCAGGACCAGCTGTTTACATTGGGTTTATTAACCAATAAGCCTATCTCGACTTGGGTGGTATATGCCCCTCATTAGAACAAGTAGGTCCTAGCAAGTCTGAGATTTCTGGTAAGCCTACTCTCAACTCATCCTTGGTGGCGGTGTTCCTTGGCATCCTTTCTACACATGAACGTTTACATTTTGTGTTGCAAGCTTGACACTTCACTTTGGATTATTTCTTTTCCATGGATTATATATAAGCTATATAGTGTATGGTCGCAGCAAAAACTAAATTGAAAGTAGACAAACCACCCAATCCCTATTAAACATAAGATATGGGTACAGTCCTCTGTGGGACTTTTAGAGGGTGGAGTCTTGAAAATTCATTGATACCAAAAATATAAATGTATTAAATATGGTACATAGTATCAAAAAATATATATATGAAAAAACATAGAACAAAGTCAGATGTACATTAAAGAACATGAATTGTTACAAAAACAACAAGGTTTACAGTGTCAAATAAACCAGAAACCACTATGAAAGTCCTGATTCCTACAAGAGGACACAGGATGCCCGACGCGTTTCGAGGCTGTAGATTTGTATAAAACCTCTTCTTCAGGGGCTAATAGCGGTATGTATTGTGATCTGAAATTTCGAACATAAGAAATATAAATGAACAGTTACATCACCAGACATCACGGGGATACAGTACATACATTGAAAAATGTATTCAATGATTGTATTATTTTAAAGAAAAAATAAACAAAGTATATTTACTACAAACCACATGCTAACCATTGTTGTATATTGAGTTCAATGAAAGACATCCTTGTTAAAAGGCAGAAGTCAAAAAATCGCTGCAGGTGGATGAGGAGACACAGGGGAGTCAAAGCACAGGGGACCAATGCAGAGCAACGTCCAGGATCAGGGCACAGAGGACGCCTACGGCCAAAACAGGAGAACATTTCTACTGCTGATGCCGTTGTTCCCTGAACCATCTAAATGTATATGAGAGACAATAGAGAGATATAAGGCAAAAATACTATACATCTCTCCAATTATTTCATATTGCTACAAAAAAGGGGTGTGTATCTAATATTATACATACCCGTTTAATTGGTATCCACACAAATGTCTCAACAAAGATTTAGGAGTGGATTAATGTCACAAAGGGTTGCACTACGCAAGGGCTGCTCAAAGAGCAAAAGATCTAAAATGGGGAAATAATAGTACACAAATTAAAAACGGGGAAATAAAGAGTTACTTTTAGTAGTAGTATTATATTGTGCACCATTACAAAAGGCTGTAAATTTAAGCAAGATGCATTGGTGCATACAATGCCATCCATAATATTGTTAATCAGGAGGCACCCATTAAGTATACTACGTTATATTAAATAATCTCAGACCAATGGGTACCCCCAAAAATCTGAGTATAAATCTCCACCGTACAGAGAATAATGTACTAGTCTTCCGAAAATGCAGAGAACAAGACAGATCAAAAAAGAAATCCAAAACAAAAGCAAGGAAAAAAAAGGGAAAAATGACATTGTTTCTTATTACCTTTTAGAGGTGCAACAAGACACATCCACTCCTAGCGTCAGCAGCATACAGACTGAGGCTAACCACTACAGTCTTAAATGCCAATTCCAATTAGAGCTTTTTGCCTTATATCTCTCTATTGTCTCTCATATACATTTAGATATATCGGCCGATATTTGGGCATTTTTGATAAATCCGCATCTTTGATAAATCTTGATCCGACTTCTGGTGCGACTTCTATTCAAATCAATGGGCTCCCATAGGGAACCATTGATTTTGAATAGAGAAAGAAAAACGCGGCTGAAAGCTAGCACGGCGAAACGTGCATTGAATTCAATGCAAAACGCAGAAAAAATCGTGTTAAAAACGCCGCTTTTTCCCTGGCGTCTGTACTAGCTTTACAGCCCCTTTTTTAAAACGTCTGTGGGCATGTAGCCTTAGGGTCCTTTCACACGGGGCGGATCCGTGCAGATCCGCCCCGTGAAGCTCCGCTTGCTCAGCGGGGATCGCTCCGTTGATCCCCGCTGAGCCGACGGATGACTGGGCGGTCCCCGCACACTGTGTAGGGACCGCCCTGTCAGAGCGCCGCTCTCCCCTATGGGGAATCGGATGACGACGGACCGTAGAGTCCGTTGTCATCCGATCCGCTCCGCCGACGGAAGGAAAAATAGGGTCACACTTTGGCGGAGCGGATGTCAGCGGACATGTCTCCGCTGACATCCGTGCTTCCATAGGGCTACATGGAGGATCCGTTTCAGGTCCGCCTAAAAAACTGACAGGCGGACCTGAACGGACCTCCGTGTGAAAGAGCCCTTACAGTTATTATTAAACTATTATTATAAACAAATGGCTGGAGATGTATACTGCATTTATCTACAAACAACATCGGTCTCAATGAGTGATGCAAAATATAAATGTATATATAAAATAACATGTAATACTGTGAATTTACACACATATCCTATGTTTCCAATGTTACATGGTTTGCGGGTGGATCTGATGTTGAGCTATTAGCTACTAGATAACCACTGGTAGGAGTCAGCAAGAACTTCAAAGTCTAGTTTTAAGAAGAAAACTAATTAAATTAGGAATATTGAATGAAAAAAATAATCTAATACAGGGTAAATTGGAGCCGATTAAAGACTCCAATCAGATTAACCACTTCAGCCCCGGACCATTATGCAGCTTAAAGACCAGAGGTGTTTTTACAATTTGGCACTGCGCTGCTTTAACTGGTAATTGCGCAGTCATGCAATGTTGTACCCAAATGAAATTTGCGTCCCTTTTTTCCCACAAATAGAGCTTTCTTTTGATGGTATTTGATTGCCTCTGCGATTAAAATTTTTTGTGATAAACGGAAAAAGACCGAAAATTATTTAAAAAATATATATTTTCTACTTTTTGTTATAAGACAAATCGAATAAACCCAATTTTAGTCATACATTTAGGCCAACATGTATTCAGCCACATGTCTTTAGAAAAAAAATTGTCAATAAGCGTATATTTATTGGTTTGCGCAAAAGTTATAGCGCCTACAAACTAAGGTACATTTTCTGGAATTTACAGTTTTTAATTTATGACTGCCTATCTCATTTCTTGAGGTGCTAAAATGACAGGGCAGTACAAAGCCCCCCCCCCCAAATGACCCCATTTTGGAAAGTAGCCACCCCAAGGAAATTTCTGAGAGGCATGTTGAGCCCATTGAATTTTTTTTTTTTGTCCCATGTGATTGAATAATGACAAAAACTCACACATGCCATGGTTATATGTGGAATTACACCCCAAAATACATTTTGCTGCTTATCCTGAGTACATGTTTTTTTGGGAGCCTAGCCACGTACAGGGCCCCGAAACCAATCACCGCCTTCAGGATTTCTAAGGGCGCAAATTTTTGATTTCACTCCTCACTACCTATCACAGTTTCGAAGGCTATAAAATGCCAAAATAGCACAAAACCCCCCAAATTACCCCATTTTGGAAAGTAGACACCCCAAGCTATTTGCTGAGAGGCATGTTGAGTCCATGAAATATTTTATATTTTGCCGCAAGTTGCGGGAATATAACAAACTTATTTTTTTTTTTTTGCACAAAGTTGTCACTAAATGATATATTGCTCACACATGCCATGGGCGCATGTGAAATTACACCCCAAAATACATTCTGCTGCTTCTCCTGAGTACGGGGATACCACGTGTGGGACTTTTTGGGATCCTAGCCTCAGAATGTATTCTGGGGTGTAATTCCACAGATATATCGGTCGGCCGATTTTTGGCACTTTTTAATTAATCGGCATCGCCCAAATCTGAAAACAAAAAAAACTTCAGCGCGGCTTGCAAATAACATCTTTCATAGAAGTCAACGCAAGTTGCCTGAAGTTTCCTGTGGAGGTGGAGTGACTCATCTCTGGGCAGCCTGCCAAGTGAGAGAAAAAAAGAAACATTGTATCTCTTATCAATGAACTGAACTCAGTGTGTAGTAGTTCTCAGTTTAACCATTTAAAGGCTAAATCTTTTCTGACACTTGTAGCTTACAAGTAAAAATCCTGTATTTTCTGCTAGAAAATCACTTGGAACCCCCAAACATTATATATGTAGGGAATAAAATGGCGGTTGTTGCAATATTTTATGTCACACAGTATTTGCGCAGCGGTCTTTCAAACGCAATTTTTTGGGAAAAAATACACTTTAATGAATATTAACTAAAACTAAAAACTTTTTTTTTTTCGTCAAAGTTTTGATTACCTGTTTTTGTGCCTGCTTCCTGATTCCCTTACCGAAGATGGCGGCGGCAGCACCCGAGAGCCGAGAGAGGGATCGGCTTCGGGTGCCGACATCGCGGGCGCCCAGGACAGGTAAGTGTCCATATATTAAAAGTCAGCAGCTGCAGTATTTGTAGCTGCTGACTTTTAATATTTTTTTTTTTGGCGGAACTCCGCTGCTTTCACACTGGAGCGGGCAGGAGTTTGCGGTAAAACGCAGCTAGTTTTAGCTGCGCTTTACCATCGTTTTAGTGGCGATATTCGGCTGCTAGCGGGGAGCTTATAACCTAGCTAGCGGCCGATGAAGAGGTTAAATGCGCCCGTGTAGCACCGCTTTGCAGGCGCTTCGGCAGCAGTGCCCATTCATTTCAGTAGTGGTGGAGGAGCGGTATACACCGCTCCAAAGATGCTGCTTGCAGGACTTTTTTTTTAACGTCCTGCCAGCGCACCACCTCAGTGTGAAAGCACTCAGGCTTTCACACTGAGACTGCAGGAGAGCTGTTTTGCAGCCATTTTTACAGGTGCTATTTTTAGCCCAAAAGTGCCTGAAAAACGCCCCAGTGTGAAAGGAGTCCAACTGTTAGTTTTTTTTTCCCCCTTCATCTCATAAAATCTAAAAAAATCGGCCTAACATATCTGCCCAAAAAAATCGGCATCATATATCGGCCATCGGCCGCAGCGATTTCTAAATATCGGCATCGGCATCGGCCAGAGAAAAACCCATATCGGTCGACCTCTAATGCCCATGGCATGTTTGAGCAATATATCATTTAGTTACAACTTTGTGCAAAAAAAAAATATATATATCTTTTCACCGCAACTTGTGTCAAAATATAAAATATTCCATGAACTTGACATGCCTCTCAGCAAATAGCTTGGGGTGTCTACTTTCCAAAATGGGGTCATTTGGGGGGGGGGGGGGGTTGAACTGTCCTGGCATTTTATGCACAACATTAGGAAGCTTATGTCACACATCAGCCACTCTTCTAACCACTTGAAGACAAAGCCCTTTCTGACACTTTTTGTTTACATGAAAACATTTTTTTTTTCTTGCAAGAAAATTACGTTGAACCCCCAAACATTATATATGTTTTTAAAGAAAAAGCCCTACAGATTAAAATAGTGGGTGTTGCATTTTGTTTTCCACATAGTATTTGCGCAGCGATTTTTCAAACACATTTTTTGGGGAAAAAATACACTTTTTTTAATTTTAATGCACTAAAACACACTATATTGCCCAAATGTTTGATGAAATAAAAAAGATGATCTTAGGCCGAGTACATGGATACCAAACACGACATGCTTTAAAATTGCGCACAAACGCGCAGTGGCGACAAACTACATACATTTTTAAAAGCCTTTAAAAGCCTTTACAGGTTACCACATTAGATTTACAGAGGAGGTCTACTGCTAAAATTACTGCCCTCGATCTGACCTTCATTCACTGGATTATTTTTATGAACTTTATTAGTATAGATATTAGGTTTTCACTTTTTACCGGGTGATACAACGCTAATTTTCACTATTTAGTAACACATTTATGTTTAATTTACATTTTACTGTATTGTATTTAAGCACTTAGCACCACTATTTTTTCTTACTTTTCATTGTTTTGATAAGGGTTAAAATACTGTACACATTTCATATCATTTCAAGTGGCAGCTTTTTCACGTGAGATCCTGAGGCTCAGTGGTGGTAATTTAAAGTGTGGGCGGATTTCTTTATTACCAACAGTTTTTTTTTAGTCTATTTAAGTACCATGTATCCTTATAACATGTGCCAAGCCTCATGCCCACGGAGAATGCTGCCCCAAGGCGCAACATAAGATGTATATGACAGTTAAACTCCAAACCAACGTAGCTTTATTGTAAAAAAATGGGAACAAGCACTACAAGTCACAGCAACGGAAACAAGGACAACTGACGCGTTTCACACTACACTAAGCTATGACTAAACACTAAGTGTAGTGTGAAATGCGTCAGCTGCCCTTGTTTGCGTTGCTGTGACTTGTAGTGCTTGTTCCCATTTTTTTACAATAAAGCTTTCTTTGTTTCCCAAGGCGCAACATGTAAGGGCGAACGAAAGATGAACTCCAACAAGCTCTTCTTGCTGTATTTATTTAAACCATCAACAAAAAACTGCATACAATAGTATCTCCACCCATAGTAGCTCTCCACTGTGGTTTTGGGCATGTGAGGGCATGTAGCCTTTAGACGCTGACCTGATACACTCCCTATTGCCGTTTAGTGTGAGATTAACATGAGCCACTGTGGAATCCTCTTATACCACAGGATTTCAGGAGTAACCTTAAGTCACATTATGCATCATCAACATGGAATTGCTATTTATGCACTATAATCAACATAACTGATCTTATAATAAGTTCCAGTTTAGGAACGGGATGACCCTGGGATATGCAACTCTGGAATTTGTTCTATCATCACTCTATGCACTGTCCATGCTTGCTGAGACTACTTTACAAGTATTCATTGACATATATATATATATAAAAAGAATAGTATAAAAACATAAAACAGTGATAAACTGTGTCAGTGATATACTAAAACAGCGCTAGTGTTGGTATATATCAGATGGCCAACACCACCTAGAAAGTGAAAAACAGTTTCAGGCAGATGATTTTAAAGTGCAGAGTGTCTGATAATGTCCATAGATGATCTTGGAAGTAAACAGCATGCACCTTCACCGAAAACTCCAGGTCCACACAGTGAAAACACACTACCCCTCAGGGGTTTAAACTCACCAGAGCAAGCTCAAATATAAGCCTTAATAGAGGTAGATAAAGCAGAACCTGCATAAACCTCGGGACTCAACATCAGCCTAGGAGATGACAGATCTGTGGGGGCTCCCACGAGTGGTAAAAACAAACAGAAAGGGGCATATAGCGTAATTCCGTTTATTAATAACAGTCCCCACACATCAAAACCCCTTTATACATTAAACGTACAAAAATCAATCAATCAATAAGTATAAAATGCACTTCACCGTCACCGCCAGAGAAGGGAGCAGCTCGATGGCCGAGCATGTAAACAGGAACTCTCCTTACTTCCGGGTCCGGCTGCCGTGGAGCGCATAGATCACTTCCTGTTGCGTCGTGTAGGTCACGGCTTGACGCGTTTCGTCATATCCTGACTTCGACAGAGGGCGTGCCTACACGACTGACACCACTGCTTAAATGGACACCTCCTCCGCAGCCTGCACCAATCAGCGTCCACATGGCACGGCAATAGGCGCACATTGCAGCACCCATGGAAACCGCTGACGGCTTGTTATAGGCAGACCAGAGGGACAAACGGCGGCCAATCATAACATATTTCAGGGGCACAGATCTAACACGATCAATATATCATAAAAAAACAAATAGATGTGATATTGCTAACACAATCATTTCAAAATAAAATAGCATATGCTAAATATAAAAAAACCAAGCGGTGACAAAATATATTGCACATACATAAACAGATGTCAATTCAAATGATAAACATTTTGAATTAATAGCATGCTCAATAAAAGTTAATTAATAATGGTGAATTTTCAATACTGATAAAATAGCCCCATAATAAATATGAATATGTAAAAAATGTACAAAAAACATATAATATATTTCTATAAAAGAAGCTAAAACTAGGATAATAGGTTATTAAAAAAATCAGTAGTCACTAATAAAACAATTAATATCAAGGTCAATATTTAATCCTTTCGGCGAGAGAGTATCGACCGAATAAATCCAATGGGTCTCTCTCCTTGATAAATCTCTGACTAAATTAGATCCTCTCCACATAGGTTTTAAATGATCTATTCCCCAGAATTTGAGGCCAGTTGGATCCTGTTGGTGACATAATTTAAAATGTAAAGACACATTATGGTCTTTAAACCCAAGTTTAATTTTTGGTAAAATCACCATTTTCAGTAGATTTATCCTCCCTATCCAGGAGATTGGACTCCTCGATAGCTTTTTTAATTCTGTTTTTACTTCATTTAGCAATGGGATATAATTAGCACCATATATTTTTTCCAGTGTCGGCGTTATTCTAACCCCCAAGTAGGTCAGTGCTTCTGTTTCCCAAGAAAAAGGGAATTCTTGCTGCAACGCTATTACTTCTTGTTTCCCTATTCCTAGATTTAATATTACAGTTTTTGTTGGATTAATCTTGAAGTTTGTAAGCTCCCCATATTTTTTTATTTCTTTTATAACGTTTGGCAATGATATTCTTGGGTTTGTTATATATAGAAGTATGTCGTCCGCGTATGCTGCTATCTTATGTTCTTCTTCCCCCACTCTGACCCCTCCTATGTCTACATTTTTCCTTATTTTCTCCAACAAGGGCTCCAGTGCCATTACGTACAGGAGGGGTGAGAGCGGGCATCCTTGTCTTGTTCCATTGAACATCTCAAAAGTGGACGACATACTTCCATTTACTTTTACCCTCGCCGTTGGATGTTTATATAGATTCTCTATCCATTTTATATATTTTGGGCCCATCCCCGTATTGCGTATTGTCTCCATCAGGAACCCCCAGTCTACTCTGTCGAATGCTTTTTCAGCATCTATCGACATGAGCAAGACTGGGGGTCCTTTCTTCTGTGTCCTGTGCATTAGTAGCATTGTCCTAATACTATTGTCCCTGCCCTCCCTTCCTGGGACAAAACCTACCTGGTCTCTGTTTATTAAATCGGGCATCAGGCTTTTTAACCTTGCCACTAAAACCTTTGCGTAGAGTTTTATGTCTACGTTTAATAACGCAATAGGACGATAGCTTGAGCATATGGATATATCTTTGCCTATTTTCGGTATTATTGTAATATCCGCTAGCAGGGATTCTTTTCTGATTTCCTCGTTTTCCCCTATTTTATTAAAGTAAGTACAAAGAACTGGTACCAATTGCTTCCTGAATTTTTTAAAATATTTTATTGTAAACCCATCAGGGCCTGGACTTTTCCCTCCTGGTATTTTTTTTAAGGCATCATTGATTTCATCCTCTGTTATTGGTCTCTCTAGGCGTTCAATATTCTCTGTTGTAATTTTTGGTAATTTCAGATCAGCTAGGTATTTTTGTATTTTACTTATCTTATGATGTTCCTCCTGCTGTATTACATTATTTTTGATTGCATATAGGGAACTATAGTATTTCTCGAAAACCTTTGCAATCTCAATGGTTTTATATTTTAATTCACCTTTTTCATTTTTTATTTTTTCTATATAGTTTAAGGTTTTTTTTCGCTTCGAGATTTTTGCTAAGTATCTTCCTGGTTTATTTCCCCATCTAAATCTTTCTTTTGCCACATTACAGAAAACTTTCCTTGTTTCTTCCTCCAACAATTCCCTTAGTTGTTCTCTTTTTATCACCACTCTCTGATGCATTTCCTGATTTAATTGTGTTTTGTGTTGTTGTTCCAGATCATGTAGTTCCTTTATTGTCCGTTTCAAGTTTATCTCCCTTTCTTTTTTTTTCCATGCCCCTATTGAAATTAACTTTCCTCTTATAAATGCCTTATGGGCTTCCCATATTGTAGCCCTCGAGACCTCTGATGTATCGTTTATACTAAAAAATTGCTCTATTTCAGTTATTAAATTTTTAATCACTTCTTCATCTTCTATTAGTTCTTCGTTTAACTTCCACGTCTTTTTCCTATTTTCCCTTTCTTCAAACTTAAGTTTTACAATTACCGGGGCATGATCCGAAATTGTTATTGTTTCAATGGAGGTGTCTACCACGTATTCCAGAATTGCATGGTCGACTAAGATGTAGTCCAATCTCGTGTACGTATCGTGCACCGGCGAGTGAAATGTATAGTCTCTTTTATTTGGATGGGCTATTCGCCATATATCTAACAACTGATGTGTATACATTTTCTTTTTTATCAGTTTCATTTGTTTATTCTCTCTCATCAGTGCACCAGACGTACTATCAAGACCATAGTCCATTATAAAGTTGAGGTCCCCTGCTACAATCAGATATCCCTGTTTAAATTCCTCTAGGGCGTCTAATATTTTTTTAAAGTATTTTTTAGGGTGCCTATTAGGGCAATAAACATTTACTAGTGTATACTTGATTCCCTGCAGAGTCCCCTTCAAAAACAAGAAACGGCCATCTGGATCTACTTTTCTACTCTCTAATACAAAACTTACATTTTTCCCTATGCCAATCGCTACTCCTTTTGCCTTTTTATTTGGAGAGTCTCCATAATACCATGTTGAGATTATCCGTGTATGCAATCTAATATTTGAATCATGAGATATATGCGTTTCCTGTAAAAAAACTATATCAACTGCATACCTTTCTAGTTCTCTTGATATCATATGTCTTTTTTTAGGGGTATTTAAACCTCTTACATTATATGTCATTACTTTAACCTCCATCATTTGTTTTAATTCCTTTATACCTGCCTATTTTTACAAATACATTCACATGGTTCAGCATGTTAATCCCTCTTAATTCCGTGTTTCTCTTTACTGGCGAAAATTTACAGACCTGTCTTATTTCCCTGTCCCTTCCCCTCCCCCCTCCCCCCCCCCCCTCCCTTTGACCTCATGGTCTGGAGCAGATACGGTCTTCTGATCTATGGGGACAGTCATGTCCCTCCTGCTCTCTCTGGCCCGAGGTGGAGTTCTGTATAGCGCTTTCGGTCCCTCCTCTCCTACTTTAGAGACGTACTTCCTAAGCTCCCGGGGTCCCGTTTCTCCTCCTCTCGATATTTCCTATTTTCCCCATAACTTACCAATCCCCCCCTCCTTTCCCTCCCTCCCCTCCCCCTCCCTCCCCCTCCCTCCCAGTTTCTATCGCATCAAGAAAGACAGACAGAAAGCGAAAACTGGAAAAGAAAAAAGGTCTATTATCTCGTTTGTTCTATCTTTCCGCTGTGTCCTTTTTCGCTTATCCATCTCTATTCAGACCCTCCCCTGGAATAGGAATCCCTAGTTTTTCACAAAATTCTCTAGTCTCTTCGACAAAACGTAGTTTTGCCGTAATCCCGTTTTTTCTCCCTATCAGACATGCGGGGAAACCCCAGTTGTATTGTACCCCTTGTTCCTGCAGCATTGCTAAAAGCGGTTTTAACGTTCTTCTTCTATTTAGTGTTTCCTGGGACAGATCTTGGAAGATTTGAATATTACTTTCATCGAGTCTTATTGGGGGTTTTTCTCTCAATTTCTTCCATATTTGGTTCTTTTCCTCCCAATTTTCGAATCTTACAATAATATCTCTTGGTTTCTCTTGTGGTATTCCTTTTGGCCTTCTTAATCTATGGGCCCTCTCAATTTTAATTGGGTTTATAAGTTCTCTGTCCATTACTGGGTTAAATATTTTCTTTATTACTTCTGTTAAATCTTCATTTTGGGGGGCTTCAGGGACTCCACGTATTCTAAGATTTTTTCTTCTGTCCCGGTTCTCCTGGTCTTCTATTTTATATGTCTGTTCCTGTTGGTCTCTTTTTAGGCTTCGGATGTCGCTTTCTAATTTTTTTATTTTTATTAGATTACTATCCGCTGTTTTTTCGACTTCTTCTACCCTCTCCAACATATGTTCCAGATTTCTGTGGAATATTGCCATATCTGATTTAAGCGATTTTTCCAACGCCGCCAGCATTAATTGCATCTCTGTTTTTGTTGGGGGGGATTCTATATTTAGGGAATACTCTGATCTTCTCTGTTCAAGCCCGTTTTCTGGGTCTGTTTCCGTTCCAGGCTCTACAACTGCTTCAGTCTCTGTGCCTTTATTCTGACCCCTTTTTTTCTTCTCCTTCTCCTTACTCTCCAACTGTCCCATCTTAGCCCCTTGTTGTTTTTCACTTGCCTGTTTCTCTCCGTTTCCGCCATGTGTCACATATTTATTCATTGGTCCTGGACTCTGGGTTGGTGGGAGACTTAAGCGGGGTGATTTAGGGACTGCACCCCCTCTTCCCGATCTTCCCCTCATCATTTTGCTGCAGAATGCCCAGTAATGCTTATTGACGCCTGTCAACGCTGTTTAGACGCAGCAAACAAACAACAAAAAATTTATTTTGTGTCTTTTTCCACTTCTGAGGCCGTTGTGTTTTTATACTTTTTTTTTTTACCTTCAGCATAAGGAAGCGGTTCTACTGGGCAG
The DNA here is from genome assembly GCA_029206835.1 of Rana muscosa. NCBI lineage: Eukaryota > Metazoa > Chordata > Amphibia > Anura > Ranidae > Rana > Rana muscosa. Next base: position 142,102,296 of record CM055116.1, on the reverse strand, counting down.
CGCTAAATACACCTGCCCTTTTGCATTTCCGTATGTTCCGGTATGATCCAGTGCAATGTATTAGCAGTGTATTAGCACAGATAGTGGCTTATGGTATCATCATCTATCGTCCATGCCCCATTGCCCTAATCAGCGATTATTAAGCAATTATTAGACAATTATTAGGCAACTAAGGCAGGCCCAAGCTATTGCTTTGTATAAATCAAATAAAACTACAGTTTGCCCTTGCACTGATCCAATAGTGCCTTTCAAGTTTAATCCAATATCTTCTATATTGCTTGATTACGAGTACTGTTAGTCACGTTTTGGGAGAGGAGGGGAGGCGAGGAGAAGAGAAGGGGGTCTCCTTTACGAACAATGCTGGCTTACATATATTGCTGGCTTATATATTTTAGTAACACACATTAATGTTCCAACCAATATTAGTAACACACATTCATTAATGTTCCAGCCAATAACATGCCGATGACATGTAACATGTAACAGAGGCAGTGAAGTCGTCTTACTCTTACTCACGGCTTCTTTCCTTCCCTGCTGTGTTCGCCACTCACCGTCGCGGCGTCCTCTCGCTGTTCATTCCCTGATCCCACGTTAGAGCCACGTTAGAGCCACTAGGGTCACCCAAAAGCCATCGATAGTTCTCTTATTCGGGCTGGGTTAGGTGTTCAGCGATCGGGCGAGCTGTACACAGAGGCGCGCTCCTTACCTCGTTCCGCTCGCCTCCCCTCACTGACCATGGGGGAGGGGACGGGAGGGACTCACCGCTCTGTACGTTCTAGCGCTGTCCTGCTCCCGGCACTAGGCGCTGGATCTTCAACCTTTACAGGCTACACCCGGGCGGTAAGTGACAGAGGGTTTAGGCGGAAGGTTAGGCGGAGGGTTAGGCAGAGGGTTAGGCGGGGAGGGGCGGCCATACAAGCGGCGTGTTCGCCATCTCCACTGGAGGAAGAGCAGGAGACTCCGGGTTGCACGCTCAGCCTACGGCGCCATTACTAGACTCCTCCCTCTACTAGACTGCCTGGAATGTTCTGTTCCATGGGACAAATAAAACCAAAAAACAATATAAAGAAACATTAGTCCCTTCCCTACTCAATGCTGCAAAGGCCTTGATTCCCAAAAAATGGTTGCAAGTGGAGAGCCCATCCATAAAAGAATGGATACAGAGAGTAGACTACGTGCATGAGATGGAGTACCTGAGCAGCAGAGAGCAGGGAATGGAAAGTAGACATAGAAGTACCTGGCTGAAATGGAGTGAGTTTAAGTGTTCAGAGAAATATGTAATAGGAATGACAGAAACGGAAAAAAAAAAATTTTTTTGAGATAACTTAAGATGGCGAAAAGGGCGGACCTTGGGGGCGGGGGGTGGGCGGGTAGGGCGTGGGAAAAATATAAATAGGAGATATGTTAGATTTAAAAAGGTTATGATATGTGTACTTTGTATAACGCATTTTATCTCAAATAAAATAAAGATAAAAAAAAAAAAATAAACCCAAGTTTAATGTTAGCAATATGTTCAGCTATTCTAATCTTTAGCTGGCGCTTAGTCCGGCCTATATAAATAAGCCCGCATGGGCACTGGAGGGCATACACGACATAAGATGTATTACATGTAATAAAATTGTCAATAGTGAATTCCTTATTGTTTGAGGTGGAGATGAAGCTCTCTACAGCCCTCAATGGTCTATCAACCTCTCTACATGCTCGACACCGCCTACACGCAAAAAACCCATCTCTATCCCAAAAAGTCGAAGGTCTAGTAGGTGGATCAAGTACTTTTCTAACGATCTTATCTGCAAAACTTAGGGCTTTTCTATAAATAAAACCAGGTCTCTGTGGTAAAACTGCAGATAATACTTTGTCCATACAAAGGACATGCCAATGAGTGGCAAAGATCTCCTCCACCTCTCTATATTGTGAGTGGAACCCAGAAACAAACCTCCACTCACGTCCATTATCTGGCTGGCGGATTACCGCATCTCCCAGGAAGTCCTCTCTAGGGCGCAAGGCAAGTTCCTGAATAATAGAGTCCAATGAATCCCCAAAATAGCCTTTTTCAATAAATTTCCCCTTTATAATCTCTGCTTGTAAGAGGAAATCGGAGTCATTAGAGCAGTTTCTCTTTACTCTAGTTAATTGCCCCTTGGGGATGTTTCTAAGCCACATTGGGTGGTGGCCGCTACTCATAGGTAAGTAGCTGTTGGCATCAGTGGGCTTAAAGAAGACCTTCGTCCCCAACCTATTATTATGTCTAAAAATATGGAGATCTAAAAACTGGATATCGGTGGTACTGATTACACTGGTCAATTTAATGTTGTTTGAATTAAGATTTAGTTTGTTTAAAAACAGCTGCAACGTATCAAGTGTACCACTCCAAATAAAAAACAAATCATCAATATATCTTTTATAAAATAAGAGATAAGGCAGAGTCTTCGAAAAAATATTTTTATCCTCCCACTCTGCCATAAATAGATTTGCTATACTGGGGGAAAACCTAGCCCCCATAGCAACGCCCTTACACTGAGAGTAGAAGCTGCTGTTGTACCAAAAGAAATTATGCCCTAAACAAAAATCCAGGTAGTTCCTCAAAAAGACTTTTTTATTATGTGTAATATCATCACGTTTACACAAAGCCCAATTCAGGGCCAACAGTGCGTCATCATGTTGGATAATGGTGTACAGGGACGCCACGTTAGCGGTTACCAGGTACACCTGATCAATCCCTATGAGGTCAACTTGTTGCAACATCTGTAACAGACTCTTAGTGTCTTTGAGATATGCCCGTGTTATTCGCACACTCTCTTGGAGATAGAGATCAAGATATTGCCCCATCCGGGATGTAACTGATCCTATCCCATTAACAATGGGTCTCCCTGGAGGGCACTGAATATCCTTATGGATTTTGGGGAGGGTATAGATAGTGGGGATCCTACTGCTACTAGGGATAAGATACTTTCTTTCTCGATTATTCAATACCCCTGTGGAGTAACCCATTTCAACCAAGCACTTCAAATCATTTTCATACTGAATGGAGGGGTCCCTCTCCAATTCAGTATACGTACTGGTGTCACTTAACATATCCATAAGTTGTTCATGATAAAATTCTTTATTTAAAATTACCACCCCTCCCCCTTTATCAGCAGGCCTTATCACTAGATTCTTTTTTTCCTCCAACAGTGATATCCCGTCAAGTATATGTCTTGGATTAACATCTTTTTTAGGGACTAACTGTTCCAGATCTCTGATCACAAGCCCTTTAAAGACCTCCACTTGATGGTTGGCCCCATTTAAGGGATTAAAGATAGATTTATTACGTAATCCACTATCCAATGCCACTGATGGGCCAACAATCGTGGATTGAGGGTTTTTATTCAAAAAATATTTTTTCATATTGACCTTGCGCATATATTTGTGGATGTCTATAAAGACATCAAACTTATTAATAGGCCGTTTCAGGCCACACTTCAAACCTAAATGAAGAATATTAGTCTCTTTGTGTGATAATACCGTGTCACTTAAATTAAAAATGCCACCTAATCCCTCTCTCTCCTTCTTTTTCTGGATTTTTCGTCCAGCTCGACAGTTTTATGTTTTTATACTATTCTTTTTATATCAATTTATTTTTAAACAGCTGCTCATTTTTGGAGTTCTCAGTGTTTGTCATTAGAGAATTCTTGTATTGTGCTAGTACCTTGATTTTATTGATCTCTGTACCGTTCATATTATATGATAGCACGTCCACTGTCAGTATAGTTGTAGTTGCTTGGTCCTAGGCGCTGAGTGGTGTATTGAAGGCCGTATATATACATCCTTGTTTTGATATATTTATATATATATATATATATATATATATATATAAATATATGTAGCACTACCCCCGTAGAAGCTGCTGGTTATAATTTTGGGTCTTGCCGTTACCTGTCTGTTCCACCGTATTCGTCATAGTGGTCCCATTGAAGAGTTTTTACAGATGTCAGCAACAACACATAGGGAGTGATTTACTAATAACAGTGCGCTGCGCTGGTTGATACCTTAATTGCTGCGCCGGATAAATCCTTCACTGGGTGCAGGAACCAGCGGCGCACTGTTATAGTTACTAAAAATGTCAGCGGCGCTCTATTGAAAAGGAATGGTTCCCTATGGAGCCCATTGATTTGAATAGAGGTCGCCCGGGAAGTCGGACTCGCGGGGCGACTCGTGTGCTGGCTGACACAGGGACAGCGCGACTTTGCGAGGCAACTTGGACACGACCTGAGCGTGAAGCAGCCGCTCATGTCGTGTCCTAGAGGCGCCTACCTGGCCGAGAATGTCCCCAGCGTGATGGCATCGCTCTGGTTCTCGGCAGCCTCTTGCTCATTGTCCCGTGTTTGGTATGAATCATGAAGGGGAACTCCACGCCAAACTTTAATTAAAAAACCGGCATGGGTTCCCCTCCAGGAGCATACCAGGCCCTTAGGTCTGGTATGGATTTTAGGGGAAGCCCCTAAGCCTAAAAACCGGCGTGGGGGTCCCCCCAAAATCCAAACCATACCCTTATCCGAGCACGCAACCTGGCAGGCCGCAGGAAAAGAGGGGGGACGAGAGCGCCCCCCCCTCCTGAACCGTACCAGGCCGCATGCCCTCAACATGGGGGGTTTGGTACTTTGGGGCAGGGGCCCCCCACCCCAAAGCACCCTGCCCCCGTGTTGATGGGGACAAGGGCCTCTTCCCGACAACCCTGGCCGTTGGTTGTCGGGGTCTGCGGGCAGGGGGCTTATCAGAATCCGGGAGCCCCCTTTAATAAGGGGGCCCCCAGATGCCGGCCCCCCCACCCTATGTGAATGAGTATGGGGTACATCGTACCCCTACCCATTCACCTGGTGGCAAAAAGTCAATAAAAACACAACACAGGTTTCAAAGTAATTTATTAGGCAGCTCCGGGGGTCTTTCTGCCGGGCCCCCCGCTATCTTCTTCCAGCTCTTTTGCTAGCGGGGTCCCGGTCTTCCTCGTCGTCTTCTTCCGACTTCGGGGGTCTTTCTGCCGGGCGCCCGCTATCTTCTTCCAGCTCTTTTGCTAGCGGGGTCCCCGGTCTTCATCGTCGTCCTCTTCCGACTTCGGGGGGTCTCTTGTTCTGTTCTCCGGTGTCGTCTCCGCGCTCTCTGGTTCTTCTCCCGCTCTCCGGTGCCTTCTCCATGATCTCCGGTTCTTTCTGCCTTCTGCCGGGCGCCTTGCTATCTTCTTCCAGCTCTTTTGCTAGCGGGGTCCCGGTCTTCATCGTCGTCTTCTCCCCTCTTCTCTCCGTCCGATGTTGCCTCGTCGCTATCCGCCGTTACAATGCTCTGTCCGCAGAGCGCACCCACTTATATTGGGATGGGGCGTGGTCACCGGGTGATGCCACTCGCTGACCCCACCCCCGTATCACGTCACAGCCCCGTCATTCCCCGGGAATGTGACGTCATAGGGGGGCGGTGTCAGCGGGTGGCATCACCCGGTGACCACCCCCCATGCCAATATAAGTGGGTGCGCTCCGCGGACAGAGCATTGTAGCGGCGGACAGCGACGAGGCAACATCGGACGGAGAGAAGAGGGAAGAAGGCAACGATGAAGACCGGGACCCCGCTAGCAAAAGAGCTGGAAGAAGATAGCGGGGCGCCCGGCAGAAAGAACCGGAGATCGTTGAGAAGGCACCGGAGAGCGCGGAGACGACACCGGAGAACAGAACAAGAGACCCCCCCCGAAGTCGGAAGAAGACGACGATGAAGACCGGGACCCCGCTAGCAAAAGAGCTGGAAGAAGATAGCGGGGCGCCCGGCTGAAAGACCCTCGAAGACGACAAGGAAGACCGGGACCCCACGCTTTTTTTTTAAGTTTGGCGCGGGGTTCCCCTTAAAATCCATACCAGACCTGAAGGACCTGGTATGGATTTTGGGGGGACCCCCACGCCATTTTTTTTTCATTTAGAATTCATACTAGACCCAAGGACCTGGTATGGACCTTGGGGGGACCCCACGCTGTTTTTTTTCAAGATTTTTTTTTTTGAGCCGGCAATGTTTATTTATTTTTTTACATTTCCTTTAACAACCAGCTATAAACAGGTTAAAAAACTTAAAAAATTGCTGCAAAATCGCGGGTACTTGCGTTTTGGATCCGGGTCCATTGAATTCTATTACATCCAAAACACTGTTTTTGGCCTGGGAAAAAAAAATCTGCAGTTGCGTTTAACATCGTTTTTCTCAAAGCCTAAAAATGCCTTCAGACGCCAAAGATTTCCACGTTTCAGACGCGGGTACCGGCGTTTAGCCGCATTTTAGTTTAGAAGCGTTTTTAAAGGTGACCTATTTTTTTACATTGATAAACTCAAAACGATGCAACTGCAGGCATCATTCAGATGTCACCGCACAAAGCCAAGGACGTCATTTAACGGTGGGCGGTAGGAAAGTGGTTAATATTTCGAAAATTTTGAAAAAAGGTAATTTTTCTCCTTCATTGATGTACACTGATGAGACTGCACTGATGGGCTGCACTGATGGGCACCGATAAGGTGGCAAGGGTGGGCACTGAGAGGTGGCCTTGCTAGTTGGCACTGGTGGGCTTTGAGAAGTGGCACTGCTAGGTGGCAATGATAGTTGGCAGTGATGGGCACTGATAGGCAGCACTGCTAGGTGGCACTGATTGGCACCAGTGGTGGGCATTGATAGGTGGCACTGGCAGGGGCTACTGATTGTCACAGATGACGCAGAATTGCCTCTTCCTCTTCGGGCCCGATGTCCCTTGCACATAAGCCGGTGATTGCCTTTTTTTATGCTCACGCTGTCAGCACAAGGAGAAAACAAAAACCATTACCCAGCTTTTGTTTACATCATGTGATAATCAGCTGTCATTGGCTGACAGCTGATCACATGGTAAAGGGCAGGGATCGGCCCCTTACTCGGATCTGTCATCACCCGAGTCTCAGTGACTCGGTGACCACAGCGCGCGCGCCAAGGGGAGGACATCTATTGACGGACTCCCGGCAATTGAGGACCGTGCTGTGGCCGTCGATCAGTTATAGCGCTGATCTCAAGTGATTAAAGAGGGTCTAAATGGGCCATTGGCATGCATCACAATTCAACTTAGGAATGTGTCTTTGCAAAGTTAAACTAAATGAAATCCTTTCCTATTTTTGCTTGGAGATAGAGTGCAGAGGGATTACAAGTCTAGACAGTTTTTGGGGATGTCTGCACCCCTGATAGGGTGAAGACAACTCTCAAATTTGGCCACTTTATCCTTCCAAATAATTCACTTCCTGTCACATAGCCACACAGGAAGTGAGGGTAAATCCCTACCAATGTCTTTCCTTGGGGACACACAGGTCAATCTAAATACTTTCCCCATTATGTACATTGCACTCCAGCATTTTGCGGGGTACACCCCAAATTATTAGGTATTTTGGACTTTGGGGTTTATTTACTAAAGGCAAATCTACTTTGCACTACAAGTGCACTTGCTGGATATCAGAGGGGGACATGCAAGCAAACAAAAAAAACACCATCTTTGCTTTTACATGATTGGATGTTACAATCACCAGTGCTTCCCCTCAGATTTTCAGCAGCTACACTTTTACTGCAGAGTGGATTTGTCTTTACTAAACCCCAAACTACCCAATGATTTGGGGTGTACACAACAAAGTGCTAGAGTGCCATTTGCTTAATGGGGACACTAGTTAGATTGATCTGTGTGTCCCCAAGAAAAGACATTGGTAGGCTTTTACCTTCACTTCCTGTTTAGCTGTGTGACAGGAAGTGAAGCCAATTTTACTGAAAAGGGGGACACAAAGCCCAACCTAAAAAAAACCAAAAAAACAAGCAGGGGTTCTAACACTTACTTTGTTTCCCTCAAAATGCCCACAATTAGAATCGGATTGCCTTGAGCTATTTTTAAGTGCAGCGCTCTAAATCAGTGCTTCTCAAGTACCCCCAACAGGCCATGTTTGCAGGTTTTCCTTCATCTTGCACATGTGCTTTAAATCACAGTCAATGGTTTTTTATTTTGGACAGCAATTCGATAAGATAAATTCACAAAACATGTCCTGTTGGGGGTACTTGAGGACTGAGGCTGAGAACCACTGCAGTAAAAAGGAAAAATTAATACTTACCGCTCTGTATTTTTAATTTCCTGGTGACCATCCATGGCAGCACACAATACATGCATATGCTAGCATGAAGGCACCAGGGTAGACAAATCACACCTGTTTTGTTTTGACATGCCAATCAGCTGTCACATTTGTTGCAAAGAAAACACAAAACAAACCTCAAAACTTTGCAAATTTTTTGGTCAACAAAACAAAGGGAAGCCAAAATAAAAAACAGGGTCAATTTGAAACAGTCACAGACTCACAACATCTTGAGAAAGATTTTGCAAAATAATGCAGCACAGACAATTTAATCAAAGTGAACAAACACACATTAACAACATCAAAATTATTTCAGGGGAACATTTCCCCCACACAAAAAAATACAATTCACAAAAGTAAAACAAACACCTGTTTTACAAAGACATAACAAATAAAATGCATGTGTTACAAACTCGATAAGGACACCAAAATGTACCTTTTGCCCCCCACACACACACGCACTTGCCTCTTTTCAGGGCAAGGGAGAGGATGCTATCTGCGAGCTTTATATAACATAGGTTTGTGAGCTAATGAGGCAATTGAAAACACATGCACAGTCCATGAAACACCCAAAATGCAAGTTCACCCAATGTAGAGACTGAACTTCAAAGTGGGTACACCTGTTAAGGATGTCCTTCAATTACTAACCCATAAAAACACTCTCTTAGCATGCCCAGAAATATCCAGGCGCTGTTCACACACAAAAAGCACCCAAAAAAAATCTAACTGCCTGGGCATGCTCAGAACACCACAAATGCAGCTAGCAGAAAATAACCCCCCCCCCTGTCCAAAATTAAGCACATGCTGCAAAATTAAAGATGGGACAACCCCCCCCCCCTCCTACCAACAAATACCATTGCAGTCTATGGGAACTGACTTGTTAATTTTGCTAGTCCCCACTTGGCTGGCTTATCTTCTAGTTATTGGCCTTAAAATGGGGGCCCAGGTCCCACCCTAAGGGACATATATCAATGTCACCAATTTGGACAACACCAAAAACTAGACATGTGCATTTCGTTTCGTTCCGAATCGAAATTCGGACGAATTTTTCATTATTCGGACATTCGGATGCATCCGAATTACCGAATTACAATACTAACGAATTTAACCGAATCCGAATTTTTTCGAATCTAAAAATATTTTTGACCCGACTTTGGGTCCATGTATCTCGGAGTTCCTTGGTGATAGAAACCCCAAATTTAGAGATGTTGTAGGGCTAGTTCTTCTGTGTTTGCATACCAAATTTGGTGTTTCTATCACTAAGTGACCCCGAGATACGTGGACCCAAAGTCGGGTCGCAAAATGTCAAGCACTTTACTGGAGCAGAGAATGACATTTTGCGACCCGATTTTGGGGCCACATATCTCGGGGCCACTTGTAGCTAGAAACCCCAAATTTGGTATGCAAACACAGTAGAACTAGCACTACAACATCTCCAAATTTTGGGTTTCTATCACCAAGTAACCCCAAAATACATGGACCCAAAGTCGGGTCGCAAAATATTTTCGAATCCGGTTGAAATAGTATCAACATGATTCGAAATTATTTCAACTGCATTTGAAACTATTTCAACCGGATTCGAAAATATTTTGTGACCCGAATTTGGGTCCATGTATCTTGGGGTTACTTGGTGATAGAAACCCCAAATTTGGGGTTATTGTTTTTCTAGTCTATTTTCTATTTTATTATAATCTTTTCTATCCAAAGTTAAAATTAATTAATTAATTAATTAAAAAATTTGAATTCATACTATTCGAAATTCAAATTTATTCTATTCGAAATTCGAATTTCAGAAGATGGTTGTATATTCTTTCTATTTTATTCTTCTAAATTATATTTTTTTTTCTATTCTGTTCTAATCTTTTCTATTTGAATTATAAATTTTGGAAGAAGGTTATTTACTTACTTATATACATCTGTCACATAAAAAAAAGATGTGAAATGGCTGTCACGGATGTCGATCGCAAGGCAAGTACATATGCTGTATGTCATTGTCCACTTACCACAACACCTGCCATGAGTGCCACGTGACCAAGTTGTGGATTGTCCACTTGCCACGTCACCTGCCACAAGTTATGGGGTTCCTAGCACCAAGTGACCCCCAGATAGGGGCGATCTGTCAAGTGCTTTTCTGCAGCAGAGAATTAAATTTTGTGACCCGACTTTGAGGCCACGTATCTCGGGGCCACTTATAGCTAGAAATCCCAAAATATTTGGTATGTAAACACATTACAACTGGCACTACAATAACCCCAAATTTGGGGTTTCTGTCACCAAGTAACCCCGTTGTAATGCTAGTTCTACTGTGTTTGCATACCAAATTTGGGGTTTCTAGCTATAAGTGGCCCCGAGATACGTGGCCCCAAAGTCGGGTCACAAAATGTCATTCTCTGCTGCAGAAAAGTACTTGAAATATCGCCCATATCTGGGGGTCACTTGGTGCCAGGAGCCCCATAACTTGTGGCAGGTGACGTGGCAAGTAGACAATCCACAACTAGGTCACGTGGCAGGTCACGTGGCACTCGTGGCCGTTCACGTGGCACTCGTGACAGGTCACGTGGCACTCGTGGCCGGTGTCGTGGCACTCGTGCCCGGTGTCGTGGCACTCATGGCAGGTGTTGTGGTAAGTGGACAATGACATACAGCATATGTACTTGCCTTGCGATCGACATCCGTGACAGCCATTTCACATCTTTTTTTTTATGTGACAGATGTATATAAGTAAGTAAATAACCTTCTTCCAAAATTTATAATTCAAACAGAAAAGATTAGAACAGAATAGAAAAAAAATATAATTTACAAGAATAAAATAGAAAGAATATACAACCATCTTCTGAAATTCGAATTTCGAATAGAATAAATTTGAATTTCGAATAGTATGAATTCAAATTTTTTAATTATTTAATTAATTTTAACTTTGGATAGAAAAGATTATAATAAAATAGAAAATAGACTAGAAAAACAATAACCCCAAATTTGGGGTTTCTATCACCAAGTAACCCCGAGATACATGGACCCAAATTCGGGTCACAAAATATTTTCGAATCCGGTTGAAATAGTTTCAAATGCAGTTGAAATAATTTCGAATCATGTTGATACTATTTCAACCGGATTCGAAAATATTTTGCGACCCGACTTTGGGTCCATGTATTTTGGGGTTACTTGGTGATAGAAACCCAAAATTTGGAGATGTTGTAGTGCTAGTTCTTCTGTGTTTGCATACCAAATTTGGGGTTTCTATCACTAAGTGACCCCGAGATACGTGGACCCAAAGTCGGGTCGCAAAATGTCAAGCACTTTACTGGAGCAGAGAATGACATTTTGCGACCCGATTTTGGGGCAAAAAGTCAATAAAAACACAACACAGGTTTCAAAGTAATTTATTAGGCAGCTCCGGGGGTCTTTCTGCCGGGCCCCCCGCTATCTTCTTCCAGCTCTTTTGCTAGCGGGGTCCCGGTCTTCCTCGTCGTCTTCTTCCGACTTCGGGGGTCTTTCTGCCGGGCGCCCGCTATCTTCTTCCAGCTCTTTTGCTAGCGGGGTCCCCGGTCTTCATCGTCGTCCTCTTCCGACTTCGGGGGGTCTCTTGTTCTGTTCTCCGGTGTCGTCTCCGCGCTCTCTGGTTCTTCTCCCGCTCTCCGGTGCCTTCTCCATGATCTCCGGTTCTTTCTGCCTTCTGCCGGGCGCCTTGCTATCTTCTTCCAGCTCTTTTGCTAGCGGGGTCCCGGTCTTCATCGTCGTCTTCTCCCCTCTTCTCTCCGTCCGATGTTGCCTCGTCGCTATCCGCCGTTACAATGCTCTGTCCGCAGAGCGCACCCACTTATATTGGGATGGGGCGTGGTCACCGGGTGATGCCACTCGCTGACCCCACCCCCGTATCACGTCACAGCCCCGTCATTCCCCGGGAATGTGACGTCATAGGGGGGCGGTGTCAGCGGGTGGCATCACCCGGTGACCACCCCCCATGCCAATATAAGTGGGTGCGCTCCGCGGACAGAGCATTGTAGCGGCGGACAGCGACGAGGCAACATCGGACGGAGAGAAGAGGGAAGAAGGCAACGATGAAGACCGGGACCCCGCTAGCAAAAGAGCTGGAAGAAGATAGCGGGGCGCCCGGCAGAAAGAACCGGAGATCGTTGAGAAGGCACCGGAGAGCGCGGAGACGACACCGGAGAACAGAACAAGAGACCCCCCCCGAAGTCGGAAGAAGACGACGATGAAGACCGGGACCCCGCTAGCAAAAGAGCTGGAAGAAGATAGCGGGGCGCCCGGCTGAAAGACCCTCGAAGACGACAAGGAAGACCGGGACCCCACGCTTTTTTTTTAAGTTTGGCGCGGGGTTCCCCTTAAAATCCATACCAGACCTGAAGGACCTGGTATGGATTTTGGGGGGACCCCCACGCCATTTTTTTTTCATTTAGAATTCATACTAGACCCAAGGACCTGGTATGGACCTTGGGGGGACCCCACGCTGTTTTTTTTCAAGATTTTTTTTTTTGAGCCGGCAATGTTTATTTATTTTTTTACATTTCCTTTAACAACCAGCTATAAACAGGTTAAAAAACTTAAAAAATTGCTGCAAAATCGCGGGTACTTGCGTTTTGGATCCGGGTCCATTGAATTCTATTACATCCAAAACACTGTTTTTGGCCTGGGAAAAAAAAATCTGCAGTTGCGTTTAACATCGTTTTTCTCAAAGCCTAAAAATGCCTTCAGACGCCAAAGATTTCCACGTTTCAGACGCGGTACCGGCGTTTAGCCGCATTTTAGTTTAGAAGCGTTTTTAAAGGTGACCTATTTTTTTACATTGATAAACTCAAAACGATGCAACTGCAGGCATCATTCAGATGTCACCGCACAAAGCCAAGGACGTCATTTAACGGTGGGCGGTAGGAAAGTGGTTAATATTTCGAAAATTTTGAAAAAAGGTAATTTTTCTCCTTCATTGATGTACACTGATGAGACTGCACTGATGGGCTGCACTGATGGGCACCGATAAGGTGGCAAGGGTGGGCACTGAGAGGTGGCCTTGCTAGTTGGCACTGGTGGGCTTTGAGAAGTGGCACTGCTAGGTGGCAATGATAGTTGGCAGTGATGGGCACTGATAGGCAGCACTGCTAGGTGGCACTGATTGGCACCAGTGGTGGGCATTGATAGGTGGCACTGGCAGGGGCTACTGATTGTCACAGATGACGCAGAATTGCCTCTTCCTCTTCGGGCCCGATGTCCCTTGCACATAAGCCGGTGATTGCCTTTTTTTATGCTCACGCTGTCAGCACAAGGAGAAAACAAAAACCATTACCCAGCTTTTGTTTACATCATGTGATAATCAGCTGTCATTGGCTGACAGCTGATCACATGGTAAAGGGCAGGGATCGGCCCCTTACTCGGATCTGTCATCACCCGAGTCTCAGTGACTCGGTGACCACAGCGCGCGCGCCAAGGGGAGGACATCTATTGACGGACTCCCGGCAATTGAGGACCGTGCTGTGGCCGTCGATCAGTTATAGCGCTGATCTCAAGTGATTAAAGAGGGTCTAAATGGGCCATTGGCATGCATCACAATTCAACTTAGGAATGTGTCTTTGCAAAGTTAAACTAAATGAAATCCTTTCCTATTTTTGCTTGGAGATAGAGTGCAGAGGGATTACAAGTCTAGACAGTTTTTGGGGATGTCTGCACCCCTGATAGGGTGAAGACAACTCTCAAATTTGGCCACTTTATCCTTCCAAATAATTCACTTCCTGTCACATAGCCACACAGGAAGTGAGGGTAAATCCCTACCAATGTCTTTCCTTGGGGACACACAGGTCAATCTAAATACTTTCCCCATTATGTACATTGCACTCCAGCATTTTGCGGGGTACACCCCAAATTATTAGGTATTTTGGACTTTGGGGTTTATTTACTAAAGGCAAATCTACTTTGCACTACAAGTGCACTTGCTGGATATCAGAGGGGGACATGCAAGCAAACAAAAAAAACACCATCTTTGCTTTTACATGATTGGATGTTACAATCACCAGTGCTTCCCCTCAGATTTTCAGCAGCTACACTTTTACTGCAGAGTGGATTTGTCTTTACTAAACCCCAAACTACCCAATGATTTGGGGTGTACACAACAAAGTGCTAGAGTGCCATTTGCTTAATGGGGACACTAGTTAGATTGATCTGTGTGTCCCCAAGAAAAGACATTGGTAGGCTTTTACCTTCACTTCCTGTTTAGCTGTGTGACAGGAAGTGAAGCCAATTTTACTGAAAAGGGGGACACAAAGCCCAACCTAAAAAAAACCAAAAAAACAAGCAGGGGTTCTAACACTTACTTTGTTTCCCTCAAAATGCCCACAATTAGAATCGGATTGCCTTGAGCTATTTTTAAGTGCAGCGCTCTAAATCAGTGCTTCTCAAGTACCCCCAACAGGCCATGTTTGCAGGTTTTCCTTCATCTTGCACATGTGCTTTAAATCACAGTCAATGGTTTTTTATTTTGGACAGCAATTCGATAAGATAAATTCACAAAACATGTCCTGTTGGGGGTACTTGAGGACTGAGGCTGAGAACCACTGCAGTAAAAAGGAAAAATTAATACTTACCGCTCTGTATTTTTAATTTCCTGGTGACCATCCATGGCAGCACACAATACATGCATATGCTAGCATGAAGGCACCAGGGTAGACAAATCACACCTGTTTTGTTTTGACATGCCAATCAGCTGTCACATTTGTTGCAAAGAAAACACAAAACAAACCTCAAAACTTTGCAAATTTTTTGGTCAACAAAACAAAGGGAAGCCAAAATAAAAAACAGGGTCAATTTGAAACAGTCACAGACTCACAACATCTTGAGAAAGATTTTGCAAAATAATGCAGCACAGACAATTTAATCAAAGTGAACAAACACACATTAACAACATCAAAATTATTTCAGGGGAACATTTCCCCCACACAAAAAAATACAATTCACAAAAGTAAAACAAACACCTGTTTTACAAAGACATAACAAATAAAATGCATGTGTTACAAACTCGATAAGGACACCAAAATGTACCTTTTGCCCCCCACACACACACGCACTTGCCTCTTTTCAGGGCAAGGGAGAGGATGCTATCTGCGAGCTTTATATAACATAGGTTTGTGAGCTAATGAGGCAATTGAAAACACATGCACAGTCCATGAAACACCCAAAATGCAAGTTCACCCAATGTAGAGACTGAACTTCAAAGTGGGTACACCTGTTAAGGATGTCCTTCAATTACTAACCCATAAAAACACTCTCTTAGCATGCCCAGAAATATCCAGGCGCTGTTCACACACAAAAAGCACCCAAAAAAAATCTAACTGCCTGGGCATGCTCAGAACACCACAAATGCAGCTAGCAGAAAATAACCCCCCCCCCTGTCCAAAATTAAGCACATGCTGCAAAATTAAAGATGGGACAACCCCCCCCCCCTCCTACCAACAAATACCATTGCAGTCTATGGGAACTGACTTGTTAATTTTGCTAGTCCCCACTTGGCTGGCTTATCTTCTAGTTATTGGCCTTAAAATGGGGGCCCAGGTCCCACCCTAAGGGACATATATCAATGTCACCAATTTGGACAACACCAAAAACTAGACATGTGCATTTCGTTTCGTTCCGAATCGAAATTCGGACGAATTTTTCATTATTCGGACATTCGGATGCATCCGAATTACCGAATTACAATACTAACGAATTTAACCGAATCCGAATTTTTTCGAATCTAAAAATATTTTTGACCCGACTTTGGGTCCATGTATCTCGGAGTTCCTTGGTGATAGAAACCCCAAATTTGGAGATGTTGTAGGGCTAGTTCTTCTGTGTTTGCATACCAAATTTGGTGTTTCTATCACTAAGTGACCCCGAGATACGTGGACCCAAAGTCGGGTCGCAAAATGTCAAGCACTTTACTGGAGCAGAGAATGACATTTTGCGACCCGATTTTGGGGCCACATATCTCGGGGCCACTTGTAGCTAGAAACCCCAAATTTGGTATGCAAACACAGTAGAACTAGCACTACAACATCTCCAAATTTTGGGTTTCTATCACCAAGTAACCCCAAAATACATGGACCCAAAGTCGGGTCGCAAAATATTTTCGAATCCGGTTGAAATAGTATCAACATGATTCGAAATTATTTCAACTGCATTTGAAACTATTTCAACCGGATTCGAAAATATTTTGTGACCCGAATTTGGGTCCATGTATCTTGGGGTTACTTGGTGATAGAAACCCCAAATTTGGGGTTATTGTTTTTCTAGTCTATTTTCTATTTTATTATAATCTTTTCTATCCAAAGTTAAAATTAATTAATTAATTAATTAAAAAATTTGAATTCATACTATTCGAAATTCAAATTTATTCTATTCGAAATTCGAATTTCAGAAGATGGTTGTATATTCTTTCTATTTTATTCTTCTAAATTATATTTTTTTTTCTATTCTGTTCTAATCTTTTCTATTTGAATTATAAATTTTGGAAGAAGGTTATTTACTTACTTATATACATCTGTCACATAAAAAAAAGATGTGAAATGGCTGTCACGGATGTCGATCGCAAGGCAAGTACATATGCTGTATGTCATTGTCCACTTACCACAACACCTGCCATGAGTGCCACGTGACCAAGTTGTGGATTGTCCACTTGCCACGTCACCTGCCACAAGTTATGGGGTTCCTAGCACCAAGTGACCCCCAGATAGGGGCGATCTGTCAAGTGCTTTTCTGCAGCAGAGAATTAAATTTTGTGACCCGACTTTGAGGCCACGTATCTCGGGGCCACTTATAGCTAGAAATCCCAAAATATTTGGTATGTAAACACATTACAACTGGCACTACAATAACCCCAAATTTGGGGTTTCTGTCACCAAGTAACCCCGTTGTAATGCTAGTTCTACTGTGTTTGCATACCAAATTTGGGGTTTCTAGCTATAAGTGGCCCCGAGATACGTGGCCCCAAAGTCGGGTCACAAAATGTCATTCTCTGCTGCAGAAAAGTACTTGAAATATCGCCCATATCTGGGGGTCACTTGGTGCCAGGAGCCCCATAACTTGTGGCAGGTGACGTGGCAAGTAGACAATCCACAACTAGGTCACGTGGCAGGTCACGTGGCACTCGTGGCCGTTCACGTGGCACTCGTGACAGGTCACGTGGCACTCGTGGCCGGTGTCGTGGCACTCGTGCCCGGTGTCGTGGCACTCATGGCAGGTGTTGTGGTAAGTGGACAATGACATACAGCATATGTACTTGCCTTGCGATCGACATCCGTGACAGCCATTTCACATCTTTTTTTTTATGTGACAGATGTATATAAGTAAGTAAATAACCTTCTTCCAAAATTTATAATTCAAACAGAAAAGATTAGAACAGAATAGAAAAAAAATATAATTTACAAGAATAAAATAGAAAGAATATACAACCATCTTCTGAAATTCGAATTTCGAATAGAATAAATTTGAATTTCGAATAGTATGAATTCAAATTTTTTAATTATTTAATTAATTTTAACTTTGGATAGAAAAGATTATAATAAAATAGAAAATAGACTAGAAAAACAATAACCCCAAATTTGGGGTTTCTATCACCAAGTAACCCCGAGATACATGGACCCAAATTCGGGTCACAAAATATTTTCGAATCCGGTTGAAATAGTTTCAAATGCAGTTGAAATAATTTCGAATCATGTTGATACTATTTCAACCGGATTCGAAAATATTTTGCGACCCGACTTTGGGTCCATGTATTTTGGCGTTACTTGGTGATAGAAACCCAAAATTTGGAGATCTTGTAGTGCTAGTTCTACTGTGTTTGCATACCAAATTTGGGGTTTCTAGCTACAAGTGGCCCCGAGATATGTGGCCCCAAAATCGGGTCGCAAAATGTCATTCTCTGCTCCAGTAAAGTGCTTGACATTTTGCGACCCGACTTTGGGTCCACGTATCTCGGGGTCACTTAGTGATAGAAACCCCAAATTTGGTATGCAAACACAGAAGAACTAGCACTACAACATCTCCAAATTTTGGGTTTCTATCACCAAGTAACCCCAAAATACATGGACCCAAAGTCGGGTCGCAAAATATTTTCGAATCCGGTTGAAATAGTATCAACATGATTCGAAATTATTTCAACTGCATTTGAAACTATTTCAACCGGATTCGAAAATATTTTGTGACCCGAATTTGGGTCCATGTATCTCGGGGTTACTTGGTGATAGAAACCCCAAATTTGGGGTTATTGTTTTTCTAGTCTATTTTCTATTTTATTATAATCTTTTCTATCCAAAGTTAAAATTAATTAATTAATTAAAAAATTTGAATTCATACTATTCGAAATTCAAATTTATTCTATTCGAAATTCGAATTTCAGAAGATGGTTGTATATTCTTTCTATTTTATTCTTCTAAATTATATTTTTTTTCTATTCTGTTCTAATCTTTTCTATTTGAATTATAAATTTTGGAAGAAGGTTATTTACTTACTTATATACATCTGTCACATAAAAAAAAAAGATGTGAAATGGCTGTCACGGATGTCGATCGCAAGGCAAGTACATATGCTGTATGTCATTGTCCACTTACCACAACACCTGCCACGAGTGCCACGACACCGGCCACGAGTGCCACGACACCGGCCACGAGTGCCACGTGACCTGCCATGAGTGCCACGTGAACGGCCACGAGTGCCACGTGACCTGCCACGTGACCTAGTTGTGGATTGTCTACTTGCCACGTCACCTGCCACAAGTTATGGGGCTCCTAGCACCAAGTGACCCCCAGATATGGGCGATATTTCAAGTACTTTTCTGCAGCAGAGAATGACATTTTGTGACCCGACTTTGGGGCCACGTATCTCGGGGCCACTTATAGCTAGAAACCCCAAATTTGGTATGCAAACACAGTAGAACTAGCATTACAACGGGGTTACTTGGTGATAGAAACCCCAAATTTGGGGTTATTGTAGTGCCAGTTGTAATGTGTTTACCAAATATTTTGGGATTTCTAGCTATAAGTGGCCCCGAGATACGTGGCCTCAAAGTCGGGTCACAAAATTTAATTCTCTGCTGCAGAAAAGCACTTGACAGATCGCCCCTATCTGGGGGTCACTTGGTGCTAGGAACCCCATAACTTGTGGCAGGTGACGTGGCAAGTGGACAATCCACAACTTGGTCACGTGGCCGGTCATGTGGCACTCGGACAATGACATACAGCATATGTACTTGCCTTGCGATCTACATCCATGACAGCCATTTCACATCTTTATTTTATGTGACAGATGTATATAAGTAAGTAACTAACCATCTTCCAAAATTTATAATTCAAATAGAAAAGATTAGAACAGAATAGAAAAAAATATATAATTTAATAGAATAAAATAGAAAGAATATGCAACCATCTTATGAAATTCGAATTTCGAATAGAATACATTTGAATTTCGAATAGTAGGAATTAAAAAAAATGTAATTAATTAATTTTAACTTTGGATAGAATAGATTAGAATAGAAATAGAGAATACACTAGAAAAACAATAGAATAGAATAGAATATAGATACTATCTATTTCATGTTTAATTTTTTTTTGCAGATTACTATTTTTTACATAAGATCTCCTGCAGACTATTAGCATTTTTTTTTTTTTTGCAGATCTCCTGCAGACTATTAGTATCTATTTAGTTTTCTCACCAGGTCTCCTGCAGACTATTAGCATCTATTTCTTTTTTAGCAGATCTCCTGTAGACTATTAACAGCCATTTCACTTCTTTTTTTTTTGCAGATCTCCTGCAGACTGTTAGAATCAATTTCATTTTTTTTTTCAAAGTCGGGTCGCAAAATATTTTCGAATCCGCTTTAAATAGTATCAACATGATTCGAAATTATTTCAACCGCATTTAAAACTATTTCAACCGCATTTGAAACTATTTCAACCGGATTCAAAAATATTTTGCGACCCGACTTTGGGTCCACATATCTCGGGGTTAGTTGGCGATAGAAACCCCAAATTTGGGGATGTTTTAGTGCTCCTGTGTTTGCACACAAAATTTGGGGTTTCTATCACTAAGTGACCCCGAGATACGTGGACCCAAAATCGGGTCGCAAAATGTCAAACACTTTTCTGCAGCAGAGAATGACATTTTGCGACCCGAATTTGGGGCCACATATCTCGGGGCCACTTGTAGCTAGAAACCCCAAATTTGGTATGCAAACACAGTAGAACTAGCACTATAACATCTCCAAATTTGGGGTTTCTATTACTAAGTGACCCTGAGATACGTGGACCCAAAGTCGGGTCGCAAAATATTTTCGAATCCGGTTGAAATAGTTTCAAATGCGGTTGAAATAATTTCGAATCATGTTGAAATAATTTCGAATCCGGTAGAAATATTTTCGAATTCGGTTGAAATATTTTCGAATGCGACCGATTTTCGAATTCAGTCGAAAACAAAACGAAATCCGAAAACGAATTTAACAAATTTAACGAATCTAACTAAACGAAATTAATTAATTAACGAATTAAAACGAAACAAAACGAAACAATTTTTTTCCTTTTGCACATGTCTACCAAAAACAAAACAAGGAGAAGTGCCTTAAATATGCCAAATTGCTTAAGGGCCATTTCACACCACATGCAGTCCATTGCGTTTTTTATGCATCAAAAATGCATGGAAAGTTGGTTATATGGTTCTAAATGGCAGTGTTTGTTCCAGTGCGTTCCAGTTCCACCAAAAAAGTAGAACATGCTGCATTTTACCTGCACTGGACTGTACTGGAACGCAGCATAAACGCACTGGAACGCACAGGAACACACCTAAATGCACCAAAAACGCACTGGAACACACTTGTCCTTATCTATGGTTAATAAAAAAGGGGTGAAAAAAAAGCACTGGACTGCATCAAAAACGTACCAAAAATGCACTGGAACGCATCAAAAACGTGCATGCAAAAAAGCACCTGAAACGCATCCGGACTGCGTTTCTATGGTGTGAATTGGCCCTAGTTCACACCATAGAAATGCAGTCTAGATGCGTTCCAGATGCTTTTCTGCATGCGCGTTTTTGACACGTTCCAGTGCATTTTTGATGCAGTCCAGTGTTTTCCCCCCCCTCTTTTCACTTAGGACAAGTGTATTGCAGTGCGTCTTTGGTGCATTTAGGTGCGTTCTGATGCATTCCAGTGCGTTTTTGGTACATTCCGTTGCGTTTTTGATGTGTCTTACTGCGGTCCAGTACAGTTCTGTACCTAAAATATGCAGCATGACCAATTTTTTTTTCCTTTCTGAAACGCACTGGAACGGACTGCTGTGGTGTGAACTATGCCATTGGCATTATTGTGATCAACTTTCTTTGCGTTTTTCATGCATCAAAAACGCACTGCACTGCATCCGGTGTGAACAGGCCCTAAATATCATACCTGGGGGGTGTCTATAGTATGCCTGTAAAGTAGCGCATGTTTTCCATGTTTATAACAGTTCGAGAGCAAAATGACATTTCTAAAGTAAAATAATAGTCATTTAAAAGTACTCGCTGCTGTAATGAATTGCTGGTTCCCGTCAATACAGATAAAAGTCATTGAAAGTCTTTGAAAAAAAAAAATGCGTGGGGGTCCCCCAATGTCCATTACCAGGCCCTTCAGGTCTGGTCTGGTATGGATTTTAGGGGGACCCCCACGCCCAAAAAAATTGCGTGGGGGTCCCCCTAAAATTCCACACCAGACCCTTATCCGAGCACGCAACCTGGCAAGCCGCAGGAAAAGAGGGGGGGACGAGGGAGCGCCCCCCCTCCTGAACCGCACCAGGCCACATGCCCTCAACATGGGGAGGATGTCCCCATGTTGATGGGGACAAGGGCCTCATCCCCGTAACCCTTTCCCGGTGGTTGTGGGGGTCTGCGGGCATGGGGCTTATCGTTATCGGAATCTGGAAGACCCCTTTAACAAAGGGGACCCCCCAGATTCGGCCCCCCCCATGTGAAATGGTAATGGGGTACAAATGTACCCCTACCATTTTACAGAGAAAGTGTAAAAAATGAAAAAAATTACAATAGCCGGTTTTTGACAATTCCTTTATTAATGTCTTCTCTTTTCTTCCATCTTCTTCTTCCAGCTTCTTCTTCCATCTTCTTCTTTTCTCCATTCGGGTTTCCTCCTCCATCTTGTTCTTCATCTTCCTCTTCCTTCTTCCTTCGGTGTTCTCGTCCGCATCTTGCTCCGGCTTCTTCTTCCCGTCTTCTTTCTCCGGCTGCTCCGTTTGAATTGGAGGTTCCCGCTGTGTGACGCTTCAGTTCTTCAGTTCTCCTCTGGGTCCGCTGCCACCCGGTGACCACGCCCCCCTCTGACACATGGATTTCACGGGGACTTTCCCCATGGTGTCAGAGGGGGGCGGGGTCACCGGGTGGCAGCGGACCAAGAGGAGAACTGAAGAACTGAAGTGTCACACAGCGGGAACCTCCAATTCAAACGGAGCAGCCGGAGAAAGAAGAAGGGAAGAAGAAGCCGGAGCAAGAAGCGGACGAGAACACCGAAGGAAGAAGGAAGAGCGGCTGCACACGCAGCAGAGGGCCATCAATGAGTACCTGTGCGACTACGGCACCAGGACAGGGTCAGGGGAGCTCGTGTTTTTTTCACCACGCCAGTGGGGCATGATCAGGGATGCATGCACTGCCCTGGCACCATTTGAGGAGGCCACGAGGATGGTGAGCAGTGACAGTGCATGCATCAGTGACACTGTACCTCTTGTCCACCTGTTGGAACATACGCTGCGTGGAATAATGGACAGGGCACTTGAGGCAGAACAGAGGCAGGAAGAGGAGGACTTCCTTGCCTCTCAAGGCCCCCTTTACCCAGACAGTGTTTCTTCTGTCCCACCCATCGCACAGGAAGAAGAGGAGGAGGAGGAGGATTGTGTCAGCATGGAGGTGGAGCCTGGCACTCAGCATCATCAGCAGCAGTCTTTTAGGGATGATTTACAGTCCCAAGAAACCAGTGGACTTGTACGTGGCTGGGAGGAGGTGGCTGCTGATCATGTCGTCCTTAGTGACCCAGAGGACTCCGGACCGAATGCCTCAGCTAACCTACGCTGCATGGCCTCCCTGATCCTGCAAAGTCTGCGGAAGGATCTTCGGATCAAGGAGAGGGACCATTACTGGCTGGCCACTCTCCTTGATCCACGGTACAAGGGTAAGGTTGCGGACCTTATGTTACCGTCGCAGAGGGAGCAGAGGATGAGACAACTCCGGGAGGCCTTGCAGAAAGGTCTGTGCAACGCGTTCCCAGAGACTGGGAGGTTACAAACTCCTGGTCCTGGACAACGAGTTGCTGAGGCTTCGGTCAGTCAAAGAAGGAGCGGTGGGGAAGGTGGCCGTCTGACTGATGCGTTCAGACAATTCTTTAGTCCGCAGCCCCAAGGTATGATCGGTTCCAGCAACCATCGCCAGCGTCTGATATACATGGTGCAGGAATACCTAGGGGCAAGGTCAGACTTGGACACCTTCCCCACCGAAAATCCTCTGGCTTACTGGGTCTTGAGGATGGATCACTGGCCAGAGCTTGCACAGTATGCAATTGAGCTACTGGCCTGTCCTGCATCCAGCGTTCTTTCAGAACGCACATTCAGTGCTGCTGGAGGATTTGTCACGGATCACAGGGTGCGCCTGTCCACCGACTCTGTTGATCGACTGACCTTCATAAAGATGAACCAGTCTTGGATCACCACCAGCTACCAAACACCTGAAGCTGATATAACAGACTAATTTATTTTCAAATGTCAAATCCCTTCAAGACTGATGCTGATGCTGAGAGACTGTCCTGTTATGTTGACTGACTATCTTCCTCCTCCTCAATGATCTGATTGATGATGATAGCTTGGAAGAACATTTTTGTTTCTGGGTGCCGCCACCAGTGGCTAAGGCCCAATTGTTCAGCCCCTGTTTAACAGGGGCGTGTTATTACAATTTTTTATGCAATGCTTTGCAGCAGGGCTCATTCCTGCACTCCAACTAGAGTATCTGGGAGAGGTTGCAGTGTCGTGGCACCAGCACCAGTGGTTAAGGCCCAATTGTTCAGCCCCTGTTTAACAGGGGCGTGTAATTACAATTTTTGATGCAATACTTTGCAACAGGGCTCATTGCTGTGCTCCAAGTACAGTATCTGTGAGGGGTTGCAGTGTTGTGGCACCAGTGCCTAAGGCCCAATTTTTCTGCCCCTGTTTAACAGGGGCATGTAATTACAATTCTTGATCTAATAATTCACAGCAGGGCCCATTCCTGCACCCACCAAGACTAACTGTGAGGCCTTACAGTGTTGTGTCAACACCACCACCACCACCACCACCAAAGGCCCAATTTTTCAGCCCCTGTTCAACAGGGGCATGCAATTACAATTCTTGATCTAATAATTCACAGCAGGGCCCATTCATGCGCCCACCAAGAGTAACTGTGAGGGCTCACAGTGTTGTGGCAACACCAACATGTAAGGGGCAAATTTCAGCTGAGTATATACGGCAGGCCCCTACTTTCAAACATCCAACTTACAAACGACTCCTCCTTGCAAACGGAAGGATACAACAGGAAGTGAGAGGAAATCTACCCCTAGGAAGGCAAATTCTCTCCTGTAAGAGTTAATATGGGAAAAAAAGTGTCTCCTCTCCACTGATGCTTTATCACCAATTCTTGTTTCAATAAAAACCCCAAATTTTCAAAAAACATTTGTCATTAGGACGGAAAGTGAGGTGAACTGTTCTGAACAGGTGCACACTGCACAGACAGCAAAACAAATGTTACAGGGGTGATAACCCTTCCCTATGTTTTCCAAAAAGCTTAAAAATAGATTTTTTGCCTGGAGCTACACTTAAACAATGTACCTGTTCAAAATTACAAACAGATTCTACATAAGAACAAACCTACAGTCCCTGTCTTGTATGCACCGCCTGTATACGGCTGTTCAGAGTATATAGGGCCTTTTTTATTTTGTGTGCGGGGTTCCCCTTAATATCCATACAAGACCCAAAGGGGCTGATAATGGGCTGGGGTAGTGGGGGGGGGGGGGGGGTGTGATGGGGTAGCTATGCCATTTTTCTTAAAGATTTTCATCCATATTACCGGGACCAGACATTACATTAAAGCCGCAAGCAGTTTTAAATGGCTTTTTTTCCTTTAGAAATGTAATTTTGTGCAGGAACAGTTCTAAACACGGGAAACACGTGGCACTTCACAGGCATACTTTAGACACCCCCCAGGTACGATATTTAAAGGAATATTTGACTTTTTTTTTTCACTTTATGCATCATTAAAATGACTGCTCCAGAAAAACGGCCATTTTTAAAACTTCTTTTTGCATTGATACATGTCCCCTGGTGCAGAACCCGGGTTCCCAAAACCCTTTTTAGGACAATAACATGCATAATAGTCGTTATAATTAGCACTTTAGATTTCGAACGTTCGCATCCATTGTATTTAATAGGGTTCTAAAATTCGTGCGAACTTTCGGTCCGTTCGCGGGTTCTGGTGCGAACCGAACCCGGGGGTGTTCGGCTCATCACTACCCACAAACATCTGCATGGAAGAAGACCACCGGGCCTTCAGGAAAAAACTTAAGACCCACCTCTTCTGAAGGATCAGGACGACACTGAAGGGAAAAAGCGCCTTGAGGCGATTTAGTTCGCATTTGTAGCGCTATACAAGTTATTCACTCACTCACTCACTCATCTTTTTGAGTGGAACTCCACTTTAAACTACTGTAGCGGGTGTTTGAATTTATGTGAGGACTCTGGGGGTGTGGAGTTCCTTGGGGCCTACAGGCGGCGTTGTTGCCTTGGGCCGGAGCTGAACTCACACCTCATACTGCGCTTTTTTGTCCTCCCCTGGAGCTGGTACAGCGGGGCGGGGAACCCGCTGTGATGCAGAGGGAGAGGTCATAAAAGGGGCGGACGCCCTGATTTTGGGGAGAGAGTCGGAGGACGCGGCCACACCCAGGCAACTTTAGCTTGGGTGCTGGCGTTCCGGTGTTCCAGGCCTAGGCGCCCTTGGCCTATCTGGAACGGAGATGGAGTCCATCTCAGGCACCTTTAGCCTGGGGTGAGGTACTATGGCGGATGTCTGGGGCTCAGTACCTTCGACTGAGTTCCGCGAGGGTGGAGGAATCTGAGGGGGGCCCTAACTCCTTGGGTGCCCGTGTCTGAGTTCGTGAGGACTGGTGCGCAGTAACTTCTCCGAAGAGCCCGGCGCAGCATCGCTGGTGACGGAGAGGCCTCCATTTCTCCCTTGGACGGATTTCTTCCTCTGACAGGGGCAAAGTGAGCGAAGGTAATTCACGTTCTATATTACCTAGTCAGTGGCAGATACTATTCACCACTGGTGACAGCACAGTGGGCAGCAGCAAGAAGGGAAAGGATTGTGCCTCGATCTGTCCCCCCATTTTCCAAAGGAGAAAGATTGTTTTATTGCTTGGCAAGAAGAATAAAACTGAGTTGTACCTATTCACTGTGTGGAACTTGGGTTACTAAAGCAAAGGAGTCAGGGACGAAGGACTGAACTTGACTCTAGGACACCTACACAAAAGCCCAATCTTCTGGCCTTCACCTCTTAGTTACGGAGGACATGGGCCGTGGTGTGTATCATCTCTCTCTCCCAGGTACCCCTAGACAACAGCCATATAACCGATAAAGCAAGGGAGAGGGGTGAGGCCGCTACACTACACTGTGGCAATACGTTTTCAACCACACCATTTTGCAGTACCCCATCCTCACCAAACTAGATGGAGCATCATTCCAGACATCAAATTTTGCATTTTCATTGCCAAACTGCATTAACTCATTATCATACCTCCCAACATTTTGAGATGGGAATGAGGGACACCTACTAACATACGTATGTAGGCATAGGACACGCCTGCTGCCACACCCCCTTAAAGGAGAATTAAAAAAAAAAAGGTAAATTACATCCACAAGGATTTTTTTTACCACTACTATTCCTTTATATTGGCTTTTAAAATTTGGATGAAAGGTTTAGCACTGGGAAACACTTTTTGAAAGATAAAAAGTGCATTTTATATACAACCATATGGTTTAGACCAAGGCTTAAAAATTCTGCTTGCCCGCTCGCCAAATGCGGGGGTAAATTCCTTTCTGGCGAGCACAGTAATGTCCTGCACATTTATTGATAGAGCGGGTGGCTTGCAATGTGATCCCCAGGCCCCAGGGATCGATTTGCATTCCACTTGCGCTCCAAGCCTCATTTTGAAGCCGATTTCCGGTTTTCGACTTTCGGCTTCTTCGGCATCACCATTACACTGGCAGCGCCGCTAAGGAGACAGGTGCAGGAGAGGTCCGCTGAGGGAGACATCAGGAGAGGTCCGCTCTCCACCGCCGTGGGGGACACGAGTAGAGGTCCGCTCTCCACCAACGTGGGGGACACGAGGAGAGGTCCGATCTTCACCGCTGTGGCGTACACATGAAGGAGAGGCCTGCCAACGGTGCACATCCCTACACCCGCCAGCTTAAGGTAAATGACCTAGGGACACTAATATAAGAGGGGCTATCTGGGGACCCTGATGTAAAGGGAAGGCCTCTCTGGGGACCCTGATGTAAGGGGGCGCTCTTTGGGGACCCTGATGTAAGGGGGGGCTCTCTGGGGACCCTGATGTAAGGGGGGGCTCTCTGGGGACCCTGATGTAAAGGGGGGCTCTCTGGGGACCCTGATGTAAGGGGGGGCTCTCTGGGGACACTGCTGTAAGGGGGAGCTCTCTGGGGACCCTGATGTAAGGGGAGGCTCTCTGGGGACCCTGATGTAAGGGGAGGCTCTCTGGGGACCCTGATGTAAGAGGAGGCTCTCTGGGGACCCTGATGTAAGAGGAGGCTCTCTGGGGATCCTGATGTAAGGGGAGGCTATCTGGGGGACCCTGATGTAAGGGGAGGCTATCTGGGGGACCCTGATGTAAAGGTAAGGCTCTCTGGGGACCCTGGTGTAAGGGGGTGCTCTCTGGGGACCCTGATGTAAGAGGAGGTTCTCTGGGGACCCTGATGTAAGGGGGGGCTCTCTGGGGACACCGATGTAAGAGGAGGCTCTCTGGGGACCCTGATGTAAGGGGGGCTGTCTGGGGACCCTGATGTAAGAGGAGGCTCTCTGGAGACCCTGATGTAAGGGGGGGCTCTCTGGGGACACTGCTGTAAGGGGGAGCTCTCTGGGGACCCTGATGTAAGGGGGGGCTCTCTGGGGACACTGCTGTAAGGGGGAGCTCTCTGGGGACCCTGATGTAAGGGGAGGCTCTCTGGGGACCCTGATGTAAGGGGAGGCTCTCTGGGGACCCTGATGTAAGAGGAGGCTCTCTGGGGACCCTGATGTAAGAGGAGGCTCTCTGGGGATCCTGATGTAAGGGGAGGCTATCTGGGGGACCCTGATGTAAGGGGAGGCTATCTGGGGGACCCTGATGTAAAGGTAAGGCTCTCTGGGGACCCTGGTGTAAGGGGGTGCTCTCTGGGGACCCTGATGTAAGAGGAGGCTCTCTGGGGACCCTGATGTAAGGGGGGGCTCTCTGGGGACACCGATGTAAGAGGAGGCTCTCTGGGGACCCTGATGTAAGGGGGGCTGTCTGGGGACCCTGATGTAAGAGGAGGCTCTCTGGAGACCCTGATGTAAGGGGGGCTCTCTGGGGACACTGATGTTAAGGGAAAACAGTGCCTGCGTGTTATACGCCGATATCATGTTCTGCCAACAGGGGGCGGAGATCGGGCGGTCCGCTCCAGGAGCCACCCATGAGGGGGGGTGTCAGGCTGGCCGTCCCACCTCCCCTGGCCCTGGAACAGCGCTCCCTGCATAGTATGAAGTTGAGGAAAAAAAAGTCACTTGCCAGCCCCTTCTACACCGCTCGTCCTGTGTCAGTGTCATTGTGTAAAACGAAGCTTTTAAACATCTCTATAGCTCCGTTTTTTCTGGCTGCTATCCTTCTCCTCCGAGTGTAGCTTTGATTGGAGGAGGAGAGCGGTCACATGACCATCTGTGTAACATCAGAGGAGAGCAGTCATGTGACCAGGTCAGTGGAAAAAAATGAGCTATCGAGGTATATGGAAGCTTTGTTTTGCAATGGGAGTGACACAGGAGGAGCTGTGGAAGGGGCTGACAGTGATTTTTTTTTACTTAACTGTAGAGAATGCTGGCAGCACTGTCCCAGGAGACTGGGGGTCTCCTGGGAGTGCAGAGGGGCTGTGTACTGTATGGAGGGATGTATACTGGGAAGGGAGGGCTGTATAATGTATGGGGATGTATACTGGATAGGGGGGGGGCTGTATAAAGTATGGGGGGATGTATACTGGGGAGGGAGGGCTGTATAATGTATGGGGGATGTATACTGGGGAGGGGGGCTGTATAATGTATGGGGGGATGTATACTGGGGAGGGGGGCTGTATAATGTATGGGGGGGGCTTTATAATGTATGGGGGGCTGTATACTGGGGAGGGGGCTGTATAATGTATGGGGGATGTATACTGGGGAGGGGGGCTGTATAATGCATGGGGGGGCTGTATAATGTATGGGTTGATGTATACTGTTGAGGGGGGCTGTATAATGTATGGGGGGGCTGTGTACTGGATGGGGGGATATATAATGGATGGGGGGCTGTATAATGTATGGGGGGGGCTGTGTAATGGATTGGGGGCTCTATAATAGATGGGTAGAATATATGTTGGAGAAACTACAAAGAGATTATAGTTAGTCCTGAGACTTCCTACCACATCCCAATTTTGCAGGAAGAGAAAATGGAGGCCCCAAGGGGATTGTATGGGCAGGAAGCCAATTCAGGATAACACAATGGAAATGGTATAAAAATGGTTTAATATGAAAAACGAGAAAAAATTATAATGGAAAATGTATGTAACCCGGGTTGGTCGCATGTATATATACTTTTTGTCTCTGATTTGCATCAGTACAATATGCATTGCGCCTTTTGAGCAGCTGTTTAATCGTGTTTTGTATTCCATGATTGTTTTTAGCATTTTCCATTATAATTTTTTCTTTTTTTTCATATTAAACCATTTTTATACTATTTCCATTGTGTTATCCTGAATTGGCTTCCTGCCCATACAATCCCCTTGGGGCCTCCATTTTCTCTTCCTGTATAATAGATGGGGGGCTGTGTACTGGATAGGGGGGATGTGTACTGGATAAGGGGGCTGTGTACTGTAAAGGGGGCTGTGAAAACATTTTTTTCTTAAACTACCCTCTTTAAATTGGGGTGCGTGTTATACGCCTGTGCGTGTTATACGCCGATAAATACGGTAAATTAGATTAAGGTTACATAAGGGACACAGAGATGTTACTTACTGAAAGATGTCCTGTGTCCCTCCCTCCCCTCCTCTCTCTCACATCCATGCATGTCCAATTTTTAACATGTGACCTCTTGTAGGCAGATCCTGGGTTCTTCGCTTCTTCTTGCTGGTTGGTCCTCATGGAGAAATTATCCACCATGTTTTTATATACTCTGGTTTAGCACATATGGTATTTCACGCAAGGTATGACTTTACTTATTTTCCACAGCCTGCACTGACAGGCATGCATGATATGCAAATACTAAAGAGGAAAAAAATGTTAATATTTCTTAATATACCATAGATGTCTACATGATACCCCCTGAGGAAGATCATCACATTATTAAAGATTGAAACGCGCCGGGATCCATATACATGCCAACCCATAGTGGTGACCTGTATATGGTTATTGTGACACATGACTGTAATACCGTTATAAAATTTGTACACCAGAGCTCTTAAGCCCTGTACACACGATCGAATTTCCTATGGAATCTAATCCGATGGATTTTACCATCGGAAATCCGATGAAGCTGACTTCCATCAGTCTTGCCTACACACCATCAGTCAAAAATCCGACCGTCCAAAAAGCTGTGACGTACAACACGTACAACGGCACTATAAAGGGGAGGTTCAAATCCAATGGCGCCACCCTCTGGGCTGATTTCATGTTAGTAAAAGTTTGGTGAGAGCCGATTCACGCTTTTCAGTCTCTGTGCTTTTTAGATCGTTTTCTGTGTTTCAGTTTGTGCTTGTGGGTTCGTATTTGTCTTTCAGTGCGTGCAGTCAGGTCGGTTCTGTTTTGCAGTGCCTTCTTGGCCACTCGTTACTGTTTTTCAGGTCGTTCTTCACAGGCCTTGCTGTTCCTCGGTGCGTTCTGTTTGAGTTCGTTCTGACCAGCCGACCGATTTAAAGCCATGTTGGAAGTACGTTCTCATCGTAGAGCTTGTGCTGCGTATGCGCTTGGTGTTGTAGTTAATACTGTAACCCTAGTTCAGTCCATGAACAGGGCGAGGAGGAGTTCATGGACCAAGAATTGGTTGCTCCAGCGGGACCAATTCTCTCATATGCCTCTGCTGCGGGAAATCCAGGAGAATAATCCTGATGAGTTCAGGAATTATCTCCGGATGACGGACCCCGTTTTTCACCGTCTGTTGGATTTGCTGTCCCCCTATATCACGAGGCAGGACACTGTGATGCGCCAGGCCATCACTGCCGAGCAGAGGCTTATTGCCACGTTGAGATACCTGGCGACTGGGAGATGCTTGCAGGACCTCATGTTCACGACAGGCATCTCCCCCCAGGCTCTGGGGGTCATTATTTCAGAGACCTGTTCTGCTATCATACAAGTTATGCAGAAGGACTATAATAAGGTAATTTTTCTCCTTTAACATCACATTCTATGTTTTGAATGTTTGCTAATGTATTGTATTTCTTTCATCCTTCCCAAATTACCATGATTGTAATATGCTGTAAATGATCCCTTTGTCCCCATGTATGTTGTTACTTTTAAATGCCCCCTTTTTGGCCTACATGCATATTTCCCTTCACTAACCTCTCCAGCATGCTATCCTGGGCCCAAACACACCTAGACTAGTCTGTTAACAATGTTTTTGGTCAGCTCCATTGTAGTTCTCAACCCCCCCCCCCTAAAATGTGTACAAATGTCTTATTGAACATTCAATTTCAGCAGAGTGTTAGAGGCTTTTTTTGGGGGGCTTAAAATCAGCTTTACCCCCCCCTTAATTTTTTCCAATGGGCCATCAGAGGGGGTGAGTCATCTGATAAGTGGGCCTTCTATTTTTGTGTTTAAATACTCCTTCAAATAAATGTTATACTGACGTTGGCCAAGAATGTATTTGTGGAATCTGCTTGCAATGTTATGTGCAAAAGTACAAATTTTTTTTTCTTGTTTGACTCCACAGTTCCCTTCATCGCCACAGGAGTGGCAGACTGTGGCCTCCCAATTTGCCCAGCGGTGGGACTTCCCCAACTGCGGAGGGGCAATTGATGGGAAACACGTCCGCATAGTGCCGCCACCACGTTCGGGGTCATACTATTTTAACTACAAGGGTTTTCATAGTATTGTGTTAATTGCGGCGGTGTCGGCATGTTTTGAGTTCTTGTATGTGGACGTGGGGAAGAATAACCGGATGTCCGAAGGCGGAGTCTTCGCACAGACGGAGTTTGCTCACCGTCTGCAGACTGGTGGCCTGGCACTGCCACCTGATGCAGATAATGTGGATGGACTACTATTTGTGTTTATTGCGGATGAAGCTTTTGAACTGGGACCCCTCCTGATGCGGCCGTTTCCCCAGAGGACACTCACCCCAGAGAGGAGGGACTTTAATTACCGGCTGGCCAGAGCCCGGAGTGGGTGGTTGAGAATGCCTTCGGGATAATGGCCAGCCGGTTCCGCCTGTTTCAGACAGCCATCCACATGGCGTAATACAAACTCAACCATATTGTCTTCAGCTGCTGCATACTCCAAAATTTTTTGAGGAAATATTCAAATACGTATCTATCAAATGTTGGGCCTGAGGCCGAACTTTCTGAAACAACCTTGTTGAGAGGCCTGGACACTGGCCGTACTGGCATGGCACCCCAAGGGGGGCCATCGCTATGCCAGACAATATCTGAAAATTTTTATGAAAAATAAACTATAATAATTTATCTTTGAAAAACTTGTTTGGTCATTATTGCTTGTGTTTTTTTTTTATTAATGTGTCTCCCAGGTTCTCATAGTACACTTGTTGTAGTGCCAAGTTGATTTGTCTTTAGTAAATAGCCACAATTGTCACAGTAAACAAGAACTTTGACATTTTCTATAACTGCTATTGAGCATAGAAAGAACAAGCCACACATTGTTGAGTCCAAAAACATTTATTTACTCTGTGCACAACATGTGCGTTAGTTTGATTTGGAATATAAAATATTCACATTTTTGTGTCCAAATTTTGGATACATTTTTTGTTTTCATTTATTTTTGGTTTGCATAAACATGCATGGTTCAATCAAAAAAACATATAAAAACAATAGAACTTACAAAGTTCAACCTTAAAGAAAAACATAAACATGAAGACCAGAAAGTGATTCCCTGGCTTCAAGCTGCTCTGCCAGAAGATGCAGTTTGTTGGAGTACCACAGCTTGGGATGATGTATGTCTTCGGGCGCTGCTCCTGATTTCCTCATGTTGTTAATTTTATTGTTCATCAAATTCATGTCTGCCTTTGGGGTCCAAAGTCTTCATAAATGCAACTAATTTTTCAATTGTTGCCCTTCCTGTTTATTTTGTTTTTCCAGAATAAATGGATCTTTGATTTAAGTTAAATACTTGCCTATGTGTTTTTATTGTGAGTAGCCATAACATTTCATAAATACAATGTGTAATTAACAAGGGACACCAACCTCCTCGAGGGGAAAAAAATAAATAAAAATATGTTGTTGTGAGAACTTGACCCAAAAAAAGGAGGCCACAAGAAAAGAAAAGAAAAAAAAAAAAAAAAGATGTAGATCTTGATTCAAAATAAAAATAAAAATTAGGGAGATCTAGCTTTAAAAAAATATATAATTATTCATGAGATCACAAGAAACAATAAAGAAATAAGTTTGACAGAACTCTGTATAAATATCAGCAGCAAAAAAAAACAATTATCAAACCATTAGAAAGAAGAAAACAATGCGATGCATTAAACAAGGCAATAATTAGCAGAATGACGAATGTGCTCTCTCCATTATGAACGCTAGTTTTACCAGAACGAGCACTCCCGTCTCCTAATTCAGTCTGAGCATGCGTGGGTTTTTTATCCGATGGAGTTCCACACAGACGATCGGAATTTGCTATCGTTTTTTTGCCCATCGGATAAATTTAAAACATGTTTTATTTTTTCTAAACTGATGGAAAAAAGACCGAAGACGATCGGTTTGTCCAATGAAAAAAGTCTATCGGACTGTTTTCATCTGTAAAACCGATAGTGTGAACAAGGCTTAATTGTTGTTCCCTTCTATGTAATTGGATTCATTCCCCAATCCCTCTTTTTTACTTGTACTTTTCTAATGAATTTGTAAATTCGATATCCATGTATAATAAAATGATCTAATATTTTTATCATGAGTCAATACATCATTCAAGATGCGCACAAGCCACTGGGAGTTTCTTTCCTTTTTCTTTAAACGTTCAATTTGGCTAGCAGCATAGTCCACATACTAGAAGGTGGGTACCCCGCTTTTTTACAAGGAACATTATTTGCCAATCTAATTTATTGTTTTGATTATTTTCTATTAGTTCCATTCTACCAGAACCATTTGCCACAATAAGTACAACATACAGTATATTCGGTCCTCTTAATTATAATTTCGTTTTTGGGCAAGTAATTGGATTTTAAATACGTCTGTCACTGGATTTCTCTTGAACAGCAAAGACTGTGAGCATTAACATGGTGTGCTCAACTTTTACATTATTGCCTTGGTTATGTTAAGCCCTGTACACGCGATCGGTTTTACCGATGAAAACAGTCCGATGGACTTTTTTCATCGGACAAACCGATCGTGTATGGGCCCCATCAGTCTTTTTTCCATCGGTGTTAAAAAATAGAACACGTTTTAAATTTATCCGATGGAAAAAAAACCGATAGCAAATTACTATCGTCTGTGGGGAACTCCATCGGATAAAACACCCACGCATGCTCAGAATCAAGTCGACGCATGCTCAGAAGCATAGAACTTCATTTTTCTTGGCTCGTCGGAGTGTTTTACGTCACAGCGTTTGGGAAGATCGGTTTTTTGACTGATGGTGTGTAGGCAAGACTGATGGAAGTCAGCTTCATCGGATTTCCGATGGAAAAATCCATCGGTTTAGAATCCATAGGAAATCCGATCGTGCGTACAGGGCTTTATGCATTTGTAAATGAATAACTTCAGTAATGATGGATGGATCGAAATTTGTCCGGTTCCTGCTAATTTGTCACGCTTTAGAAAACACGACTCAACTCAACTGTGGAAAGCAATTTTTGAATTTGTCACATTCTTTGCCTTTTATTATAAGGCAGCTCCTAACTGACCAGCGTTGGTGATGACAGGTTAAACCAGCTAAAAGTAACCTTATCTTGCCCAACCATGAGAACAAAGTGTTTTCTTGATAATCCACTCAATCAGCTTTTTTTAGATCTAAATACTTCTTTCCTTGAACATCTAGGCTAAAGCCTCGTACACACGACCAGTTTTCTCGGCAAGAAATTACAAGAAAACTGCTGGGAGAGCTTTCTTGCCGAGAAAACTGTTCGTGTGTATGGTTTTTTGTCGAGAAAACTGCCGGGAATCTCCACGAGAAAAATAGAGAACCTGCTCTCTATTTTCTCATCAGGAACTGAAAGCACGAAGACTGAAAAGCGCGAATCGTCTCTCCCCAAACTTTTACTAACACGCGGTAACACAAGCTCAGCAAAAGCAGCCCAAGGGGTGGCGCCATTGGAATCGAACTTCGTCGAGAAAACCAACGTTTTTTTTACGACGGGATTCTCGGCTGTGTGTACGAGGCTTTAGGCTGGCCATACAGGTTTCAAATCTCTTCAGCAGGAACTGGGTGAGATTCAAACTGTTAATGGGCAGGCTGAATG
The DNA here is from genome assembly GCA_029206835.1 of Rana muscosa. Taxonomy (NCBI): domain Eukaryota; kingdom Metazoa; phylum Chordata; class Amphibia; order Anura; family Ranidae; genus Rana; species Rana muscosa. Next base: position 142,066,254 of record CM055116.1, on the reverse strand, counting down.
TACCAAGTTGATCGATCAATTTCGGTCAAGCCAGCCTGACAGATTCTCTTGTGATTATCGTTAGCGCCTGTCTTATTACTGTCTTCATCCAGTGGGGACGGCGCACGGCAGGAGGGATTCCTGCATCAACACTGTCTGTGATAATGGGGAAGTCGAGCAAATTTCCTTCCCGCTGGGAGAAGACAGTGATTATCACTAGCAGCTATAGCAGCCGATAGCGATAATCGAAAAAGTAAATCCGGCATAATCGATCAATTTGGTACATTTAGCCTGCCCACAAAGGCTGAGATTTATGTTTCAATCTGATTTTATTATGGAGTTGGAATACATACATTTGAAGATTCATACATATATAGATAATGTAGTTATTTCATTTAGCCAATTTCAAATACATCTTCATATATAACTCAGAGTAACAAGACAAAACAAGACAAAACATAACAAAACAATACAAAACAAAAACAAAACAGAAAAAATTTAAGAAAAAAAAGAAAAAAGGGGGGGGGGAGGGGAAGGGAATAGGGTAAAGGATGGCAACAGGTGTAAATTTCCTATATTCTAACCCATACTTATCGTATCTATTTCCCTTACTTTATTTCCCCTAGGACTTTCTATTTTCTTGTTGTTTCCCTATATACCCTCCAGGGAGCCCATGTCCAGTGGCACTCCTTGTGTGTGTCTAGTTCATGTGCTAAGAGTGTTTCCATCTTCTCTATACAGTCCATTTCATTAACCCATTCCTTAACTGATGGGATTTGTATTGAGCGCCAGTGCCATGGTATGACTAATCTTGCTGCTGTCAACCAGTGTCTCAAAAGACTCTTTTTGATAGTTTTATATGATCCTGGCAGAATTGAAAGTAAAGTGATTTGTGGTGTGTTTAATATTGGTTCCCCAGTGACTGAGGTGTATAATTGCATAATCTTTTCTCAGAAATTAAAAATTTGAGGGCATTCCCACCAAATATGGAACAATGAGCCTTTAGCCGCATGGCACCGCCAGCATATGTCTGATTTATCTGGGTATATACGCTGTAGTGATAGTGGGCTCCAGTACCATCTAGAGAGAAGTTTGTAGTTCATCTCTTGTGCTTTAATTGTTAATGACATACAATGTGTTAAGTTAAATTACTTCTCCCATTCTGCATCTTCAATTTGAACATTAAGCTCATTCGCCCATTTGTTTATGGATTCGGGAGGTTCAGGGTGTTTTTTTATGGTGAGTATCTTATATATTGTTGATAAAACATGTTTTGGTTTTGAATCTTGTAGCAACAAAAGTTCGAACTGGGTATATGGAGAGATTTATTTGGGGGACTGGAGGACAAGAATTATAGTAATTGCCGGTATTCCAACCATTGCGTAAATGATGGTTGCTGTGTAGGGATTAGGTTTAATATAGACGGGAATGTTTCCTTGCAAGGGATCTGGTACACTCTTCAATGTGATTCTTTATTCCATGCAAGGAAAATTTTCCGATTTAAGACTGGCGGAAATTGTGGATTACCAAATAAGGGTGTCATTGGTCCTACTTGAGAGGAGAGTTCTAGTTGTAGGGTTGTTTTAGCCCATATTTTTAATAGATGGGATGTAAGAGAGGGCAAGGTGAGGGGTAAATCTCGGTAAGTATCACTAGTATCAAAATATAGCCAAGGAAGCGCCTTAAGATCAAATTGATTTAACCATTGCTCTATTAATACCCATTGCTTAGTGTCAGAAAAATGAAACCAATTCACTATCCTTGTTAATACTGCCGCTACATAGTAATAGTATAAATCAGGTGCGCCCGCTCCTCCTTTCATTTTAGGCAATGCTAATAGTTTCTTATGTAATCTAGGTTTCCTATGACCCCAGATAAACTTTGTGAAAGCCGACTGTAAAATGAAAAAATAAGATCTAGGAACAAAGACAGGAGTGGTTTGAAATAAATATAAAAACCGAGGTATTATGTCCATTTTCAGTATATCAATCCTCCCAAACCACGAGTATTGCTTACAATTATATTTTTTATGGTCCTGTAAGGTACGTTGCATAAGAGGAAAAATAGGAAAAAGTGGGGGCGCTGATTACGGGTCCCAAAACAATGGTATAAGGACCCCTATATATGTGGAACATGAAATAAAATAAATGACACCCACCTAACTCAATTGTGCTGGTGAAAGTGCCAAAAAATGTGAACAATTAATTAGTGAAATAATAAACGCAGTCCTACCCAACAGATAGGAACATGAAATAAAATAATTACACTCAAATTGTGAATTGTGCAATGAACAATGTACAGAAAAAAGTCCAAAGATAAATAAACACAAAAATCCTCCCAGCAGTAGTGCACGATCTTAATCAAAATAAATCTCTGCATGTGTTAGGAATCTTCCAAGTGCTCAATGTTCAAAGTGATGATCAAATGAATCTCGTGACTTAATAATCCACCTTCACCGTAATCAATATCACCCGATAGTGCTATGATAAAGATGGCAGCTTACCCCAAAGAGTTGACCCCTTTAACTAAAAAAGAGGTCCAGTACACTTTCTGCAAGTATCCACTTGCTGGGTAATATGGAAGATGGTATCAGCTATACAGGCGATATAAGGCTCTGAGATAACTCCGGTGGTATGCAAATGAGAGAAGAGAAGCCGAAAATAGTGTAATCATATTTAATGAACAACAAAATTGTACAAAAGCCAAAAACGCGCTTACTTTGAAAGTGCCCTGAACCCTGCATTGAGGCTGTAATGGCGTGGATACAAATGAATGAAAGTCCCGGTCCTGTGGGAGCTGGCGTGCGTTCCACCTCTAGAAACAGACAACCAAGCGAGACCGGAAGTGACGTCAGTTGCGTGACCTGTATTACGCCTCGACGTACGTTTCGTATTCCGTCATCAGGAATAGCTGTATAGCTGATACCATCTTCCATATTACCCAGCAAGTGGATACTTGCAGAAAGCGTACTGGACCTCTTTTTTAGTTAAAAGGGTCAACTCTTTGGGGTAAGCTGCCATCTTTATCATAGCACTATCGGGTGATATTGATTACGGTGAAGGTGGATTATTAAGTCACAAGATTCATTTGATCATCACTTTGAACATTGAGCACTTGGAAGATTCCTAACACATGCAGAGATTTCTTTTGATTAAAGGAGTAGTAAAGTTACATGTTTTTTCACCTTAATGCATCCTATGCATTAAGGTGAAAAAACATTCGACAATACCGCCCCCCCCCCGAGCCCCCGTTTTTCTTACCTGGCCCCTCGAAAGTCCCATGCTCGTCCCCGTCATCCTCTTCGTTTTTCTGCCTGGCCGCCGATTGGCTACACTGGATAGATTGAAAGCAGCGCAGCCATTGGCTGGCGCTGCTGTCAATCACATCCAATGACGCGGCACGCCGGGGGGCGGGGCCGAGTGATACAGTCGGCGGCTATGGCCGCCGCTGTATCACGGGAGCGCGCCCGCAATCACTCCACACCATGCGAGCTCACTCGCATTAAGGTGTGGAGTCCTTGCGGGGAGGAGCCAAGACAGCCGCCGAGGGACCCCAGAAGACCAGGATCGGGGCCACTGTGTGCAAAACGAGCTGCACAGTGGAGGTAAGTATAACATGTTTGTTATTTTAAAGCAAAAAAAAAAAAAAAGGTATAGTGCTCCTTTAAGATCGTGCACTACTGCTGGGAGGATTTTTGTGTTTATTTATCTTTGGACTTTTTTCTGTACATTGTTCATTGCACAATTCACAATTTGAGTGTGATTATTTTATTTCATGTTCCTATCTGTTGGGTAGGACTGCGTTTATTATTTCACTAATTAATTGTTCACATTTTTTGGCACTTTCACCAGCACAATTGAGTTAGGTGGGTGTAATTTATTTTATTTCACGTTCCACATATATAGGGGTCCTTATACCATTGTTTTGGGACCCGTAATCAGCGCCCTCACTTTTTCCTATTTTTCCACTTTGTTTTCAGTAATTACTGATTATTTGAGGAGCAGCTTAATTTACCAATTAATTGGCGTGTTTTTTTTTATATAATATTACGTTGCATAAGAGGAATATAATTTGTTAGATATAAATTATTTGAGTCGGGAGGAATAGAAATGCCTAGGTATTTTAATGCAGAGGAACAGATTTTGAACGAAAAGTTATTTTTCAGTGCCGTCACTTGTTGTGGTCTAAGTGATACATTGAGAATTTCTGATTTTGTTACATTTACTTTAAAATTGCTAAGAGTACCGAAACGTTGAAAGACATGTGGGTTAGTGACTAGTGATGAGCCGAACACCCCCGGGTTCGGTTCGCACCAGAACCCGCGAACGGACCGAAAGTTCGAACGAACATTAGAACCCTATTAAATACAATGGATGCGAACGTTCGAATTCTAAAGTGCTAATTATAACAACTATTATGCATGTTATTGTCCTAAAAAGGGTTTGGGAACCCGGGTTCTGCACCAGGGGACATGTATCAATGCAAAAATAAGTTTTAAAAACGGTCGTTTTCCGGGAGCAGTCATTTTAATGATGCATAAAGTGAAAAAAAAAAAGTCAAATATTCCTTTAAATATCGTACCTGGGGGGTGTCTAAAGTATGCCTGTGAAGTGCCACGTGTTTCCCGTGTTTAGAACTGTCCCTGCACAAAATGACACTTCTAAAGGAAAAAAAAGCCATTTAAAACTGCTTGCGGCTTTAATGTAATGTCTGGTCCCGGTAATATGGATGAAAATCTTTAAGAAAAATGGCATAGCTACCCCATGACCCCCCCCCTACCCCAGCCCATTACCAGCCCCTTTGGGTCTTGTATGGATATTAAGGGGAACCCCGCACATAAAATAAAAAAGGCCCTATATACTCTGAACAGCCGTATACAGGCGGTGCATACAAGACAGGGACTGTAGGTTTGTTCTTATGTAGAATCTGTTTGTAATTTTGAACAGGTACATTGTTGAAGTGTAGCTCCAGACCAAAAATCTATTTTTAAACTTTTTGGAAAACATAGGTAAGGGTTATCACCCCTGTAACATTTGTTTTGCTGTCTGTGCCCCTGTTCAGAACATTTCACCTCACTTTCCGTCCTAATGACAACTGTTTTTGAAATGTGGTGTTTTTCTTGAAACAAGGATTGCTGATAAAGCATCAGTACAGAGGAGACACCTTTCTCCCATATTTATTCTTACAGGAGAGAATTTTCCTTCCTAGTGGTAGATTTCCTCTCACTTCCTGTTGTCTTCTTGCGTTTGCAAGTAGGAGTCGTTTGTAAGTTGGATGTTTGAAAGTAGGGACCTGCCGTATATACTCTGCAGAAATAGGCCCCTTAGTTGTTGGTGTTGGCACAACACTGTAAGCACTCACAGTTACTCTTGGTTGGTGCTGGAACGCCCTGCTGTCAACTATTATATCAGGAATTTTAATTACATATAATTGTTGAACAGTGGTAGTAAAAATTGGGCCTTTGATGGTGGTGCTGGTGCCACAACACTGTAAGCCCTGACAGTTACTCTTGGTGGGTGCAGCAATGGGCCCTGCTGTGAATTATTAGATCAAGAATTGTAATTACATGCCCCTGTTGAACAGGGGCTGAAAAATTGGGCCTTAGGCACTGGTGGCACAACACTGCAACCCTTCACAGATACTGTACTTGGAGCACAGCAATGAGCCCTGTTGCAAAGTATTGCTTCAAAAATTGTAATGACACGCCCCTGTTAAACAGGGGCTGAAAAATTGGGCCTTAGGCACTGGTGGCACAACACTGCAACTCCTCACAGATACTGTACTTGGAGCACAGCAATGAGCCCTGTTGCAAAGTATTGCTTCAAAAATTGTAATTACACGCCACTGTTAAACAGGGGCTGAAAAATTGGGCGTTAGGCACTGGTGGCGGCACCCATAAACAAAAATGATCTTCCAAGCTATCATCATCAATCGTACCATTGAGGACTCGGAGGAGGAGGATAGCCAGTCAACATAACAGCACAGGCACTCAGCATCAGCATCAGTCTTGAAGGGATGTGACATTTTAAAATCAATTAGTCTGTTATATCAGCATCAGGTGTGTGGTAGCTGGTGGTGATCCAAGACTGGTTCATCTTGATGAAAGTCAGTCGATCAACCGAGTCGGTGGACAGGCGCACCCTGTGATCCGTGACAAATCCTCCAGCAGCACTGAATGTGCGTTCCGAAAGAACGCTGGATGCAGGACAGGCCAGTAGCTCAATTGCATACTGTGCAAGCTCTGGCCAGTGATCCATCCTCAAGACCCAGTAAGCCAGAGGATTTTCGGTGGGGAAGGTGTCCAAGTCTGACCTTGCCCCTAGATATTCCTGCACCATGTTTATCAGACGCTGGCGATGGTTGCTGGAACCGATCATACTTTGGGGCTGCGGACTAAAGAATTGTCTGAACGCATCGGTCAGACGGCCACCTTCCCCACCGCTCCTTCTTTGACTGGCCGAAGCCTCAGCAACTCGTTGTCCAGGACCAGGAGTTTGCAACCTCCCAGTCTCTGGGAACGCGTTGCACAGACCTTTCTGCAAGGCCTCCCGGAGTTGTCTCATCCTCTGCTCCCTCTGCGACGGTAACATAAGGTCCGCAACCTTACCCTTGTACCGTGGATCAAGGAGAGTGGCCAGCCAGTAATGGTCCCTCTCCTTGATCCGAAGAATACGAGGATCCTTCCGCAGACTTTGCAGGATCAGGGAGGCCATGCAGCGTAGGTTTGCTGAGGCATTCGCTCCGGAGTCCTCTGGGTCACTAAGGACGACATGATCCGCAGCCACCTCCTCCCAGCCACGTACAAGTCCACTGGTTTCTTGGGACTGTAAATCATCCCTAAAAGACTGCTGCTGATGATGCTGAGTGCCAGCCTCCACCTCCATGCTGACACAATCCTCCTCCTCCTCCTCCTCCTCCTCCTCCTCCTCTTCCTGTGCGATGGGTGGGACAGAAGGAACACTGTCTGGGTAAAGGGGGCCTTGAGAGGCAAGGAAGTCCTCCTCTTCCTGCCTCTGTTCTGCCTCAAGTGCCCTGTCCATTATTCCACGCAGCGTGTGCTCCAACAGGTGGACAAGAGGTACAGTGTCACTGATGCATGCACTGTCACTGCTCACCATCCTCGTGGCCTCCTCAAATGGTGCCAGGACAGTGCATGCATCCCTGATCATGCCCCACTGGCGTGGAGAAAAAAAACCAAGCTCCCCTGACCCTGTCCTGGTGCCGTAGTCGCACAGGTACTCATTGATGGCCCTCTGCTGCGTGTGCAGCCGCTGCAGCATGGCCAACGTTGAGTTCCACCTGGTGGGCATGTCACATATAAGGCGGTTCTTGGGCAGGTTCAACTCCTTTTGCAGCTCAGCCAGGCGAGCACTGGCATTATAAGATCTGCGGAAATGCACACAGACTTTCCTGGCCTGCCTCAGGACATCCTGTAAGCCCGGGTACCTGCCCAAGAAGCGCTGCACCACCAGGTTAAGGACGTGAGCCACACAGGGCACATGGGTCAGTTGTCCCTGTCGGAGGGCGGAGAGGAGGTTGGTGCCATTGTCGCAAACCACCATTCCTGGCTTAAGCTGGCGTGGCGTCAACCACCTCTCGGCCTGGCCCTGCAGAGCAGACAGGACCTCTGCCCCAGTGTGGCTTCTGTCCCCCAAACACACCAGCGCAAGCACGGCATGGCATCTTTTTGCCTGCGTACTTGCGTAGCCCCGTGAACGGCTACGGAGCACCGCTGGTTCATAGGACAAACCACAGGAAGAGGCCATGGAGGAAGAAGAAGAGGAGGGGGTGGAGGAGAGAGGTGTGTCACAACCAGTAGTAGCATTTTGGAGGCGTGGCGGTGGGACAACCTCCAACACTACTGCACCTTGTCCTGAATCCTTCCCAGCTGCCAAAAGAGTGACCCAATGGGCCGTGAAAGAAAGGTAACGTCCCTGTCCATGCCTGCTGGACCATGAGTCAGCGGTAATATGCACCTTACCGCTGACCGCCCTGTCCAGCGAGGCCAAGACATTGCCTTCCACATGCCGGTAGAGAGCCGGAATAGCCTTCCGTGAGAAAAAGTGGCGTTTGGGAACCTGCCACTGAGGAACCGCACATTGCACAAACTCACGGAAGGGGGCCGAGTCTACCAACTGAAAAGGCAGCAGTTGAAGCGCTAGCAATTTAGCCAAGCTAGCATTCAACCGCTGGGCATGTGGATGGCTGGGAGTGAACTTCTTTCGACGGTCCAGCAGCTGGGGCAGGGAAATTTGCCTGCTAGAATCGGACGTCGGTGTACTGCTAGCAGAGTGGGCGCAAGTACTTGGCTGTGACACACCTAATTCTACACCTTCATTCCTCTCAGTGCATGTTTCAGAGAGGACTGAAGTTATAGTGGGGTTGGAGATCCCAGCTGATGCGGTGCAAGGAGAGGTCCGCTTTGTTCTTTGGTGTGGGTCTTTGAGGTAGGCTTGCCAACGAGCTGCATGGCAGGTCAACATATGTCTGGTCAGGCATGTGGTACCCAAGCGGCTGATGTTTTGGCCACGCGATATACGCTTGAGACATATGTTGCAAACAGCAGCTGTGCGATCTGATGCACTAGCCTCAAAAAAGGCCCACACCAAAGAACTTTTTGAATGACGGGCAGAGGCAGCGCCCTGCACAGGCGGAGCTCTGCGGTGTGATTCCGTCGGTGTACTGCCCTTACGCTGGCCACCAAAGGGCATCCTGCCTCGTTGGAGATGTGCCTCCTCCTCCTCCTCCTCCTCTCTCCTATTAGGCACCCACGTGGAGTCATTGACCTCATCATCCCCTCCCTCCTCATCACTGGAGCCAATCTGGCAGTATGCTGCAGCTGCTGGAACATGACTGCCAGATTGGTGTCCTTCTTGAGCATCCCCTCTGTCTGCTCTCACGCTACTGCCTTCCTCTAGCTGGGTTTCATCATCAGACCCTTCGAAACGCTGGGCATCCTCCTGGAGCATGTACCCAACACTGTGCTGAAACAGTTCGGGGGACTCCTCAGGAGGAGGACATGGTGGGTCTAGGGAAGGAGTGACTGATGATTTGTCTGACATTGATACCAGGGAAGACGACGCTTTGGCAGCTGCTTTTCCAGTACCCTGAGCCTGGGTGAGAGAGGATGAGGAGGAGGAGGAGGGCTTGGTCATCCACTCTACCAAGTCTTCGGCATGATGTGGCTCAACATGTCCAGCTGCCGAAAAGAAGGACAAGCGTGTCCCATGGCCATGTGCTGATGACAATGCACCGCGTCCACGACCAGCACTGTTGCCCCCAGACACAGAGCCTGCTTGCCCTCTTTTATTGCCTCCTGACTGTCTGCCTCTCCTTGTTTGCCTTCCAGACATTCTAATAGATGGCCTGCAGGGAGATGGGAAAAAAGCAATAAGGGCTACCTTCAGGTGTCCTTCTCTGTCCCTTGAAACAAGGACTTTCACAGTGAAAGAAACTGACACTGTCCCTACCTAGAGTTTTCTGTCCCTAGAATAAATGTTTTTTTTAATCACAATATAGCACAAGGACAATTCACTCAATGTCTCTCCAGGTCCCTGGAAACAAGGACTTGCAGAGTGAAAGAAACTGACACTGTCCCTACCTAGAGTTTTCTGTCCCTAGAATAAATGTTTTTTTTAAGCACAATATAGCACAAGGAAAATTAACTCACTGTCCTTACAGGTCCCTGGAAACAAGGACTTGCAGAGTGAAAGAAACTGACACTGTCCCTACCTAGAGTTTTCTGTCCCTAGAATAAATGTTTTTTTTAAGCACAATATAGCACAAGGACAATTAACTCACTGTCCTTACAGGTCCCTGGAAACAAGGACTTGCAGAGTGAAAAAAAAAAAACACTCTCCCTACCTAGAGTTTTCTGTCCCTAGAAAAAATGTTTTTTTTAAGCACAATTTAGCACAAGGACAATTAACTCACTGTCCTTACAGGTCCCTGGAAACAAGGACTTGCAGAGTGAAAGAAACTGACACTGTCCCTACCTAGAGTTTTCTGTCCCTAGAATAAATGTTTTTTTTAAGCACAATATAGCACAAGGAAAATTAACTCACTGTCCTTACAGGTCCCTGGAAACAAGGACTTGCAGAGTGAAAGAAACTGACACTGTCCCTACCTAGAGTTTTCTGTCCCTAGAATAAATGTTTTTTTTAAGCACAATATAGCACAAGGACAATTAACTCACTGTCCTTACAGGTCCCTGGAAACAAGGACTTGCAGAGTGAAAAAAAAAAAACACTCTCCCTACCTAGAGTTTTCTGTCCCTAGAAAAAATGTTTTTTTTAAGCACAATTTAGCACAAGGACAATTAACTCACTGTCCTTACAGGTCCCTGGAAACAAGGACTTGCAGAGTGAAAGAAACTGACACTGTCCCTACCTAGAGTTTTCTGTCCCTAGAATAAATGTTTTTTTTAAGCACAATATAGCACAAGGAAAATTAACTCACTGTCCTTACAGGTCCCTGGAAACAAGGACTTGCAGAGTGAAAGAAACTGACACTGTCCCTACCTAGAGTTTTCTGTCCCTAGAATAAATGTTTTTTTTAAGCACAATATAGCACAAGGACAATTAACTCACTGTCCTTACAGGTCCCTGGAAACAAGGACTTGCAGAGTGAAAGAAAAAAAACACTCTCCCTACCTACAGTTTTCTGTCCCTAGAAAAAATGTTTTTTTTAAGCACAATATAGCACAAGGAAAATTAACTCACTGTCCTTACAGGTCCCTGGAAACAAGGACTTGCAGAGTGAAAGAAAAAAAACACTCTCCCTACCTACAGTTTTCTGTCCCTAGAAAAAATGTTTTTTTTAATCACAATATAGCACAAGGAAAATTAACTCACTGTCCTTACAGGTCCCTGGAAACAAGGACTTGCAGAGTGAAAGAAACTGACACTGTCCCTACCTAGAGTTTTCTGTCCCTAGAATAAATGTTTTTTTTAAGCACAATATAGCACAAGGACAATTAACTCACTGTCCTTACAGGTCCCTGGAAACAAGGACTTGCAGAGTGAAAGAAAAAAAACACTCTCCCTACCTACAGTTTTCTGTCCCTAGAAAAAATGTTTTTTTTAAGCACAATATAGCACAAGGAAAATTAACTCACTGTCCTTACAGGTCCCTGGAAACAAGGACTTGCAGAGTGAAAGAAAAAAAACACTCTCCCTACCTACAGTTTTCTGTCCCTAGAAAAAATGTTTTTTTTAATCACAATATAGCACAAGGAAAATTAACTCACTGTCCTTACAGGTCCCTGGAAACAAGGACTTGCAGAGTGAAAGAAACTGACACTGTCCCTACCTAGAGTTTTCTGTCCCTAGAATAAATGTTTTTTTTAAGCACAATATAGCACAAGGACAATTAACTCACTGTCCTTACAGGTCCCTGGAAACAAGGACTTGCAGAGTGAAAGAAAAAAAACACTCTCCCTACCTACAGTTTTCTGTCCCTAGAAAAAATGTTTTTTTTAATCACAATATAGCACAAGGAAAATTAACTCACTGTCCTTACAGGTCCCTGGAAACAAGGACTTGCAGAGTGAAAGAAAAAAAACACTCTCCCTACCTACAGTTTTCTGTCCCTAGAAAAAATGTTTTTTTTAATCACAATATAGCACAAGGAAAATTAACTCACTGTCCTTACAGGTCCCTGGAAACAAGGACTTGCAGAGTGAAAGAAACTGACACTGTCCCTACCTAGAGTTTTCTGTCCCTAGAATAAATGTTTTTTTTAATCACAATATAGCACAAGGAAAATTAACTCACTGTCCTTACAGGTCCCTGGAAACAAGGACTTGCAGAGTGAAAGAAACTGACACTGTCCCTACCTAGAGTTTTCTGTCCCTAGAATAAATGTTTTTTTTAATCACAATATAGCACAAGGAAAATTAACTCACTGTCCTTACAGGTCCCTGGAAACAAGGACTTGCAGAGTGAAAGAAACTGACACTGTCCCTACCTAGAGTTTTCTGTCCCTAGAATAAATGTTTTTTTTAATCACAATATAGCACAAGGAAAATTAACTCACTGTCCTTACAGGTCCCTGGAAACAAGGACTTGCAGAGTGAAAGAAAAAAAACACTCTCCCTACCTACAGTTTTCTGTCCCTAGAAAAAATGTTTTTTTTAATCACAATATAGCACAAGGAAAATTAACTCACTGTCCTTACAGGTCCCTGGAAACAAGGACTTGCAGAGTGAAAGAAACTGACACTGTCCCTACCTAGAGTTTTCTGTCCCTAGAATAAATGTTTTTTTTAAGCACAATATAGCACAAGGAAAATTAACTCACTGTCCTTACAGGTCCCTGGAAACAAGGACTTGCAGAGTGAAAGAAACTGACACTGTCCCTACCTAGAGTTTTCTGTCCCTAGAATAAATGTTTTTTTTAAGCACAATATAGCACAAGGACAATTAACTCACTGTCCTTACAGGTCCCTGGAAACAAGGACTTGCAGAGTGAAAAAAAAAAAACACTCTCCCTACCTAGAGTTTTCTGTCCCTAGAAAAAATGTTTTTTTTAAGCACAATATAGCACAAGGACAATTAACTCACTGTCCTTACAGGTCCCTGGAAACAAGGACTTGCAGAGTGAAAGAAAAAAAAACACTCTCCCTACCTACAGTTTTCTGTCCCTAGAAAAAATGTTTTTTTTAATCACAATATAGCACAAGGAAAATTAACTCACTGTCCTTACAGGTCCCTGGAAACAAGGACTTGCAGAGTGAAAGAAAAAAAACACTCTCCCTACCTACAGTTTTCTGTCCCTAGAAAAAATGTTTTTTTTAATCACAATATAGCACAAGGAAAATTAACTCACTGTCCTTACAGGTCCCTGGAAACAAGGACTTGCAGAGTGAAAGAAACTGACACTGTCCCTACCTAGAGTTTTCTGTCCCTAGAATAAATGTTTTTTTTAAGCACAATATAGCACAAGGACAATTAACTCACTGTCCTTACAGGTCCCTGGAAACAAGGACTTGCAGAGTGAAAGAAAAAAAACACTCTCCCTACCTACAGTTTTCTGTCCCTAGAAAAAATGTTTTTTTTAAGCACAATATAGCACAAGGAAAATTAACTCACTGTCCTTACAGGTCCCTGGAAACAAGGACTTGCAGAGTGAAAGAAAAAAAACACTCTCCCTACCTACAGTTTTCTGTCCCTAGAAAAAATGTTTTTTTTAATCACAATATAGCACAAGGAAAATTAACTCACTGTCCTTACAGGTCCCTGGAAACAAGGACTTGCAGAGTGAAAGAAACTGACACTGTCCCTACCTAGAGTTTTCTGTCCCTAGAATAAATGTTTTTTTTAATCACAATATAGCACAAGGAAAATTAACTCACTGTCCTTACAGGTCCCTGGAAACAAGGACTTGCAGAGTGAAAGAAACTGACACTGTCCCTACCTAGAGTTTTCTGTCCCTAGAATAAATGTTTTTTTTAAGCACAATATAGCACAAGGACAATTAACTCACTGTCCTTACAGGTCCCTGGAAACAAGGACTTGCAGAGTGAAAGAAAAAAAACACTCTCCCTACCTACAGTTTTCTGTCCCTAGAATAAATGTTTTTTTTAATCACAATATAGCACAAGGACAATTAACTCACTGTCCTTACAGGTCCCTGGAAACAAGGACTTGCAGAGTGAAAGAAACTGACACTGTCCCTACCTAGAGTTTTCTGTCCCTAGAATAAATGTTTTTTTTAAGCACAATATAGCACAAGGACAATTAACTCACTGTCCTTACAGGTCCCTGGAAACAAGGACTTGCAGAGTGAAAGAAACTGACACTGTCCCTACCTAGAGTTTTCTGTCCCTAGAATAAATGTTTTTTTTAAGCACACTATAGCACAAGCACAAAACACACTGACACTCTCCCTACCTATCCTTCTCTTTCCCTAAACTAAAGGAATCCAGGTTAAGCAAGAAAGAAATAACAGTCACTGTCCCTGCCTATGCTACTCTATCCCTGCTCCGGAACACACTACACTAGGCCGCCGTGCTGGCGGCCTTTTATAGTGTGGGGCGTGTACTAAACACCCTCAGCAATAATTGGCCACAGGCATCCTGCCTGTGGCCAATCATTGCTCTCCTCGCTGCCGGCGCTGTGATTGGCCAAGCATGCGGGGTCACAGTGCATGCTTGGCCAATCACAGCGCCTGGATGACACTGCGATGGCGTAGTGCATTGTGGGCCGTTCGCGTCACTCGAATTTGGCGCGAACGGCCCAAATCGTTCGATCTTCGTCGAACGATCGAACAGCCAATGTTCGAGTCGAACGTATGTTCGACTCGAACACGAAGCTCATCCCTATTAGTGACAGAGTAATAGATCGTCGGCAAACAATTTTATTTCACTTTGATTTATCTGTATGCCCGTAATGGAAGAATTCTGTCTGATTGCTGTTGCTAAATGCTCCATTACCAGGACATACAGTAAAGGAGATAGTGGGCATCCTTGACGAGTACCGTTTTGTATAGTAAAGCTTGTTGTCAACGATCCATTAATCCTTATTCTAGCCTCAGGTTTAGTGTATAACGCCAAAATCTTATGAAGTAAATTTGGGCCCAGACCTATTTGCATCAATGAATGTTTAAGAAAAGGCCATCCAATCCGGTCAAATGCCTTCTCTGCATCAATTGAAAGGAGGCATACCGGTATTTTAGCTGTTTGAGCATAATTCATTAATAGAAAGGTTTTTATAGTATTATCGCGCGCTTCTCTTCCTTGGACAAAACTCGCCTGATCTGAGTGTACCAGATTTGGGAGAAGGGGCTGGAGATGTAGCGCAATCAGTTTGGAGTAAATTTTTAGATCTATCCCAATTAGGGATATCAGGCGGTAGCTAGAGCATATTTGTTAGATCCTTTTCCGGTTTCGGAATCAAAGTGATATGGGCTTCTAATGTCTGAGTTGGAAATTGGTTTCTGGAGGAAATAGAATTGTATACATGAAGCAAAAATGGAGCTAAGTGTTCTTTATAGGTTTTATAAAATTTTGGGGTGAATCCGTCTGGGCCTGGACACTTTCCTGACAGAATATCTGCAATCACATCCAGTAATTCCTCATGTAGGAAAGGACAGTCTAAAGATTTTCTTTT
Organism: Rana muscosa; assembly: GCA_029206835.1. Taxonomy (NCBI): domain Eukaryota; kingdom Metazoa; phylum Chordata; class Amphibia; order Anura; family Ranidae; genus Rana; species Rana muscosa. The sequence goes on along the minus strand of CM055116.1, from coordinate 142,051,166 downwards.
ATCTTCATCTAATAATGGGATAGCAGTTTCCTGTACATATTCTTCAATGTGGTGATTGGATCCCTCTTCATCCTCCATGGATGACGATGGAGCCAGGTTATAGAGATCTGAAAAGTATTCACTAAAAGTTTGTTGGAGGGATTGTGGGTCTGATGTAATTTCCCCAGATGACTTCTTTATACTAGGTATAAAAGTCTGGGAAGCGCGGGGATGCAATGTACGTGATAATAGTCTCCCACATTTGTTCCCAAATCTGTACCTGCCCAGGGCACATCTTTGTTGGTATGAGTTATGAGATCTTTCGAAGAGCTGCAGCAAAGATGCCCTGGTGGACGATATGTTGGCTAGTGTTTCTGCAGAATGGCGAGCTTTATGTAAATATAGCGGTACCCCCAGTTAAGAGGGCTGCTGGTATTGATTTCTTGGGCCCTGTAGTGCACCGCTGTCAACCCCCGGCAATTTACTCTAGTATCTCGTGGCACATTTAGTCTAGGGGATGATGAAATCACAGTCCCTCTGTAATTCTCTATGACACACTACCTCAATAAGGCGCACAGTGATAAAGCAGCACAGTAATTGACACAGAGAACCAGACATGTATTGCTATGCAACTTTAACAGTGCCCACTTTCAGCTACTTCCCCTCATGGGAAGACTGACACCCAGCAATGTCTACCTATGCAGTCAGGCATGACTGAACTAAATGGAAGTTCTGCAAAGGAATCTTCGCTGCTCGGTGGTGCACTTGATGAACAAAACTTTGTAATCCAGCAGGGTAGTAGAGATACAGTATTTTGTCTGTGAGCAAGTGCTCTCTCACCAGCCGGACCAGTCCAAGTCCGTCTCCTCTGCCGATGCGTCTAGGCACATGGATCCATCGACATCCGGGTCTTCGGTCCTCCTGGTATGGCACAGCAAGGATGAAAAGATGTCCCTCAGGTTCCGCTAGGCTGGCAGAGGGCTCTTTGGAGATGTGCAAGGCCCAGGCTTCAGGCCTTGCACCAGCAGCAGGTTCACAGAGGGATCCTCTTGCAAGCAGGGCGGTGTTCCAAAGAGAAAGAGTGGGCTCCGCCTTTCCCTTATAAACCCCACCCCAGGAGTCTCTGTGCGGAGCAAAGCACCCTGGGTGTCCCATTGTCTACTGGGTAACGTAGTCTCTGAGGGATTAAAAGGGGAATACCCCGCTACACACTCCCCCCACTTAGAATCCTTTGGTCCCCAAAGATAGCATCAACAGCATGTACCAACAAGCTCATTGAGGGCAGCAAGGGAAGTCGGCAGGGGAAGCTCCCACCAAAACTGGGAAGGGAGTTTGTTCTGCCCACAGGCCACTTTAATGGGGGTGACCTGCCTAACTGTGCCAGAGAATGAGTTGGGATTGCCCTCCACCAAATGCACAGTGCAGGGACCAGGGTTTTCTATAGTTCTTCTGAACTCTCCCCCATCTGGGTATAAGTTAGCCTCCGGAGAGGACGGATGGTTCTCGTTGATCTTTGTTCTCTGGGAGTAACTGACTCAGTCGCCACAGGCTCTTCCTCCTCTTCATCTGGAACAGGTGAAGGAGTTCCCATCGGTTCTTGAGCCTCCGGCTCAGATGCAGGAAGGTACATGGAGTCTCCTGGATCTTCCTCAGGGAGTGAGTCCGTGGCATCTTCCCAAGTTTCAAACTGAGGGCTGGACGGAATAAATTCCGTGGCTTCCATATTTAGTGTACTATCCACAGTGCCTTCAAAAGGTGGAAGGTCAATGGACGATGGTGCAGGGGCCTGAGACGGCCACAACCAGCTGAGCTCTGTTTCCTCCTCACTTTGGTCTGAGGCTTCCTCCTCCCTAGGTAAAGTTGCTTGTGACCTAGTGCTAGGTCGAGGAGTATGAGTGGTAGAAGGTAGCTCAGGAGAATCCAGAGTAGGTGGCATCATAACGGCCTCAGACAGAGGTAACAGATGGTTACAGTGCCAGGTCTTCAGTGGCCCTATTTTCCCTTCTGGCTTCACTTGGTAGACTTGCAGATCCGGTAGCTTCTTGCAGATCACATAAGGCTCTGATCTCCACCTGTCTGCCAGCCTATGTTTTCCGGGAACACCTAAATTTCTCAGTAACACTCGGTCTCCAGGCTGCAGATCTTGAATCCGAACCTTCAAGTCGAAATTCCGCTTGTTTCGGGCTCCTCTCTGGTTGGAGGTTAACTGAGCCTTCTCATAGGCCAACTTTAAGCTTTTCCTCAACCTGTCCACATACCCCTTGTGTGAGGCAGCAGATGTATGGTCCACGGAAGTGCCGAAAGCCAAATCCACTGGCAGTCTCGCCTCTCTCCCAAACATGAGTCTATAGGGGGAATACCCTGTGACATCACTGATGGTGCTGTTGTAGGCATGCACTATTGCTGCTATGTGCTTGCCCCAGTGCTGCTTTTCCTCACTAGACAGGGTTCCCAACATGTTTAGTAAAGTCCTGTTGAACCTCTCTGGTTGGGCATCCCCCTGAGGGTGGTAGGGAAGAGTGCGAGTCTTCTTTATGCCTAAAGAATCCAGCAACTTCTTGAATAATCGACTCTCGAAATCCCTTCCTTGGTCTGAGTGGAGGCGTTGAGGTAATCCATAATAGACAAAGTACTTTCCACCAAGATTTTAGCAACGGTGGAGGCCTTCTGGTCCTTGGTTGGAAAAGCCTGGGCGTAACGAGTGAAATGGTCGGTTACCACCAGAACATTTCCATGTCCACTCAGGTCAGGTTCTAGACAAAGGAAGTCAATGCATACCAAGTCCAAGGGTCCTTGACTTTCTAGATGGCCCATTGGGGCAGCTTGACGTGGCAGTGTCTTCCTTTGTATGCAGCGAGCACATGAGTGACAGTAAAAATGAAAGTAGGGAATGTGGGATTATGACGGGGAAGCCATTGGAGTCCCCCACACCCCCGATACAAACTTTAGCTCTCCCAGCTCCTTAGGACTGGAGGTTATTAATCTCTCATCAATACCACTTTTGGATGATCATATTACAGTTCTCAAATTAGGTCTTACCTTCTGTCCTTCAATTAACTTGGACAGATTTGATTTAATTAAGGACATACATCTTTTCGCTCGTAGGCTCATGTTCAAAGTCATTTATGACCGTCCTGTTTCTTCTGACATCATGGATTTTCCACCTCTTGATCTATCTATGGCTGAACTTCAGGCCATGGATGATCTGATGCTTCTATGGGAGGAGGGACACACTGATGACCAGGACCCTGGCGCCCTCAACACTCCGGGGGTCTTGGTCCCCGGTGTATCTTTTCCCCCTCCAGTATCTTTCAAACCTAAATCTCGCAATTTTCCTCTGCTCCACACTAACCCAAACATATGGGCTTTTGTGCAGCAGAGTACTCTGGAAATACAAAATATGACTTTTTCTGACAAACATAAACACAATTTGTCATATAAGCAGTGACTGGCATTGAGGGAACTTCAGACCAACCCTCGGTTGGTCATTAAGCCCGCAGATAAAGGCGGCAATGTGGTTGTCATGGATGTCGAGGCATATGAACGCATGTGCCTGGACATCCTTGACAAGAGGTCATGGTATCGGCCCATTTCTAGGACCCTCGTCGAGGGTTTCGTTCAGGAGTATTACAACATAATATTCAAAGCCTACCATGATGGTATTATTGACCAATCAACTTGGAACTTTCTGAATGTAAAGGATCCCAGAATACCTACCTTTTATTCACTACTGAAGATACACAAATCTTTAACATGCCCTCCTGGGCGTCCAATTGTATCTGGATGCCTTGGCTTGACTGAGAATGCCAGTGCTCTGGTTGATCAATATCTACAGCCACATGTAACTGCCTTATCCTCTTTCATTAAGGACACTATAGATCTTTTGCGAAACATAGATGGAAAAAAATTTCCCCCGGGCACATGGTTGGTTGCTTTGGATGTGGAAAGTCTGTATAATTCCATTCCGCATGCCCTAGGGATACAAACTATTCAGAAACACTTGAAAGAAAGGGGTTCGTTCTCCGACCAATATAGCCGGTTTGTTCTTCAGCTCCTTACGTTCATACTCACTCGCAACATATTTCTGTTTGGCAACTCCCACTTCCTCCAGGTGCAGGGTGTGGCTATGGGGACCAAATGTGCCCCTGCATATGCCAACCTGTACCTGGGGGGGTGGGAGAGATGGCTATTTTCAGATGAATCGTTTAAGTCTTTACTTACTCATGTCATCGCTTGGTACAGTTACATAGATGATATCTTGATACTTTGGTCTGGTACCAAGGCTGAACTGCAGGAATTGGTGAACAGACTGGCTATTAATGAATTTAATTTATCTTTCACAATGGAATGTAGTCAAGAATCCATTAATTTTCTGGACCTAACTATACACATCAACCAGGACGGTTTGCTTCATTCATCCCTCTATCATAAACCCTCTGCAGGGAACACTCTGTTGCACGCTTCTAGTGCACACCCTCGACCATTACTCAACAGCATCCCCTATAGCCAATTTCTTAGGCTTAGACGTAACTGCACTCGTGATTCTGACTTTCATTCGGCAGCTAATGACTTGCGTGACCGGCTGTTGGCCCGTGGGTACAGTCGCTCACTTTTGAAGAAATCATTTAACAGAGCGGTCAAGCTCAATAGGACTGACCTCATTCATTCTTATAAAAAATTTAAGCCCAATAATCCAGTCCGTTTGCTTACGAAACATTCTAATCAACACGGTCAAGTTCGCAGTATCTTTCAAAAATTTTGGCCTATCCTTTGTGCTGACAAAACTGTTAAAAAATATATTAAACCCTACCCACAGATAACCTTCCGCCGTGCTCCTTCACTCAAAGACCATCTGGTCTCTAGTCATTTTGATCCCTTGTGCTCTCCCAAACGAGATCAGGGTGGAACATTTTCCTGTGGCAGGTGTGATGTTTGCTGTTTTCTGCCCAATTCTCATGTTGTACCATTACCCAATGGTCGTACTCATATTTTAAAGCATCGAATAAACTGTAAGACCATCGGAGTGGTTTATCTTGCTCTATGCCGTTGTGGTTGCTTCTATGTCGGCAAGACCAAATGGCCCTTTTTCAAGCGAATAAGGGACCATGTCTTGCCGACCTACAAGAAACTCACAACTACGGCACTCAATCGTCACATTGGATATCAGCATGACTACGACGCTCATGTTGTTACCTTTTATGCTTTGGAACATGTGCCTCCGCATGTGCGTGGAGGGAATATAGACATAGCACTTCTACAATTGGAAACCCGGTGGATTTATACTCTTGATGCAGTCAAATTCCCGGGACTCAATGAATACATTAGTTATAAATCCTTTCTATAGAGTTTTCTTTCTTTCTTCTTTTGGTCTACGATTTTCCCATTGCTCACCCTGTGCCATCTTTTCCCTATTTTGACCATTGACAATGTCCCTTTTAATAACTAGGGAACCACCGAGTTATCCTATTTGTTTATCTATTATTCATTATTGATCCATCATTGTTTTTGAGTAATTATTTTATTATTGAATAATGGAACTTTTTCTTTACTTAGCTTGTATTTAATTTGTTAGGCATATAGACTATTTTTGTCTCTAATGTTTTCCTTTTTTCTTATTACTGGATTATTATTATTATTATTATTACTCATAGAATTTTCCCCTCCTTTTCTAGGTGTGCACATCGTTGCGTGGATGGTATGTGACCTTTTGTGGAATACGTTGCCCCTTTAACATTTGTGGAGGTTGAGGATGTGGGCCGCTCTTTGGCATTATCCTCTTGGATGGTTCTCATCGTCATCGGGGGTCCCTTGGAGCCTCTGATTAGTGTCTGTATGGACACCCAAGGGCTGGTGTATTCACACCTTGCCCGCTTGTTAGCCACGCTCGTCTTTTGCGCCGCCTTAGTATCCCCACATCCCCGTCATTCCATCTCGTCTGTCCCGGCCTGGTGCGCATGACGCAACCACGTCCTCGACGTTCTAGTGCTAAGCACTATGGGCAATGTAGGCCTCTGGCGTTGCGACGCATGCGCGTTGGCTATCCTACGTCCGCTGCCGCCAGGCGACGTTTACGTCAGGCGGCTGGGTGGTCTATTTAAACCAGCCTAGGACAGCTTATGTTGTCCATGGCTGTGGGGCGCTGCTGTTGGATACGTGATCACTTTAGGTAATTATTTACACTTGTATTGCTACTTTGTATTTGCGCTTACTGGCCACTTGAGTTTTATTTGATTTATTTCAGATCAACTGTCTGATACATTCTTATTATTTTTCGTTTAGGCTTCTTGGCCTCTTGTTAGCATCATTGATCTTCAGTATACTTAACTCATCCACGGGATCTTTGGCTCCATACAGGGCCATTCTTTGTCTCTGGTCAGAGATAATTAGTAGATACCATTCAGGTGTCCATCTCTGATGAATCAACCTTTTTAACGCTGAACATTTTTCAACATGCTATATTTGATTAGGTAAGCCTATATATCATATAATTCACTTTTTGGATCTGGCCATTTGGTTAATCTCTTCAATTGGATGACATAAATATTTATTTATTTTATTATATCAGTCAATAAAGTATCTCTATTTTGTTGTAGATGATCACGGAAGTTCCTTACTGTGATTGGGTTTTCACACATACCTCCTAAAACAGCGCCCCACTACATATTTTCTTTTGTTGTTTTTACCAATACAATTTCTGGTAGGTATAGGAGACTATGTTAGTCCCCCAATGGGTTGTCTATTATTTGCGGCACTGTTAAGTGTTGCAATAGTCACCCTTTGCTAATATATTTTAATTTTCATTTCAATTTTGTGTCTTTTATTTTAAATAACCACCTACAGGCACCTATGATCGGTGGACTCCCACTAGGCACCCCGGTGGCATTTTGATGCGCCTTCCTATGGGAATTGTCAGGTTGGTGGCCCACGTTTGTTCCTCTTCCTTTTGCCTGCTGGTCACGTTTTCCACTTTTGGCCACATAATTTCCCCCCCCCCTCCGGGCAATGATGTGCAATTTACTAATATGAATTTTTGTTTTGTTTTGTTTATAGATTTGTTTGTAACTGTACTGTACCTCTCTTCACCCCCGATGAAGCCAATGAATTGGCGAAACATGTTGGGTTAGCCTTGTGATCTAGTGCATCATGTGTACAGTATGACATGTTTAACTCTTTCTATATATATATATATTTGTGTCAATATTTGGATGTATTAATAAAATTACCTTTTTTTAAACAATACACTATTTGATGTTTTTCCTGGCACCGTCATAATCCCACATTCCCTACTTTCTTTTTCACAAATTTAAAAGGGATGAGGTGCCGTATCTCTCAGAGGACACACCAACCACTTACCTCTTCCATGAGTGACAGTACTCCTCCACTTCAGCCCGCATGCAGGGCCAATAGAACCTACTCCTCACTAGTTGAAAGGTTCGGTCAGCCCTAAGTGACCATGATTATCATGCAGAGCAGCCAAGACAGTTTTCCTGTGCTTTTCTGGCAAGAACAGCTGCCACTTATCTTCCAGGTCATCAGAGGGGCCCCTTCGGTAGACCACCCCTTTATGCACCTGTAACTTGTCCCATTCTTTGTGGATGGATCGGGCCTCCTTTGAGGGGTCATGTAGGAGTATATCCGGATCCTGATCCTCCAGAACTTTCAAAGCTAATCTTCCCCAGGGGTCTTCCAACTGATCCCTTTTGAGGTCCTTCTTGGATAGCCTCGGCAAAAGTCATCTTCACCAATCTGGGTCACATCACAATAGTACTTGGGTACTCCCACCACAGAGACTCCGACTTTGTGCCCCTTGACATAGGGCCCTCACTCCGTCCGGGGTCACTTGGGTCCAATCTTCAATGCGGCAAGTGGGAGCATGAGACCTTCTTGACAACGCGCCAGCATCTCGGTTCCCCACGCCAGGCCTATACTTCAGGCTGAAGTTGAAGCTGGAAAGGGCTGCCAACCAACGTTGGCCGGTGGCATCCAACTTGGCTGTGGTGAAGAGATAGGTAAGTGGGTTATTATCAGTCTTTACAGTGAATTCAGTCCAATACAGGTAGTCTCTGAGCTTATCCACAACTGCCCACTTTAGGGCCAGGAACTCTAACTTGTGGGTAGGTTAATTCTTCTCCGCTGGTGTTAGACTCCTGCTGACATAGGCGACTGGCCTTAGCTGTCCTTCATATTCCTGGTACAGCACACCTCCCAGGCCATCATGGCTGGCATCCACATGCAATTCATACGGTTTCTTGGTGTCAGCATAGGCCAATACCGGGGCAGTGGTCAGACTCTTCTTTAGCATTTTGAAGGCTTCTTCACATCTCTCTGTCCACTGGCCTTCCACAGACTCCCCCGGCTTTCTGGGGCCAGTCTCATCTTCCTCTCCCTCTGTCTTCAGCAACTGATTCAGAGGTTTGTCTATTTTTGCAAATCCTTCCACGAATTGACGGTAGAAGAAGCAAAACCCGAGGAAGGATCTGAGTTCAGTCACAGTGGTTGGGCGAGGCCAGGAGGTAACGGCTTCAAGCTTGCCAGGATCGGTAGACACTCCCTTTTCAGATACTATAGGGCTAATTTACAAAACGTTTGCGCACGAGTATAGGCGCATCTGCATGCGCAATGGCTGTTTTGGTATTTACAAAACATTAGCGCCTGTAGCGCAGCCCTATTTGCCCTTTACTATAGTGTTGTCGGTGGACGGGAGGAGGTGCTCAGTGCACCACTATGGACCTGGCGCACGGCATGTTAAACTCTAAATATAAAGAAGCTGGAAGTGAGAATATAATGGGGGTGATGTGGGGTGATGCGAGTAAGTGTAGTGACACCTGCCCAAATAACTAATATGCCCAAAATAGAGAGAGAAAGTAACTTTTTCAAAACCAGCCCACTGCGCCGGCAAGTACGATTCGAGCTGCGGGAGGTTTTTTGGATCTCAGCGCGGCAATTTTCCTTGTTTTCTTGCGCCAAGACACTGCGCCGGCAAAATCTTAGTAAATGTCAAGTCACGTAAACCAATTTGCATAAGTTGAACAGGCGCAGCTCTGAACCTCCCAGTGCGCCAGCAAAATGACATTTCTAAAGGAAAAAAAAAGGCATTTAAAATTACCCATGGCTATAATGAATAGTCGGCTCCCGGCAATATAGAGAAAAGTCATGGAAAGTCTTTGAATGGTCTGGAATGGATATTAAGGGGAACCCCCGCCGCAAATTAAAAAAAAATGGCGTGCGGTTCCCCCTAAATATCCATACCAGGCCCTTCAGATCTGGTGTGGATTTTAAGGGGAACTCCACCCCAAATTTTTTAAAAAATGGCATGGAGTTCCCCCAAAAATCCATACCAGACCCTTTATCTGAGCACACAACCTGGCAGGCCGCAGGAAAAGAGGGGGGGATGAGAGCGGCCCCCCTCCCTCCTGAACCGTACCAGGCCACATGCCCTCAACATGGGGAGGATGTCCCCATGGGTATGGGGACAAGGGCCTCATCCCCACAACCCTTGCCCGGTGGTTGTGGGGGTCTGCGGGCGGAGGGCTCATCAGAATCTGGAAGACCCCTTTAACAAAGGGGACCCCCAGATCCCGGCCCCTCCATGTGAAATGATAATGGGGTACAAATGTACCCCTACCATTTCACAAAGAAAGTGTCAAAATGTAAAAAATGACAAGACCTGGTTTTAGACAATTCCTTTATTAATGTCTTTTCCTTTCTTCCTTCTTCTTCTTCCATCTTCTACTTTTCTCCATTCGGGTTTCTTCCTTTATCTTTATCTTTATCTTCCTTCGATCTTCTCGTCCGGCATCTTGCTCCGGCTTCTTCTTTCTTCTTCGGCCGCTCCGTTTGAATTGGAGGTTCCCGCTGTGCGACGCTTCAGTTCTCCTCTTGGTCCGCTGCCACCCGGTGGCTCCGCCCCCTCTGACACCACAGGGAAAGTCCCCGTGAAATCCATGTGCGTCAGAGGGGGGCGGGGTCACCGGGTGGCAGCGGACCTAGAGGAGAACTGAAGAACTGAAGCGTCGCACAGCGGGGACCTCCAATTCAAACGGAGCGGCTGAAGAAAGAAGAAGGGAAGACGCCGGAGCAAGATGCGGACGAGAAGACCGAAGGAAGATAAAGATAAAGATGAAGATGAAGATGAAGATGAAGATGAAGATGAAGAACAAGATGGAGGAAGAAACCCGAATGGAGAACAGAAGAAGATGGAAGAAGAAGATGGAAGAAGAAGAAGATGGAAGAAGAAGCTGGAAGAAAGGAAAAGACATTAATAAAGGAATTGTCAAAAACCGGCTCGTCATCTTTTACATTTTTGTCACTTTCTTTGTGAAATGGTAGGGGTACATTTGTACCCCATTACCATTTCACACAGGGGGGGGGCCGGGATCTGGGGTCCCCTTTGTTAAAGGGGTCTTCCAGATTCCGATAAGCCCCCTGCCCGCAGACCCCCACAACCACCGGGCAAGGGTTGTGGGGATGAGGCCCTTGTCCCCATCAACATGGGGACATCCTCCCCATGTTGAGGGCATGTGGCCTGGTACGGTTCAGAAGGGAGGGGGGGCCGCTCTCTCGTCCCCACCTCTTTTCCTGCGGCCTGCCAGGTTGCGTGCTCTGGTAAGGGTCTGGTGTGGATTTTTGGGGGTACTCCACGCCATTTTTTTTTTAATTTGGGGTGGAGTTCCCCTTAAAATCCATACCAGATCTGAAGGGCCTGGTATAGATATTTGGGGGAACCGCACGCATTTTTTTTTAAATTTGCGGCAGAGTTCCCCTTAATATCCATTCCAGACCTGAAGGGCCTGGTAATTGAATTTGGGGGACCCCCACGCTTTTTTTTTTGTGTTATCAAAGACTTTCAATTACTTTTATCTGTATTGACGGGAACCAGCAATTCATTACAGCCGCGAGGACTTTTAAATGACTATTATTTTACTTTAGAAATGTCATTTATAAACATGGAAAAGATGCACTACTTTACAGGCATACTATAGACACCCCCCAGGTATGATATTCAGGGCCAGTTCACACCGGATGCAGTGCAGTGCGTTTTTTTGATGCATGAAAAACGCAAAGAAAGTTGATCACATTAATGCCAATGGCATAGGTCACACCACTGCAGTCCGTTCCAGTGCGTTTCATAAAGGAAAAAAAAAATTGGTCATGCTGCATTTTTTAGGTACAGAACTGTACTGGACCACAGTAAAACACATCAAAAACGCAACGGAACGTACCAAAAACGCACTGGAATGCACCGGACCGCAACTAAATGCACCAAAGACGCACTGCAACACACTTGTCCTAAGTGAAAAGAGGGGGAAAAAAACACTGGACTGCATCAAAAACGCATAAAAAATGCACTGGAACACACTTGTCCTTCTCTTTGGTTAATAAAAAAGAGGGGTGAAAAAAAAGCACTGGACTGCATCAAAAACGTAACAAAAATGCACTGGAACGTGTCAAAAACGCGCATGCAGAAAAGCACCTGGAAGGCATCAAGACTGCGTTTCTATGGTGTGAACTAGGGCCAGTTCACACCATAGAAACGCAATCCGGATGTGTTCCAGGTGCTTTTCTGCATGCACGTTTTTGATGCGTTCCAGTGCATTTTTGTTACGTTTTTGATGCAGTCCAGTGCTTTTTTTTTCACCCCTCTTTTTTATTAACCAAAGAGAAGGACAAGTGTGTTCCAGTGCGTTTTTGGTGCATTTAGGTGTGTTCCTGTGCGTTTCAGTGCGTTTATGATGCGTTTTGCTGCGTTCCAGTACAGTCCAGTGCAGGTAAAATGCAGCATGTTCTACTTTTTTGGGGGAACTGGAACGCACTGGAACAAACACTGCCATTTAGAACCATACCATCCAACTTTCTATGCATTTTTGATGCATAAAAACGCAATGGACTGCATGTGGTGTGAAATGGCCCTTAAGCAATTTGGCATATTTAAAGGCACTTCTCTTTGTTTTGTTTTTGGTGTTGTCCAAATTGGTGACATTGATATATGTCCCTTAGGGTGGGACCTGGGCTCCCATTTTAAGGCCAATAACTAGAAGAAAAGCCAGCCAAGTGGGGACTAGCAAAATTAACAAGTCAGTTTCCATAGACTGCAATGGTATTTGTTGGTAAGTGTGTGGGGGGGATGTGTTTGTCCCATCTCTAATTTTGTAGCATGCTGGATGATGTGCTTAATTTTGGACGGGGGGGGGGGGGGGTTATTTTCTGCTAGCTGCATTTGAGTTCTTCTGAGCATGCCCAGCCTGTTAGATTTTTTTTGGTGCTTTTTGTGTGTGAACAGCGCCTGGATATTTCGGGGCATGTTCAGAGATTGTTTTTATGGGTTAGTAATTGAAGGACATCCTTAACAGGTGTAGCCACTTTGAAGTTCAGTCTCGCATTTTGGGTGTTTCATGGACTGTGCATGTGTTTTCAATTGCCTCATTAGCTCACAAACATAGGTTATATAAAGCTCACAGTTAGCATTCCCTCCCTTGCCCTGAAAAGAGGCAAGTGTGTGTCTGGCAAAACGTACATTTTGGTGTCCTTATCGAGTTTGTAACACATGCATTTTATTTGTTATGTCTTTGCAAAACAGGTGTTTGGTTTATTTTGTGGATTGTATTTTTTTGTGTGGGGGAAATGTTCCCCTGAAATAATTTTGATGTTGTTAATGTTTGTCGTTTGTTCACTTTGATTTAATTGTCTGTGCTGCACTATTTAGCCAAATCTTTATCAAGATGTTGTGAGTCTGTAACTGTTTCAAATTGACCCTGTTTTTTAATTTTTTATTTCTTATTTTTTATTATTCTTTGTTTTGTTGACCAATAAAATTTGATGCAAACTTTTGAGGTTTGTTTTGCGTTTTCTTTGCAACAAATGTGACAGCTGATTGGCATGTCAAAACAACAGGTGTGATTTGTCTACCCTGGTGCCTTCATGCTAGCATATGCATGTATTGTGTGCTGCCATGGATGGTCACCAGGAAATTAAAAATACAGAGCGGTAAGTATTCATTTTTCCTTTTTACTGCAGTGGTTCTCAGCCTCAGTCCTCAAGTACCCCCAACAGGACCAAAATACAAAACCATTGACTGTGATTTAAAGCACATGTGCAAGATGAAGGAAAACCTGCAAACATGGCCTGTTGGGGGTACTTGAGAAGCACTGATTTAGAGCGCTGCACTTAAAAATAGCTCAAGGCAATCCGATTCTAATTGTGGGCATTTTGAGGGAAACAAAGTAAATGTTAGAACCCCTGCTTGGTTTTTTTTTTTTTTGGGTTTGGCTTTGTGTCCCCTTTTTCAGTAAAATTGGCTTCACTTCCTGTCACACAGCTAAACAGGAAGTGAAGGTAAAACCCTACCAATGTCTTTTCTCGGGGACACACAGATCAATCTAACTAGTGTCCCCATTAAGCAAATTGCACTCTAGGACTTTGTTGTGTACACCCCAAATCATTGGGTAGTTTGGGGTTTAGTAAAGACAAATCCACTCTGCAGTAAAAGTGTAGCTGCTGAAAATCTGAGGGATCACTGGTGATTGTAACATCCAATCATGTAAAAGCAAAGATGGCATTTTTTTGGTTTGCTTGCATTTCCCTTTCAGATATCCAGCAAGTGCACTTGTAGTGCAAAGTAGATTTGCCTTTATTAAATAAACCCCAAAGTCCAAAAAAACTAATAATTTGGGGTGTAACCCGCAAAATGCTGGAGTGCAATGTACATAATGGGGAAAGTATGTAGATTGACCTGTGTGTCCCCAAGGAAAGACATTGGTAGGGATTTCTCCTTACTTCCTGTGTGGCTATGTGACAGGAAGTAAATTATTTGGAAGGATAAAGTGGCCAAATTTGAGAGTTGTCTTCACCCTATCAAGGGTGCAGACATCCCCAAAAACTGTCTAGACTTGTAATCCCTCTGCACTCTATCCCCAAGCAAAAATAAGAAAGGATTTCATTTAGTTTAACTTTGCAAAGACACATTCCTAAGTTGAATTGTGATGCATGTCAGTGGCCCATTTAGCCCCTATTTTATCACTTGAGATCAGCGCTATAACTGATCGCCAGCCACAGCACGGTCCTCAATGGCCGGGAGTCCGTCAATAAACGTCGTCCCCTTCGCGCGCGCTGTGGTCACCGAGTCACTGAGACTCGGCTGATGACAGATCCAAGTAAGGGGCCGATTCCTGCCCTTTACCTTGTGATCAGCTGTCAGCCAATGACAGCTGATTATCACATGATGTAAACAAAAGCTGGGTAATGGTTTTGGTTTTCTCCTTGTGCTGACAGCGTGAGCATAAAAAAAGGCAATCACCGGCTTATGTGCAAGGGACATCGGGCCGAAGAGGAAGAGGCAATTCTGCGTCATCTGTGACAATCAGTAGCCCCTGCCAGTGCCACCTATCAATGCCCACCACTGCTGCCAATCAGTGCCACCTAGCAGTGCTGCCTATCAGTGCCCATCACTGCCAACTATCATTGCCACCTAGCAGTGCCACTTCTCAATGCCCACCAGTGCCAACTAGCAATGCTACCTCTCAGTGCCCACCCTTGCCAACTTATTGGTGCCCATCAGTGCAGTCTCATCAGTGTACATCAATGAAGGAGTAAAATTACCTTTTGTCTAAATTTTCCAAATATTAACCACTTTCCTACCGCCCACTGTCAAATGACGTCCTTGGCTTTGTGCGGTGACATCTGAATGATGCCTGCAGTTGTAGGCATCATTCAGATATCATTCTTTTCAGCCGGCGATTCTGTGCACGATAAAAATGATCATAGCGGCAGTTCCGCCGCTTGATCGTTCTTATAGGCGGCGGGAGGGGACATCCCCCCTCCCGCCGCCATCCGGTGCTTCTCCGGGCTCTCCCGTGCCATCTTGGGCTCGGAGAACAATTTAGCCAGCGCCGGATGGGAAGCATAGCGATGAATGGGGACCAGATGGTCACCAGTCATCTCTATGACCGTCGGAGGCCAGGGCGCGACGTTATGACATCACGCCGGGTTCCCGTATGTATTCCAAGCCGTGATCTCGGCTGTCAGCATGAGATTGGTGAATTTTTTTGACCGATCTCATGCTTTCCAGCCTGGAGGAGAGATGTGGGGTCTTATTGACCTTGCATCTCTCCATAAAGAGGACCTGTCACAATAGATTCCTATTACAAGGGATGTTTACATTCCTTGTAATAGGAAAAAAAGTGATCCAAAAAACAAAAAAGGTAAAAAAAAGAGTAAGAAATACAAAAACGGAAAAAACAAAAAAAAAATAATAAAAAAAAAGAAAAAACACCCATGTCCCCTGTAGCTCGCGCTCATAAGCGAACACACACGTAAGTCCCGCCCACATATGTAAACGCCGTTCAAACCACACATGTGAGGTATTGCTGCGTGCGTTAGAACGAGTGCAACAATTCTAGCACTAGACCTCCTCTGTAATGCCAAAATGGTAACGTGTAAAAAAATTTAAAGCATCGCCAGGGAGATTTTTAAGTACTGAAGTTTGGTGTTATTCCATGAGTGTGCGCAATTTTAAAGCGTGACATGTTAGGTATCTATTTACTCAGCATAACAACATCTTTCACATTATCCCAGAAAATTGGGATAACTTTACTGTTTTGTAATTTTTTTACATTCATGAAACCATTTATTTCCCAAAAAAAAGGCGTTTGAAAATTTATTGCGCAAATAATGAGCGAGATAAAAATTTGCAATGACCGCCATCTTATTCCCTAGAGTGTCTGCTAAAAAAAGATATATAATGTTTGGGGTTTTGAAGTAATTTTATAGCCATAAATGTATGATTTTTACATGAAGGAGGGAAGTGCCCTTCAGGCCCTTCAGGTCTGGTATGGATTTTAATGAGAACCCCCGCCAAACTTAAAAAAAAAATAGCGTGGGGTCCCCCTATAAATCCATACCAGGCCCTTCAGGTCTGGTATGGATTTTAAGGGGAACCCCGCACCAAACTTAAAAAAAAAAATAGCGTGGGGTCCCCTAAAAATCCACACCAGGAGCGCGCCCACTTATATTGGCATGGGCGTGGTCACCGGGTGATGCCATTGCTGACCCCGCCCCCGTAGCACGTCACAGTTCCATCTATCCTCGGGACTGTGACATCATATGGGGGGCGGGGTCAGCGGGGGCATCACCCGGTGACCACGCCCATGCCAATATAAGTGGGCGTGCTCCGCTGCCAGAGCATTGTAACGGCGGACAGCGACGAGGCAACATCGAGCGAAGAGAAGAGGGAAGAAGGCAACGATTAGGACCGGCCCCCGCTAGCAAAAGAGCTGGAAGAAGATAGCGGGGCATCCGGCAGAAGGCAGAAAGAACCGGAGATCGTGGAGAAGGCACTGGAGAGCGGGAGAAGAACCGGAGATCGTGGAGAAGGCACGGAGAGCGGGAGGAGAACCGGAGAGCGCAGAGACGACACCGGAGAACAGAACAAGAGACCCCCGAAGTCGGAAGAAGGCGACGACGAAGCCCGGGACCCCGCTAGCAAAAGAGCTGAAAGAAGATAGCGGGGCGCCCGGCAGGAAGACCCCCGAAGACGACGAGGAAGCCCGGGACCCCGCTAGCAAAAGAGCTGGAAGATAGCGGGGCGCCCGGCAGGAAGACCCCCGGAGCTGCCTAATAAATTACTTTAAAAACCTGTGTTGTGTTTTTTATTAACTTTTTTTGCCACCAGGTGAATGGGTAGGGGTACAATGTACCCCATACTCATTCACATAGGGTGGGGGGCCAGTATCTGGGGGCCCCCTTATTAAAGGGGGCTCCCGGATTCCGAAAAGCCCGCCGCCCGCAGACCCCGACAACCAACGGCCAGGGTTGTCGGGAAGAGGCCCTTGTCCCCATCAACATGGGGGCAGGGTGCTTTGGGGTGGGGGGGCCGCAGGTGGCCCCCCTGCCCCAAAGCACCCACCCCCCATGTTGAGGCCATGTGGCCTGGTACGGTTCAGGAGGGAGGGGGGGCGCTCTCGTCCCCCCCTCTTCCCCTGCGGCCTGCCAGGTTGCGTGCTCGGATAAGGGTCTGGTATGGATTTTGGGGGGACCCCACACCGTTTTTTCAGCTTAGGGGTTTCCCTTTAAATCCATACCAGACCTATGCGTCTGGTATGGATTTTGGGGGGGACCCCCACGCCGTTTTTTCGGCTTAGGGGTTCCCCTTTAAATCCATACCAGACCTAAGGGCCTGGTATGGATCTTGGGGGAACCCCCACGCTGGTTTTTTGGCTTAGGGGGTTCCCCTTAAAATCCATACCAGACCTAAGGGCCTGGTATGCTCCCGAAGGGGAACCTATGCTGGTTTTTTCATTAAAATTTGGCGTGGAGTTCCCCTTCATGATTAATACCAAACACGGGACAGCGAGGCTGCCGAGAACCAGCGCGATGCCATCGCGCTGGAGACATTCTCGGCCAGCTAGTCGCCTCTAGGACACGACTTGAGTGACTGCTTCACGCTCAGGTCGTGTCCAAGTTGCCTCGCAAAGTCGCGCTGTCCCTGTGTCAGCCGGCACACGAGTCGCCCCGCGAGTCGGATCAGCTTCATCCGACTTCCCGGGCGACCTCTATTCAAATCAATGGGCTCCCATAGGGAACCATTAATTTTCAATAGAGCGCCGCTGACATTTGTATTTACTATAACAGTGCGCCGCTGTGCGCCGCTGGTTCCTGCGCCAAGTGAAGGAGTTATCCGGCGCACAAATTAAGGTTAGAACCAGCGCAGCGCACTGTTATTAGTAAATCAGCCCTTATGTGTCCTAGATAGTGTACTGAAGACTGGTAGAACCGACACTTTTCTCTGGAGAGTTTGAGTCCCTCTTCACTGAGTCTTTTCAAAACTTTCTCCAGCCTTTCTTCATGCCCCTCTAGAGTCCTCCTAAAGACAATGATGTCGTCTAAGTACACTAGGACTTCAATAAGGTGCATGTCCCCCACCGTCTTCTCCATCAGCCTCTGGAAAGTGGCAGGGGTCCCCGACAGGCCTTGGGGCATCCTGTTGAACTCATAGAACCCTATCGGAGTGATGAAAGACGTTTTCTCCCAGTCTTCAGGATGCATTGGGATTTGGTAGTACCCACTCTTCAGGTCCATAACGCTGAACCACTTGGCAGACTCTGCAGGGCATCCTCAATCCTGGGAGTGGTGTACTGATCGGGTATGGTCCTTCTATTGAGAGTCCTGTAGTCTATGCAGTCTTAATGATCCATTTTTCTTCCTTACTACTACAACGGGGGATGCATACGGACTCCTGGACTCTTTTATGACTCCAGTTCTCTTCAACTCGGCCAACTGTTCACGCAGGTCTTCCAGATCAGCGAGCGGAACTCGCCGGACCCTTTCCCGAAAGGGTTTGTCTTCCTGCAGACGGATCCTATGAGTGGCACTTCTTGCACACCCCACGTCAAACTCATTTTCTGAAAATATTTTTCTCCATTTTGTTAGTTGAGCCCTTGCTCTCTCCTTCCACCAAGCTACGGCAGCAGGATCCATTCTGGTGCTTCTGATCGGCTTGATTGCAGCGTGCAGTATACAGGAATCTCGGACCCGAGCCCCCACGTATAACGGTACCCCCAGTTAAGAGGGCTGCTGGTATTGATTTCTTGGGCCCTGTAGTGCACCACTGTCAACCCCCGGCAATTTACTCTAGTATCTTATGGCACAGTTAGTCTAGGGCAGTGGTTCTCAACTCCTGTCCTCGGGACCCACTAACAGGCCAGATTTTAAGTATTACCTTGGGGAGATGCAGACTAGAATACTGCAATCCCTGAGCAGCAAATTATATCACCTGTGATGCATTTCAGTTATCTTGCAAACCTGGCCTGTTGGTGGGCCCTGAGGACTGGAGTTGAGAACCACTGGTCTAGGGGATGATGAAATCACTGTCCCTCTGTAATTCTCTATGACACACTACCACAATAAGGCGCACAGTGATAAAGCAGCACAGTAATTGACACAGAGAACCAATATACTTAACTATAAGGCTTTTACTGTAAATAAAGGTATGATAAAGGCACAGCATACAATAACACATGCAGAGCCCTGCAATGATGCAACACTTGGCTATACTGTAAGGTGTCCAAGACTGTTAAACAAGAATATCAGGGATGAGCCGAACACCCCCCGGTTCGGTTCGCACCAGAACCTGCGAACAGACAGAATGTTCGCGTGAACTTTAGAACCCTATTAAATACAATAGACTTGAACGTTCGAAATCTAAAGTGCTAATTATAAAGGCTTATATGCAAGTTATTGTCCTAAAAAGTGTTTGGGGACCCGGGTCCTGCCCCAGGGGACATGTATCAATGCAAAAAAAAGTTTTAAAAATTTACGTTTTTACAGGAGCAGTGATTTTAATAATGCTTAAAGTGGAGCTCCACCCTAAATAGCAACTTTTGCTATTTGGAACCCTCCCCCCCTCCGGTGTCACAATTGACACCTTTCAGGGGGGAGGGGGGTGAAGATACCTGTCTAAGACAGGTATTTTCACCCACATCCGGGAGTCCTCTCTCCGGGAATCTGCGGGAGTGACGTCACTTCCCCCAGACTTCCCGTAGTGTTCTGGGAGACACTCGGCTCCCAGAACACAGGAGGACAAATCAGAACGGCGCAGCGCGACTCGCGCATGCGCCGTAGGGAACCGGGCATGAAGCCGCAGGGCTTCACTTCCTGGTTCCCTCAGCGAGGATGGCGGAGGGAGCAGCAGAGTGACGAGCGATTGCTCGTCCTCTGCTGCAGACGTCGCTGGACTCCAGGACAGGTAAGTGTCCAAATATTAAAAGCCAGCAGCTGCTGTAGCTGTAGCTGCTGGCTTTTAATATTTTTTTTTCCGGCGGAGCTCCGCTTTAAAATGAAAAAATAAAAGTGAAATTTTCCTTTAAATTTCGTACCTGGGGGATGTGTATGATATGCATGTGAAGTGGCGCATGTTTCCCGTGCTTAGAACTGTCCCTGCAAAAAGTGTCATTTTTGAAGGAAAAAAAGTCATTTAAAACTCACTCGCGGCTATTAATGAATTGTCGGCTCCCGGCAATAGAAAAGTAATTGATAAAAAAAAAAAAAAGTGTGGGGGTCCCCCCAAATTCAATAACCAGGCCCTTCAGGTCAGGTATAGATATTAAGGGGAACCCCGCCGCAAATTAAAAAAAAAAATGGCGTGGGGTTCCCCCTAAATATCCATACCAGGCCCTTCAGATCTGGCATGGATTTTAAGGGGAACTCCACCCCAAATAAAAAAAAAATGGCGTGGAGTCCCCCCAAAAATCCATACCAGACCCTTATCCGAGCACGCAACCTGGCAGGCCGCAGGAAAAGAGGGGGGGACGAGAGAGCGCCCCCCTCCTGAACCATACCAGGCCACATGCCCTCAACATGGGGAGGATGTCCCCATGTTGATGGGGACAAGGGCCTCATCCCCACAACCCTTGCCCGGTGGTTGTGGGGGTCTGCGGGCAGGGAGCTTATCAGAATCTGGAAGACCCCTTTACCAAAGGGGACCCCCAGATCCTGCCCCCCCTATGTGAATTGGTAAGGGGTACATTGTACCCCTACCATTTCACGAAGAAAGTGTAATTTTTTTTTTTTTAAAAACACACAAACACCTTGGAAAAGTCGAAAGGAGAGAGCAACAAAGGGCGGGACTTTGAATGAAGTATGTGTGGGATAAGGATTGGATTAATATGGGATAATCAACATGTCAAGGGTACACTGTATGCTTTCTAACTTCACATAATCAAATCATACATAACAGTATTGGATTGATAAGGAGTTCATAGGTACCGATACATGGGTACATTCATGAACTCCTTATCAATCCAATACTGTTATGTATGATTTGATTATGTGAAGTTAGAAAGCATACAGTGTACCCTTGACATGTTGATTATCCCATATTAATCCAATCCTTATCCCACACATACTTCATTCAAAGTCCCGCCCTTTGTTGCTCTCTCCTTTCTACAAATACAGGGATGGAGGTAAATGACTCGTCATTACCTCATTTAAAGTCCCACCAACTCTATTTTTTTATCACTACCAATAGGGATGGAAGTATGTGCTTGGGACTTTTACCTAATATGCGCTCGCATATATATATTTATAAACAATTTTTTGTCATTACAACTGCTCCCTTTTTTCTTTTATTGTACCAAGTTTTTAATTTTATTATGATTTATTATTTGTTATGCCTTATCAACATGGTTGGTTTGGTTCTTTCAGTTCATTTGCTATTGTGTTCGGGTCCTGTTTGCGCCTGACTTTGGTTGCTGTGCCGGATGGTGCCTCTTGCGGGTTGTTCCTTAACCAGGGGCTGCGACCCACACTGCCATTGCTCCCCTTCCCCCGCCCCTTGGTATGCGGGGACATGTGGGCGGGCTCTGTGTGTCGACTTCACGCCATACCGGCCGGACACGGGGCGATTATTCGCCGTTTATCCGTGCGGCAGCACAGGTGCCAGCCGCGGGCGGTTTGGGTGGTCTAGTGGCTCCAATCGCCAGGCGGCTCTTCTGCATTGGTGTTGGAGCCTCCCCTACCCCTCTGCTCGCGTGCGGCCCTTTGTTTTCCTGCTACGAGAGTTCAGGGAGCTATTTTGGCGCCAACTACCAGGCGGCTCTTCTGCATTGGTGTTGACTCCTCCCCTCCCCAGAAGCTCGCGTGCGTGACGTTGGCGGGGTCCCTGGATGGCGGCGCCTACATAGGTGCATCATCTGTGGCTGGCTCAGGCACTTGGCTTCTCTGCACTTCACAGCACCACACGTAGATTACAGGTATCTTTCCCTCATTTCCCACTTGTCCCTCCCATCACTCATTCCCTTATTCCTTAACTCTAACTGGTGGTAGTTGTTAGGACTTATCCACATGTCCTTTTTGTTTTTTTGCTTAGTTCTAGCGTGTATGCCTCTTTCCTCCCTCCACCCCATCACATTTCACTATATCCCTTTGCGTTGCTTAGCTAGCAATTCCCCCTCCCCCTCTCTTGCTCTTCACACCACCAACACATACTACTCCTCAAGTAATACAATACATGCATTTATTTTTTATAGTCACAACTTTATGTCTCGACATCCTCCTTTGCCTGGTGCCTGTCCATCCTTGATGCGCCCTGTGTTGGGGGCCATTGCCGTGAAGGACCCTGCCTCTGTCCCTGGTGGGAGCAGTCCCCGCTTTTGGAGGCGCATTTGACCCAGCCTCCATGCCGGTCTCACATGGATACCCTGTAAGTACCATCTGGAACTCTGACTACATGTTCACTGTTTCTTCATATGCAAATGCACTGGATCAATCTGTAATGCAACTATGTGATTATATCATTACAGAGACACAATACACGCTAGCTCCTGACGAGCGACATCTAAGTCGCGAAACGCGTAGAGCCACCAAATATCGTGTTTCTATCATGTGTCACTACAGCAATCTCACAATGCATCAATTAATTTCTGTTTGTATATTCTGGTCCTTGTTATATATTTGTCCTGTTGTGTATCCATTTATACATTAAAACTATTGAATTTCAATTTTCCTACCCTTCTTGTTGTTCATCAATCTTGTGTAACCTTATAGGTACCGATACATGGGTACATTCATGAACTCCTTATCAATCCAATACTGTTATGTATGATTTGATTATGTGAAGTTAGAAAGCATACAGTGTACCCTTGACATGTTGGTTATCCCATATTAATCCAATCCTTATCCCACACATACTTCATTCAAAGTCCCGCCCTTTGTTGCTCTCTCCTTTCTACAAATACAGGGATGGAGGTAAATGACTCGTCATTACCTCATTTAAAGTCCCACCAACTCTCTTTTTTTATCACCTTGGAAAAGTCCTTTATTAAAAAAAATAAAAAAAATAAAAACATTCCAGCGATGAAATCCAGTGTCCCGCTGCGATCCGATGTCCAGCGCTGTCCGTCATTGGCTGAGACTGGGCGGACCTGATAGGGAACTTCCTCCGCAGTCTATTAAATGTATAGACCCGCCCCTTCTAAAGTTCCCCATCAGGTCCGCTCAGCCAATGAATAGGTGTAAGGCTAAGCGGACCTGATGCGGAACGTGAGAAGGGGCGGGTCTATTCATTTATTACACAGTGAAGGAAGTTCCCCATCAGGTCCGCTCAGGCCAATGACGTAAGCGGGGTCTGACATACCGAGGGGGCAGACCTGATGGGGAACTTCCTTCACTGTGTAATACATGAATAGACCCGACCCTTCTAAAGTTCCCCATCAGGTCCGCTCAGCCAATGACTAGGTGTAAGGCTAAGTGGACCAGATGCGGAACATGAGAAGGGGCGGGTCTATTCATGAATTACACAGTGAAGGAAGTTCCCCATCAGGTCTGCCCCCTTGGTATGTCAGACCCCGCCTACGTCATTGGCCTGAGCGGACCTGATTGGGAACTTCCTTCACTGTGTAATACATGAATAGACCCGCCCCTTATCACGTTCCGCATCTGGTTAGCTTAGCCTTACACCTAGTCATTGGCTGAGTGGACCTGATGGGGAACTTTAGAAGGGGTGGGTCAATACATTTAATAGACTGCGGAGGAAGTTCCCCATCAGGTCCGCTCAGGCTCAGCCAATGACGGACAGCGCTGGACATCGGATCGCCGCGGGACACTGGATTTCATCGCTGGAATGTTTTTTTTTATTTATTTATTAATTTTTTTTTAATAAAGGACTTTTCCAAGGTGTTTGTGTTTTTTTTTTTACATTTTTTTACACTTTCTTCGTGAAATGGTAGGGGTACAATGTACCCCTTACCAATTCACATGGGTGGGGGGCCGGGATCTGGGGGTCCCCTTTGTTAAAGGGGTCTTCCAGATTCCGATAAGCCCCCTGCCCGCAGACCCCCACAACCACCGGGCAAGGGTTGTGGGGATGCGGCCCTTGTCCCCATCAACATGGGGACATCCTCCCCATGTTGAGGGCATGTGGCCTGGTACGGTTCAGGAGGGGGGGCGCTCTCTTGTCCCCCCCCTCTTTTCCTGCGGCCTGCCAGGTTGCGTGCTCGGATAAGGGTCTGGTATGGATTTTTGGGGGGACTCAACGCCATTTTTTTTAAAATTTGGGGTGGAGTTTTCCTTAAAATCCATGCAGATCTGAAGGGCCTGGTATGGATATTTGTGGGGAACCGCACGCATTTTTTTTTTAATTTGCGGCGGGGTTCCCCTTAATATCTATACCAGACCTGAAGGGCCTGGTAATTGAATTTGGGGGGACCCCCACGCTTTTTTTTTCTTTTTTTATCAATGACTTTTCTATGTATTGCCGGGAGCCGACAATTCATTAATAGCCGCAAGTGAGTTTTAAGTGACTTCTTTTCCTTCAGAAATGACATTTTGTGCAGGGACAGTTCTAAGCATGGGAAACATGCGCGACTTTACATGCATATTATACACACCCCCCATGTACGAAATTTAAAGGAATATTTCACTTTTATTGTTTCACTTTAAGCATTATTAAAATCACTGCTCCCAAAAAAACGGCTGTTTTTAAAACTTTTTTTGCATTGATACATGTCCCCTGGGGCAGGACCCAGGTCACCCAACACTTTTTATGACAATAACTTGCATATAAGCCTTTATAATTAGCACTTTAGATTTCTCCCATAGACTTTTCGAATTTGCCGCGAACACCCCAATTTGTTCGCTGTTTGGCGAACAGGCAATGTTCGAGTCGAACATGAGTTCGACTCGAACTCGAAGCTCATCCCTAAAGAAAAAAGAAAAATATATATATAATATATATATATATATATATATATATATATATATATATATATATATATATATAGCTATTTGCAGCTCCCTGCAATAAACAGTATTTAAACAAGCAGAATAGACATGTATTGCTATGCAACTTTAACAATGCCCTTTTTCAGCTACTTTCCCTCGTGAGCAGACTGACACCCAGCAATGTCTACCTATGCAGTCAGGCCTGACTGAACTAAATGGAAGTTCTGCAAAGGAATCTTCGCTAGCAAAACTCGGTGGTGCACTTGATGAACAAAACTTTGTAATCCAGCAGGGTAGTAGAGATACAGTATTTTGTCTGTGAGCAAGTGCTCTCTCACCAACCGGACCAGTCCAAGTCTGTCTCCTCCGCCGATGCGTCTAGGCACATGGATCCATCGACATCCGGGTCTTCGGTCCTCCTGGTACGGCACAGCAAGGATGAAAAGATGTCCCTCAGGTTCTGCTAGGCTGGCGGAGGGCTCTTTGGAGATGTACAAGGCCCAGGCTTCAGGCCTTGCACCAGCAGCAGGTTCACACAGGGATCCTCTTGCAAGCAGGGCGGTGTTCCAAAGAGAAAGAGTGGGCTCCGCCTCTCCCTTATAAACCCCACCCCAGGAGTCTCTGTGCGGAGCAAAGCACCCTGGGTGTCCCATTGTTTACTGGGTAACGTAGTCTCTGAGGGATTAAAAGGGGAATACCCCGCTACACACTCCCCCCACTTAGAATCCTTTGGTCCCCAAAGATAGCATCAACAGCATGTACCAACAAGCTCATTGAGGGCTGCAAGGGAAGTCGGCAGGGGAAGCTCCCACCAAAACTGGGAAGGGAGTTTGTTCTGCCCACAGACCACTTTAATGGGGGTGACCTGCCTAACTGTGCCAGAGAATGAGTTGGGGTTGCCCTCCACCAAATGCACAGTGGAGGGACCAGGGTTTTCTATAGTTCTTCTGGCTGTCACCACAGTGTCCTCTGAACTCTCCCCCATCTGGGTATAAGTTAGCCTCTGGGGAGGACGGATGGTTCTTGTTGATCTTTGTTCTCTGGGAGTAACTGACTCAGTCGCCACAGGCTCTTTCTCCTCTTCATCTGGAACAGGTGAAGGAGTTCCCATCGGTTCTTGGGCCTCCGGCTCAGATGCAGGAAGGTACATGGAGTCTCCTGGATCTTCCTCAGGGGCGGTGTTCCAAAGAGAAAGAGTGGGCTCCGCCTCTCCCTTATAAACCCCACCCCAGGAGTCTCTGTGCAGAGCAAAGCACCCTGGGTGTCCCATTGTCTACTGGGTAACGTAGTCTCTGAGGGATTAAAGGGGAATACCCTGCTACACAAAGTTTCTAAAGAGTAGAGTTTTGATAAAGTGTTTTGGATGGTTATAGATTTTTATTTTTTAAGGCGCGAACCATGTTGGATAAACAGCCCCCGTAATACTGCCTTTAGAGCTTCCCATTTTAAGGGGAGTGCGGTTTCATCCTGAACATGGTCAGAAATAAAATGACTAATCGCTTCTATAATTGCCTTATGTCAGATCCAATCTGTCATAAGTGTATCGTTCAGACGCCAAGACCAACTTGTTCCCTGGGTCTGGGGAGGGTCTATTGTTAAGAATACCGGTGAGTGATCAGACCAGATAAATGAACCTATTTCCATTGTGGGATTCCATTCTAATACCTTTGGGCCTGTTAAAAAGTAGTCTAATCTAGTATATGACTTATGAGCTAATGAATAATATGTGTAATTGCGATCTTTGGGATATAGAATCCGCCATAAATCTAATAGCCTGTGTTCGTAAAGTTTATTTTTAAGGGCCCTCAAACGAGAATGTGAAATATTCGATCGCTGAGTAGAGGTATCTAATGTGGGGTCCAAGGCTAGATTAAGGTCTCCTCCCAACGGCTGAGATTTGAACCATCTATGGCCAGCCTAACACAACATCAATTTTTATATGTATTATTATCCCTCTACAGCCCTGTACTACTCATCCGTTCCCCACCACATTCTAATTTTCTCAGAACTCCTGTTGGTTGTGACAGCGTTATTGTAAAAAAAAAAAAAAATGCAAATGCAAAACAAAAGTAAGTAGAAAAATGGACTACCTGGTTCATAGCTGAATAGCTGGCAGTCCTTGTACAGATTAGGGGTATATGGATGTTGGACTGTTCTCAAATCACAAGTCCTTGCAAATCCCATACTACAGTTGTGAGTGTGTTTTGTTGGGAGATAAAAACACTTTGGCACCATTTATATCCATGCCTTGTGGGAACATGTTATGTGCATTGCAATTCATTTTACATACATAGTTAGGCCTCTTGCACATGGACATCTATTAGCTTCAGGCTGGGTTCACACTAGTACCAATTGGATGTGGGTTTCCCCGCATCCAATTTACATGACAGGACATTGTGACCGGCTCTCAATGGAGCCAATTCACATATCTCTGTGGTGGCTGCAGAGTGAATTGCACAGAGGTCCTGTGCGTCTTTGGCTCCATTTCAGGTCCGAATTCAGGCAAAAATTCAGGCCTGATTCGTCCCTGAAATGGAGAACAGGGACACACTGGACACCTGCTGTGAGCCGCATGCGATCTTAGTGGGAAACCAGCCTCCGGGTCTTCAAGCTTAAAATCTCCAGCACTTACCTGTAACCAGGGAGCCACGTACAGCCACCTTACTTGCGTAAACACCGAATACCTATTTTCACAAATACAAAAGTGCTGCATTTTGGAAAACATGACATATACACATGCCAAAGCCTTCTGCAATCACACAAGTAATATTTTGTGCATTTAGGAATAAACCCAGCTCTTTTTTTAAAAAACAATCTACTGAGATGGGCAGAACCAGTTTAGGAAACGTATTCCATATTTTCACTACTATTACTGTGAAGAAGTATTTCCATATGTGGAGATAACATCTCTTTCCTCCAGACGTAAAGAGTGCCCTATTGTCCTCTGTAATGACCTGAAAGTGAATTACTCCAATTAGTTCTTCTTGCAGTATTTAGTGATGTCTCCAACCCAAAACCAGCCTTGTGATCTGCTGTGGTTGGTCAAAGTAGTCACATGGTACCAGCAGCGAGCTGGTACACTAATCAGTCATTGGCTGTGTCCGATGACAGATCCCACCGCAACGTGGCCCCGCACGAGGAGCAATTTGGGAGGACGTCATATTCATATGACGTCCACCCAGATCAACAAAAATCTGTCCCGACCATCATTTTGCTATAGGCTCACTGCTGGTACCATGTGACCTCTGTGACTAATCACAGCAGATCACATGACAGTTGTAAACAAGGAATGGCTTCCTTTAATGCCATCCATTGTTTTCAATTGTGTTGCCAACTGTTATTGGTCAATGTGATCCTACAACTCTGATGAGTGGTCTATACGATTGTGGATGAGTTTTGCGGAGACATCTCTATAGGTATTAGTGACCTATGGGTCTATACCTGAGATAACAACCCATTGAAGTCTTTGATGTTTGTGCTATGTGGAAGCCCATGAAGGGACTGGATGTCTTATAGCATTGACCCTTATTCAATATGTGTACTCTATATACTAGCTTCGATCGATATTGCTAAGTGACATATCAGTATGGATGTCACACCACTTCTTTAAACGTAATCTTTCTAAAACTGAGCTTGTCATATTTCCTCCTCCACGATCCCCTCCCCATGACTTTACCATTGAAATCAACAGCACAACCATTGGTTCCTCCACACACGCCAAGGTGCTGGGTGTAATTCTAGACTCTGACCTCCCCTTCAGCCCCCACATCCAATCACTGGCTAAATCTTGCCGCCTTAACCTCCTGCAACATTTCCAGAATTCGCTCCTTCCTTGACTACTGTTCCTCCCTCCTCACTGGCCTACCCTTACACAGACTATCCCCTCATCAGTCTATTATGAATGCTGCTGCTAGACTAATACACCTTACTAACCGATCTGCAACTGCTGCCCCTCTCTGCCAATCCCTTCACTGGCTTCCAGTACCCCACCGTAAAAAATTCAAAATACTAACCACAACATACAAGGCCATCCACAACCTTGTCCCCAGCTACATCACCAACCTCATCTGCAGATATCGCACAAACCGTCCTCTCCTCTCCTCCCAAGACCTCCTGCTCTCTGGCTCCCTTGCTACCTCCTCCCATGCTTGCCTTCAGGACTCCTGCAGAGCCACTCCCATCCTCTGGAACTCCTACCCTAGTATGTCCGGTCAGCCCCTACCATGTCCACCTTTAGGCGATCCCTGAAAACAAATTTATTCAGGGAAGCCTACCCCACCCTCCACCTAAGAACCGTACCCGAGCCACCTCCATCAGATCATCCCCCACAGCTAATACCTTTTGTACCATTTCCCCCTTCCTTTAGATTGTAAGCTCCACGAGCTGGGCCCTCCTATTCCTTCTGTATTTAACCCCCTACACTGTAAAGCAGTGCACAAACTGTTGGAGTTATGTCAGGAAAGGCTGGCTAGAGGAAGGAATGTTCCCCGCAGATTAACTCCTGCTCCCCGAACTTGTGTCAAGGAATCTGCGTTGTCGCGTGCTAACGTAGGTTAGCGCATGCGCATCGGCGCATCAACGTGCACAGCGCACCATGTGATCCATGAAGTGCCTATTTAAACCGGATCAGTGCACAGACCCGGTGCTGCCTTGTCTACAGCGTTCCTGTGAGACTCCTGTTTCCTGCAACCTGCATCTGATTCCTGTTACTTACCCGGCCTGCTCTGACTACTCCTGCTCTCTGCCTGCATCGACCCCGGCCTGAACCTAGACTATTCTCCAGCCTCTGAACCTGTACCTCATCTGACTGTCCTGTGTATGACCCGGCTTGCCTGACCCTGCTCCTGCCTCTGCCTTCCAGTCTGCGGAGTTCTGGTACCGTTGACCTGCATCTCCTGCATGCTGTCATCCACCGTCATCTGGCACGCCATTCAACTGGTAGCCCAGCAGATAGCACGACTACCGGCCCTCGTGCAACTCTGCACTCCTGCGCCACCTGTTTGCTCTATCAGGGGCCCAGAGTCAGAGGAGTAAGAGAAGCCTCCCTCTGCTAATCAGGCTCATCCCACCAGGTACGTAACAAGTTATATGTGACAGGAGTCACTTTGGGTCAGGGGCTTGTGCGGCTCAGCTTGCCCTGAAGAGTTCTGGAGGTTCCTTGTCCAGCTTCCCGACGCCTCTTATGTGTAGATCACCCTGTGTCTCTAATAGGGGCACATGGTGAATGAGAACCCCAGTCTGATCTGTGCTAGTCAGATTCAATGCTGTATACATTGAATATATTGTGTGTCATGCTGTTGGACTATTTGCTGTGATGGTTTTGGGTGTGACTATTCTATTGTCTATTGTGGCTGGATGCATCAACTATTATGGGATGTGGAAGTGTCTTTCTGGAAGGAAAAAGGGAGGGGGGATTCCTCCAACCCCCCTGCTGATAAGACTGTGTACTGAGAAGTTGGAACACACCTGACCTGTATAACAATTGTCATTGGACAGTTTAACCCGCCCTGTTTCCCAAGGGTGGGGGGAGTGTTTTTAAAGAAAGATATCTGTGAACATGTGCTTGAATAAACTCATTCTTGTTTTACCCTCAAGACAGAGCTTTGTCTCGTTTGTGGGGGGAGAATTATTCATATGGGGTCTTATTCGGCTGGTTAGAGTGTCTGGTAGCTGCCTTGTGTTTGGGAATGGAATATCCTAAACGACGTTAACCCCTTTCATACGCGGGGTGTTGTTACAATTGGTGGCAAGCAGCGGGTGGATTCCCACAGCCAGAAGGACAGCTACAAGAGGACACAGGACAATGGAAGCACAGTATGAATGGCTAAAGCTGTCTTTCCCCAAGAACTTACTGGAGAACCGGGGCAGACCGGTCAACAACTGTAAGAAAAGGGACATTATCGCAGAACTAGTCGATATGGATAACAGAAAGGACACCCCAAGAGGCAAGTTTTTTTTTGTATAATCTTTATTTATGGAAGACAGGACATTACAGCTCTGGTTACAGTATCCATAGGTAAAAACATCAAGTAATGTGCCAGTCCTTCCTTTTTGTTTGTTATTCCACAACAGACAGGTACAAAAACATAAATGACATAAATTACAGAGTTTTACAAGAAAGAAACGGTTAAATCAGTCATAAGCATACGAAATGCAAAAAAAATAAAAAATCAAGCGACACATTAGCGGCGAGGACTACAACCTCACAATGAGTGAGCAGAGTCCCCAATCGCCAAATAGCAAAATATAAGACAAAATTCACCTCCGAAGAGATGTTAGCAAACATGTGGCTAGGTCGACCAGCTCCCCGGACCAATAGTGCAGAGAATCGCAAATCTTGAAGGGAGGATCAGGCGGGCGCGCACGGGGGGAGGGGGGCAACAATGCACCTCCAACTAACCTCCCTCCGACACACTGCCCCGTCCGGGCCCTCCCGACTCGAGGCCCCTGCACCATGGTGACACAAAAGTGTC
The DNA here is from genome assembly GCA_029206835.1 of Rana muscosa. Classification (NCBI taxonomy): domain Eukaryota; kingdom Metazoa; phylum Chordata; class Amphibia; order Anura; family Ranidae; genus Rana; species Rana muscosa. The sequence continues at coordinate 142,020,003 of CM055116.1, read as the reverse complement.
GATCCCCCGAACTGTCCAGGGGAATCCGCGATAGCAGAGTGCCTTAGTCCGGCAAGACAGCCGGCCCTCCAGCCCGCACCTGTCACCTAATGCTTATCAAGCGGACCCCCTACTAACAAACGGTCTTTCCAGACTGAAACCAAAGTAAACCAAAAAATAAATAAATTAATAAATAAAAAGGGGGGATACAAACTAGGAAAGGAAAAAGAGCAAGATAGAATATAGCATACCTGGAGTCCCACGTCCATCTCCGCCTCCGCCCCGGGCCCCGCCAGCCCTTAGCACATATTATGTAGCTAGAAAAAAGAGGACCACTCGTCCCAGCTCCTACTATCGGCTGGACATCCATGTGACATTTCTAGTGCACTTCAGCCCACTGCTCCCACCTGAGAACCCCGAGGCCGCCCTTTGAGGGATGGCTCCGCGAGCTCCAACAGGGCCACATCCAAGCTGGAGGACACGTGGCCGGGATCCAGGACATGTGCATCCCAGGTCGACCAAGTTGCAGTGAAGCTATCTCGGGTACCCCTGCAGGTGGCAATCCAATCCTCCGCCTCCCTGATGTCTCCTACCTTACGACGCCATTCCTCCCTGCCTGGAATTTGCGGACGCCTCCAGTATATGGGAAGCAATCGCTTAGCTGCATTCAATAAGTGAGGCAGCACACTTTTCTTGTATCGGCTCACTGGCATGGGAGGAACGTGTAGCAGGAAGTGAACCGGGGAGAGAGGGATTAGGGTCTAATCACCGGGCAGTCCCACCAGATGTGCAGAAGGGTGCCCCTGTGACCGCAACCCCTCCAGCATCGATCCGACATGGATGGGTAAATCCTGGCTAGATCCGCCGGTACACGGTACCAGCGTAGCAATATTTTGAAATTTGTTTCCTGTGTCCTGGCGTCAATAGAACTAGACCGAGTAAGTTGGTAAAGAGAAGACAGTTGGTTAGGTGTAAAGACCGTCTCCAGGTCCTTTTCCCAGGCCCCAATGTATGCTGACTTCACTACTGAGGCAATGGAGCCAAGCAGGTGGTAGAGCTCAGAAATCACATGCGGGACCGGTTCTTCTGCTACAAAGAGGTGTTCAAAGGGCGTGAGGGTGGAGATATCTCGTATGGAGTTCCCCTGAGCCATAAAAAAATGGTGGAGTTGTCTATGGCCCCAAAAGTCCATAGGGAAACTCCCCGTACGGTCTCAAAGGGTCGCCAAAGAGAGCAGCTTACCATCTTTCATAAGTTTTCCACAACTGGCGTCACCGCCGTCTACCCAAGAGCCAAAAAAGGCCGTCTGCTTACCCGGAGGGAACCACAGGTAACCTCCCAATGGCGCCAGCGGGGAGACAGGGGATGCCATCGGTAGAGTGGCATTGAGGCGATCCCAGGTTCGAAGAGCCTGGACCGTCAGTGGAGAAGCAAAATCAGACAGCCCCCTGTGTTCCCGGGCCAACCACGGGGCATAGGACAAGTTTCTGCCCGCCATATATTTTTCTAGGGAGACCCAGAGTTTGGATTTAGTGTGGAAGCGCCAGTTAAGGATCCTCTGGAGGACGATGGCCCTATAATACCTTTGAATGTCCGGCAGGCCTAGACCCCCTGCGTCTCTCGGTCGGCTCAACAGTCTGAGCGCAATTCTTGGCCTCCTATTATTCCACACAAAGGTCGAGATCAGGCTGGACATCTGTGTGAAAAAACGCCTAGGCAAGGACATGGGTATCATTTGCAAATAGAACAGTATGCGTGGAAGAATATTCATTTTTATGATATTAAGTCGCCCCATCCAGGTGAATGCTGTCTTAGTCCATAGGGCCAGGTCCTTCTTCACAGTTGTCAGTAAGGAAGCGAAGTTAGTCGCGTACAGGGTGTCAAACCTATCCGTCAGCCGTATACCCAAATATTTCAAGGACGATTTAGCCCAGGTGAATGGGAAGGCAGTTTGTAGCCTACCCGTCAGAGGGTGATAACTGAATGGGCAATATCTCTGACTTTGCGTAATTGATCTTAAAATTAGAAAGTGACCCGAAATGTCGGAGTTCTCGCATCAGGTTAGGCAAAGAGATCAGGGGGTCCGTCAGGTGGAAGAGCACATCATCAGCGTATGCCGAAAGTTTGTGCTCCGTATGACCCACCGACAGTCCTTTGATATCAGTGTTCGCCCGTACAGTGCGTAGAAATGGTTCCAGCACCAGGGCGAACAACAGAGGAGAAAGAGGACACCCCTGCCTCGTACCATTCCTGATCGAGAATCTAGGGGAGAGAAAGTCATTGACCTTGACCTGAGCACTCGGATCTGAGTACAAGGCCATGATCCATGCTAACATATGCGTGCGGAAGCCGAGAGCCTCCAGTACAGCGCGCAAGTAAGTCCAGTCAACCCGATCGAAGGCCTTCTCTGCGTCGGTTGACAGGATCAGGTAGGGGGGGGGGGGGTCAGGAATAGCACAAGCCCAGTGTATAAGGTGTATAGCCCTGATGGAGTTGTCCCTAGCCTCTCGGCCTGTGACAAACCCCGTCTGGTCCGGGTGGACAATGAGTGGGATTAGGTGTTTTAGCCTAGACGCAAGAATTTTAGCAAGAATTTTTATGTCCACATTAAGAAGTGATATAGGCCTGTAGCTCTGGGGCACAGTGGGGTCCTTCCCCTCCTTGGGAATCACGGTGATGTGGGCTAGCAGGGCCTCACTAGGGATCGCATTCCCGTTTGCTATAGAATTAAAGTAGCTGCACATCGACTCCGATAGCAGGGGTAGGAACAGTTTGTAGTAAGCTTTGGTAAGCTTTCAGGACCAGGGCTCTTCCCATTAGGCAAAGACCCCACCGTAGCCCAAAGCTCAACAGGCGTAATAGGGGACTCCAACATGGAACACTGATCGTCCCTCAGCGGGGGAAGGCCAGCTGTGGTCAGGTGAGTTCTTATGTCGTTCAGTCTCTCAGTCTGGGCCTCAGGGGTCCGGGTCCAATCTAGGTTATAGAGGGTGGCATAATATTCTCGAACCCAGAGGCAATTTGGGAAGATCTGGCCGTGAGCTCACCCGAGGGAAGGCGCAGCTTCTGTACATACATGAGCGCGCGTTTCTTCCTAAGGGCTCTGGCCAACATGCGGCCACATTTGTTGCCATGTTCATAATATTTATGCGACAGGAAGCGTAGTTGTTTGCGCGCCTGTCGGTCCAATAAGCGTAAGAATAATTCTCTCAACTCCGTCAGTTTCCCAAGAGCCTCCGGGCCCCCGCCCTGCTTATGTTCAAGTTCCGCCTGCTGTAGCGCCTGGAGTACCCTAGTAAAGTCCGCTTGTCGGGCCTTCTTAAGTCTAGCTCCCTGAGAGATCAGTTCTCCCCGCACCACTGCCTTATTCCCAGATAACCCCTTTATTCATACCTTCTGTGGCATTTTCCTTGAAGTAGTGGGACAGGACGGCCGTGACTCTGGAGACCGCGGCTGCGTCGTCCAACAGGGATTCATTCAGGCGCCATGACCATACCCTACGGGTGCCCCGGGGCAGGGCCAAAGTGGCCATCACCGGGGCATGGTCAGAGATAGTTATATTCCCGATGGAAGAGGCCTGCAGCAGCTCCAGAGCCAAGTGGTCCACACATATCAGGTCAATACGGGTGTAGACATCATGGACCCTTGAATAATAGCTGTAATCCCTATCTGAGGGATGAAGCAACCGACAACTGTCCAGGAGGCAATGAGACTGCAGGGATTTGCGAAAATGTTTAAGAAAGGCGTGAGAGTGGGAGGGGCGTCGGTGCGAGGTGTCGAGTTGGGGGTCAGGGCTTACATTAAAGTCACCTCCTAAAATCAGAGGACCCTCTCTAAAATCTGTCAGGCTGTCTAGAACACTGTCTAGAAATGTAAGCTGGTTGGAATTAGGGGCATATATCGTAGCCACTGTAAGCTTTTGGCCCGCTATAACCCCCTTTAGGAAAACATACCTCCCCTGAGGGTCAACCTTGCTCTCAGTGACCTGGAGGGGGCAAGATTTATGAATGGCGATAGCCGTGCCCCTAGATTTTGCAACCGGTGAGTTGCTCAAGAACCATTGACTATAAAGATGGGTGGGCAATTTGGGGGTTGACTGGGGGGTAAAGTGCGTTTCCTGCAAAAGAATCACATGTGCCCCTGACCGCTTCAGTTCCCACCAGAGCTTACTTCGTTTACAGGGGGAGCAGAGACCGCGCACATTATAAAAAATTACCTTAAGCGATGCCATAGGGAGTCCATGGGGTGGTCGAGTCGCGTAGCATGGCTGCGGGCGCAGGGCGGAAGACGGAGCCGGAGGCAGTTCCTATAAAGAGGCAAGGAGTAAAAAAAAGAGGAACAGAAGAGAGGGAAGGGAAAACAGCGTGAGGCAGGATAACATACATAAGACACGAAAGACAACAATGGTAACAATATCATGACATAAAATACCTGGGGGGCAGGCGTCGGGCTCAGCCCCACAAGGGAGGAGCGCCGAGGCCCGTCCCCATCTCCAAACGAGGAAATATACCTAATAAGGTACGGTCTACGTGGGGAACGCGGACCAACACTGGAGGGAAGGGTGCGGGGGTCAGTCCCCGTCCACCGCCATGTACTAACAAGTAGGCAACATTCAAGGGGGGAGAAAGTGCTATAAAAAATGAAAACCCCTGAGGAGCAACGCTCTAATTTGAAAGGTAAAAAAGTAAAAAAGAAAAAAAAATTGAAAACGAGTACAAGGTATCCAGGAAATGGGTTCGCCGGGCCAGAACCGGGGCCATAGCTTCAAGTCTCTCCCAAAGGACAACAACAGGGGCCTGTGATCAGTCACGGTTATAAAGGCAAATGGTCCAGTAGGAGGGCCAACGAACAGCAACATACTGAGCGGCTAAGTCTCGGATCCAGGCATCAGTGAATTTAGAGGGCCCGGGACCCACTTAAAGAGCAAGTAGGATACCAGTTTTGAAGGAAACAGACCTTTCATGAAGGCAACAAACAAGTCAGGGGGAAGGGAGCTGCCATTTAGTGTCGCGGCGACACAGGGCCAGAGGGGGAGGCAGAAGTGGGGCGCCTGCGGTTCCTCCTGCGGCTCTTGCAGGTAGCTGGTAGCCAGGGTTGAGGGAGTTGCAGGTCAGGGTGATCTTGCGGGGTCTTCCAGTCCCAGGGTGCTCAGAAAGTGTGGTAGGTCGTCCTTGGTGCGTAGCGTGGCTTGTCTGCCCTCATTGGACGCCTGCAAATAGAAGGGAAATCTCCAGCGATAAGGCAAGCCTGCCTTTTGGATTGCTTCCAGCAGGGGGCGGAGAGCCCTGCGTTGCATAAGGGTCCTTCTGGAAATGTCTTGGTAGAAGTAAAGGTGGGCCCCATCAAAGTCAAAGTATGGCTTCCCACGCATCTTTTGCATGATCTTATCTTTCAGTGTATACTTGTGGAGCTTACATGACATCTCTAGGGTTTTCCACATCCTGAGAGGGTGGCCTGAGGGCCCTGTGAGCACGGTCTATCTCTATGGGTGCAGTAGCAGGCAGGCTTAAAATCTCTCTAAATACATCCTCCAGAGTAGGAATAATGTCTTTATGTGCCGTGGCTTCAGGCAGGCCTCGTATGCGAATGTTTGCTCGCCTGCTACGGTTCTCAAAATCATCCAACTGACACAGTGAAGTCTCAATTTTCTGATCCTGGGCACAGCATCTGGCTTGAAGCATAGAGATGGCAGGTAGGACCTCATCAAGTTTCTGCTCCACTGTTTCCATCCTAGCCCCCAAGTGGTTAGTGTCAGCCTTAAGCTGGGCAATATCCTCCCTGAAGGCCCTCTCCACCCTGGCTGTAAATTTTTCAAGATCCTCTCGAGTAGGGAGGGACCAAATATGGCGCTTTATATCTCTGTCTCCATCTCCCACGAAATCAGTCACATCAGAGCCCTGATCAGGGGGGGCTGAGGATCCCGGGGAGAGTGGAGGGGCAGTGTCACTCACCATCTGTGGAGAGGGGATCTGGGAGTCCTGGAGCTGTTGCTGCTGCTCGGCCAGCGCTTTCTGAGCAGCCTTAGCTGCCTTGGTTGTTTTTGGCGTCTGCGCCATCTTGGAGGCCTTGTGTCCCGGGCCGCGTGGGACCCGCTGAAGAAGGCATCCAGCTGCTCCTGTCGGGTCCCATCCGCCCTCGATTGCTGGGAGAGCGCCCGCCGTCCCTGTGACATGAATGCTGGCGTTCCGGGAGTGATATCTCCCCTCGTTAGTGCTGTAGATGCGGCGGTGTGCGAGAAGCTGAAGAGTCACACGTCCTCACTCCTCCATAGCTAGGCCACGCCCCCCCAAGAGGCAAGTTTTGATCGGGCTGTTAAACTAAGACTGGCACATTATGGTACTAACCGTCCAGAGGAGATCATAGCCCTAGTTATAGCGGCTGTGGACGCAACTTGGCTACATCAAAAAGGTGCTGCAGCAGCAGAAGTCACAGCCGCACCAACTGAAAGGAGAGAAGAGGTACAGATACCATCCGCCATGGAAGAGGAATTCAGAAGGAGGTTGCAAGAGATGCAGATACAGCATAGAGAACTAGTATCAGAGGAGGTCCTGCTGGAAGGTCTGATTCTATCCTTTGCGAACTCTGAAAGAAAGCGCTAGCTCTTGAGCAGCAACACCAGGGAAAAGTTCTCACCCTCCATCTATGTAAGGTACTGGTCGCAGTATGATGTATGAATGCTGTTATTGGGGGAACAACCGAAGCAGGAGTGGACAGCTGAGTTAAGCAGGCTGATCCGGGCAGAGATGCGGTTGGACGAGAGCTACAGAGCCCCAGCGGATGACAGCCCCACGGAAGGCTTTGACTATGATGGCCTGGGATTGTTGTATTTTAGGCTGTCCAGGGACCCTGACTTTGGGAGTGATCGGGAGTGGCATTTGGAGGAAATCATGGAGCACAGAGAGCGAAGACTGAATGTCTCGGAAGGACACTGGGCAGAGGAAGATTTAGAGTTTCTGGCCGTTCAGGAATGGGAGCTGGAGATCGCCTAAAGACAGCTGCTAGATTCTGCTCAGCAGCAGGGTGGGGCTCCCTTTGCCTGGGACTATCAGGAAATACCAGTTGACAACTCTGAAATCCTGGCTGAAGAATCGGCAGTGGAAAATCTGGAGATTGCCATCCCCAAAGCTGAAGTGCTGACTGACCTTGATGATCCTGTTTCTGCTTGGGATGATATTGGATGGAGGAATGTACCTGTCCAGCAGCATGCCAGAGAATCTGCAGTGGAAAATCTGGAGATTTCCATCAGGGCAGAGTGCTACCAACCTCTGCCCAGCAGGGCCGCCATCAGGGGGGTAAAGGCAGTACACCTGTAAGGGGCCCGGATGGTCCCCAGGGGCCTGGATGGCAACCCCCTCTTTTTTTTTGTAAGGGGCCCAGAGAACCCCAGGGCCCGGATGGTAACTCCCCTTTTTTATGTATTTTTTATGAAAAAAAAAAAATATATATATTTTTTTCTTTTGTAAGGGGCCCAGAGGCCCGGAGGTCCCCAAGGCCCCGGATGGTAACCCCCCTTTTTTATAAAAAATAAATATATATATATATATATATATATTTATTTTATTTTCTTTCTTTATTTTTATTTATTTTTTATAATGGGCCCAGAGGCCCGGTCCCCGGACGGTAACCCCCCTTTTTTATAAAAAAATAAATATATATATATATATATATATATATATATATTTATTTTATTTTTTTATTTTTTTGTAAGGGGCCCAGAAGCCCAGAGGTCCCCAGAGGCCCGGAGGTCCCCAGGGCCCCGGATGGCAACCCCCCCTTTTTTTTTTTTAGAAAAATCATTTTTATTTTATTTATTTTTTTATTTAAAAAAAAAATTTTGTAAGGGGCCCAGAGGTCCCCGGGGCCCTGGGTGGTAACCCCCTTTTTTATGTATTTTTTTTATTAAAAAAAAATATATATATTTTTTTATTTTATTTTATTTCCCCAGGGCCCCGGGTGGCAACCTCCTTTTTTTTTTATATAAAAATAAGTTTTTTTTTTATAAATAATTTTTTATTATTTTTTGTAAGGGGCCCAGAGGCTCGTGGCTGCCCCCCCGCTTCTCAATTTGCGGCAGCAGCACCCCCCTCCCCCGTTTCTCCTCTGCTCCAGGGGGCCCATGCCTGAAGCTGTGTAAGGGGCCCCAAAATTCCTGATGGCGGCCCTGCTGCCCAGCACCGGAAACAACTGTGGAGTTCCAGGGAGCCGGGGCACTTGGCCCCTCTCTCCAGCGACAAGCTGAGGCAGTAAAGCTTTTACTCCCAGCTGAATCACTGGCAGCAGGGCAAAATGCTACTGGCCTCTGCACACAACTGCAGCTTGAGCTGATATCGGGGGGTGGGACTGCGGTCTCCACTCACAGCAACCCAGAGAAGAGCTGGCAACAGAGCAGAGTGCTGCTGGCCTCTGCTCTCAACTAACAGAAGAGGGAGATCCTGTGGTAGTGGATGGGACTTCGGTCTTCACTGACACAACCCCAGAAAGTGGTGTTACACTGAGACAGGAGGATGTCAACCTTGCTTTGCAAGCACTGGGGGATTTTCACCTGCCACAAGTGGGTGGGACTTCAGTATTCACTTGTATACCCCAGGGATGCTGGGCAGTTGGCCCAGATCCCCAACAGCATGACGGACTGAGCCCAGTCACCCTGTCTTCTCTCCAGCGGCTGAAAGGACTCCAGGGAGAAGGGCCAGTCCAGGCCTCTCCCCAGCGGCGGGTATGTTCTCTGAGAGAGGCAGAGGTTGGCTGGGTGAGTAATGCTCTGCTTGGAGCAATTTGTTTGGGGTACTGTGTGGATACAGGCATTAGAGGACTGGAACTACTGACTAACTTCAGAGTCAACCCGTCTGGGGTCTCCTCCTGCGATAGTCTCCTGCCGAAAGGGGAGATGTGCGACAGGAGTCATTTTTGGTCGGGGGTTTGTGTGGCTCAGCTTGCCCTGAAGAGTTCTGGAGGTTCCTTGTCCAGCTTCCCCGACGCCTCTTATGTGTAGATCACCCTGTGTCTCTAATAGGGGCACATGGTGAATGAGAACCCCAGTCTGATCTGTGCTAGTCAGACTCAATGCTGTATACATTGTATACAGTATATTGTGTGTGCAGCTGTTGGACTATTTGCTGTGATGGTTTGGGGTGTGACTATTCTATTGTCTATTGTGGCTGGATGCATCAACTATTATGGGATGTGGAAGTGTCTTGCTGGGAGGAAAAAGGGAGGGGGGATTCCTCCAACCCCCCTGCTGATAAGACTGTGTACTGAGAAGTTGGAACACACCTGACCTGTATAGCAATTGTCATTGGACAGTTTAACCCGCCCTGTTTCCCAAGGGTGGGGGGAGTGTTTTTGAAGAGAGATATCTGTGCTTGAATTAACTCATTCCTGTTTTACCCTCAAGACAGAGCTTTGTCTCGTTTGTGGGGGGAGAATTATTCATATGAGGTCTTATTCGGCTGGTTGGAGTGTCTGGTAGCTGCCTTATGTTCGGGAATGGAATATCCTACTGGCAGCCCTACACTTCTAGAGCATATACTACTTATTGGGATGTTTTTTTGTTGGTGTGAATAGCTTAATTTAGATAGCAGATACTGTGATATTTTAAACGCATTTTCATGTTTTAGAATTTTTGTAATTAAATTTATGAATTTTTATGTATTGTGGTGCCTATAAAGTCCATGGTTCTTTAAGCATCCTATTTAGACTTGGGCCCCTTTCACACGGTCGGACCGTTCAGGTCCGCCTGTCAGTTTTGTCGGCGGACCTGAACGGCCGCTCCATGCAATCATATGGAGCGTCGGATGTCAGCGGAGACATGTCCGCTGACATCCGACCCGATCCAATAAAATCAGATGTATGGCGATATGTCTCCATCCGTCCATGGCAGATCGGATCGGGTGAGATCTGCTGAAAACGGACATGCTGTCCGTTTTCACCAGATCTCTCCATAGGAGACAGCGGTGCTGCACAAGCCCCTCCCCGCTCAGTGAGCAGAGAGGGACTTGTCATTCGCCAGCTCAGCAGAGATCAGCGGAGAGATCTCCCGCTGAGCTGGCGGACTCCGTAGCGACGGAGTCCGCCTCGTGTGAAAGAGGCCTTATACAGGACGTGGCACTTTGATATTGATACTCGCATCCACAGCACCACATTGTGCTGATGCAAACATATCCAATGTGATCACATGGTACAGAGAGGGCCAATCACAGCCCATTTGCACCATGTGATCAGCTTTGGCCAATCACAGCTAATCAAAACCAACTGAATAAATCAGTTTCATTCAGTAAAATGCTTGCTTAGAGCAATGAAATTCACTGCTATAAGAAATCATAATCTGTGGAAAAAAAAAAAATCATGATCACTTCCCCAGCGTAGTACATTGTTACTATGGTAACATTATATTACTCTGGTCACAGTGTAATAAAAAAAAGTAATACAAAATAAACAAAAAATATCTTAAAATAATATTAAAATATATTTTTTTTTATTTTAACCGTCCCCAGTGTCCCTGATCACCGCCACATATATATGATGATGCTGTACTGCACTGGTGTGTAAAAAAAAAATATTGTGAAAATGTTTTTTTTTTATTTCTTAATTCTCCAAAAAATTATGACAAAAATTACAACTTCAAAAAACTTTCCATGCCTCTTACAAAATGCCTTGGACTTTCCAAAAAGGGGTAATTTGGGGGATATCTGTACTGTCCTGACATTTTTGGGCCTTAAAGAGGAAGTAAACCCTCTGAAAAAAAATACACCCTGCAAGACAAAGACATAATGAGCTAGTATGCATAGCATACTAGCTCATTATGAATTACTTACCTGAGATCGAAGCCCCCGCAGCGGTCCTCGTTCCCTTCCTCCGTCGCCGCCATCTCTCCCAGAGTAACTTCTGGGTATCGCGGCCCTGGCACTGTAACTGGCCGGAGCCGCGATGACGTCACTCCCGTGCATGCGCGCGGGAGCCGCCAGTCACAGCACAATCGCCGTTAGAAACGGCACACTCAGTGCGCCTGCGCCGTTGTCTATGTAGGCATCGGTGCCTGTCATTTCATTAAATATTTCCTAAACCGTGTAGGTTTATGAGATATTTCTTGCACCTACAGGTAAGCCTTAATCTAGGCTTACCTGTGGGTAAAAGTGGTCTGTAAGGGTTTACAACCACTTTAAGAAATGAGCTACGCCATCAGTACTGATCAATTTTCAGATCTATAACTTTCCTACAGACTCAATAATATACACTGATAGATTCTTTTCACCAAAGAAATGTAACAGAATACGTTTTGGCCTAAATTTATTAAAGATATATTTTTAATTTGCAAAATTTAATAACACAAAACAATAAAAAAAAAACTGTCTTTTTTTATTTATGTAGCGGCCTCACTCTCTCTCCATCTTTATCGGTTACACACCAACTCATGTCTAGGGGTTCCTGGGTTGTGAGAGTGAGATGCGCCACGGCCCATGTCCTCCCCATTGTAGTAGGGAGGTGAAGGCCACTTACTGATGTTTCCTCGGGCCGGTGTGTTCTGTGAATGCACTGAGTCTGTAACCACAAGCTCACCCGCCTCCCCTTTGCTTCCAGTAACTGGAGTTCACACACCGAAGAAAGGTCCAACACTTGTTTATTTGGCACTCCAATAGCAAAGCACGATAAACAGTTCTTATTGCAGCAGACTGGTTGGACCTATAACCTTTCCAACGGTGGGATGAGCAGATCGAGGCACTTCCTAAAGTTTAAGTTCTAAAGATAGGGTCTCTTCTAGCAACCCCTATGAACAGCAATGGAGCCCTCTTCGATACGCTGTGGCCCCTATCAGGGGATGTGTCCTCCCAAGAGAGTTCCCAGAGGCCCACCGTCACCGGGTTGGTGCTGCTCCGGGTCTTCAGTGGGTAACCTCCCCGGCCTCCTCACCTCAGGTACGAATCCCTCCGCTCAGGGACCCTCGGACAGTCCACCCTAGCGGGACCCAGTCGAAGGTACTGGGCCCCAGGCCTCCTCGATAGTACCTCACCCCTGGCTAAAGGTGCCTGGGATTGACGCCAACATGACTCCGGACCAGGCCATGGGCACCTGGACCAGACTCCTGGATCTCCAGCACCCAGGCCTAAGGGCCCTGGGTGCGGACCGCAACCCTCCTCCTCCGAGGACCTCCTTCTCCGCAAGCCCTCGTGGTAAGGGCGTCTCCCCCTTTTATCTCCTCCCATCAACGGCCCGGCGGGTTCCCCGCCCCAGCCATACCATCTCCGGGAAGGGACAAAACAGGAAGCACTGCAGGAGATGATTCTACCTGAAGCCTGTGGGTACCCCGCCACCCACAGGCAAAGGAGAATACTACATCCTCCAATCCTCCACAAAACAAAAAGGGGTCTGAACCCTAACACAATTATACACCTGGGTCACACTATTCCCCAGGTGTATCCCATCAATTTGAGGACCCCGCTACACATTCCCCCCTGTGATTGGACGCTGGTCCCCAGCGTCAGGTGCACACCCATGCCTCCCATAAAGTGGTGACATGGAGTGAAACCCCTGAGGCAGTTCCTCTAAATTTTTCCCAAGTGCCAAGACCTGCTCAGGGAATGGGGAACATATAAAACAACTTATGTCATAAAACACTTTAAACATCTGCATAATCACAGCCCCTCTCCCACACTGTCTAAGAGCCACCCACTCTCAATGATCTTGATTGACGATCCTCCTGCAGGGGAAAGAAAAAACAACATCCTAACATAATTTCGTGTCATTTGGGATGAGTGGGCCCGTCAGCCGAGAGACTCACTCACTCCAACAAGCAAGGTGATGTGTGTGTGAAACATTTTCAAACATTTGTTGCGCAACACTGCCACCTGGTGACAACGCCGCGGTCATGACACTCAACGAATCTTCGTTCTTCCAGCTTTTCCCTACTCTGCCACTATTCCCAAATGTCCTTGCCTTTGGCACATGAAGAAAAGGGGAAACACAAAACACAACAGCCCCAAGTCTCCAATGAGAAAAAGAAAAACCCAAATAAAAACAAAAGCAGGGCACAGTCCTGGGTGTCTGGGAATGGCTCTTCCAGAAAGTTCAAGTGCACAAAGGAAATAAACAGGAGTTCTTTTCTCCTATAAGTAAAACTTTGGATCCGGCAGATACAGGGGTTTCAGGTGTTTGTCAAATGCCTCTATCGAATACTCGACATCTTCTCCTTCTCTTCTGCAAATGACTATCTTGTCAGCATGGATATGGCGCCCCAATTTCCATTCAGCTCTGCAGTCCTCAAACCTCTTAGACACTGCCGGCACACATTCCAGGTACCTGCGAGCATGAGGCACCTTCAACTTGTCCCACACAAACTCGTCATACCATCTTGCTCTCCAGACTTCCACCTCAAACAGCAAGTCCCGGGGCAGATACGGGTACTCCCACCCATATTCCCGAGCTACTTTGTGGCAAAACAGTCTCTGCAAGCGGGCCAAAGGTGGCATAGTGGCTTTCTCTCCAGTTCCAGGCAGCACAATAGCTTCCGGATGCCGAGGTGCCTTTACCAGCTCCCTGAAACTGACTTTCGGCGCTCTCAGAGAAGCGCGGGGTGTCCCCACAACCAAAGCAGGTGAGGTAACAGTAGGTGAGGACACCGGTGGAGGGGTAGGTTCCCTTGTAAGCTGCGGGTCTTCCACCCGAGGTGTGCTGTCTCCTGTGTACATAGGTGAATCCCGTACCGCACGGGAAGCAAGAAGTGGCATTCTATCCCAGCCCTTGCGGCTGAACAGTTAGTCTATCTCGCCATCATCTCCGCAGTCAGACAGCGACTCTAGGTCGGAGGTGTCATACATCTCCGCAGGCAGATATCTTCCGGTGGACACAGAATCATCCTCCCTGGGGGGCTCCACCTCCAATGGGCCCCCGACACCTCCAACCACCACCACAGTCCCAGCCCCTGGCTCACCTGACCCTTGTAGAGGACTGGGATGTCCGGGACTTCCTTCTCGACCGGCGCCATCCAGGCCAGGCAAGCAGCGGGGTGAAGCTCGACCACGTCCATAGGATGCCTGTACTAGGCCAACTTTCCTCTTCGGGGGTGGGAGCAGAGAACTTGTGGCGACCGAGGCAGCATCCTCGGATTTTTCTCTGTTGGGCAGTCCATCGCCCTGGTCAGCGCGCACGGGAACCTCGACAAAGGCCTTGATCTCCCCTTCCGGAGTAGCGGTACCCGTGAGGTGGTTGAGGCGAAGGGCCCGGGGCCTTGCTGTGGACGACTCGACCTCAAAAAGGAATTCTCTGCACTCCTCACATCGCCCGAATGGCTTCAGGGTGACCACCAGTCCCGAGCAGCCGGGACAGATCACACCGAGGGCCTCCGTGTCTCTGCAAGTGTACAGAGCCAACCGCCCTCGGGGCCTAAGTCTTATCCCCGTGTCTGTGATGGGGGCAGCAAAGGAAGTCATTCTCGTGGGGTGAGGAACCATAATCCACGGGGCACTTGAGGTCATCCCGACTATCTGCTGCTCCATCATGCACTGACCCCGCGCCGGAGTCTCCAGTTGTATCCCCACACTTGGCCAGACTCCTCCCATGAGCTGTACATTTTCGCGGGCTTCCTCTTGACTCCGCCCACGAACGATGTCGCCATGGGGTGCCTCGTGGCGCAGTGCGTTAACAGTCCCCACGTGCAGTACGTCACACGGCTGGACCTCTCCCTTTTTCCGCTCCTCCGCATGGGCCTTTCCCGTGTTAGGGTCATTTCCACAACTCCGAGCAGGGACGCACTTTGGCCAGTAATATGGCCGATCTGCTCGGAACTCCTCTGGGCAGCAAAGTTCAAATGTAGACATTCTCAAGTCCATCTCTAGAACACACTCTATCCCGGACTCACGAGCCCCCACGTGTAGCGGCCTCACTCTCTCTCCATCTTTATCGGTTACACACCAACTCATGTCTAGGGGTTCCTGGGTTGTGAGAGTGAGATGCGCCACGGCCCATGTCCTCCCCATTGTAGTAGGGAGGTGAAGGCCACTTACTGATGTTTCCTCGGGCCGGTGTGTTCTGTGAATGCACTGAGTCTGTACTTGCAAGCTCACCAGCCTCCCCTTTGCTTCCAGTAACTGGAGTTCACACACCGGAGAAAGGTCCAACACTTGTTTATTTGACACTCCAATACGCAAAGCACAATAAACAGTTCTTTTGCAGCAAACTGGTTGGGACCTATAACCTTGCCAACGGTGGGGCGAGCAGATCGAGGCACTTCCTAAAGTTTAAGTTCTATGCCACTGTACTATGACCAGCGGCGCCTAAGCCAATCCGGCTGTTACAGAACAGGATAGATGGGGTCTCTTCCAGCAACCCCTATGAACAGCAATGGAGCCCTCTTCGATGCGCTGTGGCCCCTATCAGGGGGATGTGTCCTCCCAAGAGAGTTCCCAGAGGCCCACTGTCACCGGGTTGGTGCTGCTCCGGGTCTCCAGTGGGTAACCTCTCTGGCCTCCTCACCTCAGATACGAGTCCCTCCGCTCAGGGACCCTCGGACAGTCCACCCTAGCGGGACCCAGTCGAAGGTACTGGGCCCCAGGCCTCCTCGATAGTACCTCACCCCAGGCTAAAGGTGCCTGGGATGGACGCCAACATGACTCCGGACCAGGCCATGGGCACCTGGACCAGACTCCTGGATCTCCAGCACCCAGGCCTAAGGGCCCTGGGTGCGGACCGCAACCCTCCTCCTCCGAGGACCTCCTTCTCCGCAAGCCCTCGTGGTAAGGGCGTCTCCCCCTTTTATCTCCTCCCATCAACGGCCCGGCGGGTTCCCCGCCCCAGCCATACCATCTCCGGGAAGGGACAAAACAGGGAGCACTGCAGGAGATGATTCTACCTGAAGCCTGTGGGTACCCCGCCACCCACAGGCAAAGGAGAATACTACATCCTCCAATCCTCCACGAAACAAAAAGGGGTCTGAACCCTAACACAATTATACACCTGGGTCACACTATTCCCCAGGTGTATCCCATCAATTTGAGGACCCCGCTACATTTATTTAGCAAAAAATAGAAAACCCAGTGGTGATTAAATACCACCAAAAGAAAAGCTCTAGTTGTGTGAACAAAATGATAAAAATGTAGTTTGTATTTTTTGCATGATCACGTGATTGTCATTCAAAGTGTGAAAGCGGAAAATTGGCCTGGGCAGGAAGGGGGTAAAAGTGCTGGTATTGAAGTGGTTAAATACTGCAAGAAGCGCTAACTGGAGTGCGGCTGTTTTTTTCCTAAATTCAACAAGTTCACACTATGGTCCACCTATATATTTATATATGGTGATCAAATCCCCTGTTAATCTCCCTTTTTCAAAAGAGAATACATTCAGTTTCTCTAATATTTCCTCATAGCTGAGCTCCTCCATGCCTCTTATCAGTTTGGTTGTCCTTCTCTGCATTTTCTCCAGTTCCCCCGATATCCTTTTTGTGAACTGGTGCCCAAAACTGAACTGTATACTGTATTTCAGATAAGGTCTTACCAGGGAAGGGCTGGCAGCTTTAGGCCTGGGGGGCAAGTCCAGTCCAGTGGCCAAATAAACCACCGAATCAGCTCACCATCACCAGTGTGTGTCTATCATAGGAGCTGGTCCATGAGGCAGGACTTTGTATGACAGCGGCCCGCCGGGTAAGCGGGAGATCCCTGCTGTGTAATCGGGTGGCGCTTGCCCCTCTGAGGCAGCCCAATGGGCCCAGTGGGACTCATGGTAGGGCCGGCCCTGGGCTCTCTCCCTCTGCTCGAGCTTACGTTGCACCCACATAGGATTGGCCCTGAAAAGTGGGGACAAAATCGGGCACAGACTTGGTCCGAAGACAGTGTTTTCAGTCCGGGGACTGTCCCAGGGGATGTCTGGTCACTCTAAGCTAGTGGCCAGCAGGACCCACAGGCCAGTGACCAGCAGGACCCACAGGTCCACGGGCAGCTTCCAGCGGGACCCACAGCCTGTTCGTCCTGCTGGGAGCTGGCCGCTGATCTGGGGGTCCTGCTGGCTGGTGATCTGAGGCCGGCGGCTAGCAGGACCCATAGGCGATGGCCTGGCCAGCTCCCAGCAGGACCCAAAGTGATGAGAGCTATTTTGAAATTACTGGGTGGCAGGGTAAATAGTGTATGGGGGGGGGAGTGGATAGATGGGATGTGGGGTTCAGCTGGGAGTGTCAGGGTCTCTCATCTCAGCAGGTCCTTGCACAGCCTCCTCCAGTCCTGGGGGGGGGGGGGGGTGTTGCTGCTGTCCTGGGGTCAAGTAAAGTTGCAGCCTGAGCCAGTCACAGATGTGGGTCCCGACTCCCTGATGCGCCCTGCTGCCTCTGCCTGCCTCCAAGATCTGGGCGTGGTAGTTTTTTCTGGCTGCGCTGCTCTCAGTTCTCCACTCACCGGGAGCTTGAGCACCTACAACTCCAAGAATTTCACAGCCACTTTGCCCATCATAGGCAGCCACTGTGCCCATAAAACGGTACTAAGGCAACACACATGAGTAGCCAAAACCTGCAATGAATAGCAATGCACCATAGTAATTTATGGCAAAAATGTTGTAATACATCCAATGTTTGGGATGTTTTGATGGCAATCCATTATTTTCAATAGGCTGCTTTAAAGGCTAATTCCACCTTGCTGACCATGTTTCATGTCACACGCATATTATTTTTTTTTAAATCTATATTTTAGGTACGAACACATTTAACAATGTCAGGGGCCGCAACATTTAGCCCAAGAAAGAACTGAAAATGACAATGTACAGTTGTTACACCCAGGGAAGGACTTAGGGTGGTGGGGGCCCCTGGGCTTGAGTCACTTTCGGGTCCTACCTTCTATACATTACTTTAAATAGAACAATTCAATGAAAAATTAAAGAGGAAGTAAACCCCGGCCTATTTTTGCAGTTTTTCAATTATTAACCACTTCAACCCCGGGCTTTTTTTACCACCTCAATACCGGGCCTATTCTGGCACTTCTCTCCTACATGTACAAATCATCATTATTTTGCTGAAAATTCAGAACCCCCAAACATTATATATGTTTTTTAGCAGACACCCTAGGGAATAAAATGACGGCCATTGCAACTTTTTTTCTTGCACGGTATTTGCGCAATAATTTTTCAAATGCCTTTTTTGGGGGAAAAAATGGTTTCATGCATTAAAAAATAACAAAGCAGTAAAGTTAGCCCAATTTTTTGGGAAAATATGAAATATGATGTTACGGCGAGTAAATAGATACCTAACATGTCATGCTTTAAAATTGCGCACACTCATGGAATGGCGCCAAACTTCGGTACTTAAAAATCTCCATAGGTGACGCTTTAATTTTTTTTACAGGTTACCAGGTTAGAGTTACAGAGGAGGTCTAGTGCTAGAATTGTTGTGCGCGCTCTAACACACGCGGCGATACCTCACATATGTGGTTTGAACGGCGTTTACATATGTGGGCGGGACTTACGTGTGTGTTCGCTTCTGATCGCGAGCTACCGGGGACAGGGGCGTTTGATTTTTTTTTTTTATTATTTTACTTAATTTTTTTTTTTTTTACACTTATTTTACTTTTTTTTTTATCACTTTTATTCCTATTAGAAGGAATGTAAACATCCCTTGTAATAGGAATGTGTGTGACAGGTCCTCTTTATGGAGAGATGCGGGGTCAATAAGACCCCACATCTCTCCTCCAGGCTGGAAAGCATGAGATTGTGAAAAAAAAATTACACTGATCTCATGTTTCCTAGCCGCAATGGCGGCTTTGTTTACATCTGAGGACCCGGGCGTGACGTCATCACATCGCGCCCGGGCCTTCGACGGTCATAGAGATGACTGGTGACCATCTGGTCACCAGTCATCTCTATGGTTCACCTCCGGCGCCAGACGATTCATTCTCCGGGCCCCCAATGGCACGGGAGAGCCCGGAGAAGCACCGGATGGCAGCGGGAGGGAGGGGGGGTTCTCCGCAAGCCCTCGTGGTAAGGGCGTCTCCCCCTTTTATCTCCTCCCATCAACGGCCCGGCGGGTTCCCCGCCCCAGCCATACCATCTCCGGGAAGGGACAAAACAGGAAGCACTGCAGGAGATGATTCTACCTGAAGCCTGTGGGTACCCCGCCACCCACAGGCAAAGGAGAATACTACATCCTCCAATCCTCCACAAAACAAAAAGGGGTCTGAACCCTAACACAATTATACACCTGGGTCACACTATTCCCCAGGTGTATCCCATCAATTTGAGGACCCCGCTACACATTCCCCCCTGTGATTGGACGCTGGTCCCCAGCGTCAGGTGCACACCCATGCCTCCCATAAAGTGGTGACATGGAGTGAAACCCCTGAGGCAGTTCCTCTAAATTTTTCCCAAGTGCCAAGACCTGCTCAGGGAATGGGGAACATATAAAACAACTTATGTCATAAAACACTTTAAACATCTGCATAATCACAGCCCCTCTCCCACACTGTCTAAGAGCCACCCACTCTCAATGATCTTGATTGACGATCCTCCTGCAGGGGAAAGAAAAAACAACATCCTAACATAATTTCGTGTCATTTGGGATGAGTGGGCCCGTCAGCCGAGAGACTCACTCACTCCAACAAGCAAGGTGATGTGTGTGTGAAACATTTTCAAACATTTGTTGCGCAACACTGCCACCTGGTGACAACGCCGCGGTCATGACACTCAACGAATCTTCGTTCTTCCAGCTTTTCCCTACTCTGCCACTATTCCCAAATGTCCTTGCCTTTGGCACATGAAGAAAAGGGGAAACACAAAACACAACAGCCCCAAGTCTCCAATGAGAAAAAGAAAAACCCAAATAAAAACAAAAGCAGGGCACAGTCCTGGGTGTCTGGGAATGGCTCTTCCAGAAAGTTCAAGTGCACAAAGGAAATAAACAGGAGTTCTTTTCTCCTATAAGTAAAACTTTGGATCCGGCAGATACAGGGGTTTCAGGTGTTTGTCAAATGCCTCTATCGAATACTCGACATCTTCTCCTTCTCTTCTGCAAATGACTATCTTGTCAGCATGGATATGGCGCCCCAATTTCCATTCAGCTCTGCAGTCCTCAAACCTCTTAGACACTGCCGGCACACATTCCAGGTACCTGCGAGCATGAGGCACCTTCAACTTGTCCCACACAAACTCGTCATACCATCTTGCTCTCCAGACTTCCACCTCAAACAGCAAGTCCCGGGGCAGATACGGGTACTCCCACCCATATTCCCGAGCTACTTTGTGGCAAAACAGTCTCTGCAAGCGGGCCAAAGGTGGCATAGTGGCTTTCTCTCCAGTTCCAGGCAGCACAATAGCTTCCGGATGCCGAGGTGCCTTTACCAGCTCCCTGAAACTGACTTTCGGCGCTCTCAGAGAAGCGCGGGGTGTCCCCACAACCAAAGCAGGTGAGGTAACAGTAGGTGAGGACACCGGTGGAGGGGTAGGTTCCCTTGTAAGCTGCGGGTCTTCCACCCGAGGTGTGCTGTCTCCTGTGTACATAGGTGAATCCCGTACCGCACGGGAAGCAAGAAGTGGCATTCTATCCCAGCCCTTGCGGCTGAACAGTTAGTCTATCTCGCCATCATCTCCGCAGTCAGACAGCGACTCTAGGTCGGAGGTGTCATACATCTCCGCAGGCAGATATCTTCCGGTGGACACAGAATCATCCTCCCTGGGGGGCTCCACCTCCAATGGGCCCCCGACACCTCCAACCACCACCACAGTCCCAGCCCCTGGCTCACCTGACCCTTGTAGAGGACTGGGATGTCCGGGACTTCCTTCTCGACCGGCGCCATCCAGGCCAGGCAAGCAGCGGGGTGAAGCTCGACCACGTCCATAGGATGCCTGTACTAGGCCAACTTTCCTCTTCGGGGGTGGGAGCAGAGAACTTGTGGCGACCGAGGCAGCATCCTCGGATTTTTCTCTGTTGGGCAGTCCATCGCCCTGGTCAGCGCGCACGGGAACCTCGACAAAGGCCTTGATCTCCCCTTCCGGAGTAGCGGTACCCGTGAGGTGGTTGAGGCGAAGGGCCCGGGGCCTTGCTGTGGACGACTCGACCTCAAAAAGGAATTCTCTGCACTCCTCACATCGCCCGAATGGCTTCAGGGTGACCACCAGTCCCGAGCAGCCGGGACAGATCACACCGAGGGCCTCCGTGTCTCTGCAAGTGTACAGAGCCAACCGCCCTCGGGGCCTAAGTCTTATCCCCGTGTCTGTGATGGGGGCAGCAAAGGAAGTCATTCTCGTGGGGTGAGGAACCATAATCCACGGGGCACTTGAGGTCATCCCGACTATCTGCTGCTCCATCATGCACTGACCCCGCGCCGGAGTCTCCAGTTGTATCCCCACACTTGGCCAGACTCCTCCCATGAGCTGTACATTTTCGCGGGCTTCCTCTTGACTCCGCCCACGAACGATGTCGCCATGGGGTGCCTCGTGGCGCAGTGCGTTAACAGTCCCCACGTGCAGTACGTCACACGGCTGGACCTCTCCCTTTTTCCGCTCCTCCGCATGGGCCTTTCCCGTGTTAGGGTCATTTCCACAACTCCGAGCAGGGACGCACTTTGGCCAGTAATATGGCCGATCTGCTCGGAACTCCTCTGGGCAGCAAAGTTCAAATGTAGACATTCTCAAGTCCATCTCTAGAACACACTCTATCCCGGACTCACGAGCCCCCACGTGTAGCGGCCTCACTCTCTCTCCATCTTTATCGGTTACACACCAACTCATGTCTAGGGGTTCCTGGGTTGTGAGAGTGAGATGCGCCACGGCCCATGTCCTCCCCATTGTAGTAGGGAGGTGAAGGCCACTTACTGATGTTTCCTCGGGCCGGTGTGTTCTGTGAATGCACTGAGTCTGTACTTGCAAGCTCACCAGCCTCCCCTTTGCTTCCAGTAACTGGAGTTCACACACCGGAGAAAGGTCCAACACTTGTTTATTTGACACTCCAATACGCAAAGCACAATAAACAGTTCTTTTGCAGCAAACTGGTTGGGACCTATAACCTTGCCAACGGTGGGGCGAGCAGATCGAGGCACTTCCTAAAGTTTAAGTTCTATGCCACTGTACTATGACCAGCGGCGCCTAAGCCAATCCGGCTGTTACAGAACAGGATAGATGGGGTCTCTTCCAGCAACCCCTATGAACAGCAATGGAGCCCTCTTCGATGCGCTGTGGCCCCTATCAGGGGGATGTGTCCTCCCAAGAGAGTTCCCAGAGGCCCACTGTCACCGGGTTGGTGCTGCTCCGGGTCTCCAGTGGGTAACCTCTCTGGCCTCCTCACCTCAGATACGAGTCCCTCCGCTCAGGGACCCTCGGACAGTCCACCCTAGCGGGACCCAGTCGAAGGTACTGGGCCCCAGGCCTCCTCGATAGTACCTCACCCCAGGCTAAAGGTGCCTGGGATGGACGCCAACATGACTCCGGACCAGGCCATGGGCACCTGGACCAGACTCCTGGATCTCCAGCACCCAGGCCTAAGGGCCCTGGGTGCGGACCGCAACCCTCCTCCTCCGAGGACCTCCTTCTCCGCAAGCCCTCGTGGTAAGGGCGTCTCCCCCTTTTATCTCCTCCCATCAACGGCCCGGCGGGTTCCCCGCCCCAGCCATACCATCTCCGGGAAGGGACAAAACAGGGAGCACTGCAGGAGATGATTCTACCTGAAGCCTGTGGGTACCCCGCCACCCACAGGCAAAGGAGAATACTACATCCTCCAATCCTCCACGAAACAAAAAGGGGTCTGAACCCTAACACAATTATACACCTGGGTCACACTATTCCCCAGGTGTATCCCATCAATTTGAGGACCCCGCTACATTTATTTAGCAAAAAATAGAAAACCCAGTGGTGATTAAATACCACCAAAAGAAAAGCTCTAGTTGTGTGAACAAAATGATAAAAATGTAGTTTGTATTTTTTGCATGATCACGTGATTGTCATTCAAAGTGTGAAAGCGGAAAATTGGCCTGGGCAGGAAGGGGGTAAAAGTGCTGGTATTGAAGTGGTTAAATACTGCAAGAAGCGCTAACTGGAGTGCGGCTGTTTTTTTCCTAAATTCAACAAGTTCACACTATGGTCCACCTATATATTTATATATGGTGATCAAATCCCCTGTTAATCTCCCTTTTTCAAAAGAGAATACATTCAGTTTCTCTAATATTTCCTCATAGCTGAGCTCCTCCATGCCTCTTATCAGTTTGGTTGTCCTTCTCTGCATTTTCTCCAGTTCCCCCGATATCCTTTTTGTGAACTGGTGCCCAAAACTGAACTGTATACTGTATTTCAGATAAGGTCTTACCAGGGAAGGGCTGGCAGCTTTAGGCCTGGGGGGCAAGTCCAGTCCAGTGGCCAAATAAACCACCGAATCAGCTCACCATCACCAGTGTGTGTCTATCATAGGAGCTGGTCCATGAGGCAGGACTTTGTATGACAGCGGCCCGCCGGGTAAGCGGGAGATCCCTGCTGTGTAATCGGGTGGCGCTTGCCCCTCTGAGGCAGCCCAATGGGCCCAGTGGGACTCATGGTAGGGCCGGCCCTGGGCTCTCTCCCTCTGCTCGAGCTTACGTTGCACCCACATAGGATTGGCCCTGAAAAGTGGGGACAAAATCGGGCACAGACTTGGTCCGAAGACAGTGTTTTCAGTCCGGGGACTGTCCCAGGGGATGTCTGGTCACTCTAAGCTAGTGGCCAGCAGGACCCACAGGCCAGTGACCAGCAGGACCCACAGGTCCACGGGCAGCTTCCAGCGGGACCCACAGCCTGTTCGTCCTGCTGGGAGCTGGCCGCTGATCTGGGGGTCCTGCTGGCTGGTGATCTGAGGCCGGCGGCTAGCAGGACCCATAGGCGATGGCCTGGCCAGCTCCCAGCAGGACCCAAAGTGATGAGAGCTATTTTGAAATTACTGGGTGGCAGGGTAAATAGTGTATGGGGGGGGGAGTGGATAGATGGGATGTGGGGTTCAGCTGGGAGTGTCAGGGTCTCTCATCTCAGCAGGTCCTTGCACAGCCTCCTCCAGTCCTGGGGGGGGGGGGGGTGTTGCTGCTGTCCTGGGGTCAAGTAAAGTTGCAGCCTGAGCCAGTCACAGATGTGGGTCCCGACTCCCTGATGCGCCCTGCTGCCTCTGCCTGCCTCCAAGATCTGGGCGTGGTAGTTTTTTCTGGCTGCGCTGCTCTCAGTTCTCCACTCACCGGGAGCTTGAGCACCTACAACTCCAAGAATTTCACAGCCACTTTGCCCATCATAGGCAGCCACTGTGCCCATAAAACGGTACTAAGGCAACACACATGAGTAGCCAAAACCTGCAATGAATAGCAATGCACCATAGTAATTTATGGCAAAAATGTTGTAATACATCCAATGTTTGGGATGTTTTGATGGCAATCCATTATTTTCAATAGGCTGCTTTAAAGGCTAATTCCACCTTGCTGACCATGTTTCATGTCACACGCATATTATTTTTTTTTAAATCTATATTTTAGGTACGAACACATTTAACAATGTCAGGGGCCGCAACATTTAGCCCAAGAAAGAACTGAAAATGACAATGTACAGTTGTTACACCCAGGGAAGGACTTAGGGTGGTGGGGGCCCCTGGGCTTGAGTCACTTTCGGGTCCTACCTTCTATACATTACTTTAAATAGAACAATTCAATGAAAAATTAAAGAGGAAGTAAACCCCGGCCTATTTTTGCAGTTTTTCAATTATTAACCACTTCAACCCCGGGCTTTTTTTACCACCTCAATACCGGGCCTATTCTGGCACTTCTCTCCTACATGTACAAATCATCATTATTTTGCTGAAAATTCAGAACCCCCAAACATTATATATGTTTTTTAGCAGACACCCTAGGGAATAAAATGACGGCCATTGCAACTTTTTTTCTTGCACGGTATTTGCGCAATA